>JAWNMR010000492.1:21427500-22095000 GCA_035043845.1 Drosophila picticornis | reverse complement strand
AAATTATTGCGCGCTTCCTTACAATGTTATATTATATGCAATAAATATTTGCGAGGGAATTAAATTGAATTGGAAAGGAAAACACACCACACTCAATAGCAAATACACCACACTCAACAGACAACACACCAGAGTTGCGCAGATCTCAGAGCACAGGTGAAACTCACCTCGCGCAGCAATCCGAAGAGTACATCCGTTGATAGGGAACGCTCGTGCGCCTCGTCCATAATGATGGCCGCATAGCTGTCCAAGTCCGGATCGCGCAGGCTCTCACGCAACAGAATACCATCGGTCATATACTTGATGACGGTGCTCTCTGAGGTGCAATCCTCGAAACGGATCGCATAGCCAACATCCTCGCCTGCAAAATACGAGTTGAATTATTGAATTAGTTGAAATGAAATTGAAACCTGTGCAAATTTTTGAAATGCTAAATTTGTTTATACATATGAAACTCATATATATTTAGTGATAACTATCAAAAGAAAAGACTCAAGCTTTTCAGATGCCAGAAGAATCGAGAGCAGTCGGCAACGGGAATATTAGGCGAGGAAGGATCATCAGGGAGACAAACGTCGATAGATAATTACAGCCGACAGATTATGTATATAAGTACGTGTATATATATATATATATATATATATATATATATAGATATGTGTATTGTTTGACTGTACTGTAGCCAGTACGCACCCAATTGTGTGTCCATCTCATCGGAGACACGCTTCGCAACGGACATGGCGGCGACACGACGCGGCTGAGTGCATCCGATCATGCCACGCTGACTGTAGCCATCCTCGTGCAGGTATTGAGTGAGTTGTGTGGTTTTGCCACTGCCCGTTTCGCCGACAATGATCACCACCGAATTCTCCCGGATGACGTTGAGCAGCTCCTGGCGTGAGGCGAACACGGGCAGAAAGCGACGCTGTTCCCCAATCGTTTTCTTGCGCGAAAATTCGCTTTTGCCACCACCGTTTTTGGTGTCCTGCATGTCGCGCATATGATCGGCAAATTTTTGATCCTTGCGATAGTCGGCGGTGTCGTTGTCCTTATCATATTTGGCATCATCCTCGTCCTGCGGCCGCTGTACACCCATAATGTTCCCTAGCTTGGTGCCGCCCAGCTCCCAATGTTTCTTCTGCGCCTTGCGACGCTCCTTCTGCTCGCGATAGTTGCGCACCAGGGCGCTGCCTTTGCGCGCCAGGAGCGCCATGTCGGAGGTGGGATCCTTGACGGGCACCACCGGCTCTGGCTGCTTTGTGAACACAATGCGGCCATCCAAGAACGGCGGCACAATATGATGCACCAACAAATGGACACGTTCCACCGCCTCCTCATCGAAATCATCGCTCACATTGATCGATGTGACGACTCCCGAGGTGAGCATACGATTCCGCTCCCACAGCTCATTGTCCCGATTGTTCTGGCGCTGTTGGGCACTGATGCGCTTCTTGCGCTTCTGCTCCAGCTGCTCTTCGCGGCGGCTAAAGTATTCGGCATTGGTGGTGCCACCGAACGGATTGTTCTCGTCGTCGTACCCCTCGTCAATGTTGTACCACTCGCGATCGAGACGCCGCTGCTCCTCCTCCCACAGGTCACGAGACTCGGCATCACCTGTCCAGGGTGTGGCGCCGCTCCGCTTGCGATCGTGCATCCATTGATTGTAGCGATGAGCGGGCGTCGCACGCGTCGTATCATCCGCTGCATTGTGACTACGGCTGCTGCGACTGCGACTGCTGCCACCTCGTTCAGACCAATCTCCAGAGCCGGAACCAGCGCCCCGTGGCGTTGGAAAATCCCAATCGGACTTGCGATTGTTGCTTCCTTCGGCATCGTCATCATCCCAGGAACTATTGGACACGCTGCCGATGCCAGCGCCACCACCAGGTGTGCCCGGCTCCCTGGGTGTATGCAAGCTGCGCTCGGACATGGAACGATCTCGGTCTCGATCTCGATCCCGATCCCGGTCACGACGTCTAACGTCTCGTCCACCGGAACGCTCCTGGTCCTGGTCGCGTGCCCGCTTGCGTCGTTCATCGCCGCGACGCTGTCTGTCCCGCTCACGCTCCCTATCGCGTTCCCTCTCGCGTTCCCTCTCGCGGTCTCGCCTCATTTCTGAGTCATCGCGTGACGATTTGCGGACGGCGCCCTTGTGGCGATCCCGGTCTCGTTGAATGTGCTCGCGCAGGCGTTCGCGCGCCTTCTCTGAGACGCCGCCCGTGTGCGAGGGTGTCTCATCCTTGTGCTCGCGCAGCTGACGGCTCAGCTTCTCGAAGCTTTTCGTGTCCGGCTTTTTGAAGGCGAACTCGCTGGCGTTGGGCGTTGTGGGCATTGTGTTGGAGGGTGTGCCACCGCCGTCGTCATATTCGCTATCCTGAAATGAGATGAGGCGTTCGGCTCGCGCCTTCTCGGCCCGTCGCTTCGCGGCCAATTTGTCGAGGCCCAGCAGGGAGCCCTGCGGTACTTTGAAGCTGCCGCTGGTGCAGCCATCCTTTGGCTTTTTGAGCACCAGGCCGCCGCGCTGCTCGTCGCCCGTGGTGCCCTCCAAGCGATGCACGCCAGCCTCATCATCCTCAGACATGCCAATATTATGCTTTTGTTGGGTTTTCTTTTGTTTAGCGCAAATACGTTTCATGCGCGTTTCACATTAGAGCTGGTAAACTATCGATATAAATCTGAGCACACCGATAGCTATCGTTGTCGACAACAATTGCAATGGTGTTGACAGCAATTATTGCCCATTAAACAACCATAAACCAGCTAATTAAGACTAGTTACAATTTTTTTAATAGTTCTTATTATGTGCTATTAAGATTAAGCTGAGATTAAGTTATACGATTTCCCACCTGCTAAAAGACTATCGATTGCATTCCATGCCTAATTCACAGCACAGCTGAGCTGAAATGATGTGGGCATTGTCATACACTTTTACAAACGTTAACAAGTGCTGCATGCAGTCTGGCAACGCGATGCCAAATAGCGGCGAAAGTAAAATCACAAAGAATTTTAATGAGTTTAATCGTTTATTTTGATTCGATTTTACATAACAACTTTAGTCTTTATTCTCTGCTTTCTCCGGTACCGTTTGCATTATCCACTTCAAATATGGCAAATTGCCTGCTTCTATGGGAAGGGAAATTACCTCAGGGACGCTATATGGATGATTCTCGCTCACAAACTTGCTTAGATCAGCGATGCGAGTGGTGCGCGTCTTGATCATCATTAAGTATTCTTGGTCGTCATTGATTTTGCCCTCCCATATGTAGACGGACTCGATTTTTCCGAGAATATTCACACATGCAGCCAATTTGCGCTCAATAAGGCCAAGCGCCAGTTTCTTGGCCGACTCCTTGTCTGGTACGGTTACAAACGCCACCGAGTTGGTCCCAGCGGGATAATCTGGATTACAGGCGTTGTCGCTCATTTTGTTGTTTTGGTGCGAATGAATGAATGCGCAGCCAGCACCGAATGATGATGATAGCGCGCAAGTGGCTGCGGTTGTTGCTACGGCAGTAAAAAATAAATTTCTAGCAAATTGGCAACAACAGGGCACCGACCTCGCGTTTCTCAGATATTGCATTAAATGTACTTTGGTCGGCGAGTAAAACGTCACGAAATGCAAACAAAACAACTGTTGGCATACAACAATGTATCGATAATAATACATCGATTGAGACACGCGCCGCTTATTGATTTTTGTGGGCGCCATATTAAAAGCCCATCAGTTCAGCTATTCAAATTAATTGGCGCCAACTGCTAATCCGCATAAACGGAATGAGCCGATAAATATAAAGACATTATTGTGTATATATATATTTTTTTGCATGCAATTTGTTTAAAATATCTATTTTTAAGTCGACTTAATGTATAAGGTATGGTATTTATCATAATCGCACAAATCATTAAATTGATTTTGTAAAATGCCAAAGAAAAAAAAAACAATTTATATATATAATTTATAGTACTGTTTGTTTATGCTTAAGTCTACGTTAAATGATGTTAGTGATTTTTTTTCTGTGTGTTTTTGTGTTTTCTGTGACGTTTCGCTGTGCAGTAAAGGAGCTATTTTACATCGAAGTGAGAGTTCATTGTCGGTTTTCAGTGTGAGGCGCGCCTTTCCCGGCCTGCATGTCGTCTGCCCTTAGTCCGTTTCCTTTTTGTCAGATTCGAGTTTAGCTGCTGCTGCTGCTCCTGTTGCTTCTGCATCGCTCGCTGTTGCTGCTGGCGGCGGCGGCGGCTGGGCAACGGCTGTGCCGCCAGGCGATGGCGATGCCGTCGCTGCCGCTGAAGATGCAGCCACTGCTGCTGCTGCTGCTGGTGGAACTGCTGCCGGTGCTGTTGCTGGCTGCGGTGCTGGTGATGGCTGCTGTGGCGACACATGTGGCTGCTGCGGTGCTTGAGTTGGCTGCGGCTGTTGTTGTTGCGAGCCATAAAGAGCACCACCCACATTTACTGCTGATGATGCGGCTCCTGCCGCTGCTGCCGCGGCTGCTGCAGCTGTTTCGTGTAGGTGTCCCGGAGGTGGCTGCTGCTGCTGTTGTGGTGGTGCTTGTTGCTGCTGCTGTTGTTGTTGTGGGGGCACAACTGTTGGAGCAGTGACTCCAGCATGCTGCTGCTCCCGGGCGCTGGCGAAGTGCAGCGGCGTATAGGCTTGATAGGGCGGCAGGTGGGAATAATAGGGCTGCGAATGGGGTCGCGAGTGCGGTCCGTGCCCATATTGCGGCTGATAGTAGTGTGTGTGCGTGTGCGAGTGTGAGTGCGAGTGTGAGTGTTGGCCAGGACCAGGTCCAGCACCGGGAGGCCCACCATAGTTCGCATAGCCCATGTGGGGCAATGGTGGTGGCAAGCCGGGTATGCCACTAGGTGGTGGTTGTTGCTGCTGCTGGTGCTGCTGATGCGGTGGCATCGATGGATGCGATGGATGCGACTGGCCGGGTGATGGCGGTGGTTGTGGCGGCGCCGCCGTCTGCGCTCCTCCTCCTCCTGCAACTACATGTGGATGCGATGGATGCATTTGTGGCGCTGATGACGCTGCTGCTGCTGCCGTAGCTGGTGGTGGCTGTGTTGGCGGCGGAGTTGGCGTTGTTGCTGGCGGCTCGTTGGCTAGCGAGGGCTGTGGCGTTGCCGTTGGAGTTGTCGTCGTGGCCGTGCTTGCTTGCTTGCCAGACAAAGCGATCATTGGCGCCGGCGTGGATTTTAGGGGATCTTTCATTGGCTCAATTAGTTCTAGTTTGTCGTGGAGCTTTGTTGAGGGCGGCGGTGGCGGCGGCACAGATAGCTTCGCCGATGGCTCAATATCCATCGGCTCCGGATCCGTTTTGCTTGCCAGCTCATGCACTGGCGCTACTGGTGGTGGCGCTTGCGGTTGTGCCGGCGGCGGCGGTGGCGGTGCAGCGACAACAACTGGTTGCTTTGCCGCCTCCGGTTTGGGTGCAGCACTCGCCTCGGGAGCGGCCGGCTGTTGTTGCGGCGGTTGTGGCGGCGGCTGTGGCGTCTCCTCCTTAGAGCGATTAGGTGCATCCTCGATGCGTTGGCGATCGCGTTTAATGTCCTCATACATGCGATGCACCATTTTCTGAAATGTGTCCTCATCCACAGCAGGTTTGCAGTGGCGTTTGAGCTCCTCCTGGAATGCATCGCTGGACTCGAGCATACGCTGCTTTTTCGCCTCGAATTTCTCTTCCATCTGCTGCAGCTCGGCCTCTAGTTTCGTTTGGTGCATGGTTAGCGAGCTAACCTGACGCTTGAGTACCTGCATCCGCTGTGTGGTGACCACGGATCGGACATCTGGCACTACTGCCTCCGAGAAGATCTCGTTGATGAGACGATGATTTCGTAAGTAGCGTGCATACGCCATATGCTTGGCCGTATACCCCTCGTCAAGATCATCCTCATCCTCGGCCGGCTGGATGTCGATGCGACGCTCGTGTTGACTCTTGCTGCCGCCGCCACGCGATGGAGTTTCATGGACATCGGTTATTTCGGGTTTGACCTTTGATTTGGCCGAAATGTAGGCCTGATAGGCGGGCGTCTGATGGTACGCCTTCAATGCCTTCTCGTATTCCAGTTTCTCCACCTCGTACTCGTCAATATATTCGGTTTTCTCCTCATCGCCAAGCTGCTTCCACATGGCGCCAATCTTTTTGCCCAGTTCCCAAAGTTTTAGCTCAGGATGCTGTGCCTTGACACTGTCCCACACACGCTTTGAATACCGCATATATGGCAAAATCGGTTTCTCTGGCGGCTTCGGAGGCTTTGGTAAACGAGACTCGCTTTGCGTTTTATTGCTCGATGATTTGGTCACTTTCTGTGGGGTGAACGCTGGATTGCCATAGTTGCTGTGCGTAAATATTGGCGTTTGATCCTTATTACGATCGCCAGCAGCTCCGCCGCCAGAGGAACGTGATCGGCTGCTGCCACTGCCGCCGCCACCACCTCCACCCCCGCCAACGTTGGGTAGAGGAGTCGCCGGCCCAGTTGGCGCAATTTGCTTGTAGTTGCTGGGCAACGCCATGTTCAGTAACATAAATGTAGGTTTTTATTCTTCACCCTTTTTCGTACAAACACAAATAGATTATATATATAATTCAAGTAAAAACAAAAGAATGTATATATATGCAGTAAATTCACGCGGACGCCATTGATAGGTTTTTCTCTAAAGTGAAAATTGGAGATGACACACAACGCGTCACAACAATCGCTCGATAGATTTTCTTGAAGCGATACTCAATACGCTTTGCAACACTAAATATGGCATATGGGCGCAGAATATAATAAAATGATTAATGACAGAAACCTCCAATTATTGCATTTTGACGGTAATTTATTATAGTTCATTTAATTGAAAATGTGTAATCTGATAAACATATGTAAATAGACATTTTGGTTAACTTGTTAACATGGTCTTTTATAATTTATTTGTCAATCTGGCAACTCACGCACAAAAGGGGCAGCTGAAATCTCAATTGAAGCTAGCTGGCTACTCTAGTTGCTCACAGTCGTTTGTAAATAACTAACAATTTGGCTTGAAAGATGAATCGAGCGCGTATTTGTTTGCGAGTTGCAGAAAAAGTTGTATGCAGAAATCGTCACAGAAGTGTCATAGCAATTAGGACTTATCTAAACAATGCGACTATTGCCAGCAACACCAGTCCGATATTGATACAACCGATAAGCAGATTCTATAGCAGCATAACAGAGCCGGAATCCTCGCTAGATAGCGTCACCTATGACCGTGTCTGCTCCCAAACGTTGGATGCACTCTACGATTACATTGAAGAGCTGACCGAAAATGCCACAGATCTTGCCGGCAGTGATGTGGCCTACGGTGTAAGTAAAATGAGTTGCCTTCAATTTTACATTTGCGTTACATCATGCCAACAAGCGGTGTGCTTTGCTTTGCAGGATGGTGTGCTGACTGTGAATCTGGGACCAGCGAACGGCACCTATGTGATCAATCGACAGACGCCCAACAAGCAGATTTGGCTAAGCTCCCCCACAAGCGGCCCAAAACGGTTCGATTATGTGGTCGGAGGCACAGCTGCCGGCGAATGGATCTATAAGCACAGTGGCGAATCTTTGCATCAGCTGCTCCAACTGGAATTGGGAAAAATCTTTAAGGGGCAATCAGTGGATTTTCTGCAACTGCCCCACAGCCACAACTGACTCTGGTCAATACCAATATTTAGAATTTCGTTAGAATATAAATACTACATTGACATAAGCATTGTTGGCATGGCACTGGATGCTAATCTGATTGTTAGCATATGAATTGTCAAAATGATAAATTAAAAATATTCTAATTATAGCCAGTTAGCAACTTTAGAATTTCACAGCTAACAGTTTTCCAGTCATTTGATTTCCAACTTCCAACTTTGCGACAGCAAATTGTATACCCTTGGGAACATATCCGACCCCATACATACAGACATATATATTCTTGATCATCAAGATGCGCCAAGTTGATAACTTAGGAAAAATTGGTTAAATGGATTTGTGTGTAGAAAACTAGTTTGTTGTCCCCAAAGAATTATAGCAGTTCTCCACCTGGGTCATGATAATGATCCTTATATTGTACCAACAAATTATTGACTTATATAACTATATATCATACAGATCTATTAAATTCAGCTTTGAGCTGCTGGACTCCGTTAGAACCGTTGAAAACATACAATTTGTCCACAGAAAATATCACAATTTGATTATACTTGAATCATGTTTCATAGATATAAAGTAATCAGAATTCTCTGATTTTATATTTCTTACTTTTATGTAATGACATAATTGTGGCTGAATCCTTATTTCCGTCTATTTACAGCCGTTGCTCTTGGTAGAAATATAAAAAAGAGAATGCTTTAAAGTATCGACTTTAACATCAAATCTATGGAACATGTCACTTTTGCCTGTCCACAGCTCAAGGACTTAGGAATAGGGATCTTTCAGTTTGTTTTATTCATTATAGATACATAATTTTCATTTATATACGTTGTTGTAATGCGGCGGATCTTGCTGTTGCTGCTACGGCATATAGTTCTACTGATTAGTATAGGCATTAATTGCTATATTATTATAATATGATGCATTTCCCATATTGTAGGGAGGCTGCGGCTGCTGTTGTTGTGCGGGTCCAAATGGTGGCTGCTGCTGTAGCTGTTGCTGCTGATGATATTGCAGTTGTTGCGAGCGATTTTGCATTAAGCCGAGCTGATTGCCTAGTTGATTTTGCTGCTGAAGTTGCTGATGGTGTTGTTGTTGTTGCTGCTGTCGTTGTGTTTTGGCAGCGCTTGTTGCCTGCTTGCTGTTGCTGGTCAGTTTACCCATTATATTGGCAATTGTATTTTCTGTGTCGGGCGACGCCGTCTTAAAGATCAACGAATTGGGTGACGCAGATGCCGTCTGAATGGGCAGATTGCTGCCCATCATTATGGATTTCTTGCCATTTGAATCGTTGGCCTTCAGCACCAGATCATCGAAATTGTAGTCATCATCGTCATCATCGTCCAGCATAAAATTCGGGGAGTTTCGCATGGCGGGACGTCGTTGAAACGTCGCTGGCGATGGCTGTTCGCGTTCGTTGCTCGCATTGTTGCGACGCACTGCCGCCACCACGGCCACCGCCGACGACGTGGGGGCAGACGATGCGCTGGCCGGACGTGAGTTGGAGGCACCACGGTCCATACGCTCGCGACTGTTGCCGGGCGGACGGCCAATGACAACGACACGCGATAGATAATCGCTGCACGATTCACCGTCGCTGCTTAGCTCAGCAATGTTAACATATTTGCGCAAACGTACGACGCGCGGCGGATCCAATTTCTCCAGTTTGCGCAGATGGCCGATGAGATGCACCTGCTCCTCGTTGGAGAGAAACTTAAAGTTCTGCAGCAGCGTCTGCAAATCGGAATCTGTTAGGGATTCAAGATTGCTGGCATCGCTGATGCTGCTGGACGCCACACTGGTGCTCGAATCCTTGGCAGTTAGCAGATCCACCTCCATGGCCAGTTCATCGAAGTCAATTTCCAGATCATGATCAGCAACAGTCGCGTCCTCGTCATTTGTCGCCCTGCTCTCAAGTCCCAGACGAAGCAGGACCTCGGCAAAGTTGAGGCCGTTGCTACTATCAGTCTGGCGTCGCGTATGATTCGTCTTCACCAGCAGCGTAAAGAAGTGCAGCAACCGGTTCATATCCTCCGTATTCAAGTCATCCGCGCCGTTCACGATTAGTGCACTTGCCAATTTTGAGGATACGAGCTGCCGGTCGAAGGGTAGCTGGAACTCCTTGTTTTTCGTGGTCAATTCGACGATCTTCGACTCATTCTGTATCGACTCTGCATCATCTGGGTGGGTGTGTGTGAGTGTTAGAGGGAGGAAGATGGATAGATGGGTGGATGGGTGGAAGGAGCAACACAATAAACGACATTAATTAATTTTTAATTACAATTGATTGTTGTTCTCAATTTAAAATTAAAGCAATTACATACGAGAAGGATTACATACAATTCAAAACAGTGAAGAAACCGGCGCTTCCAGCTGTTGGATAGTGACCACTGAACCAGGACGACACACATGCGTCTATTTGTATATATTTTAAATTTCTTTTTTTGTTGTTTTTGTGGTATTTCCATTATTTTTGGCACTTTTTGCACAAAACTAACACCTGGGGACGCTGGACCCACAGTTAAAAGTGATAAAAAAGAGGCAATTACAAAAAAAAAACCGGATAAAAAAATACCGACCCGACAACTTGAGAACTCTTTTTTGGTAGATCAGAGAACAGAGTTGCAGTTGGAAACATTTTAATTATATCTATAAAATATCGTAAATATATTTAACAATACTTTAAGCTGTACTTCAAGGGCTCGCAAGAATAATTGGATCATAAATAATAGTAGTCCCCGGTTGGTCATACATTTACATAACAACTTCACATTAAAAGAAGTTACAAGTTATATATATATGTATATAATTAAATTTACGATATGATAAAAAGTATTCTTAACAGTCGAACGTCGACTTCCGACATTATTCAAAATTCAGCCCTTATGCCAGAGTCTTACCCTAATAAGTATATGAGTTAAAATGTAGGTCGGCATTTTAGGGATCAGATTTGTTATGGATGATAGGCTGAAAAAACAGCTGATGCTGGATAAGCATCGCAAAGAAACCGAAGTACACGGATTGCGAAAAGATTGGGCGGTTTACAAGGCAAAATAAGCACCAGGATAGAGAACACGCGAAAGCACGAAGCGGGATATAATAACGAGCTCTGAACCGATCGTCGAACTCAGACGCACACACATTGAACGAAGGAAGGAAGTACCGAACAGATCGCATACCCTTATGGCTAAGTATATTTGTGACAGGATCAAGGATGGCAATTGGTCCCAAGTAGGACAAAGATTACGGATACAGGACGCCATTAGTTTTTTTTATCCTTTGGATCCTGCCATCACAAATAAACTACCGAAATATGCAATAAGCTGTCGGAGTGCCCGATTCCAACCAACATTTGCAGACAAATACTTACCCCGGCATATATATATTTCAATCTATATCTATATATATGCATTGCAGTTGGTCTAGGATCTGTAAAGTTGGAAAGCTTTTGAGTTTTTATCGTTTTGCACTTACGTTCTATTGTGGTCTGTCTTGAGGCCTGGAAGATGATGGTCGCAATATTGCTGATTAACTTTTTCACAACGCGCACTTTTTGTGGATCTTCGAGCACTTCCGCAATAAGAATGCCCTTTAGCTTCTCCTTGGTGGTCTCCAGGAACACACAATTGTCCTCATTCAATAGCAGCTCATCGGCGGCATTCGGCTTGATCTTCTCCATGGCCAGTGCCTTGCTGAGCAAATTAATCGCCTTGGGGCCGAGGCTGTCCAACTGATCCTCAAATGCGGATAGCATGCGCAGCACACTAACCACCGTCAATGGACCTTCGGCCGCCTCTTCAATGGGTTCCGCATCTTTGTTGGCCGCACCCGTCACACTGGTGCTCGTTGGTGATGAGGAACGTTGGCCGCCGGCGTGCTGACTGTATTCCGGATACGAGCGTGAATCGAGCACACGGAATGTTTCCATGGACTCGTAGGTACGCGAGGAACGCGTATAACTATCGCCACGCTTCCTGCCGTAATCCTCGTTTCTATCGCGCCCTCTCTCCCTCTCTCGATCCCTATCCCGTTCCCTCTCTCTGTGCCTCTCCCTCTCCCTCTCCCGATCGCGCTCACCGTAATCTACGTCGCCTCGCGAATGATGCGACCTGTCACGCCCGCTGCTATATGGCGAGCGCGAACTGCACCGATGCGACGAGCGCGATCTGGAGTGCGAGCGCTGCCGGCGCCGGGAGCCCCCTGAGGAGCGAGACCGTGAACGCTGACTCATGCGCGACGACACCGGTCGACGTGCACGCTTTGGCGACAACGAGCGTGACAATGAGCGGCTATACGGTGGACGGCGTGTGGGACGAGCCGAGCGTCCACTCGGTGCCTGCTGATCATCATCGCTGATGTTGATCACAGCATCTGGCCCGACGGTGGTGGCACCGTTGCCGCTACGATTATTGGGTCCCCGATAGTTGGGCTTGCGGCGCACAGATGCATTCGTCGAGGATGAGACTATGGCGGCGCCGGCGGATGTAGGTGGATCCCCGCTTGTGATTTTGGGACTGTTGATGCGTATTTTATAGCGTTCCATGAGCTCCTTGGTGTTCTCTTCATCTTCGTCGCCTAGCTTGAATTTCTCCTTGAGCTCCTTTTTGATCTTGTTGACGGCGATGTTGAAGAGCTCCACGCGTCGACCTTTCCAAAAGCTAATCCACTCGGGCTTGTAGTCATAGCTATTTGGATCGCATTTCTTCTCCTGCAGCTGCTTGTAGCGTCGATTCCAGAACAGTTTCCATTCCTCGGAGTAATCGGGATGCTTCTCTGGGTTCGTTTCGTATGTTTCCGTCTCATCGCGCAGCTGCTTCAATTGTAGCTCCAGCAGGCAGCGAAATTTCTCCCAACGGTACCGCTCTTGCGCAATTTGCGAAGCCTGCAACGACAGCTCCTTAGGCGTTGGCAGCTGCTGTTTGATGCCCAGCCCTGCCCCCAATGTTGGCTTGCCACCGCTTGCCTGGTTGCTCTTCTCGTTGGCTGCAGGCGGTGAGCGATTAATGGCACGATATGCCGGCTGCTGTTCGTCCTGCTTTTTTCTGGCCTTCTTGCGCGAAGACTGCTGATGCTGCTGTTCCGTTAGTGAGACAAAATTCTCATCGTCATCGCTGGAAATGGCATCCAGGGCAATTGGCTCGGCATTACCTTTATTTAAGGTAAGTGTGACTTTCAGAGTTTCTGCCGGCTTGGACTCGAGGATTATTTGGCGCACTTCGTCCACGAAATCAGGTCCGGCGCATTCATCATAATGAAATTTATCGCGTACCTGTGAACAAATTTTTGCACGATTATGACGAAAGTCGTCGCCAGCAACGGCCAAGATTTGCATGCTGCGTCCGAAATGCGACACGATATGTTGGACCAGTTTGTTGATGCCATTGAAGATAAGTTCGTTGGAATTGCCCGAGGAGCGGCGCAGCTGCTGCAGCAGGTCGAAGGCCTTCTGAAAGTGCGTCTTTAAATAGTTGGTGCGATGCGTTAATGATGTCCAGTGTCCAAATATGGAGCAGCAATCGTTGCACGTGTTGCACAGCACACAAAAATAATCGGGAAACGTTTGGCCATCCTCGTGCAGCTCGACAACATATTCGGTGCCGATGAGGGCGCCACCTTTGTGGCTCTCAATTAGCTTCAGTATGATCGCCGTGCGTGACATTTCATCCTCGAAGCCGGGCGGAACGGGCTCGCCAGTTAAAAAGTTCATATCAGATGTAGACGAATCTGCAAAAGGGCATCGATTGGTTTCTCGATATCTAAGAAGCAGAGATAGGCGCGTGTCACGATACGAAACACACGATTCAACAAGGATCTACATATCATACACGAATCTATGTATACTCAAAATGGACTACGCTAACCGATTAGTTATCGACTTATCGCAAGTAAATATGTCTAGCAAATCTTCTACAAACAAAAGTTGTTGCATTCTGCTAGATCCTGCTGATGATTATACCTGCATATTTAGCACACTTTCTTTACGTTCGAGCACATAATCTATATGGCAACAGTTGTTTGACACATAAACACAAACTAAGCATATATGCATAAATACGTACATTTTGGCATATTTGAATTTCAGAACTTTTTGCATAATATATGGGATGTTGGTTATTCATGTTTATTGTGTATATTTAATGTTTCTACACTTTGTGCGTTGGCCATGCCGTGTTGCATATCCTTGTTGAATAAAATTCGACATGCACCTATCTCTAAGGTGAAGCAATAACGCCGACTACCAAAATTACCTGGCCTTCACTTTGGGAGTGGAGTGTCCCCCTCCTCTTGGACCGTTTTCGGCGACACTTTGCAGTTAAATCTATGCTATTACTTGCACTGATTTGCACACGGGAAGAAATATAAAAATATGCACGTGCACACACACACACACGAAGAAATGCACTTAAAAATTCACAGTGGCCGCAAGAAAAACATTGATTTCGTCCCGCACGCTCTGGGAAGAGCGTTGTGATGTTAATTTCTTTACTTACAGTGCTTATTATACAGTTGCTCACTTACAATAGGCATAAAGCCAAACCTATTAGAAACACTATTTTCTCAATTGTCCCCAAAAAATGATTGGCAGGCACTAAGAATCAGGAACAGAATTGACGGACAAATAAGCGCACGCCAAGTTTAACCATATGGTCATTACGCATCGATATTGTTGTGCCATAATTTATCGTATAGTCTCATTTTCGATTATAAGTTATTGTAAGGGCGGGTCACGACAAAATTTGAAATTATATATCGGTATATTCACTGTCAAACTGTGTAAGTTGTAATGGTCGGTAGATACATCGATAGGTAAGGGGATTGGATGGAGAGACACCTTCAGAAAGGAGAAAAGGGTGAAGGAAAAAGGAAAAAGCCGCATGCGCATAAGAAAAGATTTTATTTAAATAAAAGAAATGTGAATAAATTAGTTCTTAAAAAAATAATGCTGCAACAGGCTGTGTTATACAAAGCCGCCACCAAGGATGAGATCGACGGGGACGACTGGAATCAGGAACCAGATAGTTAAATTCAGGACGACTCGGATCACCTCAACGTAGCCGTGAGTTGGTTCACACCCAATTAATTGCGGCGATTAAGGTCGAAGACCTAGGACCTGATCGGTCCTCCCTATAAAAGCATCAGTGATGAGCAATGCCTGCGACAGTGATGCTCATGTTGCCCATCAGAGATGCACACTGCATCTAAAAAAATTATAAATGTTTCGTAAACTTTAAACTAGGTAGAAAATTATCAATGTACTATATACATAATAGAATTTAATGTTGGCTAAGGGCATAACAAACGAGCGAGAAGGGATTCCTCCAGTGAATTCGACGAGGAATCATTAGGAAGGGAGGGATACGCAGGCTGTACAACATCCACACAGCCAACACAGTAGGTAGCGGACTTATTTGATGGAAATATCTGTTTTATTTTTTATTTATGAAAGAATTCAAATAATTGTTAATTTGCCGCCCAATATATCGCGGTTGAACCACACTTGAGCCGATAGCTAGCTGGCTGAGCGATATATTTGTGCATTCGCTCATTTCAAAACACTGTGCTGACATTCTGCGAACAAATGTCACCCTGTTTAAACAACACCGCGATGCACATTTGTAGCAACAAATGACGCTTGCATGAAAGAAATAAAAATGAATAGATAAGAAATTAAAGTAGTCAGTCGATTGTACACTTCAAATTCAGAGTATTAACAATATTAACATTTTACAAATATTGAACAGTAGACCTTAGCCAACAAGTAGGAGAAATGTTTAGTCGGACCGTGATGAGTATCCTACCATGCTGAGTTCATCGCTGCCACAAGCATAAGTCCGGCTGATTTGTTCTAAGAACATCATTCAATGATCATTCGTAGTGAAAGTGAAGCTAAGCTGGTCCGTGAGCCGGGGAAAAGGCCGAGCCACGTTGCCGCTGAAGTGGATCTGGAGCTACAAAAAACGAAAACTAAAATTTGATGATTAGATTACCGGCCAATAAAAATTTGTTCTTAAAAATAGCATATCTGGAAATGGGGTTTACAAAGTATGTCGAGTTTTCGAGTCGTGTTCCGTGCATTACCATTTAGATATTGTCAAAGCTGTCCAATTTTGAAAACGCGCGCAGACAATAGCAGTAATTAATATTCCAGAATACAGGGGAACAGTTGTAGGCGAGCTAGAAAAGAAAAAAAGGAGTATTTTAGCGTATGATATGAAATTATTTTCGTTTCGAGTTGTGTGGATTGTTACATATAGGTGGCGTCATGCGGTGTTACCTTCATCTCACCCATCTAAATGTGTGAAAGTTATTTTCGAGAGAGCTGAGCTTTGGTGTTTGGAGTTTGAGCGTTAGCCTTTTTTTAATAAGTCAATTTCCAGTGATAGCTTGGTTCTCAACATTATTGTTAGAATACAATTTTGACTTGGAGATTAGTCAACTATTTATTATAAGCTACATATAATTGTTTTTGAATAATTTATTGGTTATTGGTATATTTATTGAATATTTATTTATTTAATACATGTATAGATTGAATCAATATTTATTGAGGAAGTAGTTAAATGTTGTTTATTTAAAAATATAATATTATTTTTTCCACTGGAGATTGGGTAGAAGTGTTTAAGGTACAGATAATTATTTTTCTTGTACATATTTCTGCATATATACATATTGTGAGGAACCATATAGCCATGCAAGTGTGAGTATGCATGTAATTGTTTATTTATGATTATAAATATATATATATATATAAAGGTATATTCATGAATGTGTATGCAAAATGTCCATTAGCGTGCATCAAATGTTATATGCGCCCCTCACAATAACTGTCGATCAGGACGAAATTCGGCCCTGATGCAGTTGCGGCGAATCCGCTCTCTTTCGCCTTCTCTCTTTCAAACGCTGGTGTTCAGCCAATTGAGCGTGTCTGACACACATGTCCATCAGGACATGTGCCGTTAGTATGTGAGGAGTATTGCGGGAGCAATATTGTTGTCCATACTCACACTGGCGGCAGACAATGGTTGGTGCCCGCAAAAGGCCATTTAAAAATTACCAAAAGATCACGCTACCAAAAAGATCACGTTACCAAAAAGACGCCACCGTGGTACAGTCCCGACAAAGGGTGGGCAACCAAGGCCTATAAAAGGAGCGCCGCAGCACAAGGCGGGGGCTGTACAAATCGAGAGACGAAGCTGTACAAACTAGAAGTGAGACTGTGTAAAACTATAAACGAAGCCTGGAATTTTCGTTTCGTTTCACTAAGCCTTTGGAATTCCTGGAGCAAGTCGTATGGTCAGCCGATACCTATGGACAAACCTGAACTTAATTCCCAGGGCCATGCCCGAATTACTTCGGGGAATGGCTCTTCAATTATACATAGCCAACAATCAGCACTGGACGAGATGGGTAGCATTCGTCCAAAGTTTTCAGGAATACTTTCAACCAAGAGACTATTTCGAAAACTTGAAAGAAGAAGTTATGCGAAGACGGCAGGCGATGGATGAACCACTTTAATATGTAAATGTATATGGTGGAAATGCAGACGCTCATGCGGCCACTACAGTATTCGGCGGAAAAAGAGCTACAAAAAATATATAATAACAGCCTCCTGGATATACCAGCTTACGCCATATCAATTCAAAAATTCGAGGAGCTCAAAGCGGACAGGGAAAAGCTGAGACAACAGAGCCGCATGGAACAACCGAGACTCATGGAGTCACCACAATACAACTACTGGCCCCCGCAGAGACATAATCGACCACGATTTATGGCAATGACGGACAACGGTAAAACACACAACCATGAGTATCAAGAGCCGACCGAAGTCGAAACGTGACCCAGACCTGCCCCGAGGACGAGGCGAGACAACATGCAAACACATATAAGCAACCTAGCGAGGACATGCAGATTTTGCGGCCAGAAGGGACACTTTGCAATTGAGTGTAGGAATCCTATCGCGGGAGCCGAACTGGATAACCCCAAGACGCTAATCGGAAGCCTACAGGACAAGGGAGCGCAGCTGACAGCGGTTGTAGAGATCGGCAACTGTGAGTATAAGGCAACGATTGACACAGGGGCCACGAGTAGTTTCGTTAGAGAGAAGCTAGCTCATGGACTGATGAACGTAGGCCGACGAAGCGCAACCGAACGTCGAGTTCGTTTGGCAGCTGGCCGAAACAGCGGAGTCCGAGATTAGGTCGAGGTGAACATCAGACTAGGGCTGAGGAACATGGATATCGCCCTTCTGATACTCCCAGGAGTCATCGACGACTTAGTCCTCGGATGGGACTTCTTGTCTGAAATGGGAACAGTTTTGGAGTGTGCAGGGTTACTAGTAAGCATCCCACGGTACGAGATAAACCATCAAGAGGAGAGATTGTCCGTAGCCACAACAGTCGAAACACCAATACACCCAGATGCAGAAATGTATCAATTTTTGTGAGGCGAATTGGCGGCATTTGGGAATATAAAAGGCCATTTTGCTTGCAGACGGATGCTAGCAATTATAGCTTGGGAGCGATACTGACCCAAAACTCAGAGGAGGACGAACGGGTCATATCGTATGTAAGCACATCTTAAATGGTGCGGAGCGTAATTACTCCGTTACCGAAGAAGAGTGCCTTGCGATAATCTGGGGCATAAGGAAGCTACGTCCATATTTGGAAGGATACCACTTCACTGTCATTACGGATCATATGGCACTGAAGTGGCTGAACTCCATCGAAAGCCCATCAGGCAGGATAGCGAGATGAGCACTGGAACTGCAACAGTTTGACTTTGATGTCAAATACAGGACGGGAAACCATACTGTTGTTGCAAATGCCCTATCCTGACAACCCCGTAAGGATACGTGCCTAAGAGTCTCGACTGTGGAAAACGCGATGGACTAGGCAAACAAGAGCTTTAATTGGATCCAAAAGATGCGGTCTGACAAAGCGAAAAATCCCAGGAAGTTCCCAGACTGCAGTGAAGAATCCCGCATACAGCTGGAACCGAGAATGTGGTAGCCTGGAAGCGGTGTGCGCCCACCAGAAAGAGAAGGAAAGTCCTAAACGAAAACCACAACACCGCCGCCGCAGGTCATACGGATAGTAGGAAAACAATAGCCCGAATAGCAGCACGCTACTATTGGCCAGGCTTATACAGAGATGTACGCGCATATGTCCAACAATGCGAAGTCAAATGGCCGCGGCAGGACAAATGCCAACTCAGATACCGGAGGAACCCTGGAGCACAGTTTGTGCTGACTTCGTGGGACCGTTACCGAGATCGACCCACGGAAACACGATGTTGTTGGTCCTTATGGTACCACTCTGAAACGCTACTACAGCAACGCTACAAAAGGCCTTCAGGGAAAGGATTTTAGCTCGGTTTGGAATACCAAAGGTATTAATAACCGACAATGGAACCCAGTTTACAAGTGGGGCATTTAAAAAATTCCTCGGGGAGATGGGAGCCAACAACCAATTCACTCCGCCGTACACTCAACCTGCGTCGCAGTGTGTGGGTAATATTACACCACCTGTCAAATGCAGCAGAGGATTCGCAGCGAAGCTAGCAACGAGATACAGAGGTCCATATCAGATTGTGGATTTTACATAACCCGTAATTTGCTAAATAAAGAGCATTACGGACAGGCGGATAAATACAGCCCACGTGAGTGACTTGAAGCCACACAGCGACCGGAAGGACACGTGCGCTTGCGCACAAAAAGGGCAACAACAACTTTGCACATGCGCTGTTGGTTACTCACCAACACTAGTGCAGACGCTTGTACACAAAGTGCACCGTTAGTTACTCACCATGTCAGTGCAGACGAGAGAGCATGCAAAACGAAAAAGGCAACAACAACGTGTGTAGGTTCAGAGATATGCACAAAATAAAACAGAGAGCGCAAAGGGAAACAAAGTAGTACTAGTGCTTAGAAATGTGCGTTAGAGTTTTGAGAGGGAGAGTTCGAGCATCACGATCAAACACATCCGCACACACACCCACCCACACACGCCCCCAAAAAGGGTATAAAAGGCGGAAGCAGCCATGCGCTCGGATTCTTTAACTTCAAAGAAAATTCAGCGATCAACATGGATAGACAGCAGACAGCCAGCGTAGGAGGTAGCGGGCCGGCCTAGCGGAGCGGCGATTCCGTGCGATGAGAGAGCCGGCCCAAGTGCGCGCGCGATTACCGGTCGTCGGCCTCGGCGTCTAGAAGGAAGAGTAATGCGCGTCGTGCGTGTGGTACGCGTGGTGCGCACAGTGATACGACGAATCCTGCGTCGCATCGCGCAGGAGCAACGAAATCGAGCTATTTGCGGCGCCACTACACGCACCCAGCGTCGAGGGAGATGTTGACGGGGACGGTGTTCTTCCGGAAGTCGCCGAGGAGATGGCGACACGACGTACCGCGTGCCTTAAATGTTATATGCGCCCCTCACAATAACTGTCGATCAGGCCGAAATCCGTCCCTGATGCAGTTGCGGCGATTATGCTGTCTTTCGCCTTCTCTCTTTTTAACGCAGGTGTTCAGCCATTTGAGCGTATCTGACACACATGTCCATCAGCTGTACAAATCTAGCAGTGAGACTGTGTAAAACTTAAAACGAAAGCGTGCAAATATATAAGTGGGCTGTACAAATCGAGAGACGAAGTTGTTCAAATCTGTATGCTGAGCGTGCAAATCTAGAAGCGAGTGAGTGGAAATTGAGCGGTACAAAGTGAGTCGGTCGCAATCATACGAACACCTGTGGTGCATCGAAGGACTCTAGGATCACAGGACATCGAGGTCCTGAAATTAGGTGAGAGGCGTAAACTCTTGCCACGTTCGAATTGTGGCAACAGGCGGTATCCGCGAAGAGCTAAGCGAAACTGGCGAGGCTTAACCTGTGATTAGCCAGAGAAAGAGATACGCTAATCTTGACTGGCCGGAGTACTAGAGGCAATCCTTGGGGATGAGGAATCTCTAGCGGGCAGGCTGAGACCCTGAAGTTGCGTAGCTGGCGGGCGAGGTGAATGGAAAAGATTCTTGCGCACAGGAGCTCGCATCACACCTGACTCAGGACACCGAAGAATTGTGACACGCCGTTATCAATAGTTTAAAGTACAATTAATAAGTTATAATAACCAAATCAGCCTTTTTTTTAATATATATATACACTGTGTTTTAAATTGTCGCAAACGCAAAATAAATTTTGTTGCGCGTACCCTCAGCTCGACTGAGTTTAAGCCTGGCTAAAAAAAAACCCGAAACTAAAGGTTTCTTACAATATTTATATATTTATGAAATTCGGTGGATAAATAATTAAAATTTTTTTTGTTGCATGTGGGAATAGAATTAAGATTAATAGTTACATGATCGAAGGCGGTGTATTTAGGCAATAGAGGAAAGTGCGGCGTAGCGGCTTTCAGAGAGATAGAGAGTAAGAGAGAATGGGTCCAACTACTCACGCAAAAAATAGCAAACTCACCGAGGAAATGGAGAGTACTTCTCATCAAGTCGGAATGCGTGGCCGAGAAGATGTAACGGGCACCTCGTCATCAACGCAGCAAACCAGGAGCGAAGTGGAGCTGCCCAGAGAACTGAAGTCGGCTAGTAATGCAGCGATAGTCCAAGCGCATGCGACTTGCAGAGCATCGCTCTCCCAGGAAATTAATGCATTTAAAAAGGCAATGGAGGCCAACATGTTAAATTTCATGCGGGAAATAAACAAAGTGGTCTCATCCCTGAAAGTGGAAAAAGGAAGAAGTGATTCGAGTACACAAGAAGCAAGATAGGCGGGAAATAATCGCACTATTTCGTGAGTAATCGGGCGTTGAAACCCGACCAACGAAGCACCAGAAACTCTAGAACCCATTTATCGACCGAAGGAGCCAGGAGATCGGACGAGCCTGACTTGCTGGAATTGCAAGCAGATAGGACATACATTCTTTAAATACGAGGCAGCGGTACGAACCATAGTTTGCTAAAAATGTGGACATTCCGGCGTAGTGTTACCCAAATGTCCAAAGTGTCGACCGGGAAACACGGGTCGGAACACGATGCAAGCGGAGAAGTCGCGTTCCAATCCTCCGTTAGTAATTCTAAAACTGTAAGTAAGGATAAAGAAATAAGTAATTTTATTGCAAAACTTTATAAAATAAAGAATAGTATTAACTTATCAATAACCAGATGGTCACAACGAAAACCCCTAGAGCAGAGACAAGCGGAGTATGCTCTAGCGAAAGAAAGGATATTTGAAGATGAAGAATAGGAGATGAGCGAAAAGACACAGTATAATGTTTAGCGAGCACGATTAAAATTCCAACAACGAAAAGTGAGACGAAACAGTTTGTGTGCAGCCATAAGTTAGGCGATGCGCATGGATAGCAGTCCGTTCGCCAAGGTATGCATCGGTCACAAGGAACTTTATTGCCTCAATGGCTTCAGTGAGTTTGCTGGGACATGGTGGTGCTGAACTGATAAGGAGTTAGGATTAGATTTACGCAAGCTTGCTCGCCGCATCGTGGGAAAGATACGGAACGCCATGACCTACAATGGAGTCACCAAGGACGTCGATCCGTTTGTATGCCCCTCATTTCTGGGGCAGATTTGGATTAGCTCCCCATATAGAAGGCCTGAGAAAAGATGTAGAGGTGATAGACGAAATTGAGCTAGAGCAATTATCGAAAAGCCATCCACATACCTTATCACGGGAACATCAGGAGCAACTGAAGCGGGTTAAGGCCAAATTTAGATCGTTCACTGAATTCGGTCTAGGCAGGACATCGCTGGAGAAACACGAAATTCGACTTATCAAGGATACAGTACCGGTGAAAGAACGCTTCAATCCAGTTTTACCAGCGATACAGGAATTACTCTTTGCTGATGTTGACGAGATGTTACAGCTGGGAGTCATAGAGCTTAGTGAGAGTCCTTGGAGTAACAGAGTAACGCTTGTTCGAAAACCAGGAATAAATCGTCTCTGCTTGGAGTTGATCCTTAGCCGAGTAAAAGATACAGTTTTCATCAGCAGTATCGACCTGAAACATGCCTTTTGGCAGATTGAACTAGAGACAAAGTAGACCTTAAACAGGCTTCACCATACCCGGAAGACTCCTGTATCAGTTGACAGCTATGCTTTTTGGTATTTGCAGTGGTGATCCCTGCAAAGTCATGTATCGTTTATCTAGATGATCTGCTAGTGATTTCTCATTCATTTGAAGAGCAGTGCCATCTATTATCCGAAGGAGGACACCGTCTGGAAGCAGAAAATTTAACAATCGGGATAAAGAAATCGAAAAACCAAAAGCGAGGACAAAGGCGATGATCCGACTTTTACACAGCCAAATATTTTTCCAAGTTTGAGGTTCCAGAAGTCGTTCATACGGATAACGGCAGACAGTTCATATCAGAGGAGCTTACAAATTTCCTGAGTCGACAAGACATAACCCACATGCGATCTGAAAATACGCACAGGCAAACGGAACGGACAGGGTCAACCAAACTATCCTAGCTGCGATACGGGCATATGTTGGAGACGATCAAACAGGTGCGGTCCGAAGCGCTGTACACCACAGCATTGGAATCTCGCCATATTTTGTTTGTTTACAAGCGGAAAGGATTACAAACTCGCTCGCCAACTAGGAGCCTTAACGGATGCCAACATCTTTCCAGGCAGACCAGAAACAAATAACCCGGCAAGAAGTACAGAAGAATCTGCAGAACGCATATGAGAGAGCGGCTAAGAATTATAATTTAAAAACTCATGAAATCCACCATGTTCCCGTTCAAGAAGTTTTTAAACGGAACTTTGTGCTAAGTGATTTCAAGAATCGGTTAATGCCAAGTTGTGTCCGAAATAAGTCAATTGTCGGGTCACTCAACCGATTGGAAACAGTCTTTACGAGCTCGAGGTCCTCAGGGGAACATGATTGGAGTATTCCATGCAAAAGACTTGAAACAATAGCGTAGTGTAAGCCTGGCTAGCTCAGTCAGTAGAGTAAGAGTCTCGATGGCCTACGCTGGATAAATATAGCTTCCTTTTGCGCTCCTGCTTCTCTGAAATTAACTTCGAAACCGTAGTGTGGTGTAATTTTAGATACATCGATAGGTTAGGAGAATTGAATGGAGCGCAATCTTCAGAAAGGAGAAAAGGTGAGGAAAAAAGACGCATGCGCATGCGCACTGTTGCGGCGGGCGGCGTAGTATCGATAGTTGGAGCTGCAAACAGGCAAACAAGTGGTAACCCACAAATTTGAATTTTAAGAGAGTAGAGGGAGAGGAAGTTTTTTTTTTTTAAAGAGAGATGAGTTCGCGCGCTCAAGAAGTGGAAAGATGGAAGATTATCCGAGCGGCGAGCAAAAGGTGGAATAAAAAGGCCAATGATCTCGGTTTTTGGAGGACAGTTGAAAGTCAGCAGCGAGAAGGAAAGAGGAGAACTAAGTGTGGGTGTGAAAAAAATCTTTTTTTGGTCGAGAAAAGGTGAACTCAAAAAAAGAGGAATATTGGGAAAACAAATTTAATTAAACGCTAAAAATTAAAAACTTCCACCTTTAATAAAATCAACCGGCGGCAACTAATTCAAATAATACAGAAAAACTTAAAGAAAAAAAATACGAACAGAAAAGTGTTTAAGTAAAAAGGCCGAAGTACACACCAGCCAAGTTAATAAAATCCACCAATAAATCCAAAAAAATACGGCGGAAAGAAATTTGTATCCGTCAATCGTGCGCAGGCCTAACGCACCGCTCGCCCAGCTGATCAAGCTACATCAGTGATGCGCAACTTTTTTTGTTAGCTGAACTTGTGGATTATATTTTATGTATTTACATTTTTGTGTTTGTGGTAATTTATTTATTTATTATTTTCTTCGTAAGGCTAAAATTTGTCAGATTAAGGCTCATCCTCGAATAAGTTTGCTTAATTATTAATTGTTATACACCTTTATTTGTGCTGGGCAAATAACTCATTCCGGCTTTAAGCTTTAATCGTCACCGCGACAGCTCCTTGTTGGTTTTCTACGTGCCGAATGCTAGTTCATTATTTGGTCAACATATTTTTTTCTTTTGGC
This sequence comes from Drosophila picticornis, assembly GCA_035043845.1. NCBI lineage: Eukaryota > Metazoa > Arthropoda > Insecta > Diptera > Drosophilidae > Drosophila > Drosophila picticornis. Next base: position 22,070,299 of record JAWNMR010000492.1, on the reverse strand, counting down.
ATAAAATTTTTGTGAGTAGATACCCTTATATTTATCCCGGGGAGCTCTGTAGGGTACTCTTTAGGGTGTCCCCAACGACGTGAACACTCACCTTCGTATTAAAATAATAATAAAATAACTTATTTTTTGTATATACGTAAATTTGGTAAAGGCCTTAAGCCCCAAGATCAAGACGACGCCAAGTAAGGCAATGGTAAAGGCGTACAAGGTCAAATAAAGTTTTGTCGGGTCTCGTTCGTTTAAGCTTAATTTAGTGTATAAATTATAAATACAAATAAGCAAGAGCAAAAAATGTTAGTTGTAAGCAATGAATTTTAAATACATGTAAAGTCCTTTAAATGATGGCTTAAGTTTGTGAATGGAGGAGAGGGGACCAAAAATGTTTTGGAATAAAGTGTGATCTACGATATTAGAAGGGTGCGGCATTAGCTATATGATTTCGCCCCACAGGAAGGGCGGGAGCGCTACGGCGATAACAACGAAGCCACCGTTGGACGTCGAAGTAACGTATTTTTTTGTGTTTTAAATAATTGTTGCCACAGTCCGTTAAGTCCGCTATATAATAGTGATGTGTAAACTTGTTTAGTGTCGTGTGATTGTACGGTCGGCGGGCATGGGTAGACCCACCCCTAATGGAGACCTGGCTGTCCGGAGCTGCTCCTTTAGGACAAACCCACTCGTAACAAAAGTGATGTGTAGGTTTGTTTAGTGTTGGGTTATTGAACGGTCGGCGGGCATATCTCCTACAATTTTAAGGTTTCATCGAATTTGGTTTGTAGGTTGTTGGCGATGTCCTTCAAAGATCGGCATATGCTAGTAACACCGTTAAAAAATTTGAGACAAAAAAATTTGAACCACGCCAACTCCCACCGCATAAACTATAAAAGCCTATATCTGCCACAATTTAAGAGCTACAGCTACCAAACTTGGAAGGAAGATTGCTAGGAACTTGCTCTGATACTTTTAAGCCGCGCCCACTCCCGCCCCAAAATTCTCATAGCCCTTATCGTCCGTAGCTTACTAAGAACCAAAACCCCCAAAATTCCCAATAGCTTCTATTTTCTGCAATTTTCGAGCTGAGGCTACAAAACTAGGAAGATAACATTTCAAACATTTATATTGGTCACTCGCGCCAGCAAATGATGACTTATTTATATTTGAGTATTTCGTAGTCGGTTACGCGCGACTGAAACGTTCTTCCTTGTTTCTGTGAATTTTATAAGCTTGTGACTGTACTTTATATTGATTGGAGAAAATAATTATAGAAATATCACGATTCATTCATTCATTAACCAAAATCAAAAATGCCGTCACATTCCCTCTGGCCTGGCCCGCACCTGCTTCGGGGTTCGTTTCTAAAGGGAAGACAACGTGTGCTGTGATAGAACAATGGTCATGTCGTTTTTCAAGCAGTTATTTTGAACGCTCGCTAATCTGCTAAGCTGCTCACATGTATGCTATGGTTACTTCGACTCGCCTAATGATGCTGATCAAGATCTATATATATATGTATATATAGATATATATTTACATACATATGTACATTGTGGTTGTGGCGTGTGGTTAAATATTGTTTTTCAGCGCATGACAAAATGATAACAAATTATGTGAGCCTTATGTAAACCTTTTTACAAGTTTTTATGAGTGTATCAGACGTTTGTGCCATGCATGCTTAGATAACTGATCTATCTATGTTGTTGTTGTTGTTGCTGTTGTTGTTTCTTTGGCTTTGCCAATTCAGACATGCAACATGTTGCAATGAAGCTATAAGCCAGGCCCCAAATTTTAAACTTTGCAGACGACTTATATAAGAAATGTTTATACAAATATAGCTGTTGTATGGTGGTGCAAAGAAGTTGCTGGAGGGAGTTGCGCGTGTGAGGGCAGCATGCCAAATGGAAAAAAGTTTTTTGCCTTAATTTTTGCCGTTTTCATTTCTTTTTTTTGTTTTTTTTTCTTTTTTTTTATACTTAGTTGTTTTTATTAACGTTGCCTTGAGGGGCAACTAACGCAGCAGCAGTCAAAGGGACAGCCAGACAGACACACAAACGATGAGCTGTGGCTAGAACAATGTGCATACAAGGAAGGTAGCGCGAGGATGGTGCTGGGCGTAGGGGTAGGGGAGGGGGAGGAACACTGGGCGAAAGAGAGAGTGAGAACAGCGTGGCTTAAATAATAAATGTAGTACACGCTTTGAAAGAATTTACTTTACTTTGGCAAATGGAAGTTATAAAAACCAAACACACACAATCAGACACACACAATACACACATTCACATACAAGCACATGTGTATGGCATATAAATAAACAATGCCCTTATATAACCCCAGGGCAGGCTGGAGAGAGCAGTGGAGAGAGGTAGCGGCATTTCCATATTGTTGCTATAATCAGCGGCTGCTTTGATTCATCTGCATGCACGCGCGATGCTGGGACATTGAAGCGGAGCCATCTCCACCACCACCAACATCACTACCTACAGCACCACCGGAGTCAAAGCCATTGCCATAGCCCATAGCCAATGCTAAATCCATAGCCATTGCTAAATCCTTAGACCCGGTGTGCCACCACCCCAACAATATCATCATCAAAGTCAACCCAACTGGGCGAAGCGAGCAACCAACCAACCACCAAGCACAGACACACACAGACTCCGTGACTCCGTTGGCCCAACTTTAACTTCGACTTTTTGCCGTGTTCGTGCAATTTAGATCTGGCGCCGGGCCCTCAATTCGAAGAGCACGAATCGCTCGAGCATGAGCACATCCATACAAGTAGTCCATCATTTATTTATTTTTATTTTTTTCTTTCTATGACATTTATTTTTTAAACACTAATCAGCCTATTGAAAGGCCATAAAACATTGATTTGTACAGGTATGAATGAATAATAGCAGAGAATAAAAATCTATAACATAAATATGGAACTGGTTTTAGCAGATAATAAATAACATAAAATATTACATTTGTAGCACATTATTTTAACGCCCAACAGTTCACAGGTCACTGGTGTGGAGGCGCTTCAACCTCCTGCGAGTTGTTTTTGACCCAAGTGTGCAAGCCAAAGGGTTGACGTGGTTGTGCAACCGGTTATTATACCGACTCGAATATCGATTAATTTGTTGTCTGACTGTCGGTAGACCGAAGTCGTTGCGCAGCGTCCTGTTACTCACGTATGGTGGATCACCAGAGATATCTCTGAGCATCTTATTCTGCAAGACTTGAATTTGGCTTATCCAAGATTTTGGAGCTGTGCCCCAAAATGGAATCCCATATGTCCATGTGGGCGCGATGATGCTCCTGTAAACCAGCAGCTTATTGCTCAAGCAGAGTTTGCTAGATGGCCTCAGCAACCAGTTGAGTTCGGTTTTTTTGCTGCTGCCGTGATCCGGATATGTTTGCGCCAGCTAAGTTTCCTGTCCTGTCCTGTTCTGTCCAGATACATACCCAGCTAGCGATCATGGTTCTCCTGAGGTATGATCATGTTGTTGAGTCGGACAGTTGGACAGTTACCATTCCTGAGCGCAAACGTGCAGTGCTGAGACTTGCTCCCATTAACGCAGATGTTCCACCGATTGGCTCAAGTACTTAAGCCATCCAAGAACCTCTGCGTAACCGCAGCTGCTCTCCAAGCAGTGGTGGAGTTAGTAAGGAACACAGTGTCGTCCGCGTATGTGGAAAGCAGAGAGTTTCTGGCTACTGGGATCGGCAAGTCCGCGGTGTACAATGTACACAAGGCAGGTCTTAGGACACTACCCTGCGGGACACCAGCTCCAATGCAGCGGATGTTTGATAGCACGTGCCTAACATAAAAGAATGGTCAAGCAGGTAAGACATGAGCAGTACATACTGCGCCTATGATAGCAGGGACATAAGCTTAAAAGCAGGCCATCATGCCATACGCGATCAAATGCTTGCTGGATATTCAGGAAGACGGAAGAGCTGTACTGCGCATTTTCCAAGGCCTCGAGGACGTGCTGTACTACTCGATGAATTTGCTCTGGTGTACTATGGTGATGCCTGAAGCCAAACTGATGATCAAGAATGGCCCTCTGGAAGCCACTTACTGACGACAATCTTCCAAGAAATATTTTTTCAAATATTTTGAAGAAAGTGGACAGCAAGCTTATCGGTCGATATAAAGAGACAAGATTATCCGGCTTGCCAGGTTTCGGAATCATCACAATCAAAGCGATCGACACCATGTGTTGTCCGGTCGCGTAATGGGGATCCGCCTGAGTGGCTACCGCTTGACACAACGCGTTGCCTTCCACAAATTGAATCCATGATTCTTATTGGGGTCAGCTTTGCGTATTGCATTTCCTGGAAATATTTGCTCCTAATGTCAAACAGCAGTTTTCGCAGCCCGTGCGCAGCTCGTCTAAAGTCCCTTATATCCAACGGATTGCGTGAGCGCTTATATTGACGACGCAGTGCTCTCTTGTGTCTTACGAGATCCAAAATCCGAACAAGGTAGTTGGCCAAGCATGGAGTATTCCGCTGCCACGTTAATATTACGCAGGAATAGTTCCACTGCATAGTCAATATCAGCCGGTGAACTCAGCTCAAGTTGACAAGCTGTCCCAACCTCTGCCGAAATCGGGTGATGTTTGCCTTGCGCGGCAGAAGACGTGTCTTGGGAGCATTCAGAGCTGCAGCCACTCTGTACTCAACGATCAAGGGAATGTGAATGGAGTTAGGCTCAATTCGCTCGGGTATACCAAAACTGTCAGACCGAAGCCCAGCGTACACAGCAAAGTCAATTGCTGTTGGCCTATGGTTGCCGTACGAGTAGTGCGTTGCACTTCCCGTGGCAAATACTTGGAAGTTGGAGTCTCTCACGCAATCCGCAAGCGCAATCCCACGGCGTGTGTCCAACGCTGCACCCCAGAGATGGTGTTGAGCATTCCAGTCTCCAGCAATTAGGACATTTAAAGTTTTCTATTTCCCACACAAAACTTGGTGGACAATAGACAGCCGCTAGAACTGCTCCGCCTTGATCACTAAAAACTTTAACGACAGCACATTGTGCGCATAGACAACTTTACGAAATCAGTAAATGATGTTGCAGTGAAGATTTTATGATCACTGCTGCTCCGTCACGCATGCGATCCGAAGGATGATTGACAAGGTGAGTATCGTAGCCTGGTAGTCTGTAGTGCGATCTATGATGGCGTTGAATAAATAATTCAAACTCATTGGCTTTATTTGCAAGGCTATTGGCGTTCCACACGCCGATGCGCAGCCCAATTTGGCTCACCTGTTTGCAAGTGCAGCGTGCATAATTTTGACATAAGACTGTCAAACAAGAGCTGGGGTGCTCACGGTGCAGATGAGGCTGCTGCACTATCTGAAATTGCTGCTGAGGGGGCTGCTGATGTTGCAGGTACTGTAGCTGCTGGTGTTGTTGTTGATGTCTTGGTCGTTGTTGCAGTTCTTGCTGTATGTGCTGTTGCTGTTGGTTTTGCTGCTCCTGGTGTTGCTGCGAGTGTTTCTGTTGTTGCTGCGAGTGTTTCTGTTGTTGCTGCGAGTGTTTCTGTTGTTGCTGCGAGTGTTTCTGTTGTTGCTGCGAGTGTTTCTGTTGTTGCTGCGAGTGTTTCTGTTGTTGCTGTGTGTGCTCTCGATGCCTAAGCATCTGACGAAGTTTGTGGAGTCGAGTTTTTCATTTGTACTGTTGCTCAGGAACCTGCGGTGCAACTTGCTAAACCGATAAAAGTTGTTGTTGCTGCTGCTGCGGCTGCTGGTGGTGTTGCTGTTGAGGTTGTTGTTGAAGATGAGCCTGATGCTGACGGTGACGCTGTTGCCCAAATTGCTGCAGAGTCTGAGGAGCCGTTTGAATGCTGGAAGCATCAGCATAAGAAAAATTTTCCCTACGAATGGGTGCGGGGCTTTTTGGGCGCGACTTTCGTAGGTCTTAGGCCGGCCTTCGTGACTGAGCCACAAGCTTCAGTTCCTCGGCAACGCGTCAATAAGCTAGGCATCCCTTCCAGCTTACTGGATGGTTACCACCGCAGTTAGCACATTTCGGGTCAGCGTCAAAAGGTTTTTTGCACACCTGACTTGCAGGTGCTGAGCCACACTTCACGCAGCGATGCTGCTTTTGGCAGTATTTCATCGTATGGCCGAATTCCTGACAACGGCGACACTGGATGATGTCCATATGACGGTCAAGGCATTCCACTGAAATGCGCACTTGAGGGATGGATAGATCGTAGATTGTATATCTCTTTGTGGTTTGCAGCCGGATCCAACTCCAAATAGCACAGATTTATTGTTTGGACATCATCTCTGATGCGATCAATTTTCTGCAGGGATGGATGCAGTCCTCTGATCACCACACGAAAACCTCTATCCTCCTTTAATTGGTACGATTGTAACGGGATTCGCTTATCCATAAACAATCTCTATATTGCCTTGTCAGCGTCAATACCACTTCGCATTACCCTTACTGTGCCACCACCACCCATCATTTATTACCATAATTTTGAACAATCTTGTGTTTATTTTTAGTTATTTTACACACTTCCCCTTAATAAATATTGTATTTGCTTATTGATTCTTCTGTATATCATTAGTCACGATAACGCCAGCATTACTAATGCATTTCAAATTTCGTTTCGAACATGTTGGCGTTCTGTGTTGGATCTTTTGTTCGAGAACCACTGACTGACGCCCGTTTCGAGTATATCTTCCTAGTAAAACTTGCTGAAAAAGGCTAAGCAATTATTACCAAAGCAGCTAAAACTTGGCATTGAAGTTATATCTTACCTAATATATACATACATAATAAAAACAAAAATAGTTCACCTCACATGGAATTACAAAATTGGTAATATAAACATAAAGTTTTCAATTGAAGATGAAAGCTAATATTTAGCCATTTTCTGGCTAAAACAGCTGCAAGTGTAGCAGCCCTTTACTTTGCTCTCCAAACACTGTTGTGTGCTGTTCATGTGTCTGTGGCTGCGCGCACGAGTATGTGTCGGTGTGTGTGTGTGTGTATGTGCGTGTGTACTTGTGTGTTATCTCGCAGCCTGGTTCTGGTTCAGTTTTCCTTTTCCGTTAGTGCACCATTTATACACGACGAAGTTGGTCGGCTTTGCCTTCGTCCTCTGCCATTTTTACATTCGTAGTTGCCGTCGCCGTCGGATGTCGCCTAGCCGCTGGTGTTATTTTTTTTGTGCGTACATAACTCACAAACAAGGTGCGGAGGCACTGGACTCAGCTCCATGGCACACGTTCTTCTTCTTCGTGTTGCTCTTGTTCTCCATGCCTAACAAACAAACTTACCAATACCTTAATCATAAACAGACAAATAAAACGAAAAAAAGCTAAGCGCTTGTGACAGTTTTCCTCTCGCCCTTTCGCTTTCGGCGTGTATCAAGCTCAGCATGTGCGAGCTAAAGCTTTTCGATTTAGTCCAGTTATTGTTATCGTTGTTGTTGCGTCAATAGGCAGTCGCCAAACCCTACACACACACACACAAGAGCAACAACAAACAACAAAAACAGGAAAACAAACAACAGAAATACAATACACACAATAAAACGCACGAATTATGGACCTAACCAAACAGCAACAACAATAACAAAAGCAGCACTTGATACAAATGCTTCCAGATCATCCTCTTGACACTGTCCCACTCACGCTTTGAATACCGTATATATGGCAAAATCGGTTTCTCTGGCGGCTTCGGTGGCCGGAGTCGCTGGCTCAGTTGGCGCAATTTGCTTGTAGTTGCTGGGCAACGCCATGTTCAGTAACATAAATGTAGATTTTTATTCAAATTGATTATATATTTCAAGTAAAAACAAACAAATGTATATATATGTAGTAAATCCGCGCGGACGCCATTTGTAGGTTTTTCTCTAAAATGAAGATTGGCGAAACCACACAACGCGTCACAACAATCGCTCGATAGATTTTCTTAAAGCGATACTCAATACGCTTTGCAACACTAAATGTGCCATAAACGCGCAATAAAAATAAAATTATTAATAACAGAAACCTCAAATTATTGCATTTTGACGGTAATTTATTATAGTTCATATAATTGAAAATGTGTTATCGGATAAATATAAGTAAATAGACATTTTGGTGAACTTGTTAACATAGTCTTTTATCATTTATTTGTCAATCTGGCAACTCACGCATAACAGGGTCAGCTGAAATCTCAAATGAAGCTAGCTGGCCACTCTAGTTGCTCGCAGTCGTTTGTAAATAACTCACAATTTGGCTTGAAAGATGAATCGAGCGCGTATTTGTTTGCGAGTTGCAGAAAAAGTTGTATGCAGAAATCGTCACAGAAGTGTCATAGCAATTAGGACTTATCTAAACAATGCGACTATTGCCAGCAACACCAGTCCGATATTGATACAACCGATAAGCAGATTCTATAGCAGCATAACAGAGCCGGAATCCTCGCTAGATAGCGTCACCTATGACCGTGTCTGCTCCCAAACGTTGGATGCACTCTACGATTACATTGAAGAGCTGACCGAAAATGCCACAGATCTTGCCGGCAGTGATGTGGCCTACGGTGTAAGTAAAATGAGTTGCCTTCAATTTTACATTTGCGTTACATCATGCCAACAAGCGGTGTGCTTTGCTTTGCAGGATGGTGTGCTGACTGTGAATCTGGGACCAGCGAACGGCACCTATGTGATCAATCGACAGACGCCCAACAAGCAGATTTGGCTAAGCTCCCCCACAAGCGGCCCAAAACGGTTCGATTATGTGGTCGGAGGCACAGCTGCCGGCGAATGGATCTATAAGCACAGTGGCGAATCTTTGCATCAGCTGCTCCAACTGGAATTGGGAAAAATCTTTAAGGGGCAATCAGTGGATTTTCTGCAACTGCCCCACAGCCACAACTGACTCTGGTCAATACCAATATTTAGAATTTCGTTAGAATATAAATACTACATTGACATAAGCATTGTTGGCATGGCACTGGATGCTAATCTGATTGTTAGCATATGAATTGTCAAAATGATAAATTAAAAATATTCTAATTATAGCCAGTTAGCAACTTTAGAATTTCACAGCTAACAGTTTTCCAGACATTTAAGACATGATTTCCAACTTCCAACTTTGCGACGGCAAATTGTATACACTTGGGAACATATCCGACCCCATACATAGACATACTCGTATATATATTTTTGATCAGCAAGATACGCCAAGTTGATAACTTAGGAAAAATTGGATTTGTGTGTAGAAAACTAGTTCGTTGTCCCCAAAAAACTGTAGCAATTGAAATTCCCCACCTGGGTCATGATAATATTCCTTATATTGTACCAACAAATTATAAGTATATAACTATAAATCATACAGATCTATTAAATTCAGCTGTGAGCTGCTAGACTCCGTTAGAACCGTTGAAAACATACAATTTGTCTACAGAAAATATCACAATTTGATTAAACTTGAATCATGTTTCATAGATATCAAATAATCAGAATTCTCTGATTTTATATTTCTTACTTTTATGTAATGACATAATTGTGGCTGAATCCTTATTTCCGTCTATTTACAGCCGTTGATCTTGGTAGAAATATAAAAAAGAAAATGCTTTAAAGTATCGACTTTAACATCAAATCTATGGAACATGTCACTTTTGCCTGTCCACAGCTCAAGGACTTAGGAATAGGGATCTTTCAGTTTGTTTTATTCATTATAGATACATTATTTTCATTTATATACGTTGTTGTAATGCGGCGGATCTTGCTGTTGCTGCTACGGCATATAGTTCTACTGATTAGTATAGGCATTAATTGCTATATTATTATAATATGATGCATTTCCCATATTGTAGGGAGGCTGCGGCTGCTGTTGTTGTGCGGGTCCAAATGGTGGCTGCTGCTGTAGCTGTTGCTGCTGGTGATATTGCAGTTGCTGCGCGCGATTTTGCATTAAGCTGGCTGATTGATTTTGCTGCTGTAGTTGCTGATGGTGTTGGTGTGGCTGTGGTTGTTGCGTCTGCAGTAGCGGAATGCCCGCATAGCCAGGCGGACCGCTCGAGTTTTGATCGGTACCATAGCTATAATAATTGCTACCACCATTATTGGGTCCAAATGGTGGCTGTGGTTGCTGCTGCTGTTGCTGCCGCTGCAGCTGTTGCTGCTGATGATATTGTTGTTGCTGCGCGCGATTTTGCATTAAGCTGGGCTGATTGCCTAGTTGTTGATTTTGCTGCTGAAGTTGCTGATGGTGTTGTTGTTGTTGTTGCTGCTGCTGTTGTGTTTTGGCAGCGCTTGTTGCCTGCTTGCTGTTGCTGGTCAGTTTACCCATTATATTGGCAATTGTATTCTCTGTGTCGGGCGACGCCGTCTTAAAGATCAACGAATTGGGTGACGCAGATGCCGTCTGAATGGGCAGATTGCTACCCATCATTATGGATTTCTTGCCATTTGAATCGTTGGCCTTCAGCACCAGATCATCGAAATTGTAGTCATCATCGTCATCATCGTCCAGCATAAAATTCGGGGAGTTACGCATGGCGGGACGTCGTTGAAGCGTCGCTGGCGATGGCTGTTCGCGTTCGTTGCTCGCATTGTTGCGACGCACTGCCGCCACCACGGCCACCGCCGACGACGTGGGGGCAGACGATGCGCTGGCCGGACGTGAGTTGGAGGCACCACGGTCCGTACGCTCGTGAATGTTGCCGGGCGGGTGGCCAATGACAACGACACGCGATAGATAATCGCTGCACGATTCACCGTCGCTGCTTAGCTCAGCAATGTTAACATATTTGCGCAATCGTACGACTCGAGGCGGATCCAGTTTCTCCAGTTTGCGCAGATGACCGATGAGAAGCACCTTCTCCTCGTTGGACAGAAACTTAAAGTTCTGCAGCAGCGTCTGCAAATCGGAATCTGTTAGCGATTCAATGCCATGATTACTGGCCTCGCTGATGCTGCTGGCCTTGGACGTCACACTGGTGCCCGAACCCTTGGCGGCGAGATCCACCTCCATGGCCAGTTTATCGAAGTCAATTTCCATATCATGATCACCCACAGTCGCGTCCTCGTCATTTGTCGCCCTGCTCTCAAGTCCCAGGCGAAGCAGGACCTCGGCAAAGTTGAGGCAGTTGCTACTATCAGTCTGGCGTCGCGTATGATTCGTCTTCACCAGCAGCGTAAAGAAGTGCAGCAACCGGTTCATATCCTCCGTATTTAAGTCATCCGCGCCGTTCACGATTAGTGCACTTGCCAATTTTGAGGATACAAGCTGCCGGTCGAAGGGTAGCTGGAACTCCTTGTTTTTCGTGGTCAATTCGACGATCTTCGACTCATTCTGTATCGACTCTGCATCATCTGGGTGGGTGTGTGTGAGTGTTAGAGGGAGGAAGATGGATAGATGGGTGGATGGGTGGAAGGAGCAACACAATAAACGACATTAATTAATTTTTAATTACAATTGATTGTTGTTCTCAATTTAAAATTAAAGCAATTACATACGACAAGGATTACATACAATTCAAAACAGTGAAGAAACCGGCGCTTCCAGCTGTTGGATAGTGACCACTGAACCAGGACGACACACATGCGTCTATTTGTATATATTTTAAATTTATTTTTTTGTTGTTTTTGTGGTATTTCCATTATTTTTGGCACTTTTTGCACAAAACTAACACCTGGGGACGCTGGACCCACAGTTAAAAGTGATAAAAAAGAGGCAATTGCAAAAAAAAAACCGGATAAAAAAATACCGACCCGACAACTTGAGAACTCTTTTTTGGTAGATCAGAGAACAGAGTTGCAGTTGGAAACATTTTAATTATATCTATAAAATATCGTAAATATATTTAACAATACTTTAAGCTGTACTTCAAGGGCTCGCAAGAATAATTGGATCATAAATAATAGTAGTCCCCGGTTGGTCATACATTTAAATTCCAACTTCACATTAAAAGAAGTTACAAGTTATATATATATGTATATAATTAAATTTACGATATGATAAAAAGTATTCTTAACAGTCGAACGTTGACTTCCGACATTATTCAAAATTCAGCCCTTATGCCAGAGTCTTACCCTAATAAGTATATGAGTTAAAATGTAGGTCGGCATTTTAGGGATCAGTTTTGTTATGGATGATAGGCTGAAAAAACAACTGATGCTGGATAAGCATCGCAAAGAAACCGAAGTACACGGATTGCGAAAAGATTGGGCGGTTTACAAGGCAAAATAAGCACCAGGATAGAGAACACGCGAAAGCACGAAGCGGGATAATAATAACGAGCTCTGAACCGTTTGTCGAACTCAGACGCACACACAATGAACGAAGGAAGGAAGTACCGAACAGATCGCATACCCTTATGGCTAAGTATATTTGTGACAGGATCAAGGATGGCAATTGGTCCCAAGTAGGACAAAGATTACGGATACAGGACGCCATTAGTTTTTTTTATCCTTTGGATCCTGCCATCACAAATAAACTACCGAAATATGCAATAAGCTGTCGGAGTGCCCGATTCCAACCAACATTTGCAGACAAATACTTACCCCGGCATATATATATTTCAATCTATACATCTATATATGCATTGCAGTTGGTCTAGGATCTGTAAAGTTGGAAAGCTTTTGAGTTTTTATCGTGTTGCACTTACGTTCTATTGTGGTCTGTCTTGAGGCCTGGAAGATGATGGTCGCAATATTGCTGATTAACTTTTTCACAACGCGCACTTTTTGTGGATCTTCGAGCACTTCCGCAATAAGAATGCCCTTTAGCTTCTCCTTTGTGGTCTCCAGGAACACACAATTGTCCTCATTCAATAGCAGCTCATCGGCGGCATTCGGCTTGATCTTCTCCATGGCTAGTGCCTTGCTAAGCAAATTGAGTGCCTTGGGGCCGAGGCTGTCCAGCTGATCCTCAAATGCGGATAGCATGCGCAGCACACTAACCACCGTCAGTGGACCTTCAGTCGCCTCTTCAATTGGTTCCGCATCTTTGTTGGCCGCACCCGTCACACTGGTGCTCGTTGGTGATGAGGAACGTTGGCCGCCGGCGTGCTGACTGTATTCCGGATACGAGCGTGAATCGAGCACACGGAATGTTTCCATGGACTCGTAGGTACGCGAGGAACGCGTATAACTATCGCCGCGCTCCTTGTAGTAATCCTCGTTTCTATCGCGCCCTCTCTCCCTCTCTCGATCCCTATCCCGTTCCCTCTCTCTGTGCCTCTCCCTCTCCCGATCGCGCTTAACGTAATCGTCGTCGCCTCGCGAATGATGCGACCTGTCACGCCCGCTGCTATATGGCGAGCGCGAGCTGCGCCGATGCGACGAGCGCGAACTGCGCCGATGCGACGAGCGCGAGCTGCGCCGATGCGACGAGCGCGAACTGCGTCGATGCGACGAGCGCGATCTGGAGTGCGAGTGCTGACGACGCCGGGAGGACCCTGAGGAGCGAGACCGTGAAAGCTGACTCATGCGGGACGACACCGGTCGACGTGCACGCTTTGGCGACAAGGAGCGTGACAATGAGCGGCTATACGGTGGACGGCGTGTGGGACGAGCCGAGCGTCCACTCGGTGCTTGCTGATCATCATCGCTGATGTTGATCACAGCATCTGGCCCGACGGTGGTGGCACCGTTGCCGCTACGATTATTGGGTCCCCGATAGTTGGGCTTGCGGCGCACAGCGGCATTCGTCGAGGATGAGACTGTGGCGGCGCCGGCGGATGTAGGTGGATTTGTGATTTTGGGACTGTGGATGCGTATTTTATAGCGTTCCATGAGCTCCTTAATGTTCTCTTCGTCTTCGTCACCTAGCTTGAATTTCTCCTTGAGCTCCTTTTTGATCTTGTTGACGGCGATGTTAAAGAGCTCAACGCGCCGACCGTTCCAAAAGCTAATCCACTCGGGCTTGTAGTCATAGCTATTTGGATCGCATTTCTTCTCCTGCAGCTGCTTGTAGCGTCGATTCCAGAACAGTTTCCATTCCTCGGAGTAATCGGGATGCTTCTCTGGGTTCGTTTCGTATGTTTCCGTCACATCGCGCAGCTGCTTCAATTGTAGCTCCAGCAGGCAGCGAAATTTCTCCCAACGGTACCGCTCTTGCGCAATTTGCGAAGCCTGCAACGACAGCTCCTTGGGTGTTGGCAGCTGCTGTTTGATGCCCAGCCCTGCCCCCAATGTTGGCTTGCCACCGCTTGCCTGGTTGCTCTTCTCGTTGGCTGCAGGCGGTGAGCGATTAATGGCACGATATGCCGGCTGCTGTTCGTCCTGCTTTTTTCTGGCCTTCTTGCGCGAAGACTGCTGATGCTGCTGTCCCGTGAGTGGGACAAAATTCTCATCATCATCACTGGAAATGGCATCCAGGGCAATTGGCTCGGCATTACCTTTATTTAAGTTAAGTGTGACCTTCAGAGTTTCTGTCGGCTTGGACTCGAGAATCATTTGGCGCACCTCGTCCACGAAATCAGGTCCGGCGCATTCATCATAATGAAATTTATCGCGTACCTGTGAACAAATTTTTGAACGATTATGACGAAAATCGTCGCCAGCAACGGCCAAGATTTGCATGCTGCGTCCGAAATGCGACACGATATGTTGGACCAGCTTATTGATGCCATTAAAGATAAGTTCGTTGGAATTGCCCGAGGAGCCGCGCAGCTGCTGCAGCAGGTCGAAGGCCTTCTGAAAGTGCGTCTTTAAATAGTTGGTGCGATGCGTTAATGATGTCCAGTGTCCAAATATGGAGCAGCAATCGTTGCACGTGTTGCACAGCACACAAAAATAATCGGGAAACGTTTGGCCATCCTCGTGCAGCTCGACAACATATTCGGTGCCGATGAGGGCGCCACCTTTGTGGCTCTCAATTAGCTTCAGTATGACCGCCGTGCGTGACATTTCATCCTCGAAGCCGGGCGGAACGGGCTCGCCAGTTAAAAAGTTCATATCAGATGTGGACGAATCTGCAAAAGGGCAGCGATTGGTTTCTCGATATCTAAGAAGCAGAGATAGGCGCGTGTCACGATACGAAACACACGATTCAACAAGGATCTACATATCATACACGAATCTATGTATACTCAAAATGGACTACGCTAACCGATTAGTTATCGACTTATCGCAAGTAAATATGTCTAGCAAAGTCTTCTACAAACAAAAGTGGTTGCATTCTGTTAGATCCTGCTGATGATTATACCTGCATATTAAGCACACTTTCTTTACGTTCGAGCACATAATCTATATGGCAACAGTTGTTTGACACATAAACACAAACTAAGCATATATGCATAAATACGTACATTTTGGCATATTTGAATTTCAGAACTTTTTGCATAATATATGGGATGTTGGTTATTCATGTTTATTGTGTATATTTAATGTTTTTGCCTTTTGTGCTTCAGCCAAGTCATGTTGCGTATCCTTGTTGAATAAAATTCGACATGCACCCATCTCTAAGGTAAAGCAATAACGCCGACTACCAAAATTACCTGGCCTTCACTTTGGGAGTGGAGTGTCCCCCTCCTCTTGGACCGTTTTCGGCGACACTTGTAGTTAAATCTATGCTATTACTTGCACTGATTTGCACACAAGAAGAAATATAAAAATATGCACGTACACACACACACATGCACACACGCACACACACGAAGAAATGCACTTGAAAATTCACAGTGGCCGCAAGAAAAAACATTGATTTCATCCCGCACGCTCTGCGAAGAGCGATGTGATGTTAATTTCTTTACTTACAGTGCTTATTATACAGTTGCTTACTTACAATATGCATAAAGCCAAACCTATTAGTAACACACTGTTTTCCTCAATTGTCCCCAAAAAACGATATGCATGCACTAAGAATCAGGAACAAAATTGACGGACACATAAGCGCACGCCAAGTTTAACCATATGTATATTTGACACAGTGTTGGGTCATTCCGCATCGATATTGTTGTGCCATATTTTATCGCATGGTCACATTTTCGATCATAAGTTATCGCAAGGGCGGGTCACGACAAAAATTTGAAATTATATATCGGTATATTCACTGCCAAAATTTGTAAGTAAACATTTCTATCATTATTATTAAAATCATTTGAATAAAGTGTAGAAAATAATAATAAACAATAATATAATTAAAACGATATATATAATCTGACACCAAAAGTATCCTAGTATATTGGCTTGTGCAATGTCCGTTATGCTGTCTGTCCAGCGGTCCGTCTGTATGAATGCAACGATAATCGCCAATCGATAAGACCACATATCTCCTAAAATTTTAAGGGTTCAGTCATCAAATTTAGTTGGTAGGTTGTTGGCGATGTCTTTCAAAGATCGGCATATGCCACGGCCCCCTCAGCTTTTAAATTCGAAAGGTATATTGCTAGTAACACTATTAAAAAATTCGAGAAAAAACGTTGGACCACGCCTACTCCCCCAGCATAAACTATAAAAGCCTATATCTGCCACATTTTAAGAGCTACGGCTACCAAACTTGGAAGGAAGATTACTAGGAACCTGCTCTGATATTTTTAAGCCACGCCCACTCCCGCCCCAAAAATTCTCATAACCCTTATCTTCCGTAGATTACTAAGAACCAAAAACCCCCAAAATTCTCAATACCTTCTATCTTCTGCAATTTTAGAGCTTAGGCTACAAAGCTTGGAAGGAAGATAACTTGAAAACCCTTCGAAACAATTATGCTCGCCCGCCAGCAGATGATGACTTATTTATATTGGAGTACTTCGTAGTCGGGTACGCGCGACTGAAACGTTCTCCCTTGTTTCTGTTAATTTTATAAGCTTGTAACTATGCTTTATATTGATTGGAGAAACAATTTATAGAAATATCACGAAGAGTGGGATGCGCACTGCTGAAATTTTTAATTCAGTTATTCATTAATCAAAAACAAAAATGCCGCCACATGTTGTGAATTGACTTTCCCTCTGGCCTGGCCCGCACCTGCTTCGGGCTACGTTTCTAATTTATATAATGATAGCTCTATGACATTTTGATGAAGCTGCTGCACTTGAGCTTGAGCTTAGGCTTAACCTACTCCGCCCCCTTCCGACAGTGAAAACGCGTTAATGCCTTCAAGCATTCAGTATTATGTGCTATATATGTATACATTTTGGCATAGAAACCACCACGGAGGACAAATAGCAAAAAGTGTGGCAGGAGATGCACGTCCCAAAACAATTTCGCACCCACCCTACCAAAATGAAAAAGGGCCGGCAACGTGTGCTGTGATAGATGTGACGCACGCACACATTTACACACATACATACATTCACATCTGAATAGAAGAGACGCATTAATCGCTACATGATGATGATAATGGCAATATAAGCGACTACACAATGAGCTGACCATATGCGCACATGGACAATCAAATGTGAAACTGGTAGAACTGGTGCAACATCAGCGGCAGTAGCAGCAACAGTTCAAGGAGCAGGGCAGAGCAGCAGTGGAAGCACCAGGACCAGACGGGTGACCAGCCAGAGTCAGTTCACATTTAATGAACACAACGGTGACATGAGTTATGGACCATTTTTCTTCTTTTTTTTTGGTTTGACAACGAAAAATTGCGAATCAGCACAGCTGTTGGAGCTGCGGTGTGGTGAGTGCGTAATGCGCCAGGGGAAACAGCAGCAGCAGCAACAGCAGCAGCAGCAGCAACAGCAGCAACAACAGCTATAACGGCGGCATCCTGACATCGGCATGAATGCAAATGCTATTTTGCATTAACATTGCGAATGAACATGGGGCATCCCAAAAACCCAGCCAACCAATCAGCGAGTCCGTTCGCGCCACGGCAGATGAAGATGAGCACATTCCGATTACGGTGCAAATGCAGACACAGAGGGAAGACGACAGTGACACCCCTTCAGATACGGATTCGAAATCAGAATCGGAATCAGCTTTAGATGTGCACGATATGGGCGCATAATGTGTTTTAGACCAAGTGGCAGACGCAGACATACAATGTACACATGTACATATGCATTGTATCTTGTTCATACACTAGAGACTCTGGGTCTACTTTACTTGTTGTGCCTCGTGAGCCTCATGGAGTTGTTTCCATGTAATAAAGTCGCTGGCTGTCAGGTGACCGATATCAACACTAACCGAATGTTTTCTAACAAAAATTATCTGAAGAGAAATTAAAAAAATGAAAAAAAGAATTGGTGGCATGGGTTCCTAATATGATAAAATCGCCCAACGATCTAGCGAATCCTTCGATTATTCGAAATGTACTTTAATTTCGTAAAAATCACCATTTATGCTTATAGCGCAGATTCTTTGAGACTTAAAGAAAATGCAGTATTCGGTGTGATGACAATTGAATTTTTATTTCTTTGTATTTAATTTTTGTGATGCATTCTAAAAGAAGAAATGTCTTGGCAAGTTGTGTGCAATTCATTAAGCGAAATCTGCCCGAATGCGAATAATGCAAATTGCTCTATTTCGGGCTAACTGCAAACGGCAAACGACGACAAATTTATTTGCGGCCCATGTGGCCCAAGTAAGAAGGAGCCATCGCCATCGCCATTGCCTTTTCCATCAATGAAATGAAATGAATGCGGTATTCTTTGTACATACGCCAAACACTGAATGGATAAAAAGAGTGTAATGGTTTTGTGCGAAAGTATGTAACAGAAGCAGAAGAAGCAAATATATTCTTGATCGGATCGGTAATTGATCCCTTTTCGCGAATATCGATACATATCGATTTCCGATAGCAGTCAAAGCCACAATTTTAAAGCTGATATATAATATATCTTGACATATCTTCAGTTTTTAATTATAGTCTTATCTATATATGCAAATATGTCAATCTCTTTGAAGGGAAATTTGTCAATAAAACTATATTATCATCTTTAACGCACCCCAACTGGGTGAGGGTATCTCGTAGTTGAGCTCAAGCTACTAAAACATTCTGACTTGCTTGCTTTTTTTTTGCAGATTTAAGCATTTGCACCGAAAGTTCAAAAATTCCATTAATTATTCTGTAGAGTTTTGTTGCCGTTTCGATCTTACTCGGTTTGAGTGCTAATTTTGAAGAATTTCAAATTTCTTAATGGGTTCGCTGTATTCTCTCAGCTGCCCCTTTGGTGATAGTTTGCCTATTATCTTGGGCAAACAGAGAGCGAGAGAGACGCACACAGATAGAGAGAGAGAGAGGGAGAAAGAGAGAGATGCTTGACTTTGCTCTTCTTTGTTTCCCTAACCCCTTTCTTTTTATTTTTGTTGTTGTAATTTTTTCATTGTTGCTCATTGCTCATTCCCATGCATCCCTATGCACCCCAGCCCACCCCTTGCATGGACCGGATATGCTCATTGTGCGTCATTTCAACTTATCACCCTGGGGAATATGCCACTAGCCGGAAGCTCTCCATTTGCCCAGATGCAGCTGGTGTCAGTCCCAGTCCCAGTCCCAGTCTCATTCGGAGTCCCAGTCCCAATTCCAATTCCAACTTTGCCGCATGCTTCAAAAATGCGTAAATCAAACTAAAACAAATGACAACCGGCTTGCCATGAATTAGTATTAGTGTAAAACGGCTTTTAATAAGTCGGACAGTTGGCCCGCATCTCTCTATGACCACAACATATGAGGGTTGGGCTTGTGCTCGGGTTTGGGGTTGTGGTTGGGGGTTTGGAGGGGTTGGGTCGCAGTTGGGGCATCCGCAACGACAAAGTCAATTGCGGTAACCGCAAAATGGAATTTTGTTTTAAAAAGTTCTGCACTACAAAATGGCTCGCAATGGGCGCATAAATTTCAAAGTACTTTTTTTATATTTTGGTCTTTTTTCTTCCCATAATCTTCGTATAGGAGAAGGGGGTCCTCCGGAGAGAGAGGAGCGCACAAGTTTGGCAACAATGCAACATATGTTAGAATATATGAACGTTCTGAAACTACTAATTTGAATTAAATGCGGTATTTGTATTTGCATATATCATTTGACGGTGGGCTCTTTAAATGTTACAGCCGTGCCTGGAAGACATAACTCAAAAGTATTTGCAACTATCCAACCGAACACGAGTACATAAATTAAAAGTAAGCCAGACAAAGGTCATTTCGTGTTTCAAGCAGGTATTTTGAACGCTCGCTAAACTGATAGCTATGAAGATGAGCTGCTCACATGTATGCTATGGTTACTTCGACTCGCCTAATGATGCTGATCGAGATCTCTACATACATATGTATCTATAGATATCTATTTACACACATATGTACACAAAGGTTGGGGTGTGTGGTTAAATATTGTTTTTAGCCCATAGCAAAATGATACCAAATTATGTGAGCCTTATGTAAACCTTTTTACAAGTATTTATGAGTGTGTCAGACGTTTGTGCCGTGCATGCTTAGATAACTGATCTATCTATGTTGTTGCTGTTGTTGCTGTTGTTGTTTCTTTGGCTTTGCCAATTCAGACATGCAACATGTTGCAATGAAGCTATAAGCCAGGCCCCAAATTTTAAACTTTGCAGACGACTTATATAAGAAATGTATATACAAATATAGCTGTTGTATGGTGGTGCAAAGAAGTTGCTGGGGGGAGGGGAAGGGCGGGGGGTCGCGCGTGTGAGGGCAGCATGCCAAATGGAAAAAAGTTTTTTGCCTTAATTTTTGCCGTTTTCATTTCTTTTTTTTTTGGTTTTTTTTTCGTTTTTTATACTCAGTCTTTTTTATTAACGTTGCCTTGTTTTTGGCAGGGGTGAACTGTTGGTAGAGCAGGGGGGTGGTGGAGTAGGGTGTATAGGGGCTGTTTGTTTACTGGCAGCAGCGCAGCAAGTAATATTTTTGCCGCATAAAAGTCAAAATATGCAAATAAAGCAGGCTCTTCTTGTTGTCGCTGCCTTTGCTGCTGCTGCAGGGAGATGGGCTGGGATGGGGGGGTAGAGGGGCAGCTAATACAGCGGCAGCCAGAGGGACAGCCAGACAGACACACAAACGATGAGCTGTGGCTAGAACAATGTGCATACAAGGAAGGCAGCGCGAGGATGGTGCTGGGCGTAGGGATGGGGGTAGGGGTGGGGGAGGAACACTGGGCGAAAGAGAGAGTGAGAACAGCGTGGCTTAAATAATAAATGTAGTACACGCTTTGAAAGAATTTACTTTACTTTGGCAAATGGAAGTTATAAAAACCAAACACACACAATCAGACACACACAATACACACATTCACACACAAGCACATGTGCATGGCATATAAATAAACAATGCCCTTATATAACCCCAGGGCAGGCCGGAGAGGGCAGTGGAGAGAGGTAGCGGCATTTCCATATTGTTGCTATAATCAGCGGCTGCTTTGATTCATCTGCATGCACGCGCGATGCTGGGACATTGAAGCGGAGCCATCGCCACCACCACCAACATCACTACCTACAGCACCACCGGAGTCAAAGCCATTGCCATAGTCCATAGCCAATGCTAAATCCATAGCCATTGCTAAATCCTTAGACCCGGTGTGCCACCACCCCAACAATATCATCATCAAAGTCAACCCAACTGGGCGAAGCGAGCAACCAACCAACCACCAAACACAGACACACACAGACTCCGTGACTCCGTTGGCCCAACTTTAACTTCGACTTTTTGCCGTGCTCATGCAATTTAGATCTGGCGCCGGGCCCTCAGTTCGGAGAGCACGAATCGGCTCGAGCATGAGCACGACCATACAAGTGGACGACAATCTCAGTGTGTAGTCCAGCATTTATTAGCATAATTTTGAACTAATATCTTTTATTTATTTTTAGTTATTTTACACACTTCACCTTTAATAAATATTGTATTTGCTTATTGATTCTTCTGTATACCATTAAAATCACGATCACGCTAGCATTACTAATGCAATTCAAATTTCGTTTCGAACATGTTCGCGTTCGGTGTTGGATCTCTTGTTCGAGCTACAACCACTGACTGACGCCCCTTTCGAGTGTGTGCGGCCAGTGCTGTAAAATCTTGCCATTGTCTCGCTAGCAAAACTTGCTGAAAAAGGCTAAGCAACTGTTACCAATGTAGCTAAAACTTGGCATTAAAGTCATATTTTTATATTTTCAAGTTACACGCGTTGTTTTAAGTTTTAAATGTATGCCTATAAAAAGTTTAAGGCAACAAATTCAGCTAAATAGCTGAGCAATTCAATGAATTTACAATAAGCGATTTAGCAATGTCAAACCATCGTTTAAAATACCGAAAAAGGAACATTGATCAATTTTGCACAGCTTACCTAATAAATACATACATAATAAAAACCAAATTAGTTCAACATGAAGTTTTCAATTGAAGATGATAGCTAAAATTTAGCCATTTTCTGGCTAAAGCAGCTGCAAGTGTAGCAGCCCTTTACTCTGCTCTCCGAACACTGTTGTGAGCTGTTCATGTGTCTGTGGCTGCGCGCACGAGTATATGTCGGTGTGTGTGTGTGTATGTGTGTGTGTACTTGTGTGTTATCTCGCAGCCTGGTTCTGGTTCAGTTTTCGTTTTCCGTTAGTGCAGCATTTATCCTCGACGAAGTTGGTTGGTTTTGCCTTCGCCCTCTGCCATTTTTACATTCGTAGTCGTCGTTGTTGCCGTCGCCGTCGCAGTCGATTGTCGCCTAGCCGCTGGTGTTGTTATTTTTTTGTGTGTGTTGTTTTTTCGCTGCCGCTCTTCTGCTGCTGGCTGCTCCTCTTGTGTTGTGTTGTGTGTGTGCACGTTTTATTTATTGTTGTCGTG
Source organism: Drosophila picticornis (assembly GCA_035043845.1). Classification (NCBI taxonomy): domain Eukaryota; kingdom Metazoa; phylum Arthropoda; class Insecta; order Diptera; family Drosophilidae; genus Drosophila; species Drosophila picticornis. The sequence continues at coordinate 22,047,625 of JAWNMR010000492.1, read as the reverse complement.
TGTTGTTTGTTTGTGCTTTTTGTTATGGTGCCCACTGCCAACTTACCTGATATCCCACAAATATAATTCACAAACAAGGTGCGCAGCCACTGGACTCAGCTCCATGGCACACGTTCTTCTTCTTCTTCGTGTTACTGTTGTTGTTCTCCTTGCCTAACAAACAAACCAACCAATAACTAAATCATAAACAAACAAATAAAACGAAAAAAAGCTAAGCGCTTGTGACAGTTTTCCTCTCGCTCTTTCGCTCTCGGCGTGTATCAAGCTCAGCATGTGCGAGCTAAAGCTTTTCGATTTAGTCCAGTTATTGTTATCGTTGTTGTTGTTGTTGTTGCCGCAATAGGCAGTTGCCAAATCACACACACACACCCACACACACACGCACACAAGAACAACAAACAACAAATAACAAACAACAAAAACAGGAAAACAAACAACAGAAATACAATACACACAATAAAACGCGCTGAGTGCGCTGCTTCACTAAATGCAGCCGACGTCAGCGCTGACGTCGCTGTCGTCAGAGTCGTCGCGAATTATGGACCTAACCAAACAGCAACAACAACAGCAACAACAACAACAAAATCAGCACTTGATACAAAAATAAACAAACAAAATCAATCAATTAATCAATCTGTGAAACACGCCCCAGGCGTACGTTTGTGTTAACGTCTACGCCCACACTCCCCGGCCACGCCCACGCTCAGAACGCCCACGCGCACTTCAAACTGCAAGCAAAAGAAGAAGAATAACAAGACGAACAATAATAAGAAGAAGAATGTTTCAGTCAATTGCACTAGTTCTACTCCTAGCGCTGGCCCAGTCACCGAAGGATGCGAATGCGGACACAGATGCAGCAGCAGCAGCATCATCAGCAGCAACAGCGCTATTCGGCAGCAAGCAACTAACCAGATGCCGCCAAAGCTGCTATCAGCAGGTAAGCCCCGGTCAGGCCACTAAAGATAAGAGTCGCACTTGATGGACACTTGTATACAACAACAACAACAACGCTCAACTGAGCAAGAGAGGTGACTCTCTCCCTCTCCCTTCCCCCCTCTCTCTCTCTCTCGCTGTGAGCCCAACTTCAAGGTTAGAGCTGTGGAGCCAAGCAAAGGTTGTAGAGTTGCACTTTCTAGTTCAATTCAGTAGTTCATTTTTGTTTACTGAACGAACGCTCATCAGAGTTCCATCATCGGTTAATTGTAGATCACTTGAGTCCAGTTCAGTTCGATTCAGTATAGTTTAGCTCAGTTATTCAATTAAAAAGAGTTTTCATTATAAAGCTATGCTATGCTAATGCTGATGAATCTATTATTTGGATCTTCAAACATGAAGATTTGGTCAAACGAACGACTCGCTCGGAACGACTTGGTACACCTCTAAGTGTCTAGTACGGCAATGACAATGCGCACAGACAGAGCGACATACAAGACAGCATAAGCAAAGGGAGTGGGAATAGGGAAGGAAAAGGAGAAGGGGAAGAGGATGGGGTCGGGAATGGGCAACGGGAAAACGTTCTTTTATTTTTAATGTGGCTGCCCGCCTTTATCTGCTCGCTGACATCGCTGTCGCTGTCGGGGCTTCTCAGGTAGCTGCTGCCGCTGTCAGTTGACAATGTCAGTTGGGTGGTCCATGCCAGTCATAGCGCTGCTAATAGAGATTAGGCAGTGCTGGCATGGGGAGGGGATCAAGCAAGGAAAGCCTCAATTGGGTGTGTTTCCCCCAAAAAAAGAGAATATAGTTTGAGGAGCAAGCGTTGCTCAAGGGATTGAGGATTGAGGATTGAATCTACAAATTTATTCAATTAAATGACTATAAAAAGAAGCTAGAAATATTTCAAAGGCAGCAGTATTATGAGCTAAAAAAACAACATTGTAGAACATTTTCAGAGCATTGGAAAATAATGTGGCTTCTACACTTGGATAAGGTAAACTGTCCCAAGCCTATGCTCGATGAACTCAAAGAGATTAACGCATAGCTGCAATCTTTAGTCAATTTAATCCTCCCAGTTAATTCATAACTAGTGACTAGTGCCATATTTTAAAGGCTTTAGCTTGTTGCGCCAACATTACAAATGTTATATCGCTTTTTTATCTTGAACTTAGTTCAGACTTAAGATTGATTACTTAAAAAATGCATATTTTGGATCCATAAGTCTCTGTCAAAACTAATCTTAAATTTATGCGGCATGTCTTCATGAACTAGTATTGTAGATTCTAGATTGCTGCCTCATCAAAATCTGATAAATTTTTTCTATTTTTGTTGCACTTTTATTTCGAAATTGGTCTTTATTTAGAATTCAAAACTTTTCGCTTAGAATTTAAATTGATATATCATCTAAATTGAGCTTATACAGTTCCGACTTGCCCTTTTAAAGCGATAACGAACATTGATTGACGATTGCTTAAATCGCTTGCAAAGCAACTTAAGCCCTTTTTGGTATTCGGAATCGAAAGTGGTGACTTCAATTCATTCATTGAGTTCATTTCGGAAATCGATGTCGTTTTTCCCATACGAAAAACGTTGTTAAATTTTGTTCCGTGATCCATCTGGCGTCACAAATGCAATCCGTTGACCCTTAAGGGTTGTCCCTGCATTCAAAGGGATGCTGCTGCTGTTGCTACTGCTGCTCCTGCCACTGTATGCACTGAGGCTAATTTCACGCCAGTCCGGATCTAATCCCCGGCACAGGCCAGCAACCCACGAACGTCGCTCAATCAGCGCCAAATTAACACCATAAAAGTTGGCAGCATTCAAAGACTTTGTTCCTTTGACTTTTTTTTGGGGGTTCGGGGGTGGGGGTGGTTGTACGTGTGTACAAGTGTGTGTGTGTGTGTGTGTTTGTATGTCGTAAGAAATCGTCTCTGTCTCTGTCTCAGTCTCAGTCGAATACGTAATGCCAGATGCGTATGCCCAGCACGTATTCTTTTGGCTGGTGGTGGAATCTGTTTCGACAGGGGCTTCAATAATTGACAAGCGCAGCATTTGGCGACTACGTGCCACTGTTCTCTGGCCACTGTCCATTTGGGCAATAGGCCATTGGCATTGGTTGCTGAGACGGCAGCTCATAAAAATGCTCAAAACTGACCTGGATGGGTAATTTATGTGGCCGGGCCTGGCCGGGCCTGGGTGTGAAGCGTTCTCCAATTCCGTGGGCAATTGCATATAAAAGTTGCCCACTGCCTGCGTTTAATTTATATAGGCCAACAACTATGCCAGGTAGGCCACAAGACATACAAATAAATGTGCGGACAGGGGTAGGCAGAACGGTAGGGATAACGGGATGAGAGGGTAGGGAACGGGTCAAGAATATGTCGACTGAACTGGACTCTGCCTGCTCAGCGTTTTCATTGATCGTGTGCCGCGTTTGGTTTTCATTGCCAACGAAAGATGGTCGCGTGACTCACGAGTCACGATTTACGACCTTTCTGGTTATGGTTATCTCTCTAAAAAATCAATTAGATAAAGCTGTTAAATAAAGTGGCAAATCGGAAAAGCTGTTCAGCAGCTCACTTTATAAAACAGTATAAATTCAAATAAATACCCAGTCTTGAAAGCAATTATATAATATTAATGTATAACTATGAACATTCAATATTTTTCGTTTGCTTTCAATAGCTTTCAATTACTTATTAATATATACACAGATGCATTTATTATGTTAATTAAATCGTGACAACTCATTTGGATACACTAGCACATTTTCCAATTCCAATTACAATTACAATTACAATAACAATTGCAATTACGATAACGATGACGATAACGATGACGATAACGACAAATATAATGATTCTATTTAGCCTGAGTCAATGAAATCACGCTGCCATCTCTAATTGATATTGCCTGTGCCATTCATTCACTCATTCATCCATTGCGCCATTCGTTCATTTGCCGCCTTATTGTTGTTACTTATCGCCCAAGTTGTTTCGCAAAGGCCAAAAATTCAATTGAGCGGAAAATATGTTGTCTTTGCGATTTTCCTTTTGGCATGCTCGTTTATCTGGCCGCCTTATTGTGTAATGATGACAAAGTGCTGCTGCTTCTGCTGCTGCTGCTGCTGCTTTTGCTTGATGCTCGCCATCTCAGTCACAGTCAGAGTCACAGTGGAAGTCGAAGTCGATGTTCCTCTCTTCCATCTTCCATCTTTCATCTTCCATCTCCATCTCAGTTCGCATCAGCACATTCATTCATTTGTCTGCGTGCTCATTCATAAACGAAACGGACAAGGGACAAGAGACAAGGGACAAGGGACAAGGCAGGATGTTCGTTCGTCCAGCTGTCGCTGCTGCGTAACTAAAACGACAGTTGACAAAGGCTAAGCAGGCATTCGCAGTCGCAGTCACTGTCGCCGTCGCAGTCGCAGTCATCCAGTTAGTCCACAGTTTCATCTCCTGTCGACAGCGTGGAAATTTCAATTCGCCATATAGCTTTGCGGTCATTTATACAAACACAAACACACCCACACCCACACATATACATACACATACATATATACATGTGCATATATATACATACTTGCTCAGCTAGTCGTATGTTTGTGGTCGTTTCTTTCTTCTTTTTTTCTACAGTCAGGCCTTTTATATTACAGTTACAAATTTGCGTCTATTGTTGATAATGGCTGGGATGGGATTCTGAGCTGTGCTGGGATGCTTGGCGTTGTCCTCCTCGGTCGACCGCGCGCTGCTGCCTGCGGCGTCGTGCCTGATTACTTTTTCTAGCTTACTTAAAATTCGATTAGGCCACGCCCACTAACTAACTTTTTTGCTTGCGACACGCTGTTCTTCCTTTTCCCGCTCTTCATCTCATTTATCTTTCTCTCTCTCTCTCTCTCTTTCTTTCTTTTTGTTTGCAGTTTGCGAAGGATTGGCATTATTGCACGGATTTCGTTGATTGCAGAAATGTAAGTACATGCCTATGGCAAAGCTTCCCCCACCCCCTTATTTAATAATGATGAGTAGAGAAGCGATAACAGCAGCTCGAATAGCCCTAAGCCGTGGCTATCTAAACAGTCCAGCAACAGTTAATAATTGTTATTGCGACCCCCCCTCCACGCACCCCACACTCCGTTAACCCATAAGCGCGCCCCCAATGAGAAGTGTGTAATGTGTTCAAGCTACAGCGTGGCTCAAAAGAGTTTTTAAGTTGATTGCGCTGTTTGTTACTGAAGCAGATCAGCTTTTAACGTAATAAATTCATTTTGTTTAGGTATCAATTTATATAATCTAGTGAGAAGAAAGTACTTTAAGTACCTATTCGATTTAGCCTAAAGCTGACATTATTCTTTCAAAATAGATAAGCAAAATGCTCTTAAAATGCTGTCAATTCAGTTTTTTATTTAAGTCACTTGATTAATACAGAATTGTTGATTTTATTGCAAAAGCACCAAAAGCACATTCACAACAAAGAATCACAATTTTCAATAAAGTAAATTTTTCTACGAATTGGAATTATAAATTGCAAAACGAGCGCTGACAAAATGTGACAATTCAGAAATGGGCGAAATTGATTTTCCACGTATTTGATGTGTTTAAGCAGACACAATAAATGCAGCAATAAGTACAGTTATTGAGTTGATTGCTTTGCGAATGTTCATTTTTGGTGTGCGTATTTTAGGACGGTGGGCGCATTAATGGGTTAAACGCTGTTGCTGTTGCTGTTGCTATTGCTGTCGATTGCTGTCGATTGCTGCGGGCGGCTGTCGAAATTGCGTTGCCAATTTGTGGCCAACAAAGTGGCGACTCCGCACCTGCCCCTCTCTCCACACCAAACTCTATGTACTCAGCGACACTTCAAGCAATCTATGTATAATGTATGTATGTGTGTATGTTTGTATGTACATATGTATGTTATGCTGTTGCTGTTTGTATGTTGCCCTTTTGCACCTAACGCCACCTGACCGTCTCCAACCCCGTCCGTACACACAGTGCTGGCAAAACTGCCAAAGGCAATTGGCGCCCTTTGAGCTGCGCGTTCATCATGCCCAGCGACAGGGCGCTTTGGTCCTCACCGACATCGGCTGGGACGAGCTGATTGCAAACGCATCTCGTCAATGCCTGATCACCTGGGAGGTGTCCGGCGGTGGGCTAATGGGCAATCTGCTAACAGACACCGCACGAGCCGAGCTATCCCTCTGGCCGGATACGGTTTATAACATACAGGTCACCTGCAAGCACAAGGTAAGTAACCCAGTAACCCAACCCACACACGCACACACACACACACACAGGAATTGTTGGCCAAAAGAATATTGTCACACACTCGTCCTTGTTCTCTGTTATTCCTTGCAGCTAACGGGCCAAATGCGACGCTCATTGAAGCTCAATGTGGACACACATCAGCTGCTGTCCGATGCAGCAAGTAGGCTGCTGCCCCTATCCGTATCTCTATCAGTTGCAACGACAACAGTTGCGACAACAGTTGCAACAACTACAACAACAACAACAACGGCAGCAACAACAACAACGGTAGCAACAACAACATTGCAGCGTGCCAGACCCACGGACCGAGTGTACATCATCAGTGCACTGCCCACGGCCAGTCAGCTGAGTGGCGTTGTCTATCCGGCATTTGGTGCGTTGGCCTTCTTCCTGGCACTGTTGGTCATGTTCCTGTTGATGCGTCCGCAACGCAAGCGGCCAACTGATGGCGATGCGGACACTGATTCTCTGCTAAGCGGACGTCGCTCCCGTCTTTCCATAGACAACTCCACGCTCCATGTATAGGCGCTCGGCACAAACCCAGCAGAGGAGGAACGCGGAAAGAGGACGGCAAAGTGAACTAAATGAGAGAACTTGTAGTCGTATATGTCTGACTATGTGATATTCTGCACCCAAATTGTACATAACACACACACACACAGATACACCAACACATATATCTACACACCAGCATACACACACGCAGACACACACACGCACACACACACATATATCTACAACAAGTAAATGATATGCTTCTCCATTTACATATGGCGTAACATGTGTATTTATCAAAGGCAAATATCTCACAACAAGTCAAAAAATAACAACAAAACAAAGCAAAAAAGATGAAAAAAAAGTTCGCTCAAAAAGTATCGTTTAAGTTTTACCTTTTTAGTATTTAGGCCAAACAAAAACAGTCATCAAATTATATATATATATATTAACTTTATATATATATATACATAAATTTACGCGTACACTATATATATACATATATCATAGTTATATATACATACATATATTGCATATACTATATACAGATGCAAGTATTTAGACATAATCTAGGGGCCTTGGCCAACCAACTACATACACCAAACTAAATGCAACAAATTGCTACAAATTTTTATGCAACATACAATTTTTTTCTCGTCGCGTCGCTTTTTCAAAACTTAAACAAACAAACAAACAAAAATAACTAACAAATCTAAAAGATCGCATGTCGTTTTCAATTCGTCGTCTATTTAACATATATATATATATATATATGTATATAGGTACATATATATATACATATATATATATATATGAACAACAAATTTGAAATCAAAACGAAATATTTTTAAATTTTTTTAAATGTTTATACCTAGCTAAAATGCATTAACAAAACACGAATCAAAAACAAAAAAAAAAAACAAAAACAAAAACAAAAAAAAACTCGCAAACCTAAATTTCAAATATGTAATGGAAATGAGCATCTCAACAAAAAAAGAAAAAAAAAAAATTAAAAAGCTTCGCTACGCAAAATGCCTGTAAATATTTAAGCGTCATTAAATTAATGAATTTAATTGTTTATCGTATTTTTTTTTTTTTTTTTTTTTTGTTATAAATATCTACACACTTACATACATATGCATATACATATATTGTCTCATCGAGCTCTTTTCCTGGTCAAAGTATCCTATACAGTTTAAGTGGCAATAACAGCAGAAGAGGCTAATAAATCGACTGGATGCATATTAAAGAAAATCTGTTCAATCTGTTTGTCTGATATATACATACATACATACATACACATACACACATCTATATCTATATGATAATCAGCTACAAGTTTGTAGCAATATATTACCTAAGACTAGCAATTGAATGCTTTTGAAAATCGGACCAACTTCAAGTTGTTGTTTTCTTGTCTCTCAACGTTTAGGTTCACTGAGTTAAGATTATTAATATTGTTTTATTTCTTTTTTTGTGACTGGCATACATACAATGCAATACATATATACATATAATGTTCAATTGTGTAAATGCAATTCCCACATAGGCTGCCAAAGCGAAATCGAAATCGAAATCGAAATCAGTCGCAATACGCTCAACTTTAGCAGTAGATAGATACTATAATAGAGTGCGGCATATAGACTAAACGAACTAGATAACGGAAACTATAAACACAACACTCACACACATATATATATATATATATATATATATATATATGTATATACTAACGTACACACACATGTGTAGCCAACAGTAGTTAGAAGAAGACAAAACAAAAACAACAAAAAGAAAACACTTTCGTTAAGTCTGATGCTTAGATTAATAATAGCTTGTCAATAAACATAAACAATACATGCAAATCAGCTAAATAACCGGAAAAGAGCATACAGGATTCGGTGCGCACCGAAATTACTAACTTACAGATATAAGAATATGTGTAAAAGTCCTTCTTGTCTCTTGTCACAATATTTTAATTATTCTAATTAATTACTCAACGATGATTTCCCCGTTTTTTTTTTTATTTTGTTTCTTTTGTTTCGGATTTAATGTGTTAATGAAGAACATTATTGTTTATTATTATTCTGATTCTATTATGTAAATATAGTTTGAATTGTTATTCCGCAGCATTTGGGATTGTAGTCGTATTTATTTTGGGTTGGCATGGAAATATATATATATATATATACATATATATATATATACAAATATGCTTGTCCAACTAGTAAACTCATCGATTTTTTTGCGGTATGGCATGGATGTTGATAAAACAAAATGGATAACCACTTACCATATAAATTGGAGCCGCAAAATATGCCAACGATAAAAAAAGCAGAGAAGCAGCTTTTGTTTGGGGTGTGTGTGTGTTCCTTATCCAATTGGTTTGGATTCTCTCCCTGCTTTACCTACTTACGGAGCTGGGATTCGACTGCGAGACCGCCCCACTTATTGTGTTGCAACACAATTTACATTTACATACTTTTATGCATTTACACATTTATGTGCATATTTGTGTGAGTGCTTTTTGGAATATTTTCCGTATTCTCTCGAGTATGAATAATTTGGGTCTCCGTCAGCAATACTTAACCCAAGTTTCTTTGAGCGCCAGCCCTTTCGTCATAAATTCATCGTTGACGCGCTGTCTTTAATTAGGCCATAATAGTTTTTTAATGGATGCTGATCTCCGAAGCGCTTTGACAGTTTTCGGCTGCTCAAATGGATTTTGTCTCTACTCAAGCAGCAAACTGATTTGTGCATATTTATGTACATATTGTCTGTGTTGTGGTTATCTGATGGTTACCATGTCGGCATTTCCTTTCAAAAGCTGAACAAACATTCCAAAACTCTTCAAGCTCATATGGCATGGAAGCTCTTCTTCTTCTGCTTCTGCTTCTGCTTCCTCTTGTCAAATCTCGACGCAATTACATGATTTGTTTAACAATGTAACACTTTTATTTTTATCTCAAGATGCCGTTACCACACAGCCTCAACATTGTTACGTATTTTACCCACTTGAGGATTTGTTTTGAATTTCAATACCAAGAAAGCATAAGAAAAAAGCAGCAGCGAGAAACACAAAAAATAGATACCATGTTGGGGGGGGAGGCTTAAGGTATGACAACATGGCACCAAGCGAAATCTCAAGTTGCATTATCTCAAGTTCCATTTGGAGTTAACCAAGGGGTTGGCTTCACCTACAAGGGCGCTCGGGGTCGCTCGGTGCGGCTCTCTCTCTCCCTCTCTCCCTCACTCTCTCTCTCTCTCTCTCTCGTATCTTGCTGATGCCGTTCCGTTGACTATGAAGCACTTGGCTGGCATTTGTTAGTCGGTTTGGCTGGCTGGGCACTTGGCTTTCAACTTTGCTCGTCATTCTACTCGTTGTTCTCAAGCACTTTTTATAAACCAAATTAAATTTATATGGTCCCCTCGGCACACCCCTCGACATCCCTCGGCACCTAGGTCTCACCCATACAAGTACCCATTCCCATTCCCATTCCCATCCCGTACCCATTTCCATTTCCATTTCCATTCCCATGCTCTCAACGCTGTCAACTGCCAATTAGCTGAGCATTTTTCAACATTTTAAATTGTCTCGCCGAGTGCGTGGCCCCAGCTCTCCGATCTGCTCTCGGGGGCAACACTTGAGTGAGTCGTCTTATGCGACACCCACCTCCTTCCCCTCCTCTCTCCCTCCAACTCCTCCTCAATGGCTTTAGATTTTACTCTGTTTGTTTGTTCTCGATGTTGTTGTTGTTGCTGCTGCTGTTGCTGCTGCTGTTGCTGTTGTTGCCCCTGTCAGCTGTGCAGCGCGTGCTTCATTTATCAAAAAGCAATTACAATGTTATGGGCAATTCGATGCCTGATGCTTGGATTTTTCATGCCCCAAGGGCTCTTCTACCACACTCTGTCTTTTATCAACATCAAAAAAAAAAACAAAAACAAAAAAAATCACCTGCTAAAACAAAAGAAGAAGAAGAAAAGCACCCAAAAACTGAATTTGATTTCATTTTGTTTGCCCTGTTCTGTTGCCTTTTTATTTATTTTATTTATTTCTTGTTTTGTTTTCATAAAATAAATGATGTTATTAATATGTAAAATCAAAAATAAAAAGTTAAAACGAAAATTTCAACTTGAAAAACCGAAAAGCATATAGAGCGTACCTACAAACATATTGTATTACAACATTAACAAAACAACACAAATTATTAACTTTAAGTAGACAAAACGACAAGAGAACAAGATGCAGAAAAGGCAACAGAAAAAAATAAAATTAGACTACAAAACTCGAAGCAAGCGAAATATTCTACAAACACTGGATGTGATGGGGGCGGACGAGAAGGAGGCAGCTAGAAGCGTCAGCAGCAGCATCAGCATCAGCAGCAGCATCAGCAGCAGCAGCAGCAGCAGCAGCAGTAGAACAGTAGCAAGAACAAGCACAAGAAGACAAAAAGCGAGCATGTGTTTGTGCCATAAAAGGTTTCTCATTACAATTTTTTGGCCAAGGGTCGCATCGTTGCACAAAATTACTTCTTCTTTTTTTTTTTTGTTTTGTTTTGTGGATGCTTCAACTGCGTCGCTCTCTGAACGCCAACAGCTCTATTTTGGATGGGCGGCGGGGGGAGGCTGCAGCAGTAGGTGTATTTGGCTGCCTGAAGTGCTAGGGCGGGGCGGAGTCGGAGACGGGAACAGGCAGCCGCCCAAAGGGCGATTGATATACAACACACACAGCCGCGCTGCCATAGATACAGATACAGACACACACATATCCACAAAATACCTACATATACACACACACACACACACACACACATACATGCATACATACATACATACATATATATATATATATCTATATAAATATATTGTATGTAGTACACGCAGAGATGCTTATGCTGTTTATAGCTGTGCCACAAACAAACAAACAAACACACACACACACACACACACACACACACACACACACACACAGAGAGACAGAGATAGAGACAGAAAGACAGACAGACAAAATGAAAGACAGAACTGTAGCTGGGTCGGTTGCACGTGACAAGGCCAAACATGTTCGAAGGCTGCGAAGTCAGCGTTTGGTTCGATGCAAAGGATAAAACGTATCCATATCCCAATAGCTTTGCAGTGCGTCGGCGCCTCGCCCCGCCTCGCTCACAATGGGCAGGAAACAGGCAGCGACGGCAATAGCAACAGCAACAGCAACAACGGGCACGAAACAATGGGGCAGCCTTTGCCTTTTGCCTTGCTCTTGATGATGTCGATGCTGCTGGTGCTTGCTGCTGGTGCCTGCTTCTGCTGCTGACTGCTCTTAGTGTGGCACAATTCGCGAACGCGGCGCTCACATTTAACCTTACCAAAGGTTACATGCGGAGAACGCGCGAGAGCTAAGGACGACGACGACGACGACGACGACGACAACAACGACGAGGTTGGCCGACGACAGCTGGTGTGTCCCGAGTAGCTTGCTGTTGAAGCTTTTGCCCCGTCACAGCTGTCTGGGTAGATATGGAGATGATGATGAGCTGATACTCGACTAGGTTGGCTGGCTCTCCCGGCTCTTGGGTGCTGCCATTGCAATTGACAGCTGTGACGGGCGGTAACATGTTGATACGGGGCACAGCCCCAGCAGCAGTATCAGCAGCAGCAGCAGCAGCAGCAACAGCAACAACAGCAGCAGCAGCAGTAGCAGCAGCACCAGCATTGTATACTCAGAGATTTCATCTAATTCGCTTTGCGTTACACTTGATTTTCAGGCTTGTCTTATTAAAAGACAATCAGATTGGGCTTTGGTACATGAAGGGCATGTGTCATTGTTAATCTGCCTTAAGCGTTTGCCAAGCAGCAGCAACAGCAGCTCTCAATCGGCAGTCCCTTAAGCTCTGATGACTGATTTTTTAATAGCACTCGTGTACGTATATACATATATATATATATATATATATATCACTGCATTCCGAACTGACAATCAATCACAGGGCGGATTTGTCGGTTAACTTATAGTAAGTATATACATACGTATGTAGGTAAGTACATACATACATATCTCTGCAGTTAAGAGCCTACTAAACGTACCCAAACTTTAAACTCAGCCGCTGAGCTTCTGCCACTGTGAAATTGTCGAACCAATTCCGCTTCGACAATGTTTATTTTGTATGCCTTTTTTATGACTGACCTTAAGCAATTATTATTATATGATGCTGAAGATATTAGCAGTGTATTGGCTTTGTCTACGCCGTCAGTCGTTTCGTTTTAAAATTACAGTTATATATACATATGCACTCGTTTTTTTTTTCCTTTTAAGATTGAAAATAAAAATTGTTAAATTTTTTGTTCCACAACAGTTACCGGTCTTAAATACACGTCAAATAAAAAGGACTTAAATTGTTACATTAACATGAACGCAACTTGTTTCGGCATGCTTAAAGCAAGTACCTCGAAACTTGGAACACATACACTGGTCTGTGCGAGCTATCCGACGCTCGTCAAAACGCTCGTCTGACGCGTGTCAAAATTAAGGTACTACGTCCACTAGGAGGCTAGGAAATCGGTAACTCGATAAATCGATATTTGCTAATCGATGAAGCTAAACATATATCTCCCACAGTTTTATAGCTACAGTCACCAAAAGTGACGACGCCCACCTCCCAAATGCCGGAAATGTCTATATCTTCCGCAGTTTTTAGTTAAAGCCACCAAAGCCTGCCCCCATTATCCTCAAAAGCGATATATCTGAAAGTGTAAATCAGTGAAACCACATATCTCCCACAATTTTTAATATAGAGTCACCAAAGTTGGATGGTAACTTGCTAGTAACCTCCGCCAAAGATCGGCATATACACACAGCAAAATTCGATTAAAGGCACTCGATTTGCGAAATTCACTATGTAGAAATTACCGAAAATAATGTGCTCAGCCTCCGGACAACTTTTTAGAACTTAGATAATCGGACATTGGACCTTTCCCTAATGATACCCATCGCAGCTGCTCAACTGTCTCATACTGAAGTAGGTGTCCCCATACATTCTCTATGGGATTTTAGGCCGATGATCTTGCTGCCCACTCTAAAAGCTTAAAGTCCTTATCACGAAACGACATGCTTCGGAGCATTATCCTGGGGAAATAAGGCATTTGGATCTGGTTAATGATCCATAAAGTTCACCAAAACTTCGTCCAACAGGTTTATAAAACCCTCAAATTTATACGACTTGAAATTATACAACTGAAGGTCCTGTTGTGATGGCTGAATGCAGCCCAGATTATGGGTGAAGCACCGCCACAGCTTCGAGTAGGGAAGAATCTCTCAGACTTCTTAAAATCGCGCCAGTAATAATTTAAATCGTTGAAATCGATATTGAATTTTTTTCTCATCAGAAAATATCACATTTTGCCACACCTGGGTCCAGACCATGTGTTCTTGTGCAACATTTAATCTGGCTATGTGGTGTGCCTCCGTTGATACTAGCTTTGACTATATTTTGTAACCTTGAATCAAATAGAATTTTAGATGGCGTAGCATTTTTATCCAGGCCAGCCCCTAAGATTGCAGATTTTTGCCTGTATGATAATTATTTTATGTTGGTTTTTGTGCATTGTCATCAAATGCTGATACCGATCGACTTAATTTAATTGATATTTGCCTGTTGTCCATCCAGCATCGTTGTAAGCAAGGACATTAGCTATCTCCTCTTCCTCCTTTCCCATTCCAAATTTTTGTATGCAACTCATCTAATTTTACCAATAAAATATTAAATAAATAAGTATTCTTTATTATTCCATTTAAAACGAATTCCATATAACGTCCTACTTCCTTTTCCGTAGGCTAGAAAGTGACTGCCTTCAATCGAATTTCGCACCCAAGCTGGCTCAAAAAATACAAATGTGCAAAAATCTTGGAAAATACAATCGGCGCTTTCATTCCAATGCGTCATAACAGTGTAAAAAGAAGAATAAGCACGGTTATAAAATGCGTAAAGAAAGTCATGTCAGGCTGGGAACAGTTTTAAGCACCATAAGCACGAGTGGCTTCAATCGAATTTCGCGGAGTGTACATTTCCAGAGCACGCCGACACCCACCGCTCCCAGGAACAGGGGCCCTCAAAATCTGAAATGCGCATATCTTTCACAATTTATAAGCTAAAGTCACCAAATTTTTTAAAGCCAATATCTCCCACAATATCAAAGCTGATACTATCAAACTTCGAAGCTTGGAACAAGAAAACTCCTCTAACATTTTTTGTCGGGCAAAAGAAAGCCAAACTTGGAGGACTTTCTTGGCTAGACCTACTCTGTTCTGTGGCAGCTGTTATCTGATTTTTTTTTGGTAACGGAGTATTACGCAGTCGGTTACACCCGACTGCAACTTAATTAGTATTTTATTTTAAGAATACTGATGATGTATTTGATGTGTCCTTAGAGAAAACGGTCTTGAAATGCATCAGATATAAAACCGATGGAAAATAAATTTTGATAAAGGGAAAAAAACATATTTTTCGTAATTAAACGGCTTTATGATAATGGAATTTTGGAACGTACTTCTATCATAAGGAAAAGCTAAGGTATTTTCTTTTCAGAAAAATAACTCTTTCTTTGCCATATCCCTGCCAATTTTTAAATGACTTGGTGTGCTAAGATCACAAGGACCAACTCCATCGAACTGCATTCAATAAATAATTGGGCATCTAAGAAAGCAAACACTTGTACAAATTCAAGTCAAACGAAACTGAGTTAAAAAATATCCTCGCTTTCTTGGAAACTTAATTACGATTTATATTTCCGTTGCTCAGTTGGCAGCCAGTATCAAAATATAATGTTTCTCAAATGCTCTCCAGCATATATAAGGCTTTGGTCGAGCTACTAACAATTTTCTAGTACTTCAACTACTTCACAGACTTTTATCCTTTTTAATGATTTATTCGAAATAGGTGGAACAGGTGCCAATCGATCCTCCATTTCTTCGTGTGCTCAAAAATATGTGTCCTTTCAAGTTCCCTAAGAAAATGGCTGAATTATGATTAAAGACCGAAATCCCTACAGATTATGATTCTATCAAATTGCATTCAAGGACCATAGAGTCATCTAAGAACCCGAACAAACATTTCACAGTGCGCACCAAAAACTAAAAATACACACCTAGCAATATCCACAAAAGCTGAGAGATAGATCCAAGTTAGATATAGAAATTTATTTCGATTTGTATCGCAGTAAACTTTGAGCGAACGGGCAACAGCTCCATGTATCATTTAGACAGAATACTTACTTAATAGAAGAATGGAGAATACAAACAAAGCCAATATATCGCAAATGAAGTATGTATTCGACGTATTGGATGTGACCGGAAGGGGATATTTAACTGCCAACGAGCTGAGCTCTATGATGCGTGCTTATGGATATGACAATAGTGCGGAGGAAATTCAACAAATGATTGACGCATTGAATCCCGATGGGTTGGGGATGAACTTTGACACTTTCTATGCTGCATTGCGTTGGAAGCCGAATATTGGAAAGACTGAGATGGGCAATGCTGACAAGAACGGTGAATAGATGACCATGCCGAGCACAATTTCTCTTGTTTTGAACAAATCGTTTTAAAATTACAGTTATATCCACATATACATATATATATTATATACACTACGAAATTCGAGTAAAGGTAATTGTTTATTTTTTCCTTTTAAGAAAGTCCCGGCACGAGTGCCGCTATGCATTGAAAAAAAAAAAATAAACGTGTCAAAATTTGAATAATAAAAATCGAAAATATAATACCGAAAGAAATCATACACATTGAATCCTTAAGAAGAATTCGTCCAGTACACGAAACATGACATAAAATATGTAATTTGGAACATCCCTACAAATTCAAGATTTCATTACGAAAATGCAGTATACTTTGCAGGGCTTAATGAATGTGTTTAAAAGTCGACAAAATAAACACAGTTCTAATTCTAACAATGAGCGATATTAGATTTTTGAATTATGTAAGAGTCGTGAAGAATAGGTATCAAAATTCCTTTATAGTTTATTCAGAGCACAACACTTATTGTTAAAGTAAGAGCAAAGCAAAGAGCCGTCTGTTCTTTTGATAAAACAAAATGTTGGTGTTTATTTCAGCTCCATGGTTTGATGAATACAAAAAAAAAAAATATATAAAATATTTTACAATATGTTAATCTTGATTTTATATTATTATTATTAGTTGTGGTTGCTGTTCTTGTTTTGTTTTAATTCTTTCTCATTCTGATGCTTGACATATTTATAATTGTATAATCATACATACATAATAATAGTACATAAATGTTGCTCTCTTTTTACCCCCCAAAATATTAAACATAATACGCATTGACCCGCAACTAAAGGTTACCAGTTATCAATTGCATAGTTTTTTTTGTGTTTGCTTCTTTAGTCATATATTTTGTTTTATTAATATAATATATATGTATACATATATATTTATTATAATTATCTAGTTTTCCACAGTGCTGTCTGCTGTTGCAGTTCTTTATTTGCTGTTACAGTTGTATCTGTTGAATCCCTTTTAAGTACATGCGCACAGGAAATAACAATTAATCGGGTGATAGGTTGTGGAAATGTAGGCCACACGGTGTGCTGAGCTTATGTGCCGGCTTCCAACACTGCGCTTCTGTCTTTGTCTGCATCTGTATGCGTGTGTCTGTGTCTGTCAATGTCTCTGTCTCTGTCTGCCGAATTGTGTGACGTCATAGCACAACACAGCTCAATCCTGGGAATTGTGCCTGCACTGCTGTAAATTCACACGATCCGCGCGCCAGCACTTGAAGCCTTAATTGATTATATAAAAAAAGATTTAATACATATTACATACATACATACGTATAACAAATTAAGTTTAATTTATATAATAACTATGCGCTCTATCTGCAATCTAAATCGATATACGAACGTAAGTGTAACGATCGATTGACATTATCGATAAACTGCTGCTTTCAATCCGGAAATGCTAAGCTTGAATAAATGCGCTGCGCTTTTTGCTATACACATGTTGCATTTGCGAACGTATCGATAGGCAATTATCGTATACCACCACCGAAAGGGAAACTCAAAGGGCCACATTGCCGAAAAAGGGAAGCAAGCTGGCAGGGTCGGCGGGATCAGCGTTGCATGTGGGGACATTTTCCGCAAGGTGGTGTGTTGTGGGTTAGGGAGAAAGAGCACATGTGAAAAAGGCGAAAGTGAGGCAGGTCACGTTCCGTGGCGCGTAGTTTTTTGTGCCGTAGAAGGAAAGGTTGAAGTGCCTTTAGGAGTGCACTAACCCTCCGTTATACTTCAGGCCTTGTGGAGGCAAACTCAGCGTGGGCGACGGCAGGTCACGCCGCAAGCTTATAATTGATGCAATATATAACCTGCTGGGCGACCAAAAACTAGTCTGAAGTCGACGCAACGACGAATTTACCGGGAGCAAAATTGCTGGATACGGCCTCGTTACCACTGCAAGGGGACTACTGGGCAAATCCACCATCGCTTGACATTGGGAGCGCGCATGCGCAGCGACGGCGCATCTTTTCAGCCGGTGAGTGCGTTCCAGTATGGAAGAAGTGCCATCACGTGCTCCTAAGATAAGCCTTCAGCAACCGAAGTCGCATAGTTCGAGCGCATTAAGTCTAATCGAACCGAAAATTGAAATTCAAACGCATGAGCAGAAAATCATTGTCACGCTCAAATCTTAAATTGCATACTTTATGTTAAAACTTAAATTGTAAGAAAAAAAGAGAGAGGAGAAGAAAAAAAAAATACATGTAAAGAAAAAAACAAATCCATGCCCTGTCGAATGCAAGTCGACTGCGCGCTGTGATCAGATCCAAACAAATCATACGTTGAGCCGAACCCAAATTCAGCGCCCAGGGCGCAGTGCTCCAGCGCATCCATTTCGCATTCAGAATATTTATGTAAATGTTGCCTGTTGGCAAATATCTATGTATTTGAATGTTATGTTAACTAGTTTGTATATCTTTTCGTATTCATGTTCATGTATTTATTTATTCACACACTTATCATTAATTTAAATATCTAAGTACCATTCCGGATTTTTGCCAAGTTGGAGAGACAATTTTTATACCAAAAACCCCCCATACACTGAATACTTATATTGGAGCTCTAATAGGGTAGGATAGGGATTGAGGGCCCCCTAAAGTAATAATCATTTTTGTTCGAATTTTGTTTTTTTTGGTTTCATCGGATTTGGCAAGATTCCCGATTTAAATTCAAAGTTGAATAGCCGTTGCGGCATACAACGCCCCTAGCGGTGTATTTTGTAATTACCAAATAATACTATATAATGTTTGCCAATAAATTGTGAGGATATAATGATGATCTGTGAGTAAGTTAAATAGCGGGGAGAATCGCCGGGAGCATGGAATGAATTAGTCGTCAACTACAATTTAAGGGCGATGGGCAAATCAAATCCGTGCAGGCCCATTGCAGGAAGGGCGGGTACGTCGTGGCCGTAAACATCAGGCCCGTCAGCTGTTTCGTTTGTTTTGTGTGTGCATGTAGATCTTTATGTAGTGTTGTGTAGGTCGAGTTGTTTTTGGATTCTGTACCGTCCACGGGCAGGGTTGGAGTTACCCACCACTGGAATACTGAGCTAGCCGAGGTTGCCCACCGGGAAACACTGGACGTGTTACAAGAATGGAGCCCAATTGGTATTTTTTTTTTCGAATCGTCACGAACGCGAGAACCGTGGTCGAGGAAGCAGGTTCAAGCGATCAGCGCAAGCGAGATGAAATCAAAAAACCCGGAAATTATAAAGAAACCGAAAAGGCAAGTCCTCGCAGTACGGATGGCTACTCTTCGCGCCGTACGAAACCGTGACTTACTATGGAGAAGATGCTCTCAAGGCAATTGCACGGTGGATGCGACCCCGAGAGTACCCTGAAGTCTTGTTTTAAGTGTTAGTGCTAGGTTTAAGGGGAAAGTAAATTGCTGTGGTGGCTTGTCCGTTCAAATTGAGCAGTTCAATTGCACCAGGCATAGGGTATAGAAGTCGGGTCTGTAATTATGATATGCCTGTATGTCACTCACGCTTCCAGGAAGGCAGTGAAGTTCGCGACCGAACATGGATAATTTCAGACGGCGATGACGTTTTTTTTTAATAAAATAGTATGCACATACGGGTAAAGTTTTGTTAGAATTTTTGTTAAGTGTGTTTCCGCTAATTTGGGTGTCGACAGCGAGGCTCTGTTAGGGTAGAGTGACCCATGGTACAATAGAGATGTAACCATGCGCTGCACTCTACCGATGGACACCGTGTCGGCAAACAAATAAGACCGGAAACGTACCCAAAAGGACTCAATCAACTGGGGACCGTCAGCAAAGCTGACGATCGAACCAGTTAATGTCTTCGTAAAAAATTTGTTTGTCTGTTTGAGCGTGAACAGTTTGGCTAACGACGGAGATTGGAACGACGATTAATACCGGCCAAAGGTGATTCTCCCTTATAAGTTTGATTGTTAAAGTACTTGTGTTATATTGCGTGTGGTGTTATTGTCTTGTCGTTATTTATCGAGTAATAGTTTAGGTGATTATATTAGGAACAAATTTAGTCATGACGGGAAGGGAAACTAAGGAGACGGAAGCGAGTCATTCGTATCAGTTGCGGTCAGGGACAGCGTTGCGCAGTCCGACTCTTGGAAAGTCACGGGGGCAGGAGTAGTGAGGGGCATCGGATTAGTAAGATCCCCTGTAAGGCCATTAGCTCCAGTCACCGATTTTAACTTGCCACGAGAAGACCGAGACGCGGTTGAACAGCCCGGGGCAGCAGTGGACTCTGAGATAGTGTCTGCAATAAACGTTGCGATCCTGCAGGCTCAGGAGATCTACAGGCAGTCGATGGACACTGGGATAGCGAAAGCATTGCGGGAGGAAGTCCGTCAAGGGTTTCAAGAAATGCTGAAAGCTATAAGCGATATAGTAAGACCGACGCCACCACCTGTGATACACAGCCAGGTCCCGACGGAAACTGCTAGTGCTGAGTCTGGCCAGCAGCAAAAGTCGCATCAGGGGGCGGTCCCAAAATCACGCTCCAGTACCAAACCTGCTCCTAGGCCACCGTCGAAGCCAGAGAGGTCGACCACCTCAAGCGGACTGAGTCGTGGTGGTGCGTGGGAATGGCGCAACCCGGGTCCGGACCAGAGGCAACGGGTTAATAACCAAAGCAGGGATTTTAGTCAGGCGTCGACGATTGAAGAAAATCTGGGAAAGGCGAACCATCATCGTCCGAATATCGAGCTCAACTCAGGTCGAGCTTGGGTCAAGATAGACAAGTGGGAAGTGTCATTCGATGGCTCGAACGGCAGAGGATCCGTGGAGGATTTTGTTTTCAAGGTGGAATACCTAAAGAGGCAATTCCAGTGTCCGTGGGACGAAATCCTCAGCAACTTCCACGTGCTAGTAACGGGGCGAGCCCGAGAATGGTATTGGCTTCACGTGAGGCAACGACCAATATACTCGTGGGATGAGCTCCGAAAGGCGCTCTTTGCAAGGTTTCGCGGAAGTTGGGATGACGTCGATCGCTTGCAAGAAATGAGGCAGCGTCAACAACTCCCTGGGGAATCGGTAAACGACTTTATCCAGTCGATGACGAGTATGGCCTCCTGATTGGAAACACCGTTGCCAGAGCCTAAACTGATAAAGCTAATCAAAAAAGGCCTAAGAGATTCGGTCGGGAGATAGGTCTATGCAATGGATGTATACTCTGTTGATCACCTGCGGGAAGAGTGTAACGAGGTGGAATCTAGCCTGGGACCGCGTAGCTCTCGTTCAGCATATGGTACGCAAGGGAAATACGCGGGACCATGTAAAAACGTTAGTGCCATATGTGGCGATCTTGAGGAGGAAGCCAAAGTCGAGCCGGAGGTCGACGAGATTCAGGCGAAATCGCCAAGTTCAAGGCCTGGATGCTGGAACTGTAGCCAGCTGGGACACGACTGGAGAAATTGCCTAGATAGGCAGCGAAGGGTTTTTTGCTACCGTTGTGGGAGACCGGATGCACTTGCTCCTAAATGCCCAGATTGTGGGGGAAACGGACGAGTGGGCGTGACCAGACCGGGAGAGGTGCGCTCACGAACAACTGCCACACAATAATTGTTAATACGCCATCAGAGAGTACAGTTAGGATAAATCGCAAGTTTCACGCTGTGGCAGGCCAAGAAGTTTATAGGCGGAATTTTGTGCTGAGCGACTTCAGCAAAGCCTCCAACGCGAAATTCGCAAAAAAAGTTTCGCAAGTGCAGGATTGTTAGAGCCGTAGGAAACAACGCGTATGAGGTAGAGGATCAAAACGGAAGATCTCTTGGGGTCGTCCATGCTAAAGATCTTCGGATTTAACTGGGATATAGCGTGGGTGTAGCCTACGTTGGGCGAGGTTCACAATGGGCAACCGTCAGAGCAAACGGAGGAAATGCGACGACAATTTTGATCGTTCAAGCTGGCGCCTAACTTTAAATTCTCGTGTGTTGTTGCATTTGCGAACGTATTGATAGGCAATTATCGTATACCACCACCGAAAGGGAAACTCAAAGGGCCACATTGCCGAAAAAGGGAAGCAAGCTGGCAGGGTCGGCGGGATCAGCGTTGCATGTGGGGACATTTTCCGCAAGGTGGTGTGTTGTGGGTTAGGGAGAAAGAGCACATGTGAAAAAGGCGAAAGTGAGGCAGGTCACGTTCCGTGGCGCGTAGTTTTTTGTGCCGTAGAAGGAAAGGTTGAAGTGCCTTTAGGAGTGCACTAACCCTCCGTTATACTTCAGGCCTTGTGGAGGCAAACTCAGCGTGGGCGACGGCAGGTCACGCCGCAAGCTTATAATTGATGCAATATATAACCTGCTGGGCGACCAAAAACTAGTCTGAAGTCGACGCAACGACGAATTTACCGGGAGCAAAATTGCTGGATACGGCCTCGTTACCACTGCAAGGGGACTACTGGGCAAATCCACCATCGCTTGACATTGGGAGCGCGCATGCGCACCGACGGCGCATCTTTTCAGCCGGTGAGTGCGTTCCAGTATGGAAGAAGTGCCATCACGTGCTCCTAAGATAAGCCTTCAGCAACCGAAGTCGCATAGTTCGAGCGCATTAAGTCTAATCGAACCGAAAATTGAAATTCAAACGCATGAGCAGAAAATCATTGTCACGCTCAAATCTTAAATTGCATACTTTATGTTAAAACTTAAATTGTAAGAAAAAAAGAGAGAGGAGAAGAAAAAAAAAATACATGTAAAGAAAAAAACAAATCCATGCCCTGTCGAATGCAAGTCGACTGCGCGCTGTGATCAGATCCAAACAAATCATACGTTGAGCCGAACCCAAATTCAGCGCCCAGGGCGCAGTGCTCCAGCGCATCCATTTCGCATTCAGAATATTTATGTAAATGTTGCCTGTTGGCAAATATCTATGTATTTGAATGTTATGTTAACTAGTTTGTATATCTTTTCGTATTCATGTTCATGTATTTATTTATTCACACACTTATCATTAATTTAAATATCTAAGTACCATTCCGGATTTTTGCCAAGTTGGAGTGACAATTTTTATACCAAAAACCCCCCATACACTGAATACTTATATTGGAGCTCTAATAGGGTAGGATAGGGATTGAGGGCCCCCTAAAGTAATAATCATTTTTGTTCGAATTTTGTTTTTTTTGGTTTCATCGGATTTGGCAAGATTCCCGATTTAAATTCAAAGTTGAATAGCCGTTGCGGCATACAACGCCCCTAGCGGTGTATTTTGTAATTACCAAATAATACTATATAATGTTTGCCAATAAATTGTGAGGATATAATGATGATCTGTGAGTAAGTTAAATAGCGGGGAGAATCGCCGGGAGCATGGAATGAATTAGTCGTCAACTACAATTTAAGGGCGATGGGCAAATCAAATCCGTGCAGGCCCATTGCAGGAAGGGCGGGTACGTCGTGGCCGTAAACATCAGGCCCGTCAGCTGTTTCGTTTGTTTTGTGTGTGCATGTAGATCTTTATGTAGTGTTGTGTAGGTCGAGTTGTTTTTGGATTCTGTACCGTCCACGGGCAGGGTTGGAGTTACCCACCACTGGAATACTGAGCTAGCCGAGGTTGCCCACCGGGAAACACTGGACGTGTTACACACACTTAGTCACATTTCAGTTGCGTTTTTGAGTTTTTTTGTTTGTCAGTTAAAGTACAATAAAATACATTCGCTGTTATTGTTAATTGTTGCACTTTTACAATTTAGAGAAGTGGCTATGTAATGTAGCTTGACGCTTTTCAATTACTTTATTGTCTTACATTAAAACTGAATGTTGTCTTTTACACAAGAACTATCACACGCACAAAACTTACTTTAATGATTTATTCGAAATAGGTCGAACAGGTGCCAATCGATCCTCCATTTCTTCGTGTGCTCAAAAATATATGTCCTTTCAAGTTCCCTAAGAAAATGGCTGAATTATGATTAAAGACCGAAATCCCTACAGATTATGATTCTATCAAATTGCATTCAAGGACCATAGAGTCATCTAAGAACCCGAACAAACATTTCACAGTGCGCACCAAAAACTAAAAATACACACCTAGCAATATCCACAAAAGCTGAGAGAT
Organism: Drosophila picticornis; assembly: GCA_035043845.1. Taxonomy (NCBI): domain Eukaryota; kingdom Metazoa; phylum Arthropoda; class Insecta; order Diptera; family Drosophilidae; genus Drosophila; species Drosophila picticornis. Next base: position 22,023,317 of record JAWNMR010000492.1, on the reverse strand, counting down.
AGATCCAAGTTAGATATAGAAATTTATTTCGATTTGTATCGCAGTAAACTTTGAGCGAACGGGCAACAGCTCCATGTATCATTTAGACAGAATACTTACTTAATAGAAGAATGGAGAATACAAACAAAGCCAATATATCGCAAATGAAGTATGTATTCGACGTATTGGATGTGACCGGAAGGGGATATTTAACTGCCAACGAGCTGAGCTCTATGATGCGTGCTTATGGATATGACAATAGTGCGGAGGAAATTCAACAAATGATTGACGCATTGAATCCCGATGGGTTGGGGATGAACTTTGACACTTTCTATGCTGCATTGCGTTGGAAGCCGAATATTGGAAAGACTGAGATGGGCAATGCTGACAAGAACGGTGAATAGATGACCATGCCGAGCACAATTTCTCTTGTTTTGAACAAATCGTTTTAAAATTACAGTTATATCCACATATACATATATATATTATATACACTACGAAATTCGAGTAAAGGTAATTGTTTATTTTTTCCTTTTAAGAAAGTCCCGGCACGAGTGCCGCTATGCATTGAAAAAAAAAAAAAATCAACGTGTCAAAATTTGAATAATAAAAATCGAAAATATAATACCGAAAGAAATCATACACATTGAATCCTTAAGAAGAATTCGTCCAGTACACGAAACATGACATAAAATATGTAATTTGGAACATCCCTACAAATTCAAGATTTCATTACGAAAATGCTGTATACGTTGCAGGGCTTAATGAATGTGTTTAAAAGTCGACAAAATAAACACAGTTCTAATTCTAACAATGAGCGATATTAGATTTTTGAATTATGTAAGAGTCGTGAAGAATAGCTATCAAAATTCCTTTATAGTTTATTCAGAGCACAACACTTATTGTTAAAGTAAGAGCAAAGCAAAGAGCCGTCTGTTCTTTTGATAAAACAAAATGTTGGTGTTTATTTCAGCTCAATGGTTTGATGAATACAAAAAAAATATATATATATAAGATATTTTACAATATGTTAATCTTGATTTTATATTATTATTATTAGTTGTGGTTGCTGTTCTTGTTTTGTTTTAATTCTTTCTCTTGTATAATCATACATACATAATAATAGTACATAAATGTTGCTCTCTTTTTACCCCCCAAAATATTAAACATAATACGCATTGACCCGCAACTAAAGGTTACCAGTTATCAATTGCATAGTTTTTTTTGTGTTTGCTTCTTTAGTCATATATTTTGTTTTATTAATATAATATATATGTATACATATATATTTATTATAATTATCTAGTTTTCCACAGTGCTGTCTGCTGTTGCAGTTCTTTATTTGCTGTTACAGTTGTATCTGTTGAATCCCTTTTAAGTACATGCGGCTTCCAACACTGCGCTTCTGTCTTTGTCTGCATCTGTATGCGTGTGTCTGTGTCTGTCAATGTCTCTATCTCTGTCTGCCGAATTGTGTGACGTCATAGCACAACACAGCTCAATCCTGGGAATTGTGCCTGCACTGCTGTAAATTCACACGATCCGCGCGCCAGCACTTGAAGCCTTAATTGATTATATAAAAAAAGATTTAATACATATTACATACATACATACGTATAACAAATTAAGTTTCATTTATATAATAACTATGCTCTCTATCTGCAATCTAAATCGATATACGAACGTAAGTGTAACGATCGATTGACATTATCGATAAACTGCTGCTTTCAATCCGGAAATGCTAAGCTTGAATAAATGCGCTGCGCTTTTTGCTATACACATGTTGCATTTGCGAACGTATCGATAGGCAATTATCGTATACCACCACCGAAAGGGAAACTCAAAGGGCCACATTGCCGAAAAAGGGAAGCAAGCTGGCAGGGTCGGCGGGATCAGCGTTGCATGTGGGGACATTTTCCGCAAGGTGGTGTGTTGTGGGTTAGGGAGAAAGAGCACATGTGAAAAAGGCGAAAGTGAGGCAGGTCACGTTCCGTGGCGCGTAGTTTTTTGTGCCGTAGAAGGAAAAATTTGAAGTGCCTTTAGGAGTGCACTAACCCTCCGTTATACTTCAGGCCTTGTGGAGGCAAACTCAGCGTGGGCGACGGCAGGTCACGCCGCAAGCTTATAATTGATGCAATATATAACCTGCTGGGCGACCAAAAACTAGTCTGAAGTCGACGCAACGACGAATTTACCGGGAGCAAAATTGCTGGATACGGCCTCGTTACCACTGCAAGGGGACTACTGGGCAAATCCACCATCGCTTGACATTGGGAGCGCGCATGCGCACCGACGGCGCATCTTTTCAGCCTGTGAGTGCGTTCCAGTATGGAAGAAGTGCCATCACGTGCTCCTAAGATAAGCCTTCAGCAACCGAAGTCGCATAGTTCGAGCGCATTAAGTCTAATCGAACCGAAAATTGAAATTCAAACGCATGAGCAGAAAATCATTGTCACGCTCAAATCTTAAATTGCATACTTTATGTTAAAACTTAAATTGTAAGAAAAAAAGAGAGAGGAGAAGAAAAAAAAAATACATGTAAAGAAAAAAACAAATCCATGCCCTGTCGAATGCAAGTCGACTGCGCGCTGTGATCAGATCCAAACAAATCATACGTTGAGCCGAACCCAAATTCAGCGCCCAGGGCGCAGTGCTCCAGCGCATCCATTTCGCATTCAGAATATTTATGTAAATGTTGCCTGTTGGCAAATATCTATGTATTTGAATGTTATGTTAACTAGTTTGTATATCTTTTCGTATTCATGTTCATGTATTTATTTATTCACACACTTATCATTAATTTAAATATCTAAGTACCATTCCGGATTTTTGCCAAGTTGGAGAGACAATTTTTATACCAAAAACCCCCCATACACTGAATACTTATATTGGAGCTCTAATAGGGTAGGATAGGGATTGAGGGCCCCCTAAAGTAATAATCATTTTTGTTCGAATTTTGTTTTTTTTGGTTTCATCGGATTTGGCAAGATTCCCGATTTAAATTCAAAGTTGAATAGCCGTTGCGGCATACAACGCCCCTAGCGGTGTATTTTGTAATTACCAAATAATACTATATAATGTTTGCCAATAAATTGTGAGGATATAATGATGATCTGTGAGTAAGTTAAATAGCGGGGAGAATCGCCGGGAGCATGGAATGAATTAGTCGTCAACTACAATTTAAGGGCGATGGGCAAATCAAATCCGTGCAGGCCCATTGCAGGAAGGGCGGGTACGTCGTGGCCGTAAACATCAGGCCCGTCAGCTGTTTCGTTTGTTTTGTGTGTGCATGTAGATCTTTATGTAGTGTTGTGTAGGTCGAGTTGTTTTTGGATTCTGTACCGTCCACGGGCAGGGTTGGAGTTACCCACCACTGGAATACTGAGCTAGCCGAGGTTGCCCACCGGGAAACACTGGACGTGTTACACACACTTAGTCACATTTCAGTTGCGTTTTTGAGTTTTTTTGTTTGTCAGTTAAAGTACAATAAAATACATTCGCTGTTATTGTTAATTGTTGCACTTTTACAATTTAGAGTAGTGGCTATGTAATGTAGCTTGACGCTTTTCAATGACTTTATTGTCTTACATTAAAACTGAATGTTGTCTTTTACACAAGAACTATTACACGCACAAAACTTACTTTAATGATTTATTCGAAATAGGTGGAACAGGTGCCAATCCATCCTCCATTTCTTCGTGTGCTCAAAAATATGTGTCCTTTCAAGTTCCCATAGAAAATGGCTGAATTATGATTAAAGACCGAAATCCCTACAGATTATGATTCTATCAAATTGCATTCAAGGACCATAGAGTCATCTAAGAACCCGAACAAACATTTCACAATGCGCACCAAAAACTAAAAATACACACCTAGCAATATCCACAAAAGCTGAGAGATAGATCCAAGTTAGATATAACAATTTATTTCGATTTGTATCGCAGTAAACTTTGAGCGAACGGGCAACAGCTCCATGTATCATTTAGACAGAATACTTACTTAATAGAAGAATGGAGAATACAAACAAAGCCAATATATCGCAAATGAAGTATGTATTCGACGTATTGGATGTGACCGGAAGGGGATATTTAACTGCCAACGAGCTGAGCTCTATGATGCGTGCTTATGGATATGACAATAGTGCGGAGGAAATTCAACAAATGATTGACGCATTGAATCCCGATGGGTTGGGGATGAACTTTGACACTTTCTATGCTGCATTGCGTTGGAAGCCGAATATTGGAAAGACTGAGATGGGCAATGCTGACAAGAACGGTGAATAGATGACCATGCCGAGCACAATTTCTCTTGTTTTGAACAAATCGTTTTAAAATTACAGTTATATCCACATATACATATATATATTATATACACTACGAAATTCGAGTAAAGGTAATTGTTTATTTTTTCCTTTTAAGAAAGTCCCGGCACGAGTGCCGCTATGCATTGAAAAAAAAAAATAAACGTGTCAAAATTTGAATAATAAAAATCGAAAATATAATGCCGAAAGAAATCATATACATTGAATCCTTCGTCCAGTAGACGAAACATGACATAAAATATGTAATTTGGAACATCCCTACAAATTCAAATATTTTACAATATGTTAATCTTGATTTTATATTATTATTATTAGTTGTGGTTGCTGTTCTTGTTTTGTTTTAATTCTTTCTCATTCTGATGCTTGACATATTTATAATTGTATAATCATACATACATAATAATAGTACATAAATGTTGCTCTCTTTTTACCCCCCAAAATATTAAACATAATACGCATTGACCCGCAACTAAAGGTTACCAGTTATCAATTGCATAGTTTTTTTTGTGTTTGCTTCTTTAGTCATATATTTTGTTTTATTAATATAATATATATGTTTACATATATATTTATTATAAATTTCTAGTTTTCCACAGTACTGTCTGCTGTTGCAGTTCTTTATTTGCTGTTACAGTTGTATCTGTTGAATCCCTTTTAAGTACATGCGCACAGGAAATAACAATTAATCGGGTGATAGGTTGTGGAAATGTAGGCCACACGGTGTGCTGAGCTTATGTGCCGGCTTCCAACACTGCGCTTCTGTCTTTGTCTGCATCTGTATGCGTGTGTCTGTGTCTGTCAATGTCTCTGTCTCTGTCTGCCGAATTGTGTGACGTCATAGCACAACACAGCTCAATCCTGGGAATTGTGCCTGCACTGCTGTAAATTCACACGATCCGCGCGCCAGCACTTGAAGCCTTAATTGATTATATAAAAAAAGATTTAATACATATTACATACATACATACGTATAACAAATTAAGTTTCATTTATATAATAACTATGCGCTCTATCTGCAATCTAAATCGATATACGAATGTAAGTGTAACGATCGATTGACATTATCGATAAACTGCTGCTTTCAATCCGGAAATGCTAAGCTTGAATAAATGCGCTGCGCTTTTTGCTATACACATGTTGCATTTGCGAACGTATCGATAGGCAATTATCGTATACCACCACCGAAAGGGAAACTCAAAGGGCCACATTGCCGAAAAAGGGAAGCAAGCTGGCAGGGTCGGCGGGATCAGCGTTGCATGTGCGGACATTTTCCGCAAGGTGGTGTGTTGTGGGTTAGGGAGAAAGAGCACATGTGAAAAAGGCGAAAGTGAGGCAGGTCACGTTCCGTGGCGCGTAGTTTTTTGTGCCGTAGAAGGAAAAATTTGAAGTGCCTTTAGGAGTGCACTAACCCTCCGTTATACTTCAGGCCTTGTGGAGGCAAACTCAGCGTGGGCGACGGCAGGTCACGCCGCAAGCTTATAATTGATGCAATATATAACCTGCTGGGCGACCAAAAACTAGTCTGAAGTCGACGCAACGACGAATTTACCGGGAGCAAAATTGCTGGATACGGCCTCGTTACCACTGCAAGGGGACTACTGGGCAAATCCACCATCGCTTGACATTGGGAGCGCGCATGCGCACCGACGGCGCATCTTTTCAGCCGGTGAGTGCGTTCCAGTATGGAAGAAGTGCCATCACGTGCTCCTAAGATAAGCCTTCAGCAACCGAAGTCGCATAGTTCGAGCGCATTAAGTCTAATCGAACCGAAAATTGAAATTCAAACGCATGAGCAGAAAATCATTGTCACGCTCAAATCTTAAATTGCATACTTTATGTTAAAACTTAAATTGTAAGAAAAAAAGAGAGAGGAGAAGAAAAAAAAAATACATGTAAAGAAAAAAACAAATCCATGCCCTGTCGAATGCAAGTCGACTGCGCGCTGTGATCTGATCCAAACAAATCATACGTTGAGCCGAACCCAAATTCAGCGCCCAGGGCGCAGTGCTCCAGCGCATCCATTTCGCATTCAGAATATTTATGTAAATGTTGCCTGTTGGCAAATATCTATGTATTTGAATGTTATGTTAACTAGTTTGTATATCTTTTCGTATTCATGTTCATGTATTTATTTATTCACACACTTATCATTAATTTAAATATCTAAGTACCATTCCGGATTTTTGCCAAGTTGGAGAGACAATTTTTATACCAAAAACCCCCCATACACTGAATACTTATATTGGAGCTCTAATAGGGTAGGATAGGGATTGAGGGCCCCCTAAAGTAATAATCATTTTTGTTCGAATTTTGTTTTTTTTGGTTTCATCGGATTTGGCAAGATTCCCGATTTAAATTCAAAGTTGAATAGCCGTTGCGGCATACAACGCCCCTAGCGGTGTATTTTGTAATTACCAAATAATACTATATAATGTTTGCCAATAAATTGTGAGGATATAATGATGATCTGTGAGTAAGTTAAATAGCGGGGAGAATCGCCGGGAGCATGGAATGAATTAGTCGTCAACTACAATTTAAGGGCGATGGGCAAATCAAATCCGTGCAGGCCCATTGCAGGAAGGGCGGGTACGTCGTGGCCGTAAACATCAGACCCGTCAGCTGTTTCGTTTGTTTTGTGTGTGCATGTAGATCTTTATGTAGTGTTGTGTAGGTCGAGTTGTTTTTGGATTCTGTACCGTCCACGGGCAGGGTTGGAGTTACCCACCTCTGGGAATACTGAGCTAGCCGAGGTTGCCCACCGGGAAACACTGGACGTGTTACACACACTTAGTCACATTTCAGTTGCGTTTTTGAGTTTTTTTGTTTGTCAGTTAAAGTACAATAAAATACATTCGCTGTTATTGTTAATTGTTGCACTTTTACAATTTAGAGAAGTGGCTATGTAATGTAGCTTGACGCTTTTCAATGACTTTATTGTCTTACATTAAAACTGAATGTTGTCTTTTACACAAGAACTATCACACGCACAAAACTTACTTTAATGATTTATTCGAAATAGGTCGAACAGGTGCCAATCGATCCTCCATTTCTTCGTGTGCTCAAAAATATGTGTCCTTTCAAGTTCCCTAAGAAAATGGCTGAATTATGATTAAAGACCGAAATCCCTACAGATTATGATTCTATCAAATTGCATTCAAGGACCATAGAGTCATCTAAGAACCCGAACAAACATTTCACAGTGCGCACCAAAAACTAAAAATACACACCTAGCAATATCCACAAAAGCTGAGAGATAGATCCAAGTTAGATATAGAAATTTATTTCGATTTGTATCGCAGTAAACTTTGAGCGAACGGGCAACAGCTCCATGTATCATTTAGACAGAATACTTACTTAATAGAAGAATGGAGAATACAAACAAAGCCAATATATCGCAAATGAAGTATGTATTCGACGTATTGGATGTGACCGGAAGGGGATATTTAACTGCCAACGAGCTGAGCTCTATGATGCGTGCTTATGGATATGACAATAGTGCGGAGGAAATTCAACAAATGATTGACGCATTGAATCCCGATGGGTTGGGGATGAACTTTGACACTTTCTATGCTGCATTGCGTTGGAAGCCGAATATTGGAAAGACTGAGATGGGCAATGCTGACAAGAACGGTGAATAGATGACCATGCCGAGCACAATTTCTCTTGTTTTGAACAAATCGTTTTAAAATTACAGTTATATACATATATATATATATACATATACATATACATATTACGTACACTTTGCGAAATTCGAGTAAAGGCACTCGTTTTTTTTTCCTTTTAAGATTGAAAATAAAAATTGTTAAATTTTTTGTTCCACAACAGTTAGCGGTCTTAAATACACGTCAAATAAAAAGGACTTAATTGTAACATTAACATGACATTTTTTTAAAGTGAGAAATTACATGATTATAAATTAATCATGTTTATAGCTAGAAAAAAAATCCATTTGACATCGATTCAACATCGTTTTAGAACTCAGGTAGTTGGATAACCTACCGACCTTTCCCTAATAATACCCATCGTAGCTGCTCAACTGTCTCATCCTGAAATAGGTGTCCCCATACATTCTCTATGGGATTTTAGGCCGATGATCTTGCTGCCCACTCTAAAAGCTTAAAGTCCTTATCACGAAACGACATGCTTCGGAGCATTATCCTGGTGAAATAAGGCATTTGGATCTGGTTAATGATCCATAAAGTTCACCAAAACTTCGTCCAACAGGTTTATAAAACCCTCAAATTTATACGACTTGAAATTATACAACTGAAGGTCCTGTTGTGATGGCTAAATGCAGCCCAGATCATGGGTGAAGCACCGCCACAGCTTCGAGTAGGGAAGAATCTCTCAGACTTCTTAAAATCGCGCCAGTAATAATTTAAGTCGTTGAAATCGATATTGAATTTTTTCTCATCAGAAAATATCACATTTTGCCACACCTGGGTCCAGGGCATGTGTTCTTGTGCAACATTTAATCTGGCTATGTGGTGTGCCTCCGTTGATACTAGCTTTGACTATATTTTGTAACCTTGAATCAAATAGAATTTTAGATGGCGTAGCATTTTTATCCAGGAAAGCCCCTAAGATTGCAGATTTTTGCCTGTATGATAATTATTTTATGTTGGCTTTTGTGCATTGTCATCAAATGCTGATACCGATCGACTTAATTTAATTGATATTTGCCTGTTGTCCATCCAGCATCGTTGTAAGCAAGGATATTAGCTATCTCCTCTTCCTCCTTTCCCATTCCAAATTTTTGTATGCAACTCATCTAATTTTACCAATAAAATATTAAATAAATATGTATTCTTTATTATCCCATTTAAAACGAATTCCATATAACGCCCTACTTCCTTTTCCGTAGGCTAGAAAGTGACTGCCTTCAATCGAATTTCGCACCCAAGCTGGCTCAAAAAATACAAATGTGCAAAAATCTTGGAAAATACAATCGGCGCTTTCATTCCAATGCGTCATAATAGTGTAAAAAGAAGAATAAGCACGATTATAAAATGCGTAAAGAAAGTCCCGTCAGCTGGGAACAGTTTTAAGCACCATAAGCACGAGTGCCTTTAATCGAATTTCGCGGAGTGTACATTTCCAGAGCACGCCGACACCCACCGCTCCCAGGAACAGGGGCCCTCAAAATCTGAAATGCGCATATCTTTCACAATTTATAAGCTAAAGTCACCAAATTTTTAAAGGTAACCGCCTCAAAATTTTTTAAAGCCAATATCTCCCACAATAACAAAGCTGATACTATCAAACTTCGAAGCTTGGAACAAGAAAACTCCTCTAACATTTTTTGTCGGGCAAAAAAAAGCCAAACTTGGAGGACTTTCTTGGCTAGACCTACTCTGTTCTGTGGCACCTGTTATCTGAATATTTATTGGTAACGGAGTATTACGCAGTCGGTTACACCCGACTGCAACTTAATTAGTATTTTATTTTAAGAATACTGATGATGTATTTGATGTGTCCTTAGAGAAAACGGTCTTGAAATGCATCAGATATAAAACCGATGGAAAATAAATTTTGATAAAGGGAAAAAAACATATTTTTCGTAATTAAACGGCTTTATGATAATGGAATTTTGGAACGTACTTCTATCATAAGGAAAGGCTAAGGTATTTTCTTTTCAGAAAAATAACTCTTTCTTTGCCATGTCCCTGCCAATTTTTAAATGACTTGGTGTGCTAAGATCACAAGGACCAACTCCATCGAACTGCATTCAATAAATAATTGGGCATTTAAGAAAGCAAACACTTGTACAAATTCAAGTCAAACGAAAGTGAGTTGAAAAATATCCTTGCTTTCTTGGAAACTTAAATACGATTTATATTTCCGTTGCTCAGTTGGCAGCCAGTATCAAAATATAATGTTTCTCAAATGCTCTCCAGCATATATAAGGCTTTGGTCGAGCTACTAACAGTTTTCTAGTACTTCAACTACTTTAATGATTTATTCGAAATAGGTGGAACAGGTGCCAATCGATCCTCCATTTCTTCGTGTGCTCAAAAATATGTGTCCTTTCAAGTTCCCTAAGAAAATGGCTGAATTATGATTAAAGACCGAAATCCCTACAGATTATGATTCTATCAAATTGCATTCAAGGACCATAGAGTCATCTAAGAACCCGAACAAACATTTCACAGTGCGCACCAAAAACTAAAAATACACACCTAGCAATATCCACAAAAGCTGAGAGATAGATCCAAGTTAGATATAGAAATTTATTTCGATTTGTATCGCAGTAAACTTTGAGCGAACGGGCAACAGCTCCATGTATCATTTAGACAGAATACTTACTTAATAGAAGAATGGAGAATACAAACAAAGCCAATATATCGCAAATGAAGTATGTATTCGACGTATTGGATGTGACCGGAAGGGGATATTTAACTGCCAACGAGCTGAGCTCTATGATGCGTGCTTATGGATATGACAATAGTGCGGAGGAAATTCAACAAATGATTGACGCATTGAATCCCGATGGGTTGGGGATGAACTTTGACACTTTCTATGCTGCATTGCGTTGGAAGCCGAATATTGGAAAGACTGAGATGGGCAATGCTGACAAGAACGGTGAATAGATGACCATGCCGAGCACAATTTCTCTTGTTTTGAACAAATCGTTTTAAAATTACAGTTATATCCACATATACATATATATATTATATACACTACGAAATTCGAGTAAAGGTAATTGTTTATTTTTTCCTTTTAAGAAAGTCCCGGCACGAGTGCCGCTATGCATTGAAAAAAAAAAAATAAACGTGTCAAAATTTGAATAATAAAAATCGAAAATATAATACCGAAAGAAATCATATACATTGAATCCTTCGTCCAGTAGACGAAACATGACATAAAATATGTAATTTGGAACATCCCTACAAATTCAAATATTTTACAATATGTTAATCTTGATTTTATATTATTATTATTAGTTGTGGTTGCTGTTCTTGTTTTGTTTTAATTCTTTCTCATTCTGATGCTTGACATATTTATAATTGTATAATCATACATACATAATAATAGTACATAAATGTTGCTCTCTTTTTACCCCCCAAAATATTAAACATAATACGCATTGACCCGCAACTAAAGGTTACCAGTTATCAATTGCATAGTTTTTTTTGTGTTTGCTTCTTTAGTCATATATTTTGTTTTATTAATATAATATATATGTTTACATATATATTTATTATAAATTTCTAGTTTTCCACAGTGCTGTCTGCTGTTGCAGTTCTTTATTTGCTGTTACAGTTGTATCTGTTGAATCCCTGTTAAGTACATGCGCACAGGAAATAACAATTAATCTGGTGATAGGTTGTGGAAATGTAGGCCACTCGGTGTGCTGAGCTTATGTGCCGGCTTCCAACACTGCGCTTCTGTCTTTGTCTGCATCTGTATGCGTGTGTCTGTGTCTGTCAATGTCTCTGTCTCTGTCTGCCGAATTGTGTGACGTCATAGCACAGCTCAATCCTGGGAATTGTGCCTGCACTGCTGTAAATTCACACGATCCGCGCGCCAGCACTTGAAGCCTTAATTGATTATATAAAAAAAGATTTAATACATATTACATACATACATACGTATAACAAATTAAGTTTCATTTATATAATAACTATGCGCTCTATCTGCAATCTAAATCGATATACGAATGTAAGTGTAACGATCGATTGACATTATCGATAAACTGCTGCTTTCAATCCGGAAATGCTAAGCTTGAATAAATGCGCTGCGCTTTTTGCTATACACATGTTGCATTTGCGAACGTATCGATAGGCAATTATCGTATACCACCACCGAAAGGGAAACTCAAAGGGCCACATTGCCGAAAAAGGGAAGCAAGCTGGCAGGGTCGGCGGGATCAGCGTTGCATGTGGGGACATTTTCCGCAAGGTGGTGTGTTGTGGGTTAGGGAGAAAGAGCACATGTGAAAAAGGCGAAAGTGAGGCAGGTCACGTTCCGTGGCGCGTAGTTTTTTGTGCCGTAGAAGGAAAAATTTGAAGTGCCTTTAGGAGTGCACTAACCCTCCGTTATACTTCAGGCCTTGTGGAGGCAAACTCAGCGTGGGCGACGGCAGGTCACGCCGCAAGCTTATAATTGATGCAATATATAACCTGCTGGGCGACCAAAAACTAGTCTGAAGTCGACGCAACGACGAATTTACCGGGAGCAAAATTGCTGGATACGGCCTCGTTACCACTGCACGGGGACTACTGGGCAAATCCACCATCGCTTGACATTGGGAGCGCGCATGCGCACCGACGGCGCATCTTTTCAGCCGGTGAGTGCGTTCCAGTATGGAAGAAGTGCCATCACGTGCTCCTAAGATAAGCCTTCAGCAACCGAAGTCGCATAGTTCGAGCGCATTAAGTCTAATCGAACCGAAAATTGAAATTCAAACGCATGAGCAGAAAATCATTGTCACGCTCAAATCTTAAATTGCATACTTTATGTTAAAACTTAAATTGTAAGAAAAAAAGAGAGAGGAGAAGAAAAAAAAAATACATGTAAAGAAAAAAACAAATCCATGCCCTGTCGAATGCAAGTCGACTGCGCGCTGTGATCAGATCCAAACAAATCATACGTTGAGCCGAACCCAAATTCAGCGCCCAGGGCGCAGTGCTCCAGCGCATCCATTTCGCATTCAGAATATTTATGTAAATGTTGCCTGTTGGCAAATATCTATGTATTTGAATGTTATGTTAACTAGTTTGTATATCTTTTCGTATTCATGTTCATGTATTTATTTATTCACACACTTATCATTAATTTAAATATCTAAGTACCATTCCGGATTTTTGCCAAGTTGGAGAGACAATTTTTATACCAAAAACCCCCCATACACTGAATACTTATATTGGAGCTCTAATAGGGTAGGATAGGGATTGAGGGCCCCCTAAAGTAATAATCATTTTTGTTCGAATTTTGTTTTTTTTGGTTTCATCGGATTTGGCAAGATTCCCGATTTAAATTCAAAGTTGAATAGCCGTTGCGGCATACAACGCCCCTAGCGGTGTATTTTGTAATTACCAAATAATACTATATAATGTTTGCCAATAAATTGTGAGGATATAATGATGATCTGTGAGTAAGTTAAATAGAGGGGAGAATCGCCGGGAGCATGGAATGAATTAGTCGTCAACTACAATTTAAGGGCGATGGGCAAATCAAATCCGTGCAGGCCCATTGCAGGAAGGGCGGGTACGTCGTGGCCGTAAACATCAGACCCGTCAGCTGTTTCGTTTGTTTTGTGTGTGCATGTAGATCTTTATGTAGTGTTGTGTGGGTCGAGTTGTTTTTGGATTCTGTACCGTCCACGGGCAGGGTTGGAGTTACCCACCTCTGGGAATACTGAGCTAGCCGAGGTTGCCCACCGGGAAACACTGGACGTGTTACACACACTTAGTCACATTTCAGTTGCGTTTTTGAGTTTTTTTGTTTGTCAGTTAAAGTACAATAAAATACATTCGCTGTTATTGTTAATTGTTGCACTTTTACAATTTAGAGAAGTGGCTATGTAATGTAGCTTGACGCTTTTCAATGACTTTATTGTCTTACATTAAAACTGAATGTTGTCTTTTACACAAGAACTATCACACGCACAAAACTTACTTTAATGATTTATTCGAAATAGGTCGAACAGGTGCCAATCGATCCTCCATTTCTTCGTGTGCTCAAAAATATGTGTCCTTTCAAGTTCCCTAATTAAAGACCGAAATCCCTACAGATTATGATTCTATCAAATTGCATTCAAGGACCATAGAGTCATCTAAGAACCCGAACAAACATTTCACAGTGCGCACCAAAAACTAAAAATACACACCTAGCAATATCCACAAAAGCTGAGAGATAGATCCAAGTTAGATATAGAAATTTATTTCGATTTGTATCGCAGTAAACTTTGAGCGAACGGGCAACAGCTCCATGTATCATTTAGACAGAATACTTACTTAATAGAAGAATGGAGAATACAAACAAAGCCAATATATCGCAAATGAAGTATGTATTCGACGTATTGGATGTGACCGGAAGGGGATATTTAACTGCCAACGAGCTGAGCTCTATAATGCGTGCTTATGGATATGACAATAGTGCGGAGGAAATTCAACAAATGATTGACGCATTGAATCCCGATGGGTTGGGGATGAACTTTGACACTTTCTATGCTGCATTGCGTTGGAAGCCGAATATTGGAAAGACTGAGATGGGCAATGCTGACAAGAACGGTGAGATAGATAGATGACCATGCCGAGCACAATTTCTCTTGTTTTGAACAAATCGTTTTAAAATTACAGTTATATACATATATATATATACATATACATATACATATTACGTACACTTTGCGAAATTCGAGTAAAGGCACTCGTTTTTTTTTCCTTTTAAGATTGAAAATAAAAATTGTTAAATTTTTTGTTTCACAACAGTTAGCGGTCTTAAATACACGTCAAATGAAAAGGACTTAATTGTAACATTAACATGACATTTTTTTAAAGTGAGAAATTACATGATTATAAATTAATCATGTTTATAGCTAGAAAAAAAATCCATTTGACATCGATTCAACATCGTTTTAGAACTCAGGTAGTTGGATAACCTACCGACCTTTCCCTAATAATACCCATCGTAGCTGCTCAACTGTCTCATCCTGAAATAGGTGTCCCCATACATTCTCTATGGGATTTTAGGCCGATGATCTTGCTGCCCACTCTAAAAGCTTAAAGTCCTTATCACGAAACGACATGCTTCGGAGCATTATCCTGGTGAAATAAGGCATTTGGATCTGGTTAATGATCCATAAAGTTCACCAAAACTTCGTCCAACAGGTTTATAAAACCCTCAAATTTATACGACTTGAAATTATACAACTGAAGGTCCTGTTGTGATGGCTGAATGCAGCCCAGATCATGGGTGAAGCACCGCCACAGCTTCGAGTAGGGAAGAATCTCTCAGACTTCTTAAAATCACGCCAGTAATAATTTAAGTCGTTGAAATCGATATTGAATTTTTTCTCATCAGAAAATATCACATTTTGCCACACCTGGGTCCAGGACATGTGTTCTTGTGCAACATTTAATCCGGCTATGTGGTGTGCCTCCGTTGATACTAGCTTTGACTATATTTTGTAACCTTGAATCAAATAGAATTTTAGATGGCGTAGCATTTTTATCCAGGAAAGCCCCTAAGATTGCAGATTTTTGCCTGTATGATAATTATTTTATGTTGGTTTTTGTGCATTGTCATCAAATGCTGATACCGATCGACTTAATTACATTGATATTTGCCTGTTGTCCATCCAGCATCGTTGTAAGCAAGGATATCAGCTATCGCCTCCTCCTCCTTTCCCATTCCAAATTTTTGTATGCAACTCATCTAATTTTACCAATAAAATATTAAATAAATAAGTATTCTTTATTATTCCATTTAAAACGAATTCCATATAACGTCCTACTTCCTTTTCCGTAGGCTAGAAAGTGACTGCCTTCAATCGAATTTCGCACCCAAGCTGGCTCAAAAAATACAAATGTGCAAAAATCTTGGAAAATACAATCGGCGCTTTCATTCCAATGCGGCATAACAGTGTAAAAAGAAGAATAAGCACGGTTATAAAATGCGTAAAGACAGTCCCGTCAGGCCCGGGAACAGTTTTAAGCACCATAAGCACGAGTGCCTTTAATCGAATTTCGCGGAGTGTACATTTCCAGAGCACGCCGACACCCACCGCTCCCAGGAACAGGGGCCCTCAAAATCTGAAATGCGCATATCTTTCACAATTTATAAGCTAAAGTCACCAAATTTTTAAAGGTAACCGCCTCAAAATTTTTTAAAGCCAATATCTCCCACAATAACAAAGCTGATACTATCAAACTTCGAAGCTTGGAACAAGAAAACTCCTCTAACATTTTTTGTCGGGCAAAAGAAAGCCAAACTTGGAGGACTTTCTTGGCTAGACCTACTCTGTTCTGTGGCACCTGTTATCTGAATATTTATTGGTAATGGAGTATTACGCAGTCGGTTACACCCGACTGCAACTTAATTAGTATTTTATTTTAAGAATACTGATGATGTATTTGATGTGTCCTTAGAGAAAACGGTCTTGAAATGCATCAGATATAAAACCGATGGAAAATAAATTTTGATAAAGGGAAAAAAAACATATTTTTCGTAATTAAACGGCTTTATGATAATGGAATTTTGGAACGTACTTCTATCATAAGGAAAGGCTAAGGTATTTTCTTTTCAGAAAAATAACTCTTTCTTTGCCATATCCCTGCCAATTTTTAAATGACTTGGTGTGCTAAGATCACAAGGACCAACTCCATCGAACTGCATTCAATAAATAATTGGGCATTTAAGAAAGCAAACACTTGTACAAATTCAAGTCAAACGAAAGTGAGTTGAAAAATATCCTTGCTTTCTTGGAAACTTAAATACGATTTATATTTCCGTTGCTCAGTTGGCAGCCAGTATCAAAACATAATGTTTCTCAAATGCTCTCCAGCATATATAAGGCTTTGGTCGAGCTACTAACAGTTTTCTAGTACTTCAACTACTTTAATGATTTATTCGAAATAGGTGGAACAGGTGCCAATCGATCCTCCATTTCTTCGTGTGCTCAAAAATATGTGTCCTTTCAAGTTCCCTAAGAAAATGGCTGAATTATGATTAAAGACCGAAATCCCTACAGATTATGATTCTATCAAATTGCATTCAAGGACCATAGAGTCATCTAAGAACCCGAACAAGCATTTCACAATGCGCACCAAAAACTAAAAATACACACCTAGCAATATCCACAAAAGCTGAGAGATAGATCCAAGTTAGATATAGAAATTTATTTCGATTTGTATCGCAGTAAACTTTGAGCGAACGGGCAACAGCTCCATGTATCATTTAGACAGAATACTTACTTAATAGAAGAATGGAGAATACAAACAAAGCCAATATATCGCAAATGAAGTATGTATTCGACGTATTGGATGTGACCGGAAGGGGATATTTAACTGCCAACGAGCTGAGCTCTATGATGCGTGCTTATGGATATGACAATAGTGCGGAGGAAATTCAACAAATGATTGACGCATTGAATCCCGATGGGTTGGGGATGAACTTTGACACTTTCTACGCTGCATTGCGTTGGAAGCCGAATATTGGAAAGACTGAGATGGGCAATGCTGACAAGAACGGTGAATAGATGACCATGCCGAGCACAATTTCTCTTGTTTTGAACAAATCGTTTTAAAATTACAGTTATATCCACATATACATATATATATTATATACACTACGAAATTCGAGTAAAGGTAATTGTTTATTTTTTCCTTTTAAGAAAGTCCCGGCACGAGTGCCGCTATGCATTGAAAAAAAAAAATAAACGTGTCAAAATTAGAATAATAAAAATCGAAAATATAATGCCGAAAGAAATCATATACATTGAATCCTTCGTCCAGTAGACGAAACATGACATAAAATATGTAATTTGGAACATCCCTACAAATTCAAATATTTTACAATATGTTAATCTTGATTTTATATTATTATTATTAGTTGTGGTTGCTGTTCTTGTTTTGTTTTAATTCTTTCTCATTCTGATGCTTGACATATTTATAATTGTATAATCATACATACATAATAATAGTACATAAATGTTGCTCTCTTTTTACCCCCCAAAATATTAAACATAATACGCATTGACCCGCAACTAAAGGTTACCAGTTATCAATTGCATAGTTTTTTTTGTGTTTGCTTCTTTAGTCATATATTTTGTTTTATTAATATAATATATATGTTTACATATATATTTATTATAAATTTCTAGTTTTCCACAGTGCTGTCTGCTGTTGCAGTTCTTTATTTGCTGTTACAGTTGTATCTGTTGAATCCCTTTTAAGTACATGCGCACAGGAAATAACACTTAATCGGGTGATAGGTTGTGGAAATGTAGGCCACACGGTGTGCTGAGCTTATGTGCCGGCTTCCAACACTGCGCTTCTGTCTTTGTCTGCATCTGTATGCGTGTGTCTGTGTCTGTCAATGTCTCTGTCTCTGTCTGCCGAATTGTGTGAATCCTGGGAATTGTGCCTGCACTGCTGTAAATTCACACGATCCGCGCGCCAGCACTTGAAGCCTTAATTGATTATATAAAAAAAGATTTAATACATATTACATACATACATACGTATAACAAATTAAGTTTCATTTATATAATAACTATGCTCTCTATCTGCAATCTAAATCGATATACGAACGTAAGTGTAACGATCGATTGACATTATCGATAAACTGCTGCTTTCAATCCGGAAATGCTAAGCTTGAATAAATGCGCTGCGCTTTTTGCTATACACATGTTGCATTTGCGAACGTATCGATAGGCAATTATCGTATACCACCACCGAAAGGGAAACTCAAAGGGCCACATTGCCGAAAAAGGGAAGCAAGCTGGCAGGGTCGGCGGGATCAGCGTTGCATGTGGGGACATTTTCCGCAAGGTGGTGTGTTGTGGGTTAGGGAGAAAGAGCACATGTGAAAAAGGCGAAAGTGAGGCAGGTCACGTTCCGTGGCGCGTAGTTTTTTGTGCCGTAGAAGGAAAAATTTGAAGTGCCTTTAGGAGTGCACTAACCCTCCGTTATACTTCAGGCCTTGTGGAGGCAAACTCAGCGTGGGCGACGGCAGGTCACGCCGCAAGCTTATAATTGATGCAATATATAACCTGCTGGGCGACCAAAAACTAGTCTGAAGTCGACGCAACGACGAATTTACCGGGAGCAAAATTGCTGGATACGGCCTCGTTACCACTGCAAGGGGACTACTGGGCAAATCCACCATCGCTTGACATTGGGAGCGCGCATGCGCACCGACGGCGCATCTTTTCAGCCGGTGAGTGCGTTCCAGTATGGAAGAAGTGCCATCACGTGCTCCTAAGATAAGCCTTCAGCAACCGAAGTCGCATAGTTCGAGCGCATTAAGTCTAATCGAACCGAAAATTGAAATTCAAACGCATGAGCAGAAAATCATTGTCACGCTCAAATCTTAAATTGCATACTTTATGTTAAAACTTAAATTGTAAGAAAAAAAGAGAGAGGAGAAGAAAAAAAAAATACATGTAAAGAAAAAAACAAATCCATGCCCTGTCGAATGCAAGTCGACTGCGCGCTGTGATCAGATCCAAACAAATCATACGTTGAGCCGAACCCAAATTCAGCGCCCAGGGCGCAGTGCTCCAGCGCATCCATTTCGCATTCAGAATATTTATGTAAATGTTGCCTGTTGGCAAATATCTATGTATTTGAATGTTATGTTAACTAGTTTGTATATCTTTTCGTATTCATGTTCATGTATTTATTTATTCACACACTTATCATTAATTTAAATATCTAAGTACCATTCCGGATTTTTGCCAAGTTGGAGTGACAATTTTTATACCAAAAACCCCCCATACACTGAATACTTATATTGGAGCTCTAATAGGGTAGGATAGGGATTGAGGGCCCCCTAAAGTAATAATCATTTTTGTTCGAATTTTGTTTTTTTTGGTTTCATCGGATTTGGCAAGATTCCCGATTTAAATTCAAAGTTGAATAGCCGTTGCGGCATACAACGCCCCTAGCGGTGTATTTTGTAATTACCAAATAATACTATATAATGTTTGCCAATAAATTGTGAGGATATAATGATGATCTGTGAGTAAGTTAAATAGCGGGGAGAATCGCCGGGAGCATGGAATGAATTAGTCGTCAACTACAATTTAAGGGCGATGGGCAAATCAAATCCGTGCAGGCCCATTGCAGGAAGGGCGGGTACGTCGTGGCCGTAAACATCAGGCCCGTCAGCTGTTTCGTTTGTTTTGTGTGTGCATGTAGATCTTTATGTAGTGTTGTGTAGGTCGAGTTGTTTTTGGATTCTGTACCGTCCACGGGCAGGGTTGGAGTTACCCACCTCTGGGAATACTGAGCTAGCCGAGGTTGCCCACCGGGAAGCACTGGACGTGTTACAAGAATGGAGCCCAATTGGTATTTTTTTTTTCGAATCGTCACGAACGCGAGAACCGTGGTCGAGGAAGCAGGTTCAAGCGATCAGCGCAAGCGAGATGAAATCAAAAAAACCGGAAATTATAAAGAAACCGAAAAGGCAAGTCCTCGCAGTACGGATGGCTACTCTTCGCGCCGTTCGAAACCGTGACTTACTATGGAGAAGATGCTCTCAAGGCAATTGCACGGTGGATGCGACCCCGAGAGTACCCTGAAGTCTTGTTTTAAGTGTTAGTGCTAGGTTTAAGGGGAAAGTAAATTGCTGTGGTGGCTTGTCCGTTCAAATTGAGCAGTTCAATTGCACCAGGCATAGGGTATAGAAGTCGGGTCTGTTATTATGATATGCCTGTATGTCACTCACGCTTCCAGGAAGGCAGTGAAATTCGCGACCGAACATGGATAATTTCAGACGGCGATGATAAAATAGTATGCACATACGGGTAAAGTTTTGTTAGAATTTTTGTTAAGTGTGTTTCCGCTAATTTGGGTGTCGACAGCGAGGCTCTGTTAGGATAGAGTGACCCATGGTACAATAGAGATGTAACCATGCGCTGCACTCTACCGATGGACACCGTGTCGGCAAACAAATAAGACCGGAAACGTACCCAAAAGAACTCAATCAACTGGGGACCGTCAGAAAAGCTGACGATCGAACCAGTTAATGTCTTCGTAAAAAATTTGTTTGTCTGTTTGAGCGTGAACAGTTTGGCTAACGACGGAGATTGGAACGACGATTAATACCGGCCAAAGGTGATTCTCCCTTATAAGTTTGATTGTTAAAGTTCTTGTGTCATATTGCGTGTGGTGTTATTGTCTTGTCGTTATTTATCGAGTAATAGTTTAGGTGATTATATTAGGAACTAATTTAGTCATGACGGGAAGGGAAACTAAGGAGACGGAAGCGAGTCATTCGTATCAGTTGCGGTCAGAGGGCGACAGCGTTGCGCAGTCCGACTCTTGGAAAGTCACGGGGGCAGGAGTAGTGAGGGGCATCGGATTAGTAAGATCCCCTGTAAGGCCATTAGCTCCAGTCACCGATTTTAACTTGCCACGAGAAGACCGAGACGCGGTTGAACAGCCCGGGGCAGCAGTGGACTCTGAGATAGTGTCTGCAATAAACGTTGCGATCCTGCAGGCTCAGGAGACCTACAGGCAGTCGATGGACACTGGGATAGCGAAAGCATTGCGGGAGGAAGTCCGTCAAGGGTTTCAAGAAATGCTGAAAGCTATAAACGATATAGTAAGACCGACGCCACCACCTGTGATACACAGCCAGGTCCCGACGGAAACTGCTAGTGCTGAGTCTGGCCAGCAGCAAAAGTCGCATCAGGGGGCGGTCCCAAAATCACGCTCCAGTACCAAACCTGCTCCTAGGCCACCGTCGAAGCCAGAGAGGTCGACCACCTCAAGCGGACTGAGTCGTGGTGGTGCGTGGGAATGGCGCAACCCGGGTCCGGACCAGAGGCAACGGGTTAATAACCAAAGCAGGGATTTTAGTCAGGCGTCGACGATTGAAGAAAATCGGGGAACGGCGAACCATCATCGTCCGAATATCGAGCTCAACTCAGGTCGAGCTTGGGTCAAGATAGACAAGTGGGAAGTGTCATTCGATGGCTCGAACGACAGAGGATCCGTGGAGGATTTTGTTTTCAAGGTGGAATACGTAAAGAGGCAATTCCAGTGTCCGTGGGACGAAATCCTCAGCAACTTCCACGTGCTAGTAACGGGGCGAGCCCGAGAATGGTATTGGCTTCACGTGAGGCAACGACCAATATACTCGTGGGATGAGCTCCGAAAGGCGCTCTTTGCAAGGTTTCGCGGAAGTTGGGATGACGTCGATCGCTTGCAAGAAATGAGGCAGCGTCAACAACTCCCTGGGGAATCGGTAAACGACTTTATCCAGTCGATGACGAGTATGGCCTCCCGATTGGAAACACCGTTGCCAGAGCCTAAACTGATAAAGCTAATCAAAAAAGGCCTAAGAGATTCGGTCGGGAGATACGTCTATGCAATGGATGTATACTCTGTTGATCACCTGCGGGAAGAGTGTAACGAGGTGGAATCTAGCCTGGGACCGCGTAGCTCTCGTTCAGCATATGGTACGCAAGGGAAATACGCGGGACCATATAAAAACGTTAGTGCCATATGTGGCGATCTTGAGGAGGAAGCCAAAGTCGAGCCGGAGGTCGACGAGATTCAGGCGAAATCGCCAAGTTCAAGGCCTGGATGCTGGAACTGTAGCCAGCTGGGACACGACTGGAGAAATTGCCTAGATAGGCAGCGAAGGGTTTTTTGCTACCGTTGTGGGAGACCGGATGCACTTGCTCCTAAATGCCCAGATTGTGGGGGAAACGGACGAGTGGGCGTGACCAGACCGGGAGAGGTGCGCTCACGAACGACTGCCACACAATAATTGTTAATACGCCATCAGAGAGTACAGTTAGGATAAATCGCAAGTTTCACGCTGTGGCAGGCCAAGAAGTTTATAGGCGGAATTTTGTGCTGAGCGACTTCAGCAAAGCCTTCAACGCGAAATTCGCAAAAAAAATTTCGCAAGTGCAGGATTGTTAGAGCCGTAGGAAACAACGCGTATGAGGTAGAGGATCAAAACGGGTCGTCCATGCTAAAGATCTTCGGATTTAACTGGGATATAGCGTGGGTGTAGCCTACGTTGGGCGAGGTTCACAATGGGCAACCGTCAGAGCAAACGGAGGAAATGCGACGACAATTTTGATCGTTCAAGCTGGCGCCTAACTCTAAATTCTCGTGTGTTGTTGCATTTGCGAACGTATCGATAGGCAATTATCGTATACCACCACCAAAAGGGAAACTCAAAGGGCCACATTGCCGAAAAAGGGAAGCAAGCTGGCAGGGTCGGCGGGATCAGCGTTGCATGTGGGGACATTTTCCGCGGTGTGTTGTGGGTTAGGGAGAAAGAGCACATGTGAAAAAGGCGAAAGTGAGGCAGATCACGTTCCGTGGCGCGTAGTTTTTTGTGCCGTAGAAGGAAAGGTTGAAGTGCCTTTAGGAGTGCACTAACCCTCCGTTATACTTCAGGCCTTGTGGAGGCAAACTCAGCGTGGGCGACGGCAGGTCACGCCGCAAGCTTATAATTGATGCAATATATAACCTGCTGGGCGACCAAAAACTAGTCTGAAGTCGACGCAACGACGAATTTACCGGGAGCAAAATTGCTGGATACGGCCTCGTTACCACTGCAAGGGGACTACTGGGCAAATCCACCATCGCTTGACATTGGGAGCGCGCATGCGCACCGACGGCGCATCTTTTCAGCCGGTGAGTGCGTTCCAGTATGGAAGAAGTGCCATCACGTGCTCCTAAGATAAGCCTTCAGCAACCGAAGTCGCATAGTTCGAGCGCATTAAGTCTAATCGAACCGAAAATTGAAATTCAAACGCATGAGCAGAAAATCATTGTCACGCTCAAATCTTAAATTGCATACTATATGTTAAAACTTAAATTGTAAGAAAAAAAGAGAGAGGAGAAGAAAAAAAAAATACATGTAAAGAAAAAAACAAATCCATGCCCTGTCGAATGCAAGTCGACTGCGCGCTGTGATCAGATCCAAACAAATCATACGTTGAGCCGAACCCAAATTCAGCGCCCAGGGCGCAGTGCTCCAGCGCATCCATTTCGCATTCAGAATATTTATGTAAATGTTGCCTGTTGGCAAATATCTATGTATTTGAATGTTATGTTAACTAGTTTGTATATCTTTTCGTATTCATGTTCATGTATTTATTTATTCACACACTTATCATTAATTTAAATATCTAAGTACCATTCCGGATTTTTGCCAAGTTGGAGAGACAATTTTTATACCAAAAACCCCCCATACACTGAATACTTATATTGGAGCTCTAATAGGGTAGGATAGGGATTGAGGGCCCCCTAAAGTAATAATCATTTTTGTTCGAATTTTGTTTTTTTTGGTTTCATCGGATTTGGCAAGATTCCCGATTTAAATTCAAAGTTGAATAGCCGTTGCGGCATACAACGCCCCTAGCGGTGTATTTTGTAATTACCAAATAATACTATATAATGCCAATAAATTGTGAGGATATAATGATGATCTGTGAGTAAGTTAAATAGAGGGGAGAATCGCCGGGAGCATGGAATGAATTAGTCGTCAACTACAATTTAAGGGCGATGGGCAAATCAAATCCGTGCAGGCCCATTGCAGGAAGGGCGGGTACGTCGTGGCCGTAAACATCAGACCCGTCAGCTGTTTCGTTTGTTTTGTGTGTGCATGTAGATCTTTATGTAGTGTTGTGTAGGTCGAGTTGTTTTTGGATTCTGTACCGTCCACGGGCAGGGTTGGAGTTACCCACCTCTGGGAACACTGAGCTAGCCGAGGTTGCCCACCTGGAAACACTGGACGTGTTACACACACTTAGTCACATTTCAGTTGCGTTTTTGAGTTTTTTTGTTTGTCAGTTAAAGTACAATAAAATACATTCGCTGTTATTGTTAATTGTTGCACTTTTACAATTTAGAGAAGTGGCTATGTAATGTAGCTTGACGCTTTTCAATGACTTTATTGTCTTACATTAAAACTGAATGTTGTCTTTTACACAAGAACTATCACACGCACAAAACTTACTTTAATGATTTATTCGAAATAGGTCGAACAGGTGCCAATCGATCCTCCATTTCTTCGTGTGCTCAAAAATATGTGTCCTTTCAAGTTCCCTAAGAAAATGGCTGAATTATGATTAAAGACCGAAATCCCTTCTATCGAATTGCATTCAAGGACCATAGAGTCATCTAAGAACCCGAACAAACATTTCACAGTGCGCACCAAAAACTAAAAATACACACCTAGCAATATCCACAAAAGCTGAGAGATAGATCCAAGTTAGATATAGAAATTTATTTCGATTTGTATCGCAGTAAACTTTGAGCGAACGGGCAACAGCTCCATGTATCATTTAGACAGAATACTTACTTAATAGAAGAATGGAGAATACAAACAAAGCCAATATATCGCAAATGAAGTATGTATTCGACGTATTGAATGTGACCGGAAGGGGATATTTAACTGCCAACGAGCTGAGCTCTATGATGCGTGCTTATGGATATGACAATAGTGCGGAGGAAATTCAACAAATGATTGACGCATTGAATCCCGATGGGTTGGGGATGAACTTTGACACTTTCTATGCTGCATTGCGTTGGAAGCCGAATATTGGAAAGACTGAGATGGGCAATGCTGACAAGAACGGTGAATAGATGACCATGCCAAGCACAATTTCTCTTGTTTTGAACAAATCGTTTTAAAATTACAGTTATATCCACATATACATATATATATTATATACACTACGAAATTCGAGTAAAGGTAATTGTTTATTTTTCCTTTTAAGAAAGTCCCGGCACGAGTGCCGCTATGCATTGAAAAAAAAAAATAAACGTGTCAAAATTTGAATAATAAAAATCGAAAATATAATGCCGAAAGAAATCATATACATTGAATCCTTCGTCCAGTAGACGAAACATGACATAAAATATGTAATTTGGAACATCCCTACAAATTCAAATATTTTACAATATGTTAATCTTGATTTTATATTATTATTATTAGTTGTGGTTGCTGTTCTTGTTTTGTTTTAATTCTTTCTCATTCTGATGCTTGACATATTTATAATTGTATAATCATACATACATAATAATAGTACATAAATGTTGCTCTCTTTTTACCCCCCAAAATATTAAACATAATACGCATTGACCCGCAACTAAAGGTTACCAGTTATCAATTGCATAGTTTTTTTTGTGTTTGCTTCTTTAGTCATATATTTTGTTTTATTAATATAATATATATGTATACATATATATTTATTATAAATTTCTAGTTTTCCACAGTGCTGTCTGCTGTTGCAGTTCTTTATTTGCTGTTACAGTTGTATCTGTTGAATCCCTTTTAAGTACATGCGCACAGGAAATAACAATTAATCGGGTGATAGGTTGTGGAAATGTAGGCCACACGGTGTGCTGAGCTTATGTGCCGGCTTCCAACACTGCGCTTCTGTCTTTGTCTGCATCTGTATGCGTGTGTCTGTGTCTGTCAATGTCTCTATCTCTGTCTGCCGAATTGTGTGACGTCATAGCACAACACAGCTCAATCCTGGGAATTGTGCCTGCACTGCTGTAAATTCACACGATCCGCGCGCCAGCACTTGAAGCCTTAATTGATTATATAAAAAAAGATTTAATACATATTACATACATACATACGTATAACAAATTAAGTTTCATTTATATAATAACTATGCTCTCTATCTGCAATCTAAATCGATATACGAACGTAAGTGTAACGATCGATTGACATTATCGATAAACTGCTGCTTTCAATCCGGAAATGCTAAGCTTGAATAAATGCGCTGCGCTTTTTGCTATACACATGTTGCATTTGCGAACGTATCGATAGGCAATTATCGTATACCACCACCGAAAGGGAAACTCAAAGGGCCACATTGCCGAAAAAGGGAAGCAAGCTGGCAGGGTCGGCGGGATCAGCGTTGCATGTGGGGACATTTTCCGCAAGGTGGTGTGTTGTGGGTTAGGGAGAAAGAGCACATGTGAAAAAGGCGAAAGTGAGGCAGGTCACGTTCCGTGGCGCGTAGTTTTTTGTGCCGTAGAAGGAAAAATTTGAAGTGCCTTTAGGAGTGCACTAACCCTCCGTTATACTTCAGGCCTTGTGGAGGCAAACTCAGCGTGGGCGACGGCAGGTCACGCCGCAAGCTTATAATTGATGCAATATATAACCTGCTGGGCGACCAAAAACTAGTCTGAAGTCGACGCAACGACGAATTTACCGGGAGCAAAATTGCTGGATACGGCCTCGTTACCACTGCAAGGGGACTACTGGGCAAATCCACCATCGCTTGACATTGGGAGCGCGCATGCGCACCGACGGCGCATCTTTTCAGCCGGTGAGTGCGTTCCAGTATGGAAGAAGTGCCATCACGTGCTCCTAAGATAAGCCTTCAGCAACCGAAGTCGCATAGTTCGAGCGCATTAAGTCTAATCGAACCGAAAATTGAAATTCAAACGCATGAGCAGAAAATCATTGTCACGCTCAAATCTTAAATTGCATACTTTATGTTAAAACTTAAATTGTAAGAAAAAAAGAGAGAGGAGAAGAAAAAAAAAATACATGTAAAGAAAAAAACAAATCCATGCCCTGTCGAATGCAAGTCGACTGCGCGCTGTGATCAGATCCAAACAAATCATACGTTGAGCCGAACCCAAATTCAGCGCCCAGGGCGCAGTGCTCCAGCGCATCCATTTCGCATTCAGAATATTTATGTAAATGTTGCCTGTTGGCAAATATCTATGTATTTGAATGTTATGTTAACTAGTTTGTATATCTTTTCGTATTCATGTTCATGTATTTATTTATTCACACACTTATCATTAATTTAAATATCTAAGTACCATTCCGGATTTTTGCCAAGTTGGAGAGACAATTTTTATACCAAAAACCCCCCATACACTGAATACTTATATTGGAGCTCTAATAGGGTAGGATAGGGATTGAGGGCCCCCTAAAGTAATAATCATTTTTGTTCGAATTTTGTTTTTTTTGGTTTCATCGGATTTGGCAAGATTCCCGATTTAAATTCAAAGTTGAATAGCCGTTGCGGCATACAACGCCCCTAGCGGTGTATTTTGTAATTACCAAATAATACTATATAATGTTTGCCAATAAATTGTGAGGATATAATGATGATCTGTGAGTAAGTTAAATAGAGGGGAGAATCGCCGGGAGCATGGAATGAATTAGTCGTCAACTACAATTTAAGGGCGATGGGCAAATCAAATCCGTGCAGGCCCATTGCAGGAAGGGCGGGTACGTCGTGGCCGTAAACATCAGACCCGTCAGCTGTTTCGTTTGTTTTGTGTGTGCATGTAGATCTTTATGTAGTGTTGTGTAGGTCGAGTTGTTTTTGGATTCTGTACCGTCCACGGGCAGGGTTGGAGTTACCCACCTCTGGGAATACTGAGCTAGCCGAGGTTGCCCACCGGGAAACACTGGACGTGTTACACACACTTAGTCACATTTCAGTTGCGTTTTTGAGTTTTTTTGTTTGTCAGTTAAAGTACAATAAAATACATTCGCTGTTATTGTTAATTGTTGCACTTTTACAATTTAGAGAAGTGGCTATGTAATGTAGCTTGACGCTTTTCAATGACTTTATTGTCTTACATTAAAACTGAATGTTGTCTTTTACACAAGAACTATCACACGCACAAAACTTACTTTAATGATTTATTCGAAATAGGTCGAACAGGTGCCAATCGATCCTCCATTTCTTCGTGTGCTCAAAAATATGTGTCCTTTCAAGTTCCCTAAGAAAATGGCTGAATTATGATTAAAGACCGAAATCCCTACAGATTATGATTCTATCAAATTGCATTCAAGGACCATAGAGTCATCTAAGAACCCGAACAAACATTTCACAGTGCGCACCAAAAACTAAAAATACACACCTAGCAATATCCACAAAAGCTGAGAGATAGATCCAAGTTAGATATAGAAATTTATTTCGATTTGTATCGCAGTAAACTTTGAGCGAACGGGCAACAGCTCCATGTATCATTTAGACAGAATACTTACTTAATAGAAGAATGGAGAATACAAACAAAGCCAATATATCGCAAATGAAGTATGTATTCGACGTATTGGATGTGACCGGAAGGGGATATTTAACTGCCAACGAGCTGAGCTCTATAATGCGTGCTTATGGATATGACAATAGTGCGGAGGAAATTCAACAAATGATTGACGCATTGAATCCCGATGGGTTGGGGATGAACTTTGACACTTTCTATGCTGCATTGCGTTGGAAGCCGAATATTGGAAAGACTGAGATGGGCAATGCTGACAAGAACGGTGAGATAGATAGATGACCATGCCGAGCACAATTTCTCTTGTTTTGAACAAATCGTTTTAAAATTACAGTTATATACATATATATATATACATATACATATACATATTACGTACACTTTGCGAAATTCGAGTAAAGGCACTCGTTTTTTTTTCCTTTTAAGATTGAAAATAAAAATTGTTAAATTTTTTGTTTCACAACAGTTAGCGGTCTTAAATACACGTCAAATGAAAAGGACTTAATTGTAACATTAACATGACATTTTTTTAAAGTGAGAAATTACATGATTATAAATTAATCATGTTTATAGCTAGAAAAAAAATCCATTTGACATCGATTCAACATCGTTTTAGAACTCAGGTAGTTGGATAACCTACCGACCTTTCCCTAATAATACCCATCGTAGCTGCTCAACTGTCTCATCCTGAAATAGGTGTCCCCATACATTCTCTATGGGATTTTAGGCCGATGATCTTGCTGCCCACTCTAAAAGCTTAAAGTCCTTATCACGAAACGACATGCTTCGGAGCATTATCCTGGTGAAATAAGGCATTTGGATCTGGTTAATGATCCATAAAGTTCACCAAAACTTCGTCCAACAGGTTTATAAAACCCTCAAATTTATACGACTTGAAATTATACAACTGAAGGTCCTGTTGTGATGGCTGAATGCAGCCCAGATCATGGGTGAAGCACCGCCACAGCTTCGAGTAGGGAAGAATCTCTCAGACTTCTTAAAATCACGCCAGTAATAATTTAAGTCGTTGAAATCGATATTGAATTTTTTCTCATCAGAAAATATCACATTTTGCCAAACCTGGGTCCAGGACATGTGTTCTTGTGCAACATTTAATCCGGCTATGTGGTGTGCCTCCGTTGATACTAGCTTTGACTATATTTTGTAACCTTGAATCAAATAGAATTTTAGATGGCGTAGCATTTTTATCCAGGAAAGCCCCTAAGATTGCAGATTTTTGCCTGTATGATAATTATTTTATGTTGGTTTTTGTGCATTGTCATCAAATGCTGATACCGATCGACTTAATTTAATTGATATTTGCCTGTTGTCCATCCAGCATCGTTGTAAGCAAGGATTTTAGCTATCGCCTCCTCCTCCTTTCCCATTCCAAATTTTTGTATGCAACTCATCTAATTTTACCAATAAAATATTAAATAAATAAGTATTCTTTATTATTCCATTTAAAACGAATTCCATATAACGTCCTACTTCCTTTTCCGTAGGCTAGAAAGTGACTGCCTTCAATCGAATTTCGCACCCAAGCTGGCTCAAAAAATACAAATGTGCAAAAATCTTGGAAAATACAATCGGCGCTTTCATTCCAATGCGTCATAACAGTGTAAAAAGAAGAATAAGCACGGTTATAAAATGCGTAAAGACAGTCCCGTCAGGCTGGGAACAGTTTTAAGCACCATAAGCACGAGTGCCTTTAATCGAATTTCGCGGAGTGTACATTTCCAGAGCACGCCGACACCCACCGCTCCCAGGAACAGGGGCCCTCAAAATCTGAAATGCGCATATCTTTCACAATTTATAAGCTAAAGTCACCAAATTTTTAAAGGTAACCGCCTCAAAATTTTTTAAAGCCAATATCTCCCACAATAACAAAGCTGATACTATCAAACTTCGAAGCTTGGAACAAGAAAACTCCTCTAACATTTTTTGTCGGGCAAAAGAAAGCCAAACTTGGAGGACTTTCTTGGCTAGACCTACTCTGTTCTGTGGCACCTGTTATCTGAATATTTATTGGTAATGGAGTATTACGCAGTCGGTTACACCCGACTGCAACTTAATTAGTATTTTATTTTAAGAATACTGATGATGTATTTGATGTGTCCTTAGAGAAAACGGTCTTGAAATGCATCAGATATAAAACCGATGGAAAATAAATTTTGATAAAGGGAAAAAAACATATTTTTCGTAATTAAACGGCTTTATGATAATGGAATTTTGGAACGTACTTCTATCATAAGGAAAGGCTAAGGTATTTTCTTTTCAGAAAAATAACTCTTTCTTTGCCATATCCCTGCCAATTTTTAAATGACTTGGTGTGCTAAGATCACAAGGACCAACTCCATCGAACTGCATTCAATAAATAATTGGGCATTTAAGAAAGCAAACACTTGTACAAATTCAAGTCAAACGAAAGTGAGTTGAAAAATATCCTTGCTTTCTTGGAAACTTAAATACGATTTATATTTCCGTTGCTCAGTTGGCAGCCAGTATCAAAATATAATGTTTCTCAAATGCTCTCCAGCATATATAAGGCTTTGGTCGAGCTACTAACAGTTTTCTAGTACTTCAACTACTTTAATGATTTATTCGAAATAGGTGGAACAGGTGCCAATCGATCCTCCATTTATTCGTGTGCTCAAATATATGTGTCCTTTCAAGTTCCCTAAGAAAATGGCTGAATTATGATTAAAGACCGAAATCCCTACAGATTATGATTCTATCAAATTGCATTCAAGGACCATAGAGTCATCTAAGAACCCGAACAAGCATTTCACAATGCGCACCAAAAACTAAAAATACACACCTAGCAATATCCACAAAAGCTGAGAGATAGATCCAAGTTAGATATAGAAATTTATTTCGATTTGTATCGCAGTAAACTTTGAGCGAACGGGCAACAGCTCCATGTATCATTTAGACAGAATACTTACTTAATAGAAGAATGGAGAATACAAACAAAGCCAATATATCGCAAATGAAGTATGTATTCGACGTATTGGATGTGACCGGAAGGGGATATTTAACTGCCAACGAGCTGAGCTCTATGATGCGTGCTTATGGATATGACAATAGTGCGGAGGAAATTCAACAAATGATTGACGCATTGAATCCCGATGGGTTGGGGATGAACTTTGACACTTTCTATGCTGCATTGCGTTGGAAGCCGAATATTGGAAAGACTGAGATGGGCAATGCTGACAAGAACGGTGAATAGATGACCATGCCGAGCACAATTTCTCTTGTTTTGAACAAATCGTTTTAAAATTACAGTTATATCCACATATACATATATATATTATATACACTACGAAATTCGAGTAAAGGTAATTGTTTATTTTTTCCTTTTAAGAAAGTCCCGGCACGAGTGCCGCTATGCATTGAAAAAAAAATAAACGTGTCAAAATTTGAATAATAAAAATCGAAAATATAATGCCGAAAGAAATCATATACATTGAATCCTTCGTCCAGTAGACGAAACATGACATAAAATATGTAATTTGGAACATCCCTACAAATTCAAATATTTTACAATATGTTAATCTTGATTTTATATTATTATTATTAGTTGTGGTTGCTGTTCTTGTTTTGTTTTAATTCTTTCTCATTCTGATGCTTGACATATTTATAATTGTATAATCATACATACATAATAATAGTACATAAATGTTGCTCTCTTTTTACCCCCCAAAATATTAAACATAATACGCATTGACCCGCAACTAAAGGTTACCAGTTATCAATTGCATAGTTTTTTTTGTGTTTGCTTCTTTAGTCATATATTTTGTTTTATTAATATAATATATATGTATACATATATATTTATTATAATTATCTAGTTTTCCACAGTGCTGTCTGCTGTTGCAGTTCTTTATTTGCTGTTACAGTTGTATCTGTTGAATCCCTTTTAAGTACATGCGCACAGGAAATAACAATCAATCGGGTGATAGGTTGTGGAAATGTAGGCCACACGGTGTGCTGAGCTTATGTGCCGGCTTCCAACACTGCGCTTCTGTCTTTGTCTGCATCTGTATGCGTGTGTCTGTGTCTGTCAATGTCTCTGTCTCTGTCTGCCGAATTGTGTGAATCCTGGGAATTGTGCCTGCACTGCTGTAAATTCACACGATCCGCGCGCCAGCACTTGAAGCCTTAATTGATTATATAAAAAAAGATTTAATACATATTACATACATACATACGTATAACAAATTAAGTTTCATTTATATAATAACTATGCTCTCTATCTGCAATCTAAATCGATATACGAACGTAAGTGTAACGATCGATTGACATTATCGATAAACTGCTGCTTTCAATCCGGAAATGCTAAGCTTGAATAAATGCGCTGCGCTTTTTGCTATACACATGTTGCATTTGCGAACGTATCGATAGGCAATTATCGTATACCACCACCGAAAGGGAAACTCAAAGGGCCACATTGCCGAAAAAGGGAAGCAAGCTGGCAGGGTCGGCGGGATCAGCGTTGCATGTGGGGACATTTTCCGCAAGGTGGTGTGTTGTGGGTTAGGGAGAAAGAGCACATGTGAAAAAGGCGAAAGTGAGGCAGGTCACGTTCCGTGGCGCGTAGTTTTTTGTGCCGTAGAAGGAAAAATTTGAAGTGCCTTTAGGAGTGCACTAACCCTCCGTTATACTTCAGGCCTTGTGGAGGCAAACTCAGCGTGGGCGACGGCAGGTCACGCCGCAAGCTTATAATTGATGCAATATATAACCTGCTGGGCGACCAAAAACTAGTCTGAAGTCGACGCAACGACGAATTTACCGGGAGCAAAATTGCTGGATACGGCCTCGTTACCACTGCAAGGGGACTACTGGGCAAATCCACCATCGCTTGACATTGGGAGCGCGCATGCGCACCGACGGCGCATCTTTTCAGCCGGTGAGTGCGTTCCAGTATGGAAGAAGTGCCATCACGTGCTCCTAAGATAAGCCTTCAGCAACCGAAGTCGCATAGTTCGAGCGCATTAAGTCTAATCGAACCGAAAATTGAAATTCAAACGCATGAGCAGAAAATCATTGTCACGCTCAAATCTTAAATTGCATACTTTATGTTAAAACTTAAATTGTAAGAAAAAAAGAGAGAGGAGAAGAAAAAAAAAATACATGTAAAGAAAAAAACAAATCCATGCCCTGTCGAATGCAAGTCGACTGCGCGCTGTGATCAGATCCAAACAAATCATACGTTGAGCCGAACCCAAATTCAGCGCCCAGGGCGCAGTGCTCCAGCGCATCCATTTCGCATTCAGAATATTTATGTAAATGTTGCCTGTTGGCAAATATCTATGTATTTGAATGTTATGTTAACTAGTTTGTATATCTTTTCGTATTCATGTTCATGTATTTATTTATTCACACACTTATCATTAATTTAAATATCTAAGTACCATTCCGGATTTTTGCCAAGTTGGAGAGACAATTTTTATACCAAAAACCCCCCATACACTGAATACTTATATTGGAGCTCTAATAGGGTAGGATAGGGATTGAGGGCCCCCTAAAGTAATAATCATTTTTGTTCGAATTTTGTTTTTTTTGGTTTCATCGGATTTGGCAAGATTCCCGATTTAAATTCAAAGTTGAATAGCCGTTGCGGCATACAATGCCCCTAGCGGTGTATTTTGTAATTACCAAATAATACTATATAATGTTTGCCAATAAATTGTGAGGATATAATGATGATCTGTGAGTAAGTTAAATAGCGGGGAGAATCGCCGGGAGCATGGAATGAATTAGTCGTCAACTACAATTTAAGGGCGATGGGCAAATCAAATCCGTGCAGGCCCATTGCAGGAAGGGCGGGTACGTCGTGGCCGTAAACATCAGGCCCGTCAGCTGTTTCGTTTGTTTTGTGTGTGCATGTAGATCTTTATGTAGTGTTGTGTAGGTCGAGTTGTTTTTGGATTCTGTACCGTCCACGGGCAGGGTTGGAGTTACCCACCTCTGGGAATACTGAGCTAGCCGAGGTTGCCCACCGGGAAGCACTGGACGTGTTACAAGAATGGAGCCCAATTGGTATTTTTTTTTTTCGAATCGTCACGAACGCGAGAACCGTGGTCGAGGAAGCAGGTTCAAGCGATCAGCGCAAGCGAGATGAAATCAAAAAAACCGGAAATTATAAAGAAACCGAAAAGGCAAGTCCTCGCAGTACGGATGGCTACTCTTCGCGCCGTTCGAAACCGTGACTTACTATGGAGAAGATGCTCTCAAGGCAATTGCACGGTGGATGCGACCCCGAGAGTACCCTGAAGTCTTGTTTTAAGTGTTAGTGCTAGGTTTAAGGGGAAAGTAAATTGCTGTGGTGGCTTGTCCGTTCAAATTGAGCAGTTCAATTGCACCAGGCATAGGGTATAGAAGTCGGGTCTGTTATTATGATATGCCTGTATGTCACTCACGCTTCCAGGAAGGCAGTGAAATTCGCGACCGAACATGGATAATTTCAGACGGCGATGATAAAATAGTATGCACATACGGGTAAAGTTTTGTTAGAATTTTTGTTAAGTGTGTTTCCGCTAATTTGGGTGTCGACAGCGAGGCTCTGTTAGGATAGAGTGACCCATGGTACAATAGAGATGTAACCATGCGCTGCACTCTACCGATGGACACCGTGTCGGCAAACAAATAAGACCGGAAACGTACCCAAAAGAACTCAATCAACTGGGGACCGTCAGAAAAGCTGACGATCGAACCAGTTAATGTCTTCGTAAAAAATTTGTTTGTCTGTTTGAGCGTGAACAGTTTGGCTAACGACGGAGATTGGAACGACGATTAATACCGGCCAAAGGTGATTCTCCCTTATAAGTTTGATTGTTAAAGTACTTGTGTCATATTGCGTGTGGTGTTATTGTCTTGTCGTTATTTATCGAGTAATAGTTTAGGTGATTATATTAGGAACTAATTTAGTCATGACGGGAAGGGAAACTAAGGAGACGGAAGCGAGTCATTCGTATCAGTTGCGGTCAGAGGGCGACAGCGTTGCGCAGTCCGACTCTTGGAAAGTCACGGGGGCAGGAGTAGTGAGGGGCATCGGATTAGTAAGATCCCCTGTAAGGCCATTAGCTCCAGTCACCGATTTTAACTTGCCACGAGAAGACCGAGACGCGGTTGAACAGCCCGGGGCAGCAGTGGACTCTGAGATAGTGTCTGCAATAAACGTTGCGATCCTGCAGGCTCAGGAGACCTACAGGCAGTCGATGGACACTGGGATAGCGAAAGCATTGCGGGAGGAAGTCCGTCAAGGGTTTCAAGAAATTCTGAAAGCTATAAACGATATAGTAAGACCGACGCCGCCACCTGTGATACACAGCCAGGTCCCGACGGAAACTGCTAGTGCTGAGTCTGGCCAGCAGCAAAAGTCGCATCAGGGGGCGGTCCCAAAATCACGCTCCAGTACCAAACCTGCTCCTAGGCCACCGTCAAAGCCAGAGAGGTCGACCACCTCAAGCGGACTGAGTCGTGGTGGTGCGTGGGAATGGCGCAACCCGGGTCCGGACCAGAGGCAACGGGTTAATAACCAAAGCAGAGATTTTAGTCAGGCGTCGACGATTGAAGAAAATCTGGGAACGGCGAACCATCATCGTCCGAATATCGAGCTCAACTCAGGTCGAGCTTGGGTCAAGATAGACAAGTGGGAAGTGTCATTCGATGGCTCGAACGACAGAGGATCCGTGGAGGATTTTGTTTTGAAGGTGGAATACCTAAAGAGGCAATTCCAGTGTCCGTGGGACGAAATCCTCAGCAACTTCCACGTGCTAGTAACGGGGCGAGCCCGAGAATGGTATTGGCTTCACGTGAGGCAACGACCAATATACTCGTGGGATGAGCTCCGAAAGGCGCTCTTTGCAAGGTTTCGCGGAAGTTGGGATGACGTCGATCGCTTGCAAGAAATGAGGCAGCGTCAACCACTCCCTGGGGAATCGGTAAACGACTTTATCCAGTCGATGACGAGTATGGCCTCCTGATTGGAAACACCGTTGCCAGAGCCTAAACTGATAAAGCTAATCAAAAAAGGCCTAAGAGATTCGGTCGGGAGATAGGTCTATGCAATGGATGTATACTCTGTTGATCACCTGCGGGAAGAGTGTAACGAGGTGGAATCTAGCCTGGGACCGCGTAGCTCTCGTTCAGCATATGGTACGCAAGGGAAATACGCGGGACCATGTAAAAACGTTAGTGCCATATGTGGCGATCTTGAGGAGGAAGCCAAAGTCGAGCCGGAGGTCGACGAGATTCAGGCGAAATCGCCAAGTTCAAGGCCTGGATGCTGGAACTGTAGCCAGCTGGGACACGACTGGAGAAATTGCCTAGATAGGCAGCGAAGGGTTTTTTGCTACCGTTGTGGGAGACCGGATGCACTTGCTCCTAAATGCCCAGATTGTGGGGGAAACGGACGAGTGGGCGTGACCAGACCGGGAGAGGTGCGCTCACGAACAACTGCCACACAATAATTGTTAATACGCCATCAGAGAGTACAGTTAGGATAAATCGCAAGTTTCACGCTGTGGCAGGCCAAGAAGTTTATAGGCGGAATTTTGTGCTGAGCGACTTCAGCAAAGCCTCCAACGCGAAATTCGCAAAAAAAGTTTCGCAAGTGCAGGATTGTTAGAGCCCTAGGAAACAACGCGTATGAGGTAGAGGATCAAAACGGAAGATCTCTTGGGGTCGTCCATGCTAAAGATCTTCGGATTTAACTGGGATATAGCGTGGGTGTAGCCTACGTTGGGCGAGGTTCACAATGGGCAACCGTCAGAGCAAACGGAGGAAATGCGACGACAATTTTGATCGTTCAAGCTGGCGCCTAACTCTAAATTCTCGTGTGTTGTTGCATTTGCGAACGTATCGATAGGCAATTATCGTATACCACCACCAAAAGGGAAACTCAAAGGGCCACATTGCCGAAAAAGGGAAGCAAGCTGGCAGGGTCGGCGGGATCAGCGTTGCATGTGGGGACATTTTCCGCGGAGTGTTGTGGGTTAGGGAGAAAGAGCACATGTGAAAAAGGCGAAAGTGAGGCAGGTCACGTTCCGTGGCGCGTAGCTTTTTGTGCCGTAGAAGGAAAGGTTGAAGTGCCTTTAGGAGTGCACTAACCCTCCGTTATACTTCAGGCCTTGTGGAGGCAAACTCAGCGTGGGCGACGGCAGGTCACGCCGCAAGCTTATAATTGATGCAATATATAACCTGCTGGGCGACCAAAAACTAGTCTGAAGTCGACGCAACGACGAATTTACCGGGAGCAAAATTGCTGGATACGGCCTCGCTACCACTGCAAGGGGACTACTGGGCAAATTCACCATCGCTTGACATTGGGAGCGCGCATGCGCACCGACGGCGCATCTTTTCAGCCGGTGAGTGCGTTCCAGTATGGAAGAAGTGCCATCACGTGCTCCTAAGATAAGCCTTCAGCAACCGAAGTCGCATAGTTCGAGCGCATTAAGTCTAATTGAACCGAAAATTGAAATTCAAACGCATGAGCAGAAAATCATTGTCACGCTCAAATCTTAAATTGCATACTTCATATTAAAACTCAAATTGTAAAAAAAAAAAAGAGAGAGGAGAAGAAAAAAAAAATACATGTAAAGAAAAAAACAAATCCATGCCCTGTCGAATGCAAGTCGACTGCGCGCTGTGATCAGATCCAAACAAATCATACGTTGAGCCGAACCCAAATTCAGCGCCCAGGGCGCAGTGCTCCAGCGCATCCATTTCGCATTCAGAATATTTATGTAAATGTTGCCTGTTGGCAAATATCTATGTATTTGAATGTTATGTTAACTAGTTTGTATATCTTTTCGTATTCATGTTTATGTATTTATTTATTCACACACTTATCATTAATTTAAATATCTAAGTACCATTCCGGATTTTTGCCAAGTTGGAGTGACAATTTTTATACCAAAAACCCCCCATACACTGAATACTTATATTGGAGCTCTAATAGGGTAGGATAGGGATTGAGGGCCCCCTAAAGTAATAATCATTTTTGTTCGAATTTTGTTTTTTTTGGTTTCATCGGATTTGGCAAGATTCCCGATTTAAATTCAAAGTTGAATAGCCGTTGCGGCATACAACGCCCCTAGCGGTGTATTTTGTAATTACCAAATAATACTATATAATGTTTGCCAATAAATTGTGAGGATATAATGATGATCTGTGAGTAAGTTAAATAGCGGGGAGAATCGCCGGGAGCATGGAATGAATTAGTCGTCAACTACAATTTAAGGGCGATGGGCAAATCAAATCCGTGCAGGCCCATTGCAGGAAGGGCGGGTACGTCGTGGCCGTAAACATCAGACCCGTCAGCTGTTTCGTTTGTTTTGTGTGTGCATGTAGATCTTTATGTAGTGTTGTGTAGGTCGAGTTGTTTTTGGATTCTGTACCGTCCACGGGCAGGGTTGGAGTTACCCACCTCTGGGAACACTGAGCTAGCCGAGGTTGCCCACCGGGAAACACTGGACGTGTTACACACACTTAGTCACATTTCAGTTGCGTTTTTGAGTTTTTTTGTTTGTCAGTTAAAGTACAATAAAATACATTCGCTGTTATTGTTAATTGTTGCACTTTTACAATTTAGAGAAGTGGCTATGTAATGTAGCTTGACGCTTTTCAATGACTTTATTGTCTTACATTAAAACTGAATGTTGTCTTTTACACAAGAACTATCACACGCACAAAACTTACTTTAATGATTTATTCGAAATAGGTCGAACAGGTGCCAATCGATCCTCGATTTCTTCGTGTGCTCAAAAATATGTGTCCTTTCAAGTTCCCTAAGAAAATGGCTGAATTATGATTAAAGACCGAAATCCCTACAGATTATGATTCTATCAAATTGCATTCAAGGACCATAGAGTCATCTAAGAACCCGAACAAACATTTCACAGTGCGCACCAAAAACTAAAAATACACACCTAGCAATATCCACAAAAGCTGAGAGATAGATCCAAGTTAGATATAGAAATTTATTTCGATTTGTATCGCAGTAAACTTTGAGCGAACGGGCAACAGCTCCATGTATCATTTAGACAGAATACTTACTTAATAGAAGAATGGAGAATACAAACAAAGCCAATATATCGCAAATGAAGTATGTATTCGACGTATTGGATGTGACCGGAAGGGGATATTTAACTGCCAACGAGCTGAGCTCTATGATGCGTGCTTATGGATATGACAATAGTGCGGAGGAAATTCAACAAATGATTGACGCATTGAATCCCGATGGGTTGGGGATGAACTTTGACACTTTCTATGCTGCATTGCGTTGGAAGCCGAATATTGGAAAGACTGAGATGGGCAATGCTGACAAGAACGGTGAATAGATGACCATGCCGAGCACAATTTCTCTTGTTTTGAACAAATCGTTTTAAAATTACAGTTATATCCACATATACATATATATATTATATACACTACGAAATTCGAGTAAAGGTAATTGTTTATTTTTTCCTTTTAAGAAAGTCCCGGCACGAGTGCCGCTATGCATTGAAAAAAAAATAAACGTGTCAAAATTTGAATAATAAAAATCGAAAATATAATGCCGAAAGAAATCATATACATTGAATCCTTAAGAAGAATTCGTCCAGTACACGAAACATGACATAAAATATGTAATTTGGAACATCCCTACAAATTCAAGATTTTATTACGAAAATACAGTATACTTTGCAGGGCTTAATGAATGTGTTTAAAAGTCGACAAATAAACACAGTTCTAATTCTAACAATGAGCGATATTAGATTTTTGAATTATGTAAGAGTCGTGAAGAATAGGTATTAAAATTCCTTTATAGTTTATTCAGAGCACAACACTTATTGTTAAAGTAAAAGCAAAGCAAAGAGCCGTCTGTTCTTTTGATAAAACAAAATGTTGGTGTTTATTTCAGCTCAAAGGTTTGATGAATACAAAAAAAAAATATATATAAGATATTTTACAATATGTTAATCTTGATTTTATATTATTATTATTAGTTGTGGTTGCTGTTCTTGTTTTGTTTTAATTCTTTCTCATTCTGATGCTTGACATATTTATAATTGTATAATCATACATACATAATAATAGTACATAAATGTTGCTCTCTTTTTACCCCCCAAAATATTAAACATAATACGCATTGACCCGCAACTAAAGGTTACCAGTTATCAATTGCATAGTTTTTTTTGTGTTTGCTTCTTTAGTCATATATTTTGTTTTATTAATATAATATATATGTATACATATATATTTATTATAATTATCTAGTTTTCCACAGTGCTGTCTGCTGTTGCAGTTCTTTATTTGCTGTTACAGTTGTATCTGTTGAATCCCTTTTAAGTACATGCGCACAGGAAATAACAATTAATCGGGTGATAGGTTGTGGAAATGTAGGCCACACGGTGTGCTGAGCTTATGTGCCGGCTTCCAACACTGCGCTTCTGTCTTTGTCTGCATCTGTATGCGTGTGTCTGTGTCTGTCAATGTCTCTGTCTCTGTCTGCCGAATTGTGTGACGTCATAGCACAACACAGCTCAATCCTGGGAATTGTGCCTGCACTGCTGTAAATTCACACGATCCGCGCGCCAGCACTTGAAGCCTTAATTGATTATATAAAAAAAGATTTAATACATATTACATACATACATACGTATAACAAATTAAGTTTCATTTATATAATAACTATGCGCTCTATCTGCAATCTAAATCGATATACGAACGTAAGTGTAACGATCGATTGACATTATCGATAAACTGCTGCTTTCAATCCGGAAATGCTAAGCTTGAATAAATGCGCTGCGCTTTTTGCTATACACAATTAGTCACATTTCAGTTGCGTGTTTGAGTTTTTTTGTTTGTCAGTTAAAGTACAATAAAATACATTCGCTGTTATTGTTAATTGTTGCACTTTTACAATTTAGAGTAGTGGCTATGTAATGTAGCTTGACGCTTTTCAATGACTTTATTGTCTTACATTAAAACTGAATGTTGTCTTTTACACAAGAACTATTACACGCACAAAAAGGCAAATAGTCGTAAGAATAATAATAAAATTAATAATAATAATAGTAATCAATTGCATACACGCACGCGGACACCAAAGATGTTTTGACAAAAAAAATCATCGGGGAATTAGGTACACATATATATACTATATAAATTATAAATTATGCTTTGTGTATTTTTATAGCAACTGGTTACGAGCACACACGCCTACCAGACGCCACGACAGTCTGGCAACGCTATGCGATGCTGCTGTTGCCCAATTCTACATTCACGGCACACTCGCTCTGCTGGCGTCCTTCTATATGAGTGAATGTCTGTTTGTA
This sequence comes from Drosophila picticornis, assembly GCA_035043845.1. Lineage (NCBI taxonomy): Eukaryota > Metazoa > Arthropoda > Insecta > Diptera > Drosophilidae > Drosophila > Drosophila picticornis. Next base: position 21,980,994 of record JAWNMR010000492.1, on the reverse strand, counting down.
TGTGTGTGTGTGTGTATTTTAACTTATTTTACAATATATGATTTGCTCCGTATGTTTGTATGTATGCGTGGGTGTGTGTGTGTCTGTGTGGTGTGTCTGTGTGGTGTGTCTGTGTGGTGTATCTGTGTGTTGTGTTTCTGTGTGGTGTGTGTGTGTAGGATTGTGTGCGGGAGTGGGTGTCTTTAGACTTTAGACAACGCTTTCGACGCTTTCTTCAAAACACGCATTTATTCGTTCGATGGTTGCTGTTCTGGGAAGCCGCTAACCTCCGTCTGCTCTACCAGCTGCTGACCATCGAGGGTGTATTGAATGCGCAGACGCATGCGCAGCACAGCCTGTTATCCAGAGATAGAGAGAGACAAAGAGAGCGAGTTAGAGAAAGAGAGAGATAGAGAGAGAGAGAGAGAGATAGAGAGAGAGAGAGAGATAGAGAGAGAGAGAGAGAGAGAGAGTGAGAGAAAGAGAGATAAACAATCAGTTTTAGTCACATATTGCAAATTGCATATTGCATATCACAAACTTACATTGGATGTGGCCACAACCCGCATTTCCTGTGTGATGACGCCACCTGGAGGCAGCACAGAATCAGACGGCGTCAGCATTTGCAGTTTAAAACTCTTCTGCACCGCTGCCTGTAATCAAAAAAATTGAATTAAATCAGCCCCAAATTACAAATGTCCAGCAGAATAAACAAGATAAAGAACAACACGAAGTAGACGCACCTGCAGCACGTACTGTTCCAATGTATTGTCTGAGCTATTTGTGGTTGTAATGCAAATCTTCATACAGTCACTGCCCGGCACCGGTAACAACTGCACCACCAGTCCATTCTTGTCCAGGGCCGTCAGTTTGGCACGCTGCAGAGGCTGCAAGTATTAATTGATTCGGTTGATCGGTATGCGAAAGAAGGAGCCATCGCCTATACGCATACGCACCACTGTCACATTGTTGGATACTGTTGTCGGATTTAGTTCACCTAGCAGGCTGCTGCTGTTCACATCGCCGCCAATGGACGGCACAGCAGCAGTTGATGGCGCACCACCAACGCCAGCGTTCAGGCTACCCAGCATGCTCGCCAGATCGTTGCCATTAGTTGGTATGCTGCTGGGCTGCACTGAGTTCAAGCCCCCAAAGCCGCTCATATCGAGGCCACTGAGCATAGTGTTCATGTTGGCGGCACTATTATGATCAGCTGCTAGATTAACGCCCATGACGGCTGTCGTCGATGCTGCCGACATGTCCAGATCGAGCAAATCGAGCAGATCCTGATTATTGGACACCGTCGCATTGGACGTGACATCATTGTTGGCGTTGCGTGTGTTCTTTTTATGCACCGCATTCGACAGATCTGTGGCCATGGCCAAATCGCTGGCACCCACCGATAAATCTGTGCTGCCTAATAAGTCCAACAGGATATTCTATAAGGAGAAGGCAAAAATTAAGTTAGATCCCTGCATGCCAGCATTATGTCAAATGCACTCACCGTATTGTCACCCATTGTATTCATATTGCTTTCGATTAAGGGATGCGTACCACTGCCGCCTAACTCGATGCCATTCTCCATGACATCCGGACTGTTGTCATCGAAGGAACCGCCGCTTTCGCCGTTCTGCGAACTAATGCGACTAATCTGCATGGCTGGCATCTTCTCCAGGAGTGGCGGACGCAGATGCTTGTAAGTTCCGAATAGTTGCGTAAACTCAACGCCGCGCTGCTGCAGATCCACATTCAGATGGCTGCCAAACGAGGTAATCAGTGCCTGGATCTCCCTGCAATCACAAACGCAAAAGGATTAAAACACAACAATTCAGAACCACGCAACGACATCACTTACTCTACGCACTGCTGCAGGCGCGTACTCAGCTTGGCCAGGGAGATGAGTGCATATTGCTTGCTAGTGGTGGACACTTGAGCAGAGGTTAAAAACTTATGATACACAGCGATCAGATCGCTCTCCGTGGGACGCTCAAACTCTGTAAAAAGTAAAAAAAAAATCTTAATTAACCAATTGCCTATTGTATGACCAGACCCAGCAAAAGGTACTCTAAGTTTATCAAGCAGACGACTCCATGTTAAGTGTATGTGTGTGAATATCTCAGTTTAAGGGGTACATACATAAATTAATAACACTCTGCACATGGTTTCTTTTCTTAGTCGGCCAGATCGGACCAATATGGCTGATGATGGAACTACCGCTCAAAAGATGAGCTAAATTTTCTGGTCCGAAAACGATTAATATTAAGTTATGAGGATTCCATGAAGAACAATAACTGTGCCTTTCGTTCCGTACGTAGTTAACAAAAGAATATATGATGGGGTGGGCGCATAACTTATATTAACTCACCATCCTCGTTGACGCCGTACATGAAGAGGTCGCCGTACTCGCCTATGGCCCAGACGGCGACCTGCAGCAGTGGTTGCTTGTCCTCACAGTGATTGGCCACTTGCAGCGATTCCCAGAATCGATTCGTGATATACGTTTGCTCCGGCACGGGACTGCTGGACACCAGCTGTATGGTGGAGGAGACCACATCATCGCGCACATAATTGCCGGCCGCAATTAAAACGCTCAACTGCGTGTCGAGATGCCAGCGCGAATTCGGCGAGTATCGCTCAGCGGCCAGTATCATTCCAGAGCTGCATTGAGCCTTGAATTCTGCGTCGGCCTTCTCGAGGAACAGCAGCAGCTCCTTGGTCATTGTACGAATATTTTGTGCATTGATCAGCGCAAATGACAGCTCCATTGCTCGCCTCCGTATCGACACATCCGGATCCTTGAGGCACTCCAATATGGTGGTGCGATGCCGCTGCACCGCCGACGTATCGGCGTGGACAGTTCGCAGCAGCGTGTTCAGCGCCACATATCGTATATTCTTGTCCGAATTGAGTAGAAAGCGTCCCAGGATGTTCACAGCCAAGACGCGCAGGCCGCCCTCCGAACTGCAATATTATAAATGGTTTAGCAACACACAGAAATTAATTAGTTAACTCTAAGGCTATTTGTAATCCTAATGATAAGGACGTCTAATAATGTTTCAATAAAGTTTCACACTTACCGTATATCCATAATGGATAACACCGTCTCATAGAGAATGGTGTTGCCAACATTCTTGCTGGTCTCCGTATTGGTGGCCACCTGCGCCAATATATCGTTCATTGCCTCCGAGGCATCTGGATCGTTATGGCCGAGAATGCGTAACAAGCGCAATATTTTCACCTGCAGGAACGGATCACTGACGCCGCTGACATCGTGCTCGGGCGAGTAGCCGCCCAAGATAAGGCTCTTTAAAATGCGCACCAGATTCGGCACGATCTATTGCAAAAGAGGCAAACGGAGAACGTGAGTGCATAAGCATATGTATGTGTGTGTCTCTATGTGTGTGTATGTGTGTGAGAGGGAGGAGAGAGAGAGAGAGACAGAGAGAGAAAGGGAAAGAGAATAGCAGTATAGTGTGAGTGTGTGCGGAAAGCGGGTCGAGTTATGTGTTTGGTGTGTGTGCAGGTGCAGAAAAGAGTAGGAAGAAAGAAGGTGCAAAGTGCAGCAAAAACTAAACTAAACTAAGAAAACCCAAAACATTGGTTGCCTTTAGGATTGACAGAACCGGAAGAGCTTCACAGAGTAAGCTCTTTTCAAAATTGTCTTTCTCTATTAACCTAACAGTGTAAAAACAATACCAAAGTGTGTATAGGGGAGGAGATTACAAAAACAAAGAGCGACAACAGGAAGAGCAACAACAACAACAACAATTAGATAATCAACAGTAATAGTGTTTAATTGTTAGTTAAGGCACAAATCAGAATCATACCTCTCGATTTCCGCTATCCTGGCAAGCAAATTACAACAAATTTCATTTTGTGTTTGCGCGGTATTCGATCAAAAACAAACAAGCGTTAATTTGTAATTACAAAATGTCGTAAGGTGTCAAAAATAGTAAGTGGCAAAGCGTTAAGAACGATAACAAATAAAAACGGATAGATACAAATCCTTTCGCAGAAGGCATCAAGAAAAAGCGCAAATCAGAATAGGGCACAAAATCATAAAACGGTACTATAATACAACATACACTAATATGGCCGCCCACATATCTGAAAATGGGGGTGGATCGGAGCGGATCGCAAGCGATGCCTGGGAACCGTCGAAGGCCTTTATTTCTCTTTTGTTTTCACTTCCATATGGAACACCTTTAGCTGATATAGGAGCCCTTCTGCCCGTTAGCCCAGCTGCTAGCTGTGAGCTGGCCAACAACTTACCTTTTTGAAATGCATCAACGTATCCGAACTGTTCTCGCACATTTCCGTAATGAGCGTCACCCCGGTTATAAGGATGCCTGTAAGAGCAAGACAAGTAAATGTTAATGTAAATTTATTTTAAATTGATTACAGTATTTTACACACACTCACCGTGATTCTTCTCGCTGAGCAGCGAACGCGTTGCCGGCAAAAATATCTCCATCAGTTCAGGCACGCGGCGAATAACTCGAAATGCGCAAAGTGTTGCCTTTTTGCGTATATACGTATTGGGCGATTTCATGAGACGCTCAACCTCGCTGGCCAAATCACGGGCCATCTCGGGCGATGCAATGGCGCCCAGAGTGCACAGCGCCAATCCAACCACAAACTGTGTCGAACTGTTCAAATCGCTGCAAATTACAAGAACAACCAGAACAACTCGTTAAATAGGCTAGCTGAGCTTCAGCTATAGCTAAAAGACACTTCAATTGGGAAGTCGCCAATAGAATGCTAATATATTTACAACAAATTACATGAACATACAACAGATTATAATATTTATGCAAGGCTAATTGGCAAGCCAAATGTTGCTCGTTTTTCGCTTACTTTTTCAAACAATTTGTGATCAGCAAATGGACATCCTGGCGCTCATCCAGCAGCAGCATGGCACCCAGGTAGCCAATTCGTTTATCTGTAAAACGCGTGCTGGCCGTCAATTTGAGGCATTCGAGCTGGCCAAAGTGTGCCGGATAACCGAGCATGTGTATATACAGCAGCTTGGCAATGTTCCGACAACTGCAACACACAAAAAAAAAAAAAAAAAATGAAACCGGGTTAAAATTATTGAGTCGTTTACGTAATGCAGCTGCAATTAATGGCCCACTCACCGCCATACGGAATCCTCCTCGCGAAATGTACTGCGTATGTAGGCGCACTCTTTGTTAACCACAGCGCGCTCCTCGGCCGCGGTGCGGGCGGCGCGTATCTGTCGGATAAGATCACGCAGTCGTGTTGGCGTTGGCATTCTGACTGCGTGTGGGCGAACAACAAGAACGAGTCAGTCAGTTACATTTAAGCCGAGGAAGCAATAGCAAATGCAAAGGTTTACTTACCTCTTTCGACGGCCTCTGTGAATGCCTGCCGTATGGTGGCCATATTGAAGGCAGGATTAAATCTGTTGGGCGCACAAATTGAATAATTAGGGGTTGATATGACCAACTAAACAATATACATATGTATCTATGTATTTTTGCATGCATAATAATGCCAATTTGTACATGTTAAGTGGTCGCTCGAAAATTAGAATATATTGATTTCATTGCTTCAGTTGACTCTTATATTTTGATTGTCTGTAATTAATACAAACACAATAAAAAATAAATGTTGTTTGTATATTATTTGTGGCAGTTGCAATTTTCGAGGGATCACTGTACATTCAAAACGCATACCCATGCTCGGAATTCATTGTGAGGCGATGTGGCTGCTGCTGCTTCGGCGGATCTGAAGCACTTTGGTTGTGGCAAGCAGACTAACTGCTGATGTTGCTGCTTTTGCTGCTGCTACTGCTGTTGATGAGTATTTATCTTGCTTTGCTTCCTCTACAACTTGCCTGCCTATGCTTTTATGTTGAACTTCAATTGTAGCCGTTGCCGCTGCTCCTGCTGTTGTTGCTGTTGTTATTTTTATTACGGTTGCGTTGGCGAGGTGGCAATGAAAAAAATTAAATAAAAACTGCGATCTCGAGTTTTGCTCACTTTGCAACACTCGCCACCGTACTGCACAGCACAACAACAGCAACAGCAAGAACAAGAACAACAATGACAGCCGGCCGCTATTTGAGTTGAGTGCAGCTCTTGCTTTACTTCACTCGTAGCTCTCTTTTGCTCGCACTCTCCTACAGAGACAGACTCTTTTACAGCGCACTCTTTGCAGAGCTGTTAGATTTAGCAGTCTGAATCTCACTCGGTGTGTTATTGTTATTCCTAACACAAATCTCACAGTGTACAAATAATATCAGTAATAAACTTGCTGCTGTTATGAAACGCTAACGCTACACACAAATATCTATATATATATGTATATTATGGCTAATAGCTACGTATGTGTATGTGTGTGTGCGTATGCCGAGGCTTAAACAAATATACAGCACACATGCACAGAAGTACACATGATCTGTCGTCGCTCAATGCAAACAAAATACTCTGTGCTCACACACACATTTGTACATATGTAGTGCCTTTTTAACTGGCATCAGTTACATATGTTCACATATATATGTATGAATGTGTGTGTATATATGCATTTTGTAGTTGCCAGTGCTGGCCAACGAAGCGCACAACGAAAAAAAAAATTAAAGGGAAAAACTAGGCTAGGTGTGTGGGGTGTTAATTAAGACGACAAAAAATGGAAGAGGCTCACAGCAAATACAAAACAGCTTGCGGCTACTGCTGTTGCTGATGAAAATGAAATGATTAATTTACTTGAATGAATAATGCGAAAATCGCACTGGAAGCGTGAGCCGAGCCGAATAGACGATTAGCGCGCATTGAGCTGACTGCGAAACACACTCACGCACACAAACAGAACCACAAACGGCGAGAGACTTATCAAAATCCAATTGTGACAGATAGATAATTCTAATTACATGCTCCTTAGAACGTTGCTCTACACGAATGATAACCAATGCAGTCAAAATTGCCACATAAAACGTTTACAACTGATTCAATTTCTGTTTAAAGGCCCAAAAGGCAGTCACAGTCACCAGTCACCAGTCATGGCTAAAACCAAAACAGCTGCCGTCATTGCTGTCTCTTATCGATACTCGATATCGATATGGGCTTCTATCGAGTGCATTGCGTGCGTTGCAAAAAACAAAAGGAAAAAAAATTATATTTCACAGAAAATACACGTATTTGCTGTTGCGTGTCTGCTTGCATGCACTCGCTTTGACTTGAATTGCACACGTATTATTGTTAAATATTATATTACTTTCTGCTCTTGTTAATCGATGTGATTTCATTGGAATGCCCAAGTAGACACACGCACACAGACACCCACACTCACACACATGAGTATACGGAACGTACACAAGCACCCACTGAGTTAAGCGTATGCTCCTTTTTGGCCACAAGAAAAACTAAACATTAATTAATTGTGAGTTTGCCACAAACTCTGATGGTCAATTTTCTTTCTGTTTCCAACTCTTAGTTGCACAAAATAACGTTTTTAATTGTTTAATTCGTAGCCACCTGCCGCCTCCAACTTCCAAAGCAAATTTTAACAACGCGACAAAAATGCCCGTAGAATGTTGATGATGAGCGCAACAGTAGTAGTAATAGTAGTTGTTACCAGCAGTGAGAAGGAGAGAGCGCTAGTATGTGGTTGACATTTCGTTTTGACATTAGCGGCGCTGTTATCGGAGCACGTAGCTATCGATAACTTTGCTAGCCGATTCTGACGATGACAATTTATTTCGCGCAGAATGTAATTTAAAAAAAGCAAATCAATCAGAAACGCCACCGTTTGCAACTCACCTGCGATTGTTCTCCGGTGGCAAAACGCTCCAATCCTGCTCATAATACGGATACATGATTCTCGCCTCTGCCAATAATAAACAACAGTGGACACTAACTAACTCAATGTACACTCCCAAATACGAACCCCGAAAAGGTAATGACACTGGAATAATGATAAGCGGTTACGCTGCTCCACATAGACAAGGAGTGAGCGAGCGAGCGTACATACGTGTTATCTAATGTTTAAGTTATTACGATTCCAATTCCCACTCACACACAATCACAATCAACGCAAACACGCCTCACTCTTTTTGTCAGCGATTATTAGCTTAACCCAGCTTGGATAACCGTCATCATGTTCGTAAAGTTGCGGTTTCCAGGTCGACGCGGATTAACGAATCACCACACACATATTATGAGCAGCCCGCACGATTGAAACTCTGGCAATAGACTGAAGTTACTGAAAGTTCGAGTCCCTTAGACTCCATCGACGATTGCAGGAGAGCGCCCCATGTACATATGCACAGCATGTGCACCTAGCGGGGCAAAGTTGATATAGTTATCGTAGTAGACACTCTCCCATGGCTGCCATGGTGTACCACCATCGTTCGTTGAATACACACACACATACCAACCATTCTAACTTATCTGTGAGGAGTATGCCTGATAGCACTGATAGCACAAATATCAGCCGTGAGAACGGTTCGTTATGGATAAGCGAAGTCGTCACCGGCTGTGCTGATAAGTGTCAATGCGAGTCCATTGCAGGTAAAAGTCAATAGCCACCGCTCGCAGTGCTCACATGTACACATGGGCATTTCCGCTGGAATGTTCAGCATGCTCTTCTATCTTTAAGGGAAAGATAGTTAAATGATTTTGTTTTCACGTACCAACAGCTAGTGAGAAGACAATCTATAAATTGATCTGAATTACTGCTGACATCTTTTTCTCATGCCTAACGTGCGCTTGGATTCAAAATAATTTGAAATATATATAATAAGGGAAAAATATGGCAAAATCAAACATAATATTATGGTTTGTACGGCTTCAGAAAATATTAAAATTAATTTCATTAAAAAAGCTTGTGCGTTCTTTTTATACAGATTTTTGATTTAGATGATATACAGATGAGAACCCCTTTAATTTGTACATAACGTAACATCCGTTATTGATTTTTTATATCCTAGCTGCTAGTTGTAACAATATACACCAAGGGAAAAATAACTTTGAATTTTTTCAGCTTACATGCATATTGATGCCGTCTGATTGTCCAGTGAACGACTCCCATATCTCAATCTATGTGTGTATAAAATTGATGATAGTTGTCATTCATTAAAAAAGTGTGTGTTTTATGTATTTAATACATGCTTGACACTATGGCCTACCTAATGCCAGGAAGCCACTACTCTACAACGTTCTCACTAAGTTCTATGTTATATTCTGGAATCTTTTGAGGCATTCATTCACCATTGCATCTCTGGTGGGCAGCTGATCAATCGTTTTCACGGGGCGGGCGCACCAAAGAATGCCGCTTTATGGCCTCCACCAGCCATTTGATGCCCTCGTCGACACCTTCACCAGTTAACGCCGAGACTGGTATTGTGAGGCAATCGCGTCGTCCGATGAGGGCGCCAGCCTGTTGGAACACCGGTTTAATTTCGCGCACGCCCATCACATCGGGCAGATCCTGTTTGTTGGCCAGTATCAGCAGCGGCACCCCCGACAACAGTTCATTTTTAATCATTTTATCTACAAATGAACCAATTTTAGTTGACAGATGTGAAAAAATAGTGGCTGAAATGACATTTTACCAAATATGAGCTTGGACTCATCCATGCGTTCCCGATCATTCGAGTCTATCACATAAATGACGCCATGCGACTCCTGATAGTACTTGTCCCACAGGGATTGCAGCTCCTGTTGACCACCCAAATCCCAGAAATTCAGACGCACGCCCTGCACGTCGATGGTGCCAATGTTAAGACCCACTGTCGTTGTAATTTTTGCTGGGTTCAGACCCTTATAGTTCTTTGTAAATTTGGTCTTGGCCGCCTCCAGATACGTCTACCAATAATAAATAAATTATTGACAGCATTTGCAGACTTGTCGAGTCGTGTCGTGTCATGTCTTGTCGGCGTTTTGCATTATGCCAGAGTAGCTTACCGTTTTGCCCGCATTATCGAGGCCCAATATGACGACACAAAAATCATCTTTTTGTGTGAGATATTTGTAGAAGCCGTGCAGCAATGTGTACATTGTGATTATATATCCCGACTATACTAACAATTAACAAAATGCTAATGCTGCATTACAATCAACAAACAGTTCATTAATACAAAAAACAAAAAAAAAAACCAAAAAAACACAAACACAATACTAGGGTTGTTGCCTTCAAGAAAGCAGCCAACATATGATGTAGGCTACGATTTATGCATCTACGTCATAATGCGATGACCATTTATGTTATGATCTGTCAAGCCATTGAAAAGTGTTGTTTTTATTTATTTCAACAGTGTTTGCAGTACTCGATTAGTTGATTAGTTCAAGTTGTATATTAGCTTGTGTATATATTTTTTCTTCATGCTTTAATTCAAATTTAATGTATTGACTCACTTATCGATAGTTCCACAAGGTGGAACCTTCCCATTTTGATCAACAGTTGCCGGTGGCAACTCCACAATTATGCGTACATTTTTGCTAATTGGTCTGGCAACTCCACCTAGTGGTGCCATTTAGCGGTAAATTTGAAAATAGTTTTCAATGTCATGGATCGAAAAAAAATAATCAAAATAAAAGCTGTATTTACAGCAATCCATTTGTAATTCGAGGTAATATGTAATCAACATTTAATGTTTACATAGATTTAATAATATGTTCCTTACTTGTGGGCAGCCCTTTTATTTAAAACACCCCATTATCAAGTTATAATATATATGTATATTTTATTTAGTAAATAATGAAAAATTGCAATTTTCTCGTCTTAAATATATAAAGTGACTTTGATTGGTATTGTTGCATTTCAATATATGTGTATATACATGTATAAATATACATATATATGTATTTATATATATTTAGATTTTTTAGCTTAATTAATTATAAAGATACACACATTTCACATTGCACATTTTTGCCGTCCACAAACACACGTGACAAGGGGCGTGGCCATGCCAACTAGACTTCCTATATTTCTATATACAAATGCATGTACGTATGGACAAATATTGTATATTTAATATTAAAGCACTAAGAAAAAAACAAAAAAAAAAAAATACGACGCGAAAAAAGAGTTACAGAAATTACAAATATATATGTGTGCACATATATATGTGCCTGTATACAACTAGGTGTACGTGTGAAGCTACCAAATGCAAGAATATTCTAAAAATTGGTTTAGGCTTACAAAATAAAGTCGCAGCACACGATAAGTCAATGAAACGATCCAATCGACCAATGGGGAAATATATATTACAATAGATGCGCTCTGCTCCGCTGCCCTCGGATCTGCTGAGCGGGGCTGCCTCATTTGGGTTGAATGCCTGTCTGTCTGTCTAGCTGTCTAGCTGTCCACTGTCCACTGTCTATCTGGGCCTGGGCGATATTGTGGATTTTGTGGTTGGCCGCTGTAGCGCAGCCGCAGTTGGCGCCGACGTCACAATTGTGTTAACCTGCAGTTGTGCGTGTGTGTGTGTGTTTATGTGTGTGAATGGGTGGGTGAATGTGGTCATGAATAGTTTGTGGTGTTGGTGTGTGTGTGTGTAAGTGAAGCAAAAACCAAAATAAAAAAACAGATTACATATCGATGCGACCGGTTGCGGGTGCATTGTGATTTACTTTGGAATTGCCATCAATGATCTCCACAGGCTCGGCAGGCACAAACGCCGAGAGACCCATCAGACCAAATATGTCCGGCGTATAGTTGCGCAACTGTTCCGTCGCCGGAGTGGGCGTAGCAGCCATCACTAGTTCACTACTTGCTGCTGCGTTGCAAAGCACACATGTAAGAAATGTAGAAAAATAATTGCATGTAAACAGAGTCGCTAAATAACGAAGACTTATTTAAATATTGAATTTGACCATTTCCAAGGCAATCTATTTGTTCAAAACATTTTGGATGGACTTGCAGAAAGTATTATAAGTGATCGGTATCAATGCCTAGATTGATATAGTCTGATAAGCCTGACTTCACTAACGAGTTTGGACACTTTCCTACATGTGATTTTGCAGCTTACTACAATATCTTATTTTTTATATTTTTCTGAAATCCTTTTTTTCAAAATTTAAACGCTGTTTTATTTTAAAGGTCAAACTATGATTGAAAATGCGTTGCTTTTAAAAATCGATTTAGCATTGACGAACTTAAGGTTTGCGAAAGTTTCAACTATCTTTTGGCCGATAGTTCCTCTGCCAGCTATATAAAATAGTGCAGCAAAAATCCGGATATATTCCAAGATTAAACAACAACGAACAGACAGACTAGGCTATATAAGCTCGTCAACTGATGCTGCTCAGGTATTTTTATATAAATACATCTAATTAGCTCACCTGTCGCCGATGCTGGCGTTGGTCGCACTCGTGGAAATCTGGGTGCAGGCGTTTGATAAACTGGCGACGGCACCGATGCTGATGCGGATAGTTCACCATGATGCTGCAGCTGATGTTGATGGCGTGGTTGTGGAGTGACGACATATACCTTCTCATTGGTCTGGGGCAGTATGGCCACCTTAGCCTGTTTCCACACCTCGATGGGCGCCGGAGTTGGGATTGTTGTGCGGACATAAAGCGGCGTCACTGGCGGCATCGTTGTTATTGTCGTTGTGGGCTGTGTCACGGTTGTGGTGATCGTTGTGGTTGTGGGAATCGGTGTTGTACTGTGACGATGCTGCGAATCGTAGTAGTCGAGCAGCAGCAGTCGATTGTCATCGACCGGCTGGTAGCGCTTCAGATGCAGTTGCTCTAAATTGTTAATGGACGTGGACAGATCACCGCTGGCATTATTGACAGCGCTGACGCCCAGCTCGAAGCCGCCACGCGTCGTCTTCGACTGTCGCATGGATGCAGTGGATGAAGTGGATGAAGTTGGTGTCGCTGGCGTCGTTGTAGTCAGATATTCGCTGGGTATGTGCTTGGAACGGCCACGTATGGTTGGTGTGCTGGGCCGATGCGACAAGGAGTTGTACTCCTGCTCCGTCCATCCATCGATGTTGTGCTGCAGCTTCGAGATGTCCACACCAAAGAATGGCATCGTGGGACGCCGCTTTGTCTCTCGCTCCCGCTTGAGCAGCTCGCGCAGATTGGAGGCGAGTATTTTAGTTAAATATTTGGTGGTGCGCCGGGTATTTGGTGGGGGCGCCGCTGTCGCCGTGCTCACCACCTTTGACTCTTGCTGCTCGTGTAGCTCCCCATCGTTGTCCTGATGACGCTGCTGTTGGTGATGCTGTTGCTTCTGGGTGGGATGCAAGCGCCAGTTGGGGATTTGTGTCCATTTGGCTGGCTCAAAGGGTCGCGGCTTCTGTTTCGTTGTATATGGTATGATCACCTGCTGGGTTCCTGGTGGCGACATGCCTGCAAATTGTCCACTGGCATCAATGGCACCATATGTCGATGTTGGCGTTGGAGCACGCGTCGGCTGCACCGGCCGGATATGTAGATCGGAGGGATCTCGAGTAAATGGACGTGCGCCGCTCTGCGCATGATTGATGGGCGAATCGAGCAGACGTTTGGGAGTGTCCCGTTGCCGACCATCTCGCGTATGGGTGGAGACCATCAAATGATTGTTCAGCTCAACGGCGGCGGCTGGCGTCGGTTGCTCCGTGGTGTAGATTAGCTGATCGTACAGCGGTGTCACTGTGCTGGTTTCACTGGACAGCTCCTGATACTGTTCCGCATAGTACAAGTGGTGGTGCTCCTGATCCTGATCCTGTTCGTGCTGTTGTTGCTGCTGCGAGGATGCTGCGGGATAGTTATCTGCCGGCGGTATCGCTGTAGTCTGTGCCTCCAGGTGACCCAGCTCTGTGAGGAGCTGAGAGGCGGGCAAATGCTGATGCACTGTACCACCGCTCAAATCCTCCAGTTGATAGCGCACTGTGCTAATGTCCAGCGGAGGCACTGGTTCCGACGGCTGCTGCTGCTGCAGCTGCTGTTGGGAAAGATGATTTGTGGGCAGCGACGTTGCCACCGATGTCTGGCCGAGATCAACGGCATGCGATTGCACATACGTAGCCGGATATTCTACGGAGGTGACAAAATCCGTCAACTGATGGCTCTGCACAATCTCAAAGCTGCTACTGCCGCTTTCAGCTGGCCTAAATGGTCGAGCGGATTGCGGTGCATTTGATGTTGACGTTGCTGTTGGCGCAACGGGCACCGGTCGCAGCTCCGAAAGGGCGCCAACATTCTCTGCGAGCGGTCGAAATGGTTGTGCCCTATAGAGTGGTGGCATCGCCACGTGACTGAGTCCTGGCACCGGCGCCGAGATGGGCACAAAGATGTTCTGTGGCGGTGGATGGAACTGCACAGCGCGCTGGCGATGCTGAGACGCCTGCCCCAGAGGCTGTTGCCAGGTTAAAATATGTTGTTGCTGATGTGGCAACTGTTGTTGCTGCTGCTGCTGTCCCAGCATGGGTACCCAGGGATATTTGTTGCACAGGCCGCAGGGTTTGCCAGCGGCATCAAATTGCTGCGCCGGCTTCGGATACGCATAGTTCAACGAACTGGCGCTCAGTTGCTGATCCCGCGGCAAGGATGCAGCTGCAGCTGCACCGCCCAGGCCAAACCAACGTGCCACGCGTGTCATGAAACCACCGCCACCATCTTGTGCCGCAGCCGAAGACGGCGCCAGAGCCGGGTAGCCTGCATGAGTGAGACGCTGCGCAACGGGTAGCGATACTGATGCTGCTGGTGATCCGGCTGGTGCTGGTGGCGGCACCAAATGATCAGCTGGCTGCGGCGGCTGCGACGATAGCGCCAGCGATGCTGCCGTCATCAGCAGCGTTGCCAGCGCCAAATAAAAAGTTGTCAACTGGCTGCTTTTTGCCTGCAACAAGACCAAAATACAGTTACTGAGTGAGAGTGCAAGAGAGCAAGTAAGAGCGAGAGTACACTGAAAGAAACAACAGCTCAGCTTAAGCTACTAGAATTACTTACGACTTTCCTTTTTTTATTACTCGATGTAAATGCTCTCCACAATATTCTACACACAGAAATAGTAGATGTACAAGAAAGTATTTTCCGGCAGCTCTGGCCAGGGAGATAAATGGAAGTGGCTTTGTTGCCTTAGTTAGACGTCCTACCTCAACTTCTCCATACACTTTTGTCAACATTTTTGAAAAAACATTAAGCTAAAAATGAACATATTGTATTTTGCTCAGTGCACTCGTGTCGGGGGATCGCAGATGTGCTGGCTTGCAGAATTGATTGCAACTGCTCTAAAATTTCACATTTCACTTTTCGGTCAATAAACCGAACGCCTCCGACTCGCATTGAGATGACAGCCATTAATTTTTGGCCAAATTGGAGCAGGCCGTAAATGATTGGCATTATTGATCCGGTTACGCTGCCAGACCCATTAAACACACAGCATCTGAGAGCCGGTTATGCGACATCGTTTCACGGCCAAGGTTTGGCCTGGCTTGAGCTGGGGGCGCCACCCAATGTGATAGGAAGGGGGAGCGGACAAACAGGTAAACTGGTTGTCTGCTTTGTCCAAAACCCAATTAGCCCGAAAAATAACTTGCTTATTATAGGAAAATTAGAATATCATATTTTCCGGTTAATCCAAAGGCGGAAAAGGTTTTTATATATATATTATATATATGTATATTACAATATACTCAAATATTAACAAATAACATCTTAAAGCTCTGTTGCATTGTGACTAAAACTGAATGGTATTTGAATGGAAATAATCGAGCTTTAAAAGATATTTTCTTGTAGTAACCTGCTAATTGCGAAATCAATATAAGAAACTATTTCATTACATTTTCATTCAGGCGCGAAACATTTTGGAGTTCTGATTTGTGTTTTTTATTAGTTCGTTTTGAAGTATTTACGCATAGCGTTGATAGCAGTATTTTTAATTGTGCCGATAAAATGACTGACAATGCCAAAAAAAAAGAAGAATTGGCCTATTAATACCGATTATCTGATTGCTAGACGCTTCATGTGATAATGCGTCATTTCAATTGAAAACTGGCCCAAAACTGATTACAAATATTCGAATGAATGTTCAGAGATAAGGCATAACATCAACATCAACATAAAAGAGAGTTACCAGCTAAGAGTCATGGCAATAATCGGTACGGCATTTTCCATCTGGCATGTATTGAACCCACAGTTCTACGAATATTACCAAACTGAAATATAATCTGAAAAAATATGCTACTCACATTCGGTCAACTGGCAGTGCGAGTTACTGCCAATCTCTTCGCTCCGGTCGACCGCTTGTGGTCAAAACAATGAATGTGTGAAACAGTCATTTGGAATTCGTAGAGGCTTTTTTAGATTAAAAGCCAATTAAAGTCAAAGTCACGCACATCCAACAACAATAACAATAATGTCAGTGAGATAACAACCGATAGGACTCAGAGTGACCAAGTAAATCAATGAAATATTTGCGACAATGCACAAAAAAGGAAAATCTTCTGATTTCGAGACTTTTCTATGATAAATTGTGCATGTTTTATTTTTTCAATTATAATGCGTTGCTCTTTAAGAAAGCTCAGTTTGATAAAACACAGTTGAGTTGTATTTTACTTTAATATTAGATGCTTTGCAATTGTTGGCAAAATCTATTTAATTCAAATTATTCCACTGTTTTGTTGTATAGATATAGATAGAGATGGCGATATAGATATAGATATATATATAGATATAGATATAGATGGCGATATAGATATAGATATATATATAGATATAGATATAGATATAGATATAGATATAGATATAGATATAGATATAGATATAGATATAGATATAGATATAGATATATATATAGATATAGATATAGATATAGATATAGATATAGATATAGATATAGATATAGATATAGATATAGATATAGATATAGATATAGATATAGATATAGATATAGATATAGATATAGATATAGATATAGATATAGATATATATATATGTGTGTGACTACGCGTGTGTCGAATGAATTTTGGCTAAGTTGTTGCTTTCTCTGCACTTGCGGGGCGGGGTCGTGGCCCAAATTGTTAATTGGCCCAAACCAATTGCCAGCTACCGGCCGCCAGGTGGCGTCACAATTATCATCAACTAACTAAGCAGCTAATTTTTGTTGGCAATGCTTTTGCTTTTGCTTTTACTATTGCCATTGCACTTACTTTTTCTTTCCTTCTTTCCACGCGATTGTGGCAACCACAATAAAATACCAACTGCATGCGAGACCAACGACGAACCCACAAAAATGTTGAACTTCCTTCCATATGCGCCCAAATGTCAATTTGCCACTGTTTATGGTTACTTTTAACATTTGCCTCGCTCATTGACCTCTCTCCTCTTCTCTCTTCCTGTCCTGCCCTGTCTCCATATCTGTAGTCTTTCCTTGCACCCTTTTAGAATGGGTAATGCAATTATGCAAAAGTATGTTACAATAGGAGGCATCTCCGAGCCCATTTCTTACATTATCCATCGTTCAGATGCGCCGCAAAAAGATGTTGAACACACTTTCAAGCAACATCTTCAAATCGACATCTTGGCTCACAGTCTACCATAGCGAGTACGATTAAAAATAATCGGTTAATATTCAAATAACTCTGGCAAACAGAAACGCATTTCATCGAAGAGCTCATTTGAATCTAAACAATGATGTAATGCTCGGCCTACAAATATTTCTCTTAATAATTGCACAACTTGGTTATTTGCTATATTTTAGAATAAATAGCATATTCATGGCAAATTAATTTTAATAGATAAGATGCTGCGAAAGAACATTCAAAACGGCTTCAATTTTACACATACTCATCGAAGTTTAACGAAACTAGTTCCCAGTAAAGCATTAGATCCTCCACGAATTTGGACAGGGAAAGATAGATCCAATAATATTACAGTGGTTTGAACTACGGCTACTACTTAGTAAATACAATTAATTTGCTAATACTAAAACCAGCATGGGATAAAACCATATCTATTGCATTTATTGGTTGTAAGCTCATTATGATGGCCCTAATTAACATGATGCATACATATGTAATTATGTTTTGACTCAGTGTCAGAGACAGTGTCAACTTTGACCCACAGTTACTTTTGGAGCTGCCAGCGGAGCTAATTATGTGAAAACGACAAGCAGCACATTCAGCTCAATATCAATGGCACTGGAAATGGGTAAGTAGCCAAAAAAAAGAAAAAAATAAGATAAAAACGTGAACACAGCAACTAACAATGGGCGTTGACTTTCTCATAGTTATTTTTTAAGGATGAGGGGGGAGTGGGGGAGTGGATCAGTCGTCTACTCAACTCGCGCCTCTTCATGTGGGAGAGGGCAGAGACTCAACGTAATTCAATTAGAGGCGCTGCGACAAGAGATCAAAACAAAAGCAGCGTCCAAAATCTCCGGGGGTTGTGAGGCTTATGGCCAAAATATTCACGCTGCTGTATTTGTTGTTGTTGTTGTTGTTGTTGTCATTGGTAGTAAATTGGGGTCAACGCAATTTCGAAAGAAAGTGAAATTCTGCAACTGCTGCCAGCTTTGGCTACAGCTGATGGATGAAACTAGCCTCTCTCCCTCTCCCTCCCTCTCTCCCTCTCTCTCTCCCTCTCTCTGTCTCTCTGTTTCTCTGTCGATCTCTTGGAAACCCGTTTCGTGTCGATAATGGAGGCAACTGCTGCTCAACTCCTTTGCATGCTACAACCTTGGCTTTGCTCTTGAAAACGCCATAAGGTTTGACAAACGACCCCATCGTGCAGACAATACACACAAACACACACACAACCACACACACACATGCACACATACACAACCACACACACACAAACATATGTTTTCATATAAAATCCAAAGTGCACGCGATCCAACAATGCGCCTGGGAATCTTTTAACGCCGGCAGCGATGCTGCATCAAACCGCAATTGTTGTCGACCCTACATATGTACACATCTATAATATATACCCTATATATGCCATATATCTTGTGTGTATTTGCAAGCATTTACACTCAGAAAGAAAGGCAGTCCACAAACCATTCTTCATAAATTGAGTTAGAATCAGGCTAAAATTTATAATATCTAATATAATCTGGCTTTAGACTTTTATTATTATTATGATATTTATTTTTAATAAGTTTCACAAGATTTTAATGTCAGAATTTGTTGGCTTAGATTTGGGTTTGTTCTCAGATTAAGAGTTATTTTGATTTAAGTTCTCTTTGTCATAGAAAATTCGCTTCTAACCGATAACGGATTTACGGATTGATTCAAGATTCTTAATTATTTTTCTCAGTGTGTCTGGCGTCTTCCTCGTGTCTGTGGAGGCAACGAAAAGTGAAATTGTCGATCAAAAATGTGAAAAGAGGCGGCAAATGCAACAACAAAAACTGTCACAAGCGTGAAAAGCACAGCACAGCACAGCACATACATACATACATACATACATATGTATGCATATACTTATATATATAACGGCATTGGGTTTTCCAAGCAACAACAATTGCAATTGCAGTTGCAACAGCAACAGCAGCAACAGCAGCAACATTCGCAATAATTCACAGTAGGCGCCGCACATATTTCTTTTGCTGAAGGCAGCTGAAAGAAATTAATTATGAAAATACTCATCGCGTGGCCCGTAAATATTGCTAGAAAAAATCCAGCAACGCCCATGCGTTCAATGTTGCACGGCAATACAGTAGCAGCAACAGCAACAGCAGCAACAATAACAATAACATTAACGAAAGCAATGTCTTTTTATTGTCATATGGAAGTGCAAATGATTATTAAGTTGGAAAACATGACCCATAAAAAGAAGCATTACAATTTATTAGGTTTCTGAACCAAACAGCAAAAGAAGAGATGCAAAAAATTCAAAATAAAACAAGTGAGAATGATTACAGTGGGGCATAACTAACTACGGAATACTCTCCTATCCACTCAATAATTTACCATTGAACAATGTAATTAATGTAATTGATAATTAATTAATTCCAGCCAGAAAATGTGCTGCATTTTCAAAATTCCCTTTTCTGGTAGACGTTAGATATAATTTTAAGTTTGTGATATTTTCTACTTATAACTCTCGCGCCAGCTTTTTTTATTCAAATTTTTATTCCATTTTAAAGCGAATTTTTAAAAGACTTTAATAGTTTAGTTTATATGTAAACCTGTGCATATTTTATATTTGTAATTTACCTTACGTTAAGAAGCATGTCGTTTTAAACTAGTTATTTTCTTTGAAATACTAATACAATGACTTTCAATTCAAAATAATGAACTCAGATTTGACTACAATAATGGGAACTATGAAGCCACGCCCATCAATTCCCGACTTTCATTTGATTTCGCAATGTTATATATACGAGTATTTTGGCTTAAGTGGAGATACATAAAGACTTTTTCATCTTCACGGGAAGCCTCCGAGCGGATATTTCTGTTGCCTCAATGCTGCAAATCATTGCAACCTGCGTCTGGACAACTTTTCCAAAATGACTTGGCGCAAAATACCTAAAGACAATAATATAAATAAGAAAACAGTAAAATACTGAAATTATGCACCGGAATCTGGGACACAGGCAAAGATCACGTGACAGACCCTCTGAAAATATTCCCCATAAATTCATTCAATGTACATTTGCCCGATAATGCAAACAGTTGGCACACAAATAAAACTTAGCTCCTCTAATCTGGGCAACTATTTCAGATACTATGAGCGATAGGTAAAAAAAAAAGCAAACAGACTCGTTGCTCGAATTGACGGAAATGGAATATCTGTGCCGGTAGCGACAATGGACAATCGGCAAGTATTGGCAGTTGAAACGACGCAAATTTCCATATATATGGTATCATTATCAGATTACGATATCGTATGTAGGAATTTAAATACTTCTTGATCAGTACATAAATAAAAATAAGTATAAAATACCTTATGTATGGAATGTTCCATGTAGAAATTGCGCTCTCAATTTTGTGTTAACAAAAATTGGGACGTGAATAGTTGCAAGTATCCAGAGATTATCTCTAAAACTACAAGCAGTGAAAACTTTGTTAAAACCAGAGTTGATTTTCAAATTCGAAATTGAAGATTGTAGCTAATAGCGTAGCTTAGCTCATCTTGAGTTGGAACAACCTATAAGAAATTGTAATACTTTTAATGATTGTGTTGACTGACAACCCAATATGCCACGCTTGAACTTATTTCATGAATTAGGATTATGATACAATAGTCTTACAGATGGCTCCAAGTGCTTGAATTAATTTAGGTTAAGTTTTTGTGTGATATTTGATTAGGCGTAGAAAACAGCTACAACCTCGACCTGGCTGTACAAATATTGTGGCCTTGCTACAAGCAGCCAACCCAAGCAACCACTCGAATGTGGCAAATTATAATGCTATATAATTTGATTAGTTGCGCTTGTCGCTTGTCTCTGCTTACTGCCAAAGCCAAAAAAAAAAAAACAAAAAAAAAAAATAAGACATTTTGCGCAATTTCTTTTATGCACTCACATACAAAGTAATTTGTGAGCAATGCGCTAATGTTGTACGGAATACATAGCTGATTGGCAATGCGGAATTACATTTACGGGAGCAGCACAGCACCTGCGACACAATATGGAGACACTTTCGAGTCTGAGTCTGAGTCTGAGGCTGAGATGGATCTGGAGAGATGGAATGGGAATGGGAAATGTAAAGAGAAACAGAAGCAGAAGCAGAGTCAACAATGGTGACAGCACGCGAGTAATTAGCATACTTATTTTTTCTTTGATTTGTCGCGTAATCGCATTATAAACAAATTATTGCCTGCCTGGCGTTATGTTCCAACGATCGATCAGTTAGCGAGCCATCATCGAGCTGTCGATGTCGCTTTCGATGGTGATGGTGATGGTGATGGTGATAGTGATGTCGATGTAATCCAGCGATTCGTATTGTCTTTGCATAATGTTTGCATCAATCGATGCTATTGTCATTCCAGCTCCACTCAGCTCCCGGAAGACCGCAATCTGACGAAGCATTTATCACTGTGTGTGTGTGAGCGTATTTGTGGTATTTTTGTTTGGCTATCAATTACAATTTATAGACACCAGTATGTCCCACGGTTAGGCCCAGACAAGGAAGGTAAAATGCAAAAACACAGTCGAGGTCCTAGCACCAAATACTACCGATATCCACGTTAATTTCTTGTTCAAAAAATCTCTTGAACATTAGTAAAAGTAGCAGCGAATAAAAATTCTTTTTGTCGCACACTAAAAAACTTTTTGAGTCAGTTGATTGTTTTTTATTATTAATAATCAATGAGCACAAAAAAGTGGAATACTTGAAGAAACACAAATTAAGAATTTACATGTAGAAACATTTTTGTATAGAATCCATTTTTAAAATAATGGCAATGTGTTTTTAGCCACTTTTAAGGGATCCACCCACACAATTAATATGACTCCCCCTCCCAGCGCACAAAGAGATATGCACAAGAAAATGTCTCACAGTTGGCCGTTGTAGTTCACAATAAGTAGTCTATATATATATATATATATATATATATATATTTATATATACATATATATATATATATATATGTATTGTGGCCAAGACTCCAAGAGAGGAGCAGATTTCAATACAATACACAGAAAGAGCTGTTGATGTTGCTGCCGAGTGTCAAAAGTGATACAGTATAAAAAATAAAAATAATAATAATAATTATAATTATAATAAGAGCTGCCAAGACTGGTAACATAATCGGCGCATTGTAGATTGTTTTTATTGTTATATCGCATTCTTGCATGGCGCTCCAGTCACCTACAACCCGCAACCCACAACCCACAACCCACAGTCCACAAGCCGAGCAGCCTCAGCTAACTAGCCATGCACCCACAATACCACCACCAGCTGCGATTTCAGAGCCACAGCTCCACCTACAGCAAATTACTGTGAGTCAGAGTGCCGCCGCATCCAACAATAACAAAAAGGGTTAGGAAAAAATGACAATAACAAGAGCCAGCACGTCAGGCCGCGACCGGCAAAGGCGACGCCAAAGACACCGCCGCTCAGGAAAACACAACACAGTGGAAAAAAAGTGAAAATTTGTCCGCGTCCAAAAATTATGCGCTTTTCACACGCGCAGCCTCAGATTCACTCGCTGCCAGCAGCACTTGCCTTGTTTTTTATTTTTATTTTTATTTCTATTTTTTTCTTTTTTTTTTAAGACGTGTGACAATGTGCGT
Organism: Drosophila picticornis; assembly: GCA_035043845.1. Lineage (NCBI taxonomy): Eukaryota > Metazoa > Arthropoda > Insecta > Diptera > Drosophilidae > Drosophila > Drosophila picticornis. Next base: position 21,957,864 of record JAWNMR010000492.1, on the reverse strand, counting down.
CGTTGACTTTGCTTTGAAAACGTTGAACGTAGAACCGGTCGTGTGTTCCGTGCATCTTTCAGGTTTCTGCTTTAGTTTCCAAAATGCACGTAGCAGCCCAAAATGGGCGAATGGGTGACTTGGGTAAGGGAGTGCAGGTAGGCGGCAGGAAAATGGCTTATAGGCTGGCTGGAAAAACAACTTCAATGGACTCCCGGCACATTGCAACAAATAATGGCATCTTTCCACCACACGAATTAAATATGTATGTGCATACGAATGAAAATCACCATATGATAAGGTTATTATGGATATATATATATATATACACATATAGATGCGTATATATTTGCAAACAATATCTATCGGTGATTTTTCTGTATTAAAATATAAATATTTATATTGTTTAATTAACCTTTTCATTTCGGTAATCTTGATTTAATTTATAGAAGAAAAGATTGATTTATTATCAAATAAAATAAGAAAGGAAATTTCAGTACTGAAATTTATAATACGAGTAAAATTTATCGTAAACATGATTATTGGTTTTGAGTCTTTTTAATTATCAACGCACTGGCTTTCATTGCCTTTGCCTTGAGACTAAATGAAATTCGCCGATTTGATTGCTGTTTCAGCCCACTGTGCAGGCGACACACGTTGTGACGTTGAACTTGGGTGTTGAAAAATTTAAATTAAAATAAAAGTAAAAGTTGTTGTTGTTGTTGTACTCACTCGTTGTTTCTAAGCATTTTCTATTGTTGTTGAACTTTTTTCGGTTTTTTCTTTTGTGGCCATTTCTTTTTTCGGGTCAAATGCGAGCACCGGCGTCTGGCCAAGTGCGTGTGCCAATGTGTGTGTGTGTGTGTGTGTGTGTGTGTTAACGCTCATGTTTGCGGCCAGCAAGCAGCCAAGCAACCGCCCTTTGGTAATTAAGATCTTGTTGCTCGGCCTAAGTGACGCCAATTAAGCCATATTTTTATGGGCCGCTGGGCAGATACATATACCACCTCAACTTGGCCACTGGTAAGAAAAGCTGGGGCATATATAAAGTATCTGGCAGATTTATCTCACTCGCTGCAACCAATTCAGTTATGCAAGTTCTGCAGGGGAAAATGCCGAAAATTGCTTCTTGTTTGTTTTATTTGCTTTTTTTTTCTTTGGGATCTGTGGGAAAAACGTTGGCCGTGGACAGGCCTCAATTATGAAACCGGACGGAGTCAAGTCGCGTCGAGTCACATAAATAACTGACACTCTTTCTAAGTTGTTAAAATTGAAGTGAAATTGCAACTGATTATTTGAATTGTCTTTTTTTCATTTTTTGTTTTTTGTTTTGGCCCATTAAAAAAAGGGCATAATGATAGAAAAGCCACAGAGCCGCAGAGCCGCAAAGCCGCATAATATTTGAGTTATAATTAAATGGCGCGACGCTAGAGCGCTTATAAATAATATAAACTAGATTATGCCATTGTTACAGTTATTTTTAAAGTTATAGTTATAGTTATAGTATTGTTTATTGTTTCCATTCGCATCTGTTATCCACGTTCGCGTCTCTGTCATTAATTTCAAGATATTTACTTGGGCATCAGCTTAATTGGCTGCCGCTTTAATCAAAAGCGTGTCAACTGAAAGCATTAATAAACTCATACATGGACTTGCATATCTGTACGAACATATGTGTAACAGACACTGCGTATGCGTAATGCGTGCTCTTCTTCTTTACATAAGGGCCACAATTGCAGATGATTGTGTAATCCAATTTGGCAAGCAATTATTCATTGACAACTGACACATTTGCAAATGAATGATAAATGTTGTAGGGATATGCAAATGCTTTTCACAATAGCTAATTAGCTTTCCCAATTGGATTCCAATTAGAAACAATATGGAAATGTGTTTGCTAACCATAGCGGAAGCTGGCTTTCAAAACGGAAATGATACTGTAGCAGTCCAATATAACATTTCTAACAATCGACTAACGAATTTCACTCGCATGAAAGCAAATATTGAAAGTGTAAATAATTAGCATGTGCGATATATGCTCGTTTCTGCTGAACTATTTTTAAATATTTTATCACTTTAACGGGCAAAGTAATGTTAGCTGTTTGTTTACACGAACCTTGACATGAACTGAATAAGAAATCTGGACTTTAACCATACGAATACTCTTCAATTATACGCAAAATGTGGGCGTTTCATATCTGAGAATTATATGACGCCCTTGAAGAAAATGTGGTTCTTTTTTTAAATTTAATTTGTATAAAATACAACTTAAAACTTGCACAAAAAATCGCTTTGAATTCAATTCAGACGGACAGCATCCATGGGTAGATCAACTCACTTATTCATACTTATCAGGAATTTATTTCCCCATGGGGTCTGATCAGTATCCGTATTCGATGGGTTCAAGGTATTCAAATGCTTTCCAACCAATAAATATGAAGTGATACTCCATATCACAGAAACTTCGCGCCTTCAGTTAACAATTAGCTAACGGTTATTCCCATGGCAGTATTTTTAAATTTTATTAGTGGCTCTGCTTTGCTTTTATGTTGTATGAAAGATCGATTTGGCCTTTCTGTTGGCATGCGAAAAGCGCAGTAAATGGACGTGTCTGTTGAGTTACATAAATGCCGAAAAGCAGTACAAGCAATGCCCAAAAATGATGTTTAAATATATAACATGCATTGGTTGTATTGCCATTGTTAGAGTTAATGTTATTGTTTTTGCCCCCTTTTTAGTTCCGGGGGGAGAGTGGGGGTGTGCTGGGGTGGAGTGCTTCGGTATTGTTCGGTTTGCCTTTGCGTGCGTAACAGGTGCGCCCCACAATTGCCCGTAGTGCATTTCAATTGAAAAGTGAAACACAAATTGGAAGAGCACCAAAACTGAGTACACCAATCAGGAGGCAGGTGCGCGGCATGTAGAAAGTACGCGACACGCATACGTCATGTGCCATATCATATATATATATATATATGTGCATATATGGATAATGGATAATGGATAATGGATACTGCCACGTAATTGTAGCACTTCAAATGTGTAGCATTGTGTAAGCTTCGAATTTGCATTGGATTGCACCAAATTATTTTTCTCTTTGCTGCTTCTTCTTTTTTTGTGAATGACCGATGCGTGGACACCGCAGAGGAGCAGGTGTCATTGACTGCTTAATGCGCCCACAATCACAATTATATAATCTGCTTGATGGATGGCACTTTAATAGACTCGACGACTGACTGACTGTCAACGTCGGAGCAAACGTCATTGCCATTGGGCTTTCTTCTCCCCCTCTCTCCCTCCCCGTCTCTCTCTGTTTATATCTGGCTTAGCTAAAGCTAAGCTGCAGTTCACGCAGAAAGAAAAACAGACAGCCAAATGGAGAGAGACGGAGAGAGAGAGAGAGAGAGAGAGAGAGAGGGAGGGAGTGCGGGAGAGGGAGAGGCCAGACGATGCATGAAAAGGCGCTGATGTGATAATTATTTAATTGCAAATGCATTAGGAAGTTGCAAAGTGCTTGCGATTTTTTGTATTTTTTTTTTTTATTTTTTTGCCAAGTAGCTTATTTTTTTTTTTGTAATGTGTATGTGTAAACAAGTCAACCAAATGCAATAAATGGCCCATTTGAGTCAAGAAAGTCAGTTTAATTTAACTAACAGCTTAATCGGGTTCTTAAATAAACCGTTCCTGCTTGCAAGTGCAACTTGGTATTATAAATCGGTTGCAGATTGCAGATGTACTATAAATCATTGTTGTGTAATTATTCGATAACGGCTTGGATGATTTTTATTTCATTTCATTGTTAAATGACTTGATCAGTTCTAGGAATTTCCATGGGTTTTTTTTTTTTAGTTGTTATTTAACTACATTTTCAGTGGCAATAAAGAGAAATAGTAATTTGATTTTCATTTACTTTGGCAAATTGGTAAATCAATTTTGAAACTATACTTGTATAATTGAGCTATAAGGAAACTGTAAATATATGTTAGCAACTAAACGACATTTGTTAAAAAGAATAATCGAACTAAATTTACAGTTCGATTCGTGAAACTATTCATGTTTTTCATTCATCATACGATATAGTAATCCAATTTAGCAGCTTAAATTGAAATATTTCATAGCTAAGGGAGGAGAGTCAGAAGTGCATTCAACAATTGAAAGCTGCAGCTAAAATATTCTCCTCCCATCGAACTTCTTCATTTACAAGTACAAATACAATAAAAAAGATATGAATCATATGTAGGATAGTGGAAAGTGAGCGAACAGGCAACTGCCACAAACCCATTTATGAGCCCTTGACATTTTGCCGACTCATCGCGAACACAGAAAACCTGACCTAACCCAAGACCCAAGGCTCAAAATCCACAACTCAAGACCCATTAACTGGCGGGTATGTAGTACGTATGGGAAGATTCTCGGTAAATGCGTCATTTGTTTTTATTTGCTTTGCTTTTGTTTGGCCTGCATTTTTATTTCCACACTTACCATTTTCACTGCAAACGCATACAATTTCCCAGGAAAACTCTAAAGTATGAGTTTGCGCCTCGCTTTCGGGAAATTGTCTGTCTATTGTGGCACTTATCCAGTCGATGGGTCTGTCCTTTAATTTGATTTATCCTGTATGTGCAACAGGTAAGAAATACTTTCGTTGATTCTTTTCAAATATTATTTATTCTTTTTGTAACACAAATATATCAAAAGTCGAAAACTTTTTCTTGGAATCGAGTAAAACAAACAAAAAAAAATTTCTCAAATTTGCACCAAAACATTTCATGCAAATTTTTGTTTAAGTAAATTTTTGCACTTGATTTGCTGTTTTCACATGATTTTCATTTTCGACAGACAGGCACGGTGCACGGTGACGCTCGATGCTCACCCACGGATTTGTATCTGGAATCTTGGTTCTATATGTGTGTATCTCTCGACAATAGTATCTCGTTAACCAAGCGATCGAAGCCCAAGACCAAAACAAACTGCACATGCGCGCAGGCGCCCACAAACTGAGTCGCGCGCATGGAAAATGCGGCAGGTAAAGCGGCAAACGGCAAACGGCCAACAGCAAACGGCAAACGACAAACGGCAAACGACAACAACGACAGCAACTGCGCCAGCAACAACGACAGCAACAACGACAGCAACAACGTCGCACCGTGAGACAACAACGACATCAGCAGCAGCTTGAAAGAGAGAGCGAGATGGAAACGGAGAGCCGAATTGTGGTCGCCTCCAACAAGCAGTACGTGAGCGCTCGCGGGCGGTTTCTGCTCAAAGGCAGCATGCAAAATATTGCAAATATCTGTGACAACAGCAGCGCTGAAACTGAAACTGAAACTGAGACCGAGACTGGAACCGAGATCGAGACTGCGACTGCGACTGTGTCTGTGTCTGAAACTCGAACTGCAGCAATGGCAGTGGCAGTGGAAGTGAAGTGGCATCCGATATGCTGCACATCCACTGATCTAATTGAGACAATTAAAAACTACAACAACTGAGAACGTTGCTTGGACGGTCGTAATTCGACCACTGAAAAGGTTGTTATTAATGCGCCTTTAGATATAGATTTTAACAACTTGTGTGTGTGTGTGTGTGTGTGTGTGTGTGTGTCGGGGGGAGTAGGTGTGACCGGGTATATTAGATTTACCTTTCTTCGAAGGGGATTATTCGAATTTACCTTCCAATTTTGATAGTTATATCTGTACAATTTTTAATAGGTGTTCTTTCAAAATCTGTGACTATAGCCCTTAATTATAGCCAACTATCCTCCAAGCTGTCGTTTTATCGATTTACAATTATCGTTGTTATCGATTTGCCAATTTAAACACTTTGTGTTAGACGAATATATTTTCAAATATAGTTTCAAGTTCCAACATTAACAGGACAGACAGACGATCATTGCACAAACCCAACATACGCTTCTCTCTTGGAATAGGACAAGTCACAATTAAAATGAATTATTAATTTAACAAAACAACTAAATGTTTCAATATATGTATATAGGTATATAATAAATAAATGAATCGACCGTTAGTTCCTAAAGCAACTATATAATAGTATATCTTGGTACATTTTTTTTTGTGATTTAGAAGCTGACAAAATTAAAATATTGATGAATTTGACAGAAAAAAAGGACAACCATTAAGTATTAAATAATACAAAAAATTATTAATAATTGTAAATATATCTAGGCGATTAATCCTGATGGGGAATTGTGATCAGCATTCAGTTCGGTTGATGCAATTTTTCCCAGGTACATTTTCCGAGCTGCAATTTTGGCAATATCACCTTTGTGCCTATAGTTCTGTGCGTATTGAAATCCAAATTGAACTGAACTTGTCCGACCTCAAATACTTAACGCGCCAAGTTTCTTACTTTTTCTCTTTTCTTTTTTGTGGAAACAAACAACTGTGGAATTATTGTCGATTCAATTTTCATGTCAGGTCGCACAATTGCACAAAACAGCATTTAAATGCTGATCTTGGCTAGCAATTTTTTTAAACATTTTTTTCTTTCTTAAATTATTTAATGTTTCGGCACAGCAACAACAAAGACAAGATGAAAACAACGTGTAAATGCGCCAATTACATAACAAGTGCGAGTCTGAGCAACGCCAAAAAAAATACAATTGTATCTGGCCATTTATCTTGGCAGGGGGGAGGTCGCCAATGGGCCCTGTTTGTGTCCCCAAATAATCATAATAAAAAATAAATAAAAAAAAGTTCGCACGAAATGTTTGTGATTTGTTTACTGTTTGACTAGTTGACTTGTTTGCTGGGTCAGCTACGCAACACCTGCCCTGAAGAAAGTGAGGAACAAAACACCATCACTGTCAGATACACAAGTGTCGCTATGTCTGTGTGGATGCAGGCTGAAGATGTACACACATAGATAGGCAGTTGCTTAATGGCCAAAGTTACATTTCGCTCGTAGTATATGGCCGTTTAGGGCCAAATGGCACGTTTCATTTTCGGCGCAGCTCTAACGCTTATCACAACATCAGCTGGCAAGGAGAGGCGGGCGGGCGGCACAGAGAGAGGGAGAGCAAAAGAGAAAAAGAGAGAGAGAGAGAGGGAGAGAGAGAGGTTGAGCGAGCGAGACTGAGTGAGGGAATAGTGTAAGCCTACGTGCCTGGACTACGTCCAATGACGGAATGATTTTGCATGTGAGTGCCAGCCTGCCTGCTGTCTGCCTGCCTGCCTGTCTTTCTGGCATTTGGGGGATTGAAGCGGCGGCCTGCTTTAATTGTCGCCAGCGCTGAAATAATTTTAACGAGTTACGCGCATGCGCAATTGTCCAACCAAGCGACGGTTCCCGCTTCGTCTTCGTTTGACGCAACACCCCCTCACCACTGCCATCAACCCACCCGTCTGCCCGTTGCCTTATGCAATCGAGGCGGCGCACCGTCGACTTTCACTCATTTGAGAATTCATTGAGTTGTGGCCGCCGTGCGATATAATTGCATATTTATCGCGCTCATTGTAGATTTCTATACATTCCATATCCATAAACACACACAGGCAGACACACTCCTTTGTATGTATGTGTGTATGTGTGCTTCTCATCAATCAAATAACACTATTATCACATTATAATTATAATCACACAATTGCTCGCTCTTATTCAATATGCGAAAGATTGCATTTAATGTGTGTATTTAAATACGATGTTCTATCGATTATAAAATATGACACATTATTTTTAAGAGGATGTTACTTTCTACGACAGCAACACCTCGCCCTTTTGTAAAATGATTAAAATGACTTGCACCTTGGACAAATTGTAATCTTTATATAAGTTCTGACGTGTGATAAGATTGCATTGTTTCGGGGAAATTCTAAATAGCGCAAGTGTCTTTAATATTTGACAATTTAATTTATCTTAAAATATAAGTCAAGATAAATATCTTTTTACTTAGAAAAAGAATTGTTGATAATGTTAAGCTTCTGCATGCAGTAACAATTAATCAGCAATCAGTCCGATACACAAATATTGATAATAAACTAAATCTGTGTATTTAGTGTGATTTGTTTTGAATCATTTGGCATTGATTGCAATTGGGTGCCATGCTTGCTTTTGCTAAAAAGCCTCAAGTATTCAATAAAATGAGTGTTTAAACCAACTGACAATAGCGCAAAGATGCAGATATACATTATCAATCACACTGATAAGAACAGGATTAGAATGAGCAGTTCTGAGTGATCCACATGGCCAACAAATGGATCTACTCTGAACTTACTCACAACGTGGAAGCATCAAAGGACTTCTTTAATTAAGCACTCAAATATTGGCATATTTGATTGAGCTTGAAGTGCCACTGATAAGATATTGAGAGACAGACAGACAGACCATAAAGCGGAAAATAAATTGAATCGTAAGCTTATCGATGGCAATAATATTTCTAATTAAAAACGAACCGAATTGATTTTAAGAACCATTTAAGATAGAATTATCAGCCAATTAACTTCAATTAAACTACAATTTATTCAGACAAAAAAAAAAATGGAAACAATATATAGACCATAAGGATGGACAATCAAAAAAAAAACTATATAGTTATGCATTGCTTACAGCTACACAGTGGAAACAGTAGTTTATTTTTCTTCATCTATCTAAATCTTCGCACTGTAACATTGAAAATGTGTGTGGCTTAAGGATTGTTGCAATCAAAGCCGTACACGCAAAATCTTTGCCTTGGATCGAACTGCATACCCTCGGGACAATCTAGGGTTTGATCCATTAGTACTCCATCGTCTGTCTCATAGCACAAAACGTATTGGGAACAGTTGCCAGTTTTGGGCAGGAAGCCTGTGGTGGCGCAAATAGGTCGCGCTGTGGTGCCCGTTCCGGGAGTGGTCGGAATGGGCAGTTTGGTGGTTTCGGTTACATCTGTGTTACTCGGACCGGGAGTGGTCTCGCCGGTTCCGGGCTCGTCAGTTGGATTTTCGGTGGTTTCGGGGTCGTCAGTTGGATTTTCGGTGGTTTCCGGCTCGTCAGTGGGATTTCCTGTGGGTTTGGTGGCACCTGTAGGCTCGTCGGTTGTAGGCGCGTCAGTGGGATTTCCGGTAGGCTCGGGCGCACCTGTAGGCGCACCTGTAGGCGCACCTGTAGGTGCACCTGTAGGCGCATCTGTAGGCGCACCTGTAGGCGCTCCTGTAGGCGCACCAGTAGGCGCACCTGTAGGCGCACCTGTAGGCGCACCTGTAGGCGCACCTGTAGGCGCACCTGTAGGCGCATCTGTAGGCGCACCTGTAGGCGCTCCTGTAGGCGCTCCTGTAGGCGCACCTGTAGGCGCACCGGTAGGCGCACCTGTAGGCTCGTCGGTTGTAGGCGCGTCAGTGGGATTTCCGGTAGGCTCGGGCGCAGCTGTAGGCGCAACTGTAGGCGCACCTGTAGGCGCAGCTGTAGGCGCACCTGTAGGCGCACCTGTAGTCGCACCTGTAGGCTCGCCGGTTGTAGGTGCGTCAGTGGGATTTCCGGTAGGCTCGGGCGCACTTGTAGGCGCGTCAGTGGAATTGGGTGCTTCGCTAGTTGCTGCAGGATTTGTTGGTGTCGGTGGCTCCGCGGTTGTGCTTTCATCTAAATTGTCTGGTGGTATGGTAGGATTCTCAATGTCACTGCCGTCCGCTGGGTCAGCATCATTCCAGTGAACACATTTGGCAAGGTCCGCGTTAAACACCATATTGTCCTGGCATGTCAAGAGTCTCAAGTCATATCCACCATTTGGACTTGGATCGCAGATGAAGTATTCCTGCTCATTATCCTCGAGCGCAATGAAGCCAGTGTGGCTGCACGGATGACTGGATTCGGCATGGGCAGCACCGATCAGCAAGAGGCAAATTGCGCCAACTGCCAATTGAATGTTCAACATTTTCGTGGGCTTAATATATATATATATATATGATTGGGTTCTTGCTTGATATATCGTTTGTGACCCGTTACTCGTTTCGACAGACTAACTGGGTATGCACTTAGTTCGGTTCTTTTATAGTCGACCACAAACAACATTTTGACAACCGTTAAGATTATGCCCGATTAGCTGATAAGCGAGGTGCTTCAGCTGCTGCTGGCCATCAGCATATGATATAAGTACTATTTATTAAAGAACTCTTGTCTTTATTCATGCTAAATTGGGGGGGAGGGGGAGTCTACAAAAACAAATATTTAACAACCATAACTAAAATTGAGACTAGGCCTTAATACACCAACATAGATATCTGCTCTGGAATTACAGTGGTTTAGTTTTCAAGACTAGCCTGCTCGGCGCTCTCCAAGGATATGGCCTGCCCCTTGGCTTCCTTGGCTTCCTTGGCTTCCTTGGCTTCCTTTTTAGCCAGCTCTTTTGCCGCCTTCCTAGCCAGTTTTTCAGCCAATTTCTGTTGCTTGAGCGCGGTTTTCTCTGCAAGTTTTGCGGCCTTCAGGCGCTGCTTCTCCTCAACCTTGAACTCCTTCTGTTCAATCTGAATGGCCGCCTGATCAAGGGCCTCCAGCGACTGTGCCGCAACTTGATGCAACCAGTCGTAACGCCAGCAGCATCTCAGGATCGGTTGATAACTTTCTCCTTCCGAGCAGCGCACAATGTACTTATGGAAGCCACCCTGCAGACTGAACACGCAACTGTAGTAGTACTTATCATTGGTGCCAGGAAAATGTCCGGGGCTCTCACAAACAAATTGGTCGTTCGTACAGTTTGATATATCACGCACGCAGCGCCCATATTTAGGTGAAAATGCCAACCAAGGTAGACAGGTCATCTCTAAGTTAACCAGTCCATTGGTTAGCGGATCTACCGCACAAGTGTGATAGCGCCGACAATCGCCGTCAATGTCCGGAAAAGTTCCAGTGTTCGTACACTCGAATACGGGTAAAGGTGTTGGTACAATCGGGGCCGGGGACGAATCCTGGATGAGGCTTGGAAGAGTAGTCAGCTCCACACCTGGGGTTGAAGTTGATAGCTGTGGAATGAGGGTGCTAGAACCTTCCAGTTCCTGGCCGCCGGGACCGGTATTGGATGGATCCTCATTTGGTTGTGCAGTGGTCTCGGGCTCTGGTTCTGGCTCATTAGAATGGTGCGTAGTCCCTATGCCGCCATCTTCTGTGTTTATTTCTGTTGTTGTATCAACTACATCAGTGGTCGGTTCTGTTAGTTCCTCGGCAATGGTTGTACTTTCGGGCAGATCTGTGGTGATATCTGATATTTCCACGCCACTGCCACTGCCTTCAATAACAGTTGTTAACTCGTTCAAAATAGTTGTTTGGGCCAGAATGCTGCAGGACATGCTCATCAGCTGAAATTTTAGTTGTAATAAGGTTAGTATACCCACAGCATTGGCATGTAGCTTTGCTGCATTGAGAACTCACCAGCACCGCACAAAATATAAACACCGAGTTGCCAGTCATCGTTGCAGTTGTTGTTCTGGTTTTTGTGGTCGTCATCGTGTTGCCAGTGGCTAACTTCGGTCGATCGTTGTATGAACTACTGGCGTTACCCACACCCTATTATATAGCAGATTTCCAGACAGCGGATGCTGCGGCTTATCAACGACCCTAGCACCTAAATTATGAAGCTGGCCCTATCTTAGATTATACATATATATATAGCGCAAATAAAAAATAAAATAAACGTTTGGCTTAACGTCACAAAAACAGTTGTAAAGCATTAAAATCAGCAATGCGAATGCGCACCTGCCACGCCCAATGATCGCCGCCTCCCACCCTCCGCATTTGCGAACTCAATCTCTGTCCGCGGATGTGAAACGGAAGTGTGTATAGATATAGATACAGATATAGATATAGACACAGATGTAGATACAGACATAGATACAGATACAATTATATATATAGATACGAATATAACTATAGATATAGATATAAATATGGATATAGATATAGATATAGATATAGATATAGATATAGATATAGATATAGATATAGATATAGATATAGATATAGATATAGATATAGATATAGATATAGATATAGATATAGATATAGATATAAGATATAGGTATGGATACAATTATATATATAGATATAGATACAATTATATATATAGATATAGATATTGATATAGAAATAGATTTAGATATAGAAATAGATTTAGATATAGACATGGATGTGCTTAGGCAAAAAACGAAAGACGTGTTGTTGTGAATATCGGATGGGGTTTTTTCGCCTATCTGCATTATTTATAAGTACTTTATACATTGTGCCACAGACCTGCTTTTATATCAGAGCTATCAAACAACAAGTCTGAATCACTAAGATTACATAATTAACTCGGTTTTTTTTCAATGTTATTATAATCAAGAAAGAACGTTGTAATCGGGCGTAACCGACTGCGAAATTCTTTTACACCATACGTTATTCCAGCGGATAACAAGTGGCAAAGAACAGAGTGGGTGTACCCAAGAAATACTGGCCAAGTTTGACTTTCAAATTGCGATAGATGTAAGCTAGTAACCTTCCTTCGAAATTTGGTAACTGTAGCTCTTAAAGTACGGGAGATATATACTTCTGGGAATTTTGGAGGCTTGTCTGGGCGTGGCCGTGTTGGAGTACGATCTTAGTAATCTACCTTCCAAGTTTCCAAGAGATATATGGTCTTATCGTTTTACAGTACCAGGTGTATCGGTTAAGGTAGGCAGAATGGGCGTGGCCATCAAATTTTTTATCGATATTTTAGGGGAGTTACCAGTAACTTACTTTTAAGATTTAGTGGCTCTAGGTTAAAAAGGTTGTGGAAGATATGCGCATTTCAGACTTCTAGGGCCGAATTTTCTCTGGGCGACGGTTGTGGGTGTGGTCAGAAAATTATATATGCCGATACTTGGAGGAGATTATCAGCAATTTACATTCCAAGTTATTCGACTCTATCTTTAATATTGTAGTGAACATGCGGCTTAATCGATTTACACTTTCCGAAATATCGGCTTTGTCGATTATGGGCACAGGTGTGTTCTTTAAAATTCCCAATTACAATTTTTAGGAGCAGCGGAGGTGGGTGTTGTGTACGCCAATCATTGGAGGACATCAACATCAACAAACAACCCACCAACCAAATTTGGTGACTGTAGCCTTCAAGTTGTGGGAGATAGCGATTTACGGTTATCGATTTGATCGATTTCCTAGCCTCCTAGTGAAGCCTCTATCTCTGAGGGTGTCGAAAAAAGTTGCGCTCCTACAGACGGACAGACAGCATGATGGACTTTGCACAAAACCAATATACTATGATACATTCGGTAACAAAGTATAAAAAGTTATATCCTTTCCTCAAATTTCACTGCTGATTAAAGTATTAGTGTATGAAACTCTTTACTCTTTACACAATGATCTGGAGCTAGATTTTCCAAAAAGCTATACTAGATTTGTTATTTATAACAGTCAGTTATAAAGAAGTTTTTGTCAACGATATTCCTTATTGATTGATTTTGTATAAGATGAGTAATAGATCTTTGATTAATTTGTATTTTATTCAGATCTATTGAATAATTTGAAATACTTATCATTTAATCAGCACGTAGATATTCATTTTCATTATTATTATCAAGGAAATTACATTGCAGCTAAATGTTAAGATTTGGACGTTGTTTTTGTGAGTGAGCCTACTAAAATACCACAATTTAATTACACAATCTGTTGCAAGTGCATTCAAAATATACAATATATATACATACGACATATATACATTTGTGTAAAGATGATGATGCTCCTATGCTGCGCCTTATCAGATTGCGGTGGTATCTGATGATCAGCTGCAGTGTGAAGCGGTCATAAACATAATCCTCTCCAGGAAGGCAAACGGCGTCAGCGAAGACAAACTCTTTAGCATACATTATGCATACATACATACATACATATATATATTATGTATCTGACGTTAATCTCTGACACACACATACACACATATATATACGAATAGATACACCCACACACACATACGGATAGATACACTTTGTGCAGTCAGTGCATGTTTGTATGTAGATATCTTCAATGTGATAAGCGCGATTATTATCACAGTTTTTTTTGCCATTATCTAAACGGGTTTTCGGTTTGGTAAAATGATGAATGCTAACGAGCAGACGACGCGCCTCACACAGCACCACAGTACACACAGTACATACACAAATTCCACACGAAAAGCAAATCAGATTCCAAATCGGATCATCCCCGCTGGAAAGAATAAGAAGAAGAGGAGGGAGGAGCATAAAGCAGGAAACCTACTACCATTATTATTATCATCACTGTGATTGGCAAGGAGCAAAGAATGGCAACAACAGTCGCTGCTGCTGCTGGTGGCACCCCCGTGCGTCGCGCTGGTGCTCGCGCCACAGCCGGTGTCCAACGACGTCGGGTGGTCAAGAAGCACATACAACAGAAGTATATGCTCTGCGGCTTTGCCATACACGTAAATAGTCAACTCTCTCTCTCTCTCTCTTTCTCTCTCTCTCTCTTTCTCTCTCTCTCTCTCTCTCTCTCTCTCACTCTCACTGTCTCTCTGTCTCCCACACACACTCTCACTGAAGCAAGCGCTCTCTTTAGTGTACTTAGTCTCTCTCTTTTTCTCTCCTTCTCTCTTTCTCTCTGTCTCTGTGTGTCCGCTCTTAGGCCTTTCTGGCAACGCCGGCGTACTTGTATGGCAACGTGGTCGAATCGGACAAGGATCTAGTGCTGCGCATTTGGCCAGCGATTGTCTATCAGGCAACTGGCGAGCTATGCCGCTCCATTTTGGAGCATCTGACCACAGAGTACAGCGGACGATCGTGCGAGACGAATCAATACAGACGAATGTTTCTGCTGGCCACACTGATTGCATGTCTATCGCTGATGATCAGCGGCATATTCTTCTCATCCGCTTGGGTGGTTGTTACCACCACCACTCAAACCGTTGCGATTGTCTTCTACGGCTGCTTTGCTGGTGAGTTGCCCATCACATTTTCATTATGATTGCAATTGGAAGTGTGTGTGTGTGTGCGTGTGTGTGTGTGTGTGTGTGTGTGTGTGTGTGTGTGTATGTGTGCGTGTGCGTGTGTGTGTGCGTGTGTGTGTGCATGTGTATCTCGTTTAAGGTATTGGCTCCAGCCTGTATCTGTGGAAGACACACGTCATACTGGAGGCAGTGCGTCCGCGCGAGGACAAGTATGTGCGCAAAACAATACATCTGTGTGGCGAGGCCTTCTGCCAGCTGTTCCTCTCATTCGTCTTCACCAGCCTGCGAACATTGTATGGAACCGCACAATCGATAGTCCTGATGTCGGCGATGCTGGTAAACCTGATACCATTGAGCCTTATCATTACCAAGCGTCGCGAGGATGCCTTCACCACCAAACGCATATCGGTGATCAAGGCGGAGACCGGTTTCGGTGCGCTGCCCTTGCGTGGTGCACTGGCGGCCAACTTTGTGGCCGATCAATTGGATGGACTCGATACGTTAGCGATTTCATGGCGCAATCCGACAACAGAGATAACCGGCACTACCCAGTCCGGCTCATCAGGGCCAGTGGCAGCTGTGGCCGCCGCTGTCCTCGATACGCACAGCAATTATATGCTGGCCACGGATGAGGCATATGTCACCTATATGAATCCTAATGGCGTTGAGATAATGGAGATCATACCCGAAGAGGATGAGACAGTCTCCATAATGCGTTCCAGCAATGCCACCATCGATAATTACAACATAACACAGTCACAAGTGCTCCACAAGTCCCATTCCAATGGTCGGCTCTATCCGCAGAATCCAATAAATCCCTCCGGTACCGGCAGCTCATCACCCCTGCCCGAGGCAACCGCGAATTTGGTAAGTACAACACGGCATTCATCTGACCTATTTATTGATTGACTAACTCACTGATTATTTAAGTGACTGACTGATTGATTGATGATCAGAGCACAGCCATATTCCTAATTAGTAGAATGCGTTAATCACTGCAACTATTGGAACTATTGGCCGCAAGAAAAGATATAGGTCAACACTTTATCAAAACTGATCTGATTTCAAAAAGCAAACCATGTCCTCTCTATTAGTATTTAATTTTAGAAGCACAAATTTTGATTGAAATTCACTTCTTGTAAAAATTGTACCCCAAACAAGAAGGCAGCACTCGAGAATGCCCCTTATCCTAATATAATACTAATAGAATACACACATTCATGGTAATTTTTTGTAAAACCATCCTTGTACAATACCATCCCTCGTTTCGAAATTTCTTTCAGAAAATCAAAGCCGTGCCTTTGGGATAGCGTATACAAAAACTCAATGGCATATTTAAGAACATTTTCCGAATTAATGATACCTTTTCAACCATTTTGATGTATACGAGGTACAATTTTCTTTTAGATGTGGCAGTAAAAATTGACAAAATTCTTTCACTTAGCAGTTTTTATCTCATGCAAAAATATACAAAATCAAAAAGACTAAAGTAAAAAAAAATCATCTTTCTTTGCATCACTTTCGATTTGCCTGTTAAAGTCAAGGACCACTCTCTCATGCTCTTTCAGCGGATGGGGATTTTTGTCCGTTACGTTGCCGGGCAGCAGCAACAACTAGACCGGCAACCATTTTGTTGTTTGTGATTTGCGCTGCTTCTTTTTGCCCTGCTTGCTAGCCGTTATGCCGTCATTTATCTTTGCTCATTGGTGTTTCATTTTATTATTGGAACTTTTTTGATTGTGACTTATGTGATTATCTGTAATGTCTATAATATTTTTTCGTGCGTCGCAGCATCGCATCCGCCGCATGTCCCGGGCGGTCACATCGCATTTGTGGTGGAATCTACTGGATAAGATCGCGATGCCACTGCAGCAGGCGCTGTTGGTGCCGCAACTATATGCGAGTACGCTCCTGCTCTCCGCGGACATCTTCAGCTATGTTATGTGCCTGACTGTGCTGCCCGGATTGGCGGTTAGCCATCATGCGTTGAAAAATGCTGAAATACCATTCCTCTTCTCCCTGCTGGCCTTTCCATGGATGTGCTTCTCGCTGATGACACCGCGCTTCGGGTCGAGCCTGTACAAGCGCAAGCTACAGTGGTACACATTGGGCAGCATCTGCAAGTTTCTGGCGCTGATTTGTAAGCATTTCTCATCTCAAATTGAAATAATCCAAACATACCCGAAATCAAAAATCTCTATCAGTTATTAGTTTCTCCACTTCCAAGCTGCTGCTGAGCGTTTCAGCTGTGCTATTGGGCTTTGGGCAGGTAGTCACCGCCTTTCTGCAGGAGATGGTCTTCCAGTTGGGCATGACGCGGGCCAATTGGACGGCGATACGACGGCCCGTCCACTTCACCAATGGCCTGCTGATACTCATTTGGGGCGCCCTCGCCCATTGGGTCGTAGTGCACTACTCGTTTCAGGCAACTGTTGGTTTGGCGGGCGCCTTATACGGCGCCACAACATTGCTGTGGAATTTTTTATTTTTCTGTTGTCAGAGCAATGATTAACAAATTAACAAGCATGCCTTTTTTAAGTGGTCAAATAAAGAATTTATAAACTCTGTAGCATAGGTGCTGCGAATGTAATCTTTACCAGGATTTCATTTTCACATGCATAAAACCGCACTTTTGTTTGCGATTCGTCCAGGCAAATAAGTGTTAATTATCGGACAATCGTGTATCGATAGGCAAAACGTAACTGTTCACTGCTCCATTAATTTCTGTTAACTTCAAAGTTCTTTTCCTGATAGGGCATACAAAATAAGATATATAAAATGAAATGAATATAAAAATCAATTTGATAAAATTAAATAATGAAATTTTATATATCTGTTGAAATACGTTGAGTATATATTTATGGTATTTTTTTTATGGTATTATCGAGTATATATCGATATGGTCGCTTTGTGCCGATATATCAATGTCCGCCAGCACGCTACGTTCCTCGAGATCTAATTTTCAATTGCAAATAATTTATTTTTTCAAATTGCTTTTACATTCAACACAAACGAGCAGGCAACTGGTAAGTTGGGACGTGCTTACCTATTACAGACATGAGAATCATCATTTAGTGTATTCGCTGGCATTGGCAGCGATAATTTCAAAGAGTGGTGTCAAGAGAGCGTCTGCCGGCATTAAATTCTGTCTAGTTGCTTATTTTTTGTTTGTGTAAATGAAATTAATTGTGCTCGGCTTTGCATGTTTATTCGTGGCAACAAGCGCGGAACTGCTTTATATTACTGTCCGTTGCTTGTCGTGGTCGGCTTTCGTCGAATGCGTCTGGCGCGCAAAATTTACAATCAGATACCGCAGCAGCC
This sequence comes from Drosophila picticornis, assembly GCA_035043845.1. Taxonomy (NCBI): domain Eukaryota; kingdom Metazoa; phylum Arthropoda; class Insecta; order Diptera; family Drosophilidae; genus Drosophila; species Drosophila picticornis. Next base: position 21,939,647 of record JAWNMR010000492.1, on the reverse strand, counting down.
ACAATCAAACGGCGGCCATGCGAATTGACAATTAACAAGTTGAATTCTTGATAATTTTGTTTTTGTTTAATGTTATGCTTGTTATTGTTGTTGTTGTTGCAGTTTAGCCCGTATTGAACACTGTAAGGACAGTGTTCGTGAAGCATAGACAACATATTGCCCAACAATCGAGCAACTGTGGCGGACAGCGAAACCATTTGGAGTCCAGAGCAGGCGTTGTCACTCAACGGCTTCGATTGGAATGCGGCCCTCATGACAATTGTATCTGGCTCTGGCTCTGGCGCTGGCCCTCATTTACCCATAGGCGAGCTAAACTCATCATTTGAAGCTGATACGCTAACGCACGAATCCAATCAATTTTCAGCTGATGCGCTGCATCAGCAGCAGCCGAACGATTTCCCCATTTTTTATCAGCTAGCAGGCACCGAACAACAACTGGAACAACAAAACGTCCCCTTCATAGCAACAACAGCAGAAGAATTACCAGCCGAGCAGGCAGCGTCAGTGGATCCGCTGGATAAGCGCTTGGCCGTCATACAACGTACCGTGGACTTCATTAACGAGATCTTCCGCGATCGTCAGAAGGCCAATCTGTGGAGCGCTATAGTCCTACAGCGCAAACTCGCCGAGGTGCGTGAATATTTCCAAAGCGAAAAGCAATTGAATACTTCTGAAGCAGCACACTCGGATTCGGCTGCATTGCTCAAGAGCATTGATCAGCGAATTGCCGGTTTGGTGTCCAGCATCGATAGTGTAAACCGATTTATTGACGTCAATCACGATCCGATGGGCTTTGATCTATTTAACAAGTTACGTCATTGGTTTCTGGGCGGCCAGAGCAACGCTAAGGATCCAGCCGACATTGATGGTGAAAACAGGGAACGCACCGCCAAACTCAAGCGCAGGTATATAAAATGTGAATATGTCTGTTGTATATGGGCACTTTCAAATTCAGATCCGCTGTGACCAAAATCGAAATGCTAAACCTTAGTATCCATCCGGTATCAGCTCAGAGTAAACACTCATAAGAGTAATGTTGTTGTAAAAAAAATAATATTACCAATTTCCCATGCATCTTTCAGCTATCAAACTTTGAACAAGGAGACCACATCGCCATGTATATTCAAATATCGTCGTGTGGATGATACGTTTCCAGAATTTATGCCGAATGACGGTGAGTATCAATGTAGAGCCAATCAGAGGCTCAAAAACCAAGACTAGGCAAACAGAACAGGTCCGAATAAAAAAAATTATACTACATGGGAAGGAAGAGCAAATATTAATGGGGGAAAGAGAAAGAAATGTAAACATGTTTTGTTTGGATAAAGAAATAGAAAAGGCAACATAAAAAAGAATGAAACAGATCGAGTAGAATAAGTATATCGTAATACATATTGAAATAATATTATTTTCACAGCTGATGACTACGGCCACATGGCGAATCCAAGGCAGCATCAGGAGAATAACAGCAATCAGACACAGAAGCGTCTCTCAATATTCAGTGCACCGCTGACGCGACATATGCGAGTGCGCAACACCCAAATTCCCGTTAGTATCGATCTGCCCGACACTGAGGAGCAGCATAACAATGAAATCAAAATGTATCAATTATTTGCCGATCGTCTCGGCGAGATCAGCGTGTCACCGTCGCGTAATGATATTGGATGCGGTACGTCAGCGGCAAGACCGAATCTCCTGTACTCGGATGCAGTGCGTTTCGGCACAAATGGCTTTAAAACCGATCTGAATTATCCACGCCCCTCAAGCAACTCCTCGTCATCGGATGCACGGTTAAACGGGCATGCCGGCAACATGTACGCTAAGGGCGGCAAACAGAACAGTGTGATAAGGCTCGAGGAGGAGCTCCACGAACACAACCAGTACATTAATCTTGTCAACAATGTGTTCCTGCACAATCGTGAGCGTTCACTAACGCGCCGCCCCATAACGTCTCGTGACAGTGAGAAACCACAGCCATTGGCATCACTGCAGCAGATCAGTCCACATGACGACGAATGGCAGCGTGATCTCATGCAAGTCAAGCAACAGCCCTATGCGTCCATCACCTCCGAGCGTGTCCAGTATGCCAAGTTCCTGGACCGAGAGGAGCAAAAACAGAAATTATTCCCATTGATTAAGAAACCGCTGACGCATGATATTGTGCAATGCGCCAAAATCACCGACCAAACCATTCCAAGTGATATCTCCAACCGCTGGTAAAAGAAAAAGGCTCAAATGTTTACCATTTACCAATAATTACATACACACACACACACAAAAATCAAAAGGAAACTATTCAAATGTTAAATTCAAATACATCCTATTTTTACAGCACAGAGTTGGGGCGGCCGAATTTGTTCCGGACTAAAGCTGTCCAGCAACGCCATAGCAAATCCAAATATTTTGCCGACAACTATGCGGAACTTTTCAAGGAGAAATGCGATCTTGTGAACCAGGAGACGAACCATACAAAGAAACTAGTCCTTCAGGAGTAAGTAGTAGATAGTTGAAATTTAGTATGCGTGACTAATTAATTACTAATTATGCGACAGAGCTGACAAGATAACTGAGGAGCGTCGTGCTAGTGAGCAGGAACTGCGCGAATCATTAACCAAACGTCGCTTCCTAACGCAAACATTGTTTGTGTTGGAGAAGCAGCCGGAGTATGTGGAAGAGGATAGCGTGCCAGAAATAATACCACTCACCGATGAACACCAAAAGCAGTATAACGAGCTGATCTATGGCAAGCCGGATAAGGTGAATAATTCATGGCCATGTTTCATTATTTATGGCAAATGCAGATATGCACATATTAACTGTATGTCAATGTCTCTTCGCTAGGTGCTCATCTCGAAATTTAGCCTAAGCATTAAGCGCGAGGACATTCGTACACTGACTGGCAGCTGTTGGCTAAACGATGAGGTTATTAATTTCTATATGAATTTGCTAACCGACCGTTCGCAGCGCAAGGATACATTGCCCAGTGTTTATGCCATGAACACATTCTTTGTGCCGCGCCTGCTGCAGGGCTATAATAATGTGAGACGCTGGACTCGCAAGGTTGACATATTCAGCAAAGATATTATTCCGGTTCCGGTGCATGTGAGCAACGTCCATTGGTGCATGGCCATTATACATATGAAGAACAAGACAATTCACTTTTATGATTCAATGGGCAAGCCAAATTGGGAGGTGTTGAACGCCCTCGAGAGATATTTGCAGGAGGAGTCGCTGGACAAACGCAAGAAGCCCTTCGACACCAGCGACTTTCTAATTGAAAATGTCAAAGATGTGCCACATCAGACGAATGGCAGCGACTGCGGCGTATTCAGCTGTATGTTCGCCGAATACATAACACGCAACAAGCCGCTAACCTTTTCGCAGGAGAACATGGAGTACTTCCGAAAAAAGATGGTGCTGGAAATTTGTGGCGGCGAGCTCTGGATGTAGAGATCTGATGTTCAATGCGTCAAATTTATAAATTATATAATAATAACATTAAAAATAAGAGCATTATCATAGTTCTTAATGTAAGTGCTTAAAATCTCTTGAAAATTTTATTTATTAATATTGAGTGCGTGCTCTTATATAATGGTCTTAAACTCTTCCTTCAACTTCACACACAACACATAACAATAGACCCACCCACACAATACAGACACACAATTCACATCCAACACAAGCATGGCATTCATTGTTAGTTGTTTAAGAAGACACTTCTTTCAGTGTAAACGCTTTTCATCTAAGAGATTGAGATATATAGAATCGTAGCCGTAAGCCGTCAGCTGAGACATGCGTATCAGGAGACACAACAACTAACACAACAGCAACAAACTATTACTACTGTATCGCATAAGAGCAAAAATAACCCATATAAAACATAAATAAACTATTCGGTAATTTGTAATTACTTTTTCTTGTATATTAAATATCAGCCAATCAAGCACTTGCAAAGGATATCATAATTATGTCGTGAGGACATATCCGCGACCCCATAATATATACGTACATGTATGTATCATCATCTTCACTAGAGTTGATATAGCTATTGCACTTTCTCCATCAGTTTCTATGCAACCTGATGCAACTTGGGATGTAACCGTATTTGTGCATATCAGATGTAAATATAGTTGCCATAGGAACAATCAGTCGTTTCTTAAATTTTGTAGTGCAGTTAGATAACTGCTGGTTATCTCTGGTCTATGAATTGAATTTTTTACGAATTATGACTACAAAAATTCCCAACAAATCCCAAACTTGATCGAGTAGAATTTTTATTTAATTTTGAACGAAAATCGGAGCTTCCAAATTGAAATGCAGCAGTATTCATCTAGATATCAAACCATAACCAAAAAGGCATTAATTTCAGGAGAGCAAACAGCTCAACGTATCTCTCCCTCTCTCTCTCTCCCTCTCTCTCTCTCTCTCTCTCTCTCTCCCTCTCTCTCTCTCTCCCATGTAAAATGTACTAGGCATGTACATTTTATAGCCCCCATCATACGCAATTAATCGATTGTAATAATGAGCAAATCATAATTTGATGTTTTCTTTTTGCTTTTCTGAAATGGCATAGAAACGAATAACGAAATCTGATGAATTTGCCTTCATAAGCATACATCTAGCTAAATCATATTTATTTTCAACTATTTTTACAGGATTGTGTAAATTCATAGAAAAAAAATTAAATAAAAAAAAATACCTTAGTCGCTACCATAGTATCGCTAATGTAATTCACACTTACATATACATAAAATGTAATCCAAGAACTGTTTCCTTTAATTTTTTGTTTTTCGTTATTTTCAAATAGTATTACGGTATTATGAAAAAGGTTTTTGAATTTGGGATAGCTTAAGGGAATATTTGTATATGTGTATATACAGAACCGATGCTGGAGCAGTGCCACTAATCAGAACGTATAGATATAGTTCGAAATAAGCTAAGAACAAAGCATCACTTTTCTAAACGTTTATTTGTATTAGTTGACTTTCTTATAACAAGCACGGGGAACTGGAATTCTCATAGTAAATGAAGTAAGGAGTTACGGTTTAATTTAAAATTAAATATATATATATATATATATATGTATGTATATAAACATATATATATATGTATATACATATATATATATTTCTCTTTATATGTGGTATTCTAAACATCTATTTATATCATCTCGGTGGCGAGTTGTTCTCTGGCAAAATAATATTAAGAAAATGAGGAAGTTATGAAAATAATATCTGTACATACATTTGAGGTATATAACGTGACCATCAACAGGTGTACGGTAATCTTAATGAACCGACTTAAGTTGCTGTTGTTCTTGTCCTTGTCATTGTTGCTGTTGCTATTCTCTCGAATGCGAATCTGTTTGTCACGCCATAGTCTAACTAATATGTATCCCACTAGTTCAATCGAACAATGTGTGTTCGATTTTAGGAAGTTTGCTTGTCTGGTATACTACATACTATATACTATATTTTTCAGATCTCCTTCGATATTTGTATACATTTATGGGTGTATGTCACAAATCGAAGTGAGCCCCTGCGTTAAGAGATTTGTTCATTTTCAATTTGTTGTTTGTTTTGTGCCAAACGAACGATATCAAAAAAGCATAATTTACTCTATCGTATATACATATATATACATACATATATGTGTGTTAGTATATGTGTGTGTTTGCGTTTGTGTGTGTGTGTGTGTGTGTGTCGTGTATGCGAACAACTGTGTTAATTGGCCTGCCTAAAGGGATCATCGTCAGGATAGCATCCATGGGAATTCCCCCAAGCACTGGCAATACTTTCCTAGTAGTGTTTATCTGATCTAGCCGGTAGTTATATACTTGTGTTCAGAGTCAACCTGAGATTAGCAAAAGCGCCAGTGGCTTAAATAATACTTCAATATGTATGTACATGCACACGGCCAAGACAGACAACAAACTCCGAGTGTCCGAGTGTTATTGTTTTCACTATACAAGTATACAAGTAGTACTCGAATATGTTTAACAGCCTAAAGCATACAATTTCTTTAATATTCATAATATATTTGTTGTATTTTTTATTTTTTATTTTTTAGTTTTTATTAGTTCATGCCGGCGACTATATCGGAAATCTAACATTTAATTATGTATACATATGTATTTACACAGAAAAACAAGTCCAACTCTCTGGCAAATTCAGTTTATGTGGAGGAATTCTTACCAACATCGAATCAGATATACATAAATTTAAAAAAAAAATAATACAAAAATTGTTACAAAACAAAAAAAAAAAAAATCGCTTTCAGCCCGAAAGGTTTTGGAAAGGGGCGCGGCGGCGTTGCAATTGGTAATGTTTTTGCACATTCGCGAATGTTGAATTGTGCCTGATTTTCCAATTTGCACGACAAAAATATAATTTATATGTCAATTTCTTTTTCTTTTATGATATATTGACAAAATGCTTCTTTTTTTTCTTTCTTTAAATGCTGTCAGCATATCCGTTGCAATAATTTAGTATTTTCTGAAGTCTGAAAATTTATGATAAATACATAAATGTATATGTAAAAGTGTTTGACGTGTGCTTGCGTGTCTGTGTGTCTGTGTGTATATGTATTTATATATATACATAAATATGTAGAGAGATATCACCCGCCACTGAGTTAAGTATTTCAAATTATCACGTTTCATTGAGTAGTTGCAACTCAAATGAGTAAACGCATCGTTATTTATAGTTTCATTATTGGTGAATCATCTAACTTTAATAAATGGGAAATATGTACCAATATACGTAATATGTATTTACATATGTTTGTATGTTTTAGTGGTAACGTTTGCTGAGAATGACATAATGGATTTCTTCAAGTTATAAAATAATTCGATCTTAGTGTTTTAGGAGAAACTTATCATTGAAGCACAAAAATAAGATTTGCAGACAGATTAATGTCATTTTAATCTAACCATATACTTAAATATTATGTTCTTAAAATAAAACTTATAAAAGGTTTCTTTGTGATTTTCTCCTTCAGTAATTCATGGAAATTTGATTACTTATTATTATAAAAAAAAAAATTAATATTATACTCATATATTTATATATATATGTTGTTTGTTTTTTTCTTTTTCAATCAATATATACTTGTGGTATACACACACACATACATATATATATATACATATATACATATATATATATACATACACATATATATATATATATATATACATATAGATAACACACATTAGTTAACCTGATAATAGATTAACTAACGATATTATGATTCCTTGTTCGTGATGACCAACGATAGTGTATAAATAGTGAAGAGTATTTTACTGCTAGACCTATTGATTCTCGTCATCATCACCGTCGCCATCATCGTCGTCATGTTGCTCATCCAGCTGCTGGTGCTGCTGTTGGGCAGCTGCAGCAAGTAACGCGGCTTTCTGTACTGCTTGTGCCTGCGCCTGGATCGACGCTTGCATCGAGGGTGCTGACATGGCAATTTTCCCGCTTGTCTTGTACTCGGTCATTTCCTACAAAACAAACAACAAACAAGCGAGCAACACATTTATAAATGCGATTTATTAAACACATTTCGCATATACACACGAGTGTATATTGTTGGACGGAGGACTCACCCGCTCATATCGTGCCTTATCCCTTTCAGCCATCGATTCGTACTTCTGCTTGACTTCGGGATCAACGTCAGACCATTTGCGGCCAAGCTCTTTGGCAATATCACCAACACCGAATTCCGGATTAAGAGCCTTCACCTTATTTCTTTCATCATTGCAGAACCAGAAGAACGCAGACCTAATTAAACAAGCAAACAAATCAACCAAACAAACATTAATCATCATTTGCTATTTACATTTAAATTTTTTTTGTACATTTTTGTTTTTTACTTTATTTGTTAATGTTAGTATGATAAACGTTGCTACGAACTCACAATGAACGTTTTGGCGCATTTGGATCCTTGATTTGTTTCCTTTTCTTTCCGCGTCCCACAACTGTGCCCTTGGGCGGCACATAGTTTTGCATTTCCTGCTCGTACCGTTGCTTGTCTTTTTCAGCCATTTCATGGAAGCGCTTCTTCTCCTTGTCGACCATTGTCTGAACACATGCAACACACAGAGAAGGAGGAACAATTATTAGACTCGATTCTTACTTATTTGTGGTACAATGCAATCAATACAAATAAATGAATTAATCAAGTAATCACCTTCCACCGCTCAGCGCATTTGCGTGAGAATTCAGCGAATATGACCGTCTCGTCGGGGTGCTTCTTTTTGTGCTCCTCTCTGCAAGTCTGTACAAAGTATGCGTATGCGGTCATTCGACCTCTGGGTTTCGCGTCAGCTTTGCCTCCTCTGACCATGGGGCTCTATTAAAAAGGAACACGGACAGAAAACAAAATTAAACAACAAATCAACATACAGCAATACAATATTATTCGAGATGGGTATCTAGAATATAGATATTTGTATTTGTACTCACTGCCGAATTGACGACATTCTGTTGCTGTTGCTGTTGTTGCATCTGTTGTTGTTGCTGTTGTTGCTGCTGCTGTTGTTGTTGCTGCTGTTGTTGTTGCTGCTGCTGCTGCTGCTGTTGCTGCTGCAACTGTGCAGCTGTGTTAGCATCCACCTGCCCCTGATTGGCGGCCGAGTACCACCATTGGGAGCCGGGCACCGCAGCAGCGGCAGCTGCCTGTGCCATATTTAGACGGTAATCGTAGCCGGTGGTGCCCGCATTTGAGGTGGCAACAACCTGTGCCATTGTCGTGGCTGGATTGGGGAAACTACTGGCCATTTTATACGTGAATAGCTGTTGGCCAACGCCGGCTGTGGTGTTGGAGCTATTCTGATGCGCCTGCTGTTGATTCTGCTGGACAACCACTTGATGTTGCTGCAACTGTTGCTGTTGTACGGCAGCCGCTTGTTGTTGTTGCTGCGCAGCCAGTTGCTGCTGATAGTGTTGAATTGTTTGCTAATCAATAGTTTGTTGTTGTGGTTGTTGTTGTTATGAATAGGTGTGTGTGTCTCTTTTTATGTGTGGGGGTGTGAAATGGATGTGTGTGTGTGTGTGTGTGTGTGTGTGTGTGTGGATGTGCAAGTGCAAGTGCGAGGCCAATACGAAAACTACCGATAGTTGCTACGCAAAATCTATCGCGCTGGCGTCGCACCCACAATCAAATGCAAACTTACAAATATAAACAATAAAAACATTCATTTAAATAGCGACTGTTGAACAATTACATATACACATACAACATTCAAACATACATCGAAAAGTAACATTAGCAAATCTTTGAGCTCATAAAATAGACATGAAAATTCCAAAATTCGAATTTGAATGAGTTGACGATACTTAAAAGCATAAGCCCAAAGTCTACTACGCATACATACATACAGACATTTATACATGTGTATATTTGTATATGTTAACACAAAACTCTTCAAAGAGTAGTCGCAATTAAAATAATACGACACAAAACATGAAAACATCGCAGCAACAAAAAAGTGCATTTTGAACCAGTGAACAAATCGTAAAAGATCTTTGCAAAGTTACGATTGGCGTTTGCCGTTTGGCGCCAAAAACGATCATCGCTGGCTGGTTTGCTGGCTTGCTGGCTGGGGCGGCTGGCTGATGACGCTAGCTAGCGGCTGTCACGCTCAGGCGAACACATGCACGCACACATGCATACACACACAGAGGAGCACGCACGCATACACGCATACACACACAAACATACGCGCCCGCACGCACACATGAGCATGTTTATGTAAGTATACAGTGAAAACGCGCATGAGCATGAGAGCATGAGAGCAGCTCCCTCCAAGTGGTTGGAGCAAACATCTGTGATGCCTGTTCCAATTCTCAATGGTTCCATTCACTTTTGTACATACGACGCCGCCTCTTATTAGCAATTAATGCGTAGAAAATGTAAACAAGCTGTTGTATGTATTGGGGGGGGAGCGTGTACATATTTGTGTGTGCATACAGATACATATACGACGTACGTATGAGCACCAAAATATAAACAACAACAAATTGCAAATGTTTTGTCAAAAGCAATCAGCTGTTTGCGATTTCCTTTGTTACCGCCGAACGACGCAACAACTGAGAGTGGGGTTTATAAATAAGTCACGTTTTGAATAACGAACAGGTTCATATGGTTCATGAACCAATTTATCGACTCTTTTATTCTCTCCTTACCAGGGATGTCTTAGCAACACATGCAAAAAAACGGCTGCTATACACATGTATGGATGTGTATGTATGAACGTATGCGCCTGGCTTCGTGAGAATATAAGAAAAAGCTCTTTACGATGTAAATACGTATGTACGTACTCACTGAGGAACATATACACACAAATAAAAAAATATATATATTGTGTCGAGTACACAATGAGGGGGAGAGAGAGAGAGAGAACTAACAAAACATTTCAAGTTTCTACACAAACACCACACACACAAATGTATGTATATATGTATGAGTGTACATATATGCAGACTAGTTATAGTTGTCTTCTCATCACAAGAGACAAAATATACAATACAAAGAAAATAATTCACATGGGGCACATTACGCATACATACATCCATTTATACATACATACATATTTTTATGTACATATAGTTGATTTCAGATTACGCAAGCTCCGATGTTGCGTATGTATGTAAATACATACATATGTATTTCAAGTTTTTTCATAGCATTAGTAAATTTGTATGTATATATCACACACATGCACATCGAAGTGTTTGTGTTTGCTCAACATTTATAAAATCAAGGCACATGTCATTTCCAATTTTATAATGTTGAACTATATGTACATTGTATACATATATATATATATATATATGTATGTAAAATGAGCCGTGCAATTTCAGCTAGGTTCTAAATTGGCAACATACATATAAATCTACATATATATATATATATATATATATATAAATACCGAACGAGTAACAAAATAAAATAAAAATGGCGACCATAGATGCGCACGCAAAATAAAAATTTTGCTCTTAGTATATACACACATACACATATACATACGCATAGCGTCGTATATATATTTTTTTATATATGTTTTTTTATATATGTTACGTACATTTGTATTCAGTTTCTTCTGAAATGTATGTACATATGCAAGTTTAGATGTACATATATATGTTTGCATGTACGCAAAGAATACTTGGCAAAATGCACACATACACTTTATATTTGTATGTATGTGTGGACATATGCTCGCACATTCACACACATATGTGTGTGCATTGAGATTTCAAGTCAACTCGGCCATTGTAAAATTTCCATACTCTCTCATGCGTCTCCCATTATGCATACATACATACATACAACGACGTACATCTTTATGTACCCCGATGGATGTATGTATGCTTATGTGTATGTACATATGAAAATTAAAGTTGCGAGTGTTTGGCAATTTTATTTGTTGTTGGCGGGAAAAAATCTTTAACTAGACGAAAAGTGAGCGAAATACAGAACAGTTCGTGCAAATAAAAATACATACAGACATATTTATGTGCGGGTGTGTGAGTGTATGTGTATGTATGTGTGTGCTTGTATGTATGTATGCATGATTGGATGTGTGCAGTTAAGCTTACCTGTATTTGATGAAAGTGTTCCATAGTTTGGACTGAAATCTGAGGAGGGGGTCCGATCAGATGTTTTTTTTTTCTATTTTGTTGTTTTAATAGTTTTCTAGGTATTTGTAGTTATGTTCTATGCTGCTGCTTTTTCGTTTCTTTCTTCTTCTTGCACTGCACACAACACAAATACAATTGTTAAAATACGTAAGTTGAAAGCCAGTTCCAACTTGCATTCGTTTTATTCTAGGTATGTATGTACGTTATATTGATTATTATATTACATACATGTACGTAATGTATGTACATACACACACGCAATATGTACGTATGTATGTGTATATATATGTATGTGTGAACAAGCGGAGCCGTCAGACGCCACAAAATGTTAACGATTCTTACGGCGAATCGGCGTAATAGCGAACGGAAAACGGTAAACGTAACGTAACGCGAGTTTGAGCTTCTTAATGTTGCTGTTGTTGTTTTTGTTGTCGTTGCTTGTTTGTTTTTAGTTAGTAAAAAATAAACAAACGACGCCACAAAACGCAGCTTTATTGCAGTAAATGTGTTTTTGTTGGTATCACAATGCGGAAAAGATGAGGTTCGCGCGCCGCTCGCTTGATTGAAAACACACACAGAGAGAGTACCAACAACGAATGCAAAGGCTATTGAATTGAATAGCCGTCTCTGCCTTACTGTGCTTCATAGCCCAGCCTGGCTAGCGCCAGACTTTTGTATGCGTTGAGTGCGCAAGTGTGTGCGTGTCTGTGTGTGCCTGTGTGTGTAGAGAATGAGAGAGTGGCACACACAGAGAGCGAGAGAGCGGGCGAGACCAAGACCGAGAGAGCGAACTCGAGGCAAGCACAGTCAGGCAGCAAGGCAACCAGGCAGCAGGCAGTCAGGCAGCTAGCGGCGTGCTCTGAGTACAGTTTACTGAGCACACTTTCTCTCCTGCTGCCCAATGAGTTTGCTCGAGAGTGTATGTATATGCATGCGTGTGTGTGTGTGTGCGTATGTGTGTGTCTGTGTATACACGTGGTGGAGGGAAACAGACCTTATAACATTTTTGGCTTGTTACTTTTCATACTAAGATTCATGAAAACATATGAACATTGTGTATGTACGTATAGATATATATGCATTTAAGTGTGTGTCCCTACAAGGTATGTACGTATATATGTAGAATGAAAATGTGCATACAAACAAACTAACCAGTTTTAATGTATTTACATCGAGTATTCTATTACTATTTAACATTTTTCAATGCAGCATATAAACTTAAGTTAAGACGCACATCCAAACCAGCTAAATAGGTGTGTTTGTATGTACGCCTTCGTATGTACATACATACGTCATTATGTACATGTATATGTATGTGCATACACATTCGCACACATTTACCTATGCCTGTACGTTCAAATGTACATTCAAGCATATTATATGTGTACCGCTCGAACAATACATTCGCATTTGTTTGAATGTGTGCGTTTGTTTTTCGCCTTTACACAAACACAAAAATGCATGTATTTTATTTGACATACACACACATACAGTGGTATTCTTGCTACATACACATGTTTCATTTTGCGTTCCTCGTCTGACTGTACTTCCCAACTCTCTCGGTTTATAAAGAGAGCAACATTGTTGGAATAATGCAGCAGTGTGTGAACGTGTTAGTGAGGTCAGAAATACCCAACACACAAATTTTCTTCGATTTTATTTTATCTTCACAGGGGTGTTTTAAAGCATATATACATACTTAAAAAATACATATTTTTATTATTGAACTAAACAACAAATGTATGTCCTGTAAATAATATATCTAACATTTATATTAAAAAAAATTCTGTTTGTACTTTTCCTACAAATGAAAAGGCACGTAACATATTTACATATATAAGTTTATGGCTGTTTCGCAATATAAAAATAAGTCATGTGAATGCACACGCATAAAAGTTATTTATTTATTTATTATTTTAAGTTAACGACTAAACTTATTCGATATGCGCGCATGCGAGAGGAAAAGTTGTAAACCTACCCGATCTCCAATTCGAGGGATGGCAACTGACTTTACAATATAATATTCATTACTCAATGAACAGTAAAATCGAGTTCCTTACGTTGTTGCTTATGTGAAAAGAGTACTTTCAATAGATATGTAAATACAATAAATAGCAGCCCAAAATTATTGTTACAAATTATAGTTGGTTGAAATATCATTGTTACAATTTGAAATAGCCATCAAAAGTAGAAATTTATATATTTTTGATTTTCATTTCGCTCATTTGGCGTATGTTTCATCCAGCCCTGTTTCATTGCATCGTTCCGCGTTGTGGCTGTCATCTGTGCGTCTGTATGTAATCGTGCCTGTTTATGTGCATGTATGTGTGAGTGCGCTAATATGATTTGTCGGCATTAGATCCGATTTGTTGTTTAATTGCAGTTGAACTTGTGGAAAACGATTGAGATGGCAAACAAATCGCAGGTGCCGCTGCCGGCCGAAGACTTAGACTGGATACAGTTGCGCCAGGATCTGGGACCAGTTGTCGAAATCGAGACGAGCAAAGAGAGACTTGTGCGTAAAATCAAGGAGAACCCATTGGTGCCAATTGGTAAGTAATTTAAAATCAAATACCTCACTTTCGTTATGTAAACACTAAATTTGTTATATTATTCTTGATTTTTGCATCTGCATACAGGGTGCCTGGCCACAGCCGCTGCCCTAACAGCTGGTCTGTACAATTTTCGCACCGGCAACCGCAAAATGTCGCAACTTATGATGCGGACTCGCATTGCGGCACAAGGATTCACCGTTGTTGCATTGATCGTGGGCGTCGTAATGACGTATGCCGATAAGAAATAATTCAATAACTGCAAGCAAACAAACATCGCTTCTCCCCGTGCTCTGAATGTGCTGCACGGCATTAATTAAACGATTATAATCCCAGAATTGATGCAAATGCCTATTGTTCTCCATCTTATCCGCATCCCATGCACAAAACATGTTATTAAGCCTTTAAGATGATCTGTTTTCATCCAGATATGTGGTCAAAGACCCGGTGATAATTGTAATAAATGTGTCTAAAATGACTGATTGTCCAAACATTGCATAAAGTTGATGAAACGCTTTTTTCTCTTTTAATTTGTTATTTTTGTTTTGTTTTTGTTTTTTGTCTTACTTTAGTAATTCGCGATGCGAATCCGCTAAAGATTTCGCCAAAGTTGAGTGTTCTCTAATTAATTACTCAAAGCGCATCAGTCGTGCATCAATGCACTAATATGATCCAATTTTACAATTACATATCTTTTATAAATACTCTTTGAAGTGTTTATTATTAATCATCACTTAAAGTAAACGAACGATCGATGCAGACCATTGTGGCCTGTGTGGGACTCTGGCCCAAACGATCGTATCCCAAATGGGTATGCTGTGGCTTGGCATACCCTGTGAACTAAATAAATTTGTTATACTCTTTACGCTAGTTATATAAGTAACATATTTATGGGTGTTTATATATGTTGTAGTAATATTCAAGAGCTACTTTTTTGTTGCGCATTTCACCGGAAGGAAATTGCTTAAAAATATTGAAATTAGCGCTAAACCGTGTTTTGTGTATTGGCTGGGTGTGGCCCAACTTGCAGGGGTAACTAGTCACCCCCACATTGGACATGGATACGGGTATGGATGGGGATGGGGATGTGACAGGGAGATGCGCGCGCATATTGCTCTTGGAGTTGTTTGTGCGATATGGCAATTGTTTCAACTACTCAGTTCAAGGCAGAATTTCGTCGGTACAGGACGCTATTGAATTAAGGTTCGACAATGTTTTGTAGAGTAGCAGTTGCTTAGGCAAGAGCGTTAAGCATCATTAACTTCAATAACAATCAAATGGGGCATCAAACAGTACATGCAAATGCATATCTGAACTTGTCGTTGAATGTTTTCCTTGCATTTCTTGTTGCAATCGCGTAAATTGCTCGTGGAGGTATTTGGCTCGACACAAGGGTATGCAATGCTTATACATACACACATATATATATATATATATATATGTATATATAGATATGTATATATGTGTGTAGGAAAACAAAACATGCTCAGAGTCGACTCTCGATGTGCACCATAACTAAACCATCTGAACACATTCAGAAAGATAGTTTTTTGTCAAGTAAACAATTCAAATCAACCCTAATTGTTTGTTATTGTTAAATGGTAAGGCCAATGTGTAAGTATGTATGTGCACACACACACACACACATGCACATACATACATACTTTGGTATTTGCGTAGAAACTTCTGAGGTATTCGAATATGGATTTATTTGATAGACAAACATTGTCAAAGGCTTAAGAACACTTCAAAGTTAACTTGTCTTAAATTGTATTTTAGCACACTGAAAATGAATATATTAATTGGAAGTTGCGTGGGCAGTTGTGACCAGTTGGCTGGTCCGCCGCCGGATTTCATATTATCGATGCCGCCGCCGCCACTGCCATCGTTCTTGATATCCAAGCCAAAGAGCATCGATATAATGCTGCCGTCGAACGAGTCCCAGCCCTGTTTTGCGGCCTTCATGTGTGGCCAGAACAGTCAGCACAATGATAGCGGCAATGAGCTGATGGAGCTCGTCCGCAGCGACACAAAGAGTTTGGAGAACGTTTGGTTTTTCGTCTCATCGTGCATCGGCATATTTGTGCTCGGCTGTTTCCTGGCACTGATTGTCATCCGGTGCAGAGAGTAAGTTCCGTCCAAAATTTCGAATCTTTCAGTTACATTTCTTGCTTTGGTTCCAAACATCATTTTGGAACATCATTTTGGAATTTTCCTCTAGAAACGAATAGTTTTTTACAATATTTATTTCCATCTATTTTTTTTATAAATGTTTGAGTTTTGTGCAAATGAATAATGAATGTGAACGAAAGTGTTAGTTTCTGGTGTTCTTATTTTTTATTATTCGATATCTGAGTTGAGTATCTGATTGGAAATGAAAGCACTTTCTAATGTGAAAAGTGACACTGAAGAATAGCATAAATTTAGCAGCTCGATTCGGGGGATTTCGCATGAAGATGACTCGATTACCGCATTCTGATTTGGTTTATATTATTGTTGGACGTTTTTGTTTATTGTAAATTTGTTTAGTAACAAGTTTTCTAACACACTTCTTTGTGCACTCAGCACTTTTTTCTCGTATCACGACGCGAATATCAAGCAGACGGCAATCAATGCTTTGGGGGAGGCAACAAAATCGAATGCATTCACATCGGGTGGGATCCTCTATCCGTGTGCGACGGCAAACAGTCGAGATCTGTTGCAGAGTCAGCTGGTGAACGACAGTCGCTTGCTTTGGGCCACGTTAACACCACACGGCACCAGGCACTTCATCATTGAGAACTCCCAGGATGGCCACTACGAATCGGTGGACTACCGCAGCAAGGCGCACAACCAAGTATTCCGTGGCTATGCCAAGCAGTCGCAATCTTTTGTCAAGGTGGTTCCTCCGATTTATAATGCGCTTTAACAATTTTTGATTTGTGATCTTTGTGATCTTTGTGGTCTTGTTCAACTTTTCTAGTCCTTTGATAATAATGGCTTTGTTGACTACGATTATGAGGATCCAACACCGTTGATGGACTCATATCATGATGATATGGACTCGGGCTATCAGGAGCCGCATGAAGTCACCGGCTCCCTCAAGCGCTCCCCAATGCGTGGCGGAACAGGATCAGGATCAGGATCGGGGTCAGTAGCAGGAGGAGGAGGTGCTGGTTGCGGTGGTGGTCTTGGAGGTGGCGGCAAAGGAGGAGGAGGAGCACTTGCATCGTCGCCGACAATAACAAATAGCGATACCATATCGAATATGGCATCGGGCAACTACAATGGGAATGCGGGCGCGAGCATAAGCACAAATCCACAAGCCCCACTCCCCAACTCGCTCTCCATCAGCCGCAAGACGACGCTATCCCGGCGCATTAGTGACGCCTCCTCGCATAACGGTACATCGATGTAATGTTAAATCCTAGACATACATGCATACGTACACACACACACACACACACATACTTGCATACATACATAAATACATTCGGTATTAGCCTCGCCTAGTGTTACGCGCAATCACGTTTTTTTGTAAATTGAGCACGGATCGATTGGGCTGATTGAGAAAACCGGAAAATCTCTGCTGAGGTGAAAGCAGCAGTCAGCCAGTCAGCCAGCCAGCCAAGTCTTCAAATCAAACGCCTCTCGTCCACAAAATAAACTAATCATGCAGTGTATTTGCATATACACAAATATACATACATACATACATGCATACATACATACATCAATATGAATACGTATGTATTCATATGTGTATGTATCTGTATGTCATCCTAGTGTAAGCGACACACGCACACACCTGCAAACATGCAAACATGCTGAATAAGCGTAGAAGTGTAGAATTTGCTAATAGGTCTACATACACTACTACATACACACATACATACATACATACATACATACATGCATACAAACATACATACTACACATGCAAGCGTTAAGAATACACTCAGAAGAACCAGAAAACACACAAGCAAAACGGTGAATCCTGCGCTTGAACAAAGCGGAGCATCGAAATTCAAATCGATTCAAGAATCTTTATATCGATCGATTTATCGTTTCGATTTTGGAGATTGGAGATGGGAGATGTTGAGTTTGGAGCAGCGCTTTTCTCTGAGTGTACATACCTACATGCCTACAATTAAGCAATAAATACTACAAACAAACAATCAAACACTTCGCCAGCTGCAAATGAAATAATATTGCATACTAACTATCCTGTCATATGAATTTAAGGACATAAACAAGCAATTTTGCCACTAATACTATTATATGCATAAGTGAACACTCAATTGTTATACTTTCTATTTGTTTATCAATTTTATTTTACAATCCGATTTTAACAACTAACATATATACATTTATATATACATATATTTATATATATATATATATTTATATTATTTATTGTTTTCTTTTCATTATGTCGAACATGTCCCAGTAAAATTAAATAATTATAACGAACATCATATATAAATTAAAAAAAAATAGATCTCCTTTTTCGTCTCATTGTGGCTTATCAGCAACTTAATATACTTTTGATCCAATCGTGCAGGTGCACCTCGATGACGTTCACTTGGTTGTAGTTCTTCAGATGGAATTGATTGAAGGCCGTCGTCAGATGCATTACGGCTGAGACGAAGTCGCTCAGGCGGAGAGTGCCATCTTTTCGTATATATCGCTGGATCAGACAGTTCATGATGTCCGTGCTCAGCTGGAAGCCGATGTCGTACAGTGCATCACGTAATCTCTCGGCACGTAGAATGCCCGCTTTCTCTTTAGTGTACATTTTGAAGACACCTTGCCACGATTTCAGATTCACCATAAACGTTTTGAACTGCTGGAACGTGATGCGGCCGTTGCCGGTTTTGTCTTGGAGTGCGATCACCTGTCTGCATATATCGATGTTGGCGCATCCCTTGATGTAGTCATTGGGCAGGCACGCCTCCAGCAGCTCGTGCAGCTCAAAGCAGTTGATCGTCTTGTTCTCATCGGCCAGTTGCATGTAGACCGGCTCATATTGACAGACGCTCTTGATCTTCTGCACATTGTCGTCGCTCTTTAGCGATGGGAAGGGATCAAGCAGTATCATTGTCTGTGTCTCCAGGCAGGACAGTCGGAACACCGATGTGCCCAGTATGCGAACTGTAAACTGTGCCTCCTCAGCCGGCTCGTAGGTGGTCGGCATCAGCACGTAGTGACCCGTCTCCAGTTGGGTATGGTAGCTAACGTGCCGCGTGTTTCCATAGTCCGAATTGAGGAAGCTCACCTGGTTCTTGAAGAAGTCCTTCTGCAGGCACTCGTTAAGGCTGTATTCACGGTTCCACATGTACATGGTGAACCCGATTACTTTTGGCTCGACAGCCGTGTGTTGATTCAGCGCAATTACAATATCCTGTTTCTCCTGTATGGTGACCATTAGCTGTGGGTTTATGTGAAAGGATTCGTGGTTACGGCAACCGCCGGCCGTCACACCCCGTTTCCACTGCCCCTGGTACATTTTCATCTTCCAATGCAGAGGTCGTCCCTTCAGCATTTGCTCCCCGTTCGCCGTATCCGAGTCGAGATAAACGATCTCCAGCATTGAAAACGATTGCACAAAATCATAGAACGAGATCCAAAACTCCCCCAGCTCCAATTGGGCCAATAGACGTCCACGTTCGGACGACGAGACACGCTCCCACGTCTTGGACGTGGGTGACCAGTCCCCAATGAAATTCGTCTTATCGCCAAATGGTTTCGATGAAAATGTGTCCTTAATGCGAACCAGTTGCACCGAATCGCCCATAATGGTTTCCACCTTATCCAAACACGACAGCCTACGAAAGAAAGGAAAGCACGTATAACGTGTTAATACTAAGTGAATTGAGGAGAGGGAGAGCCTGAGCCTGAGAGGCACATGTATGTACCTGTAATTGGCATTGACGAGAATACCATTTGGCAGCCTTTCCGTCGTGTTCTTCTTCTGGACGGCCGCATTCTTGACCGCTATACACGTGACAATGCATGTGGTGGCCAGGTGATCCTTTAGTGTTTGTGGCCTAATGCTGTCCGATATTATGGGCATACACTTGACAACGCCGCCGAGCAGATCGGTTAGACCATCGGATCGTGTACCATATTTGAGAGCCTCATACGAGCCGTGCAATTTGGCAATTGCCTTCTCCAGAAGCGATGCCCAGAAGCAATTGGATGTCTGTGGCTGCATGAACGCCAATCGTCCATTGATTGTTGGCAGACGATCGTCGACGAGGACCTCGACCCATTCACCGCACCACCACAATCGAAAGCGATAGATGCCCAACGACTTGTCCAGGCCCTGATCGGCGGGCACAACACGATAAAATAGATTTCGCAATGAATACAGAACGCCCAAGCAGGAAACTAGCCAACGATCACCCATTTTTCCGGGGATCACATCGAACTCGGCGTTCTCATTTAAAAACGATGCCTGCGCATTGTTCAACTCGGCTATTCGTTTCCATTGGAATGTGAATGGGGGCGTTTGATAATAAAATACAGACGATTGTATGGCTGGGAAGTCAGCATCTTCCCAGAGTAGGTTTTTGGATCTGCAATCACTGATAATGCGCTCATATTTTGATGCCATATTCAATTTATACTCGTTTAATATTGTCCATATGTAATCTTGGTTTACATCACTCCGATCGATTGGCAAATGCTTTCTGTTTTTTGTTGGTCTGTCGAACTTTAAGTTTGTTGAAGTGAAAGTTAATTTGTTGCTGTTGCTGCTGCTGCTTTGTTGGTAAGTCACTGCCACCTAGTCTGAGCCATTTCTTTCTTTAAGTGTGACCAGCTCGCCGAAACGAAAAACCAGCAAAACCAAGCCAACTTTAATCGGGGCCCAAAAGCCACGATTGTAGGCCTGCCCTGCTTGATTCTTGATTGATATACTACGACTTGTGGGGCAGGCTGGCAAATCTTTTAGATAGATGAAAATGCATTTCTCATCAATTCACATGTAACAAGGAAGTACTCAAATTTTTATTCATCTTTAAAATATAGCAGATGTGATTCCTGGATGGCATTTCAAGTAATAGTAGATCATCAGCAGAATTCCTGCCATATACAAAACATTGATCAATATGGCTATGTGCAGTGGTATCCAAATTATACAAACGACAAGGTTTTGGCAAAAACAAAACGATAAGTAAATGGAATACTTGTACTTTGTGGGTGCATCGGAAACGGGTGTGAATATGAACACATAAACCACGCCAAAGGCAAGGCACAATATATAGTTGAAAAATGCAGAAATGCCAAACTTTGGTGTGTCCAGCACAAAGATTACATTGGCACAAACTAATACATGTAAACAGCAAGCTGCACAAGTCTCTGCCGGATATATGCTGGCCATATACGCAATGCAAGTCGTGCGGGATGCTAAAAAGTAATGGATTTAGTTTGCCTGTTTGAGCCAATCAGAATTTTAGACTCACCTGACAAGCATAGAAGGAACCAAAATTGCACGACAAGTCCCTTTGTTCCTATATCATATTTATCCAGCTGGACCAAGCGATTCGACCGATTATAGGCCACCAAACAATACGCTATACTTATGAAATATATCAGAAAAGTCAGAGCACGTAGGTCTGAAAACAGAAATTGACTTCACATTAGAAATGTCCGCATTACATTCACATTCAAATACATAGTGCATTATACTTATTACACGTTAAGCTTTTCACATATCGCAATACTATTGCCAGCTGCAATATTTTTTGGGGAGCAGTTTCTAAAAATAGGTCGAAAAGTCGTATAAAGCCAACGTTACATTCTTCCTTCAAGTGTCTGCGATAACATCTTAAAGTTTGTGGAAATGAGAATCAAACAATGGTTTTCAATTATGTCAGACAAGAAACACAACTCGATTTAGAAAAAAATGTGTTTTAGATTCTAGAAATATTCGAATTTTAGTATCTCTTTTTATTCTTTGCTACACAATAAGCTCAAAGGCGATTATTGCATAAGAATTCTTGATGGAAAATTCGAATTTCTCAAAGTGTTAATTTCTGAGCGACCACAATTTTTTTCTTATTATTATTTTGTATTTTGTATTTTTTTTAAAATTTATTTGCTTACTCAATCTCGGCAACCTTGTCGACGCGCTTTTTAGCATCGTTGCACTTCAATGCCCAATTCAGGGTGTGAGCATCTCGAAACAAATAGGAGACTACAAGTTTCCAAACTAGGTCCGTACAGATGAGAGGTTTTCTGCCCAGACTGCTAACAATAAGTCTACAAATGAACATGATTAAAGATAATATCTAGATAAATGCGCAATGGGGAAAATGACAATATCTTACACATTTGAGTAAATCAACGATGTCAAAACCATTGGCAGCAATATCGATAGGATCGTCCAAGAGCAATAAGCATAAGACTCCGTTGACCAGTAATCATATGCCAGGCACCAGTTCATTATGACCGCAATGCACCGCATGAATGCCGAGACTGCAGTCATTGCGATATTGAATCTTGTCAACTCGTGTGTCGATGCTGCAGCCTCAATGTTCTTAGTGGGTTCGCGGCACTCCATTTCTGCTGGCTAAATCTCTTCTGGAGTTGGCATACAGGCGACCTTTTCATTTAATTATCATTTTAGTCACTTCGCAGTTGGATGTTGCTTGAGCCAAGTTTGGGGCCTAACTATGTGCGTCAAAGGCGAGCCATCTGCGCATTAGAGATGTGTAAGCCGCCAATTAGAGATGTGCAAGTCTGTTCGATGATTTAGGATGAGTTGTTGGGATACTAAATGCGCGTCTGTCCCAGGAAAAGAACTAATTCTTGCTTGAAATAAAATACCGACAGCGAATACTGCCTGAAATATTTAAGGAAATCGCTGAGCTGCATTTAAATTGTTTGTTGCATAAACTCAAGGGCGTCCACAGCTCTTCGTGCAGGGGTCGATTTGTAAGGGTCGAGTTGAAATTTGTTCATAAATTGCAATGCATTTCATAATCCATCAAGTGGTTTAGGTCAGATGGGATGAGATTTCAGTTGTGCCATTACTTACACATTAACTTTACAGCTAAGCACGAGCGTAAAACAAACTCAAATACAAAACGCATGATTTTAATATTTCTTGGTTTATATATTCACTTTTTTTTAATACATTTTTGTTTCCATTTACAAAATTAATAAACTTTTAACCTGTACCCCGTCATTATATTTCGTATAGGTGTATGACATTTCCTTGTTTTATGTTGTTGGGAGATGTATAAATTGACTTCGGAAAGGAGATTACAATAAAAGATTAAATAACAGTGTAAATACCATGCCTATATCTAATAAAGGTTATAAGAAAATGAGCTAATACTTTTCTATTATTCAAAAAGGAAAACACAAAAATAAAATAAAAATAAAGAAACTACGCAAACAATACCATTCACGCACATAAGAAATATTTATAGTGTAATTATTCGAGATTTGAGATTTCCAAATATTTGCACCAGATTGCAAAAAGGCCGTGTGTCTTGCAACTTATTGTTTCTGTTTCAG
This sequence comes from Drosophila picticornis, assembly GCA_035043845.1. NCBI lineage: Eukaryota > Metazoa > Arthropoda > Insecta > Diptera > Drosophilidae > Drosophila > Drosophila picticornis. The sequence goes on along the minus strand of JAWNMR010000492.1, from coordinate 21,915,937 downwards.
TATCGCTTTCGCTCTATGTTTCTCTTGATCTCTTTTTGAACGAGTAGCGAATTCAGTAAGAGATTAGAACGATGAACACGGCAAAGATAATTTTGTATCATTATGGAGCATACACCGTCATTAAGATTAACTGAGAATGCAGTTCACGAAAATCACTTAAATTCATACATACTAAATAGGATAAATCCGAAGAGAGTATAGATTGGAATGTACATTGCAGGATGAGCATTGGCCAGCGTGTTAGCACCGGCAGTTAAGGCCATTTGCTGAAAGTTGCGGCACAGAGTCTCGTTTCTGATAAAGTTGAACATTGACTCAATGAGATTTGCCGGTGTTATTTCCGAGCAGTGCTCCAAATGACGAACAACGCAGTTTTCCAACGTTTTAATATCACTGCACTGTTTCTGGCCCACGACTAGTTTGGGTATTGTTTTGATCTGATTGCTATCGTGCATATCTGCCTCATTGAAATACGTAGAAAAGGTGCTGTTCAGGCACTGTTGGATATTGTCCTTTTGTGACTCAAGGCACTCGAATCCCTTCTCGGCAATAAATAGAGCGATTTGGTCCCCATCCTTGTGGCACACAAAGTTCAGCAAACTCTGCACAATGCGTGTCATAACATCATGGCTCTCCTGCTCTTCCTTGTCCAGGCATGGCAACAATTTATTCGAGAATGTTTCAAAGCAATTGGTGGCATTCGAGCGCTTCTTGCAATACTTATTGAACACCACATCCAAGTCACCAAAAGGACGAGCGGCCTCAATTTCTTCTTTCATTGTCGTGTAATTGACAATATTATTAATGCATTCGCTGAGTGTAAAGAAGCCGGACTCAATGTCATTGTAGGCCTGGTCACCAAGCTCTTCGCCGGACACTTCTATGCATTTCCTGCGGAATAATTCTTTCACTTGGCTGTAGCTAATATTGGATTTTAACAAATCATCGGTAAATTGATTTTGCAGATCGAGATTGTCCAAATTCAATTGCGCCTGCGCTTCAAATATTCCACAAATAATTAAGATTGACCAGATGCAGGAAATGGCTGGCAGCTTCATCCTGTTATATGATTTTTTGTAATTAAGCTTCCTCAAAACAAAGTATTCCAAACAAAATTCTTGGCTTATATCGATTCGACTAGCATTACCACCGACACCCCTTAAAATATAACGTATTGGTTTTAATTAGTTGTTAATAACCAGTGAATTAATATTTATTATATACCTGTACTTTGAAATCCGACCTGCACGTATGGATTCTTATTAGACAATTAATTAGTCATTGTGTTTATGTTCATCATACCCAACCATGCTTATGGCCACTTATCGTATATCGGACAAGATGGAATAGAACAGATTCTCTTTATCATATGTCGGTGGATAAGGACCAGCGCTGCCAGCTTAGCCGCGTTCCGGACAGACCTATGAGCTGCTCGAAAAATATATATTTCTAAATCATTGCCATCTCAATCACAAAGAAATTCATATTTAAAATGTTGAGTTTTTTCTACCTATTGAAAATATACATATTTTTATATTTTTGGCCTTTTTCTGCTGATGCTATCGATAACTAACAGTTGACAGTCGTTAAAAACCGTTCATATGAGCTATTGCGTATTTTGTTTATTACTTAAAAATAATTGTATTTCATTTATAAAAGAAATTGTGCATAACTTGATTTTTTTTTCTAGCTTAAAAGTTCCTTTCATAATGCAAATTTATTAATATGTTTTAAGAATTGGAGCAAGTAGTTCCACTATTTTGAACTTACGATAAGTTTTAAGAATCGATTTCACGTACATACGACTGTGTAAAAATATAGTCTCTAGAACAAAGTAAAAGCGGGAAGTTCTGCGGTGTTTTAAAGCTTGTTCTAGTTTTGTTGTATTTTTCTTGTTTTCGCAAAATGTGTGATACTCGCAATCTAATTGACTTAACTGGTTGGGATGAGCCTGTTAATGGTAAAGCAAATATTGATGATACACAATCTGACCCTGTCCTCATCGAATCGAAACAATTCAAAGGGCCTTATGATCCTTTCGATTCGATGGAAAAAGAAGCCTGCATCAAGGTGAGTTCTTACACACATACATACAACACAATAATATGTATACTTTGAAGAAACAGCGGTTTTATACATATGCACTTAACATTTATTTAATAGGGCTTACACATTACAAATACAGTACATAATTCTGGAACCAGACCCAATAGTTATTCTCAATATGCTGATCAAGACATAAGCAATGAGACGCCACCCGTTGCCTTGGAGTTTGAACAAAAAAATGATGATGGCTTCAAAAGCTCCACAGTCGGCAGCAATGAATCGCGCCAGCGAAGCCTTCAACAGCTGGCCAAGCTGAATGCGGCAAGGCTATCAAGTGTGAATACGCCATCGCACAATCCGTCGACACAGGTTTTCTCCTTTTTTGAGAATTCGATTCTGGCCGATAATCTGCAAATGATTGCGGCAGAATCGCCAATCAAGCTCATAGAAGATGAGACCAGTCCAATTCCTACAGCTAATACCGCTGTGACCGCTCTAAGTGACGGTACATGCTCCAACATGGAGTTCGAAGCTCGCTTAAAGATGCTGCGTATCGCAATATTGGACTCTCCTTCCAAAACCGAATCGCATGCGACTCCAAACACAGAACAGAAGCCAACCACAACAACAACAGCAACACCAACACTAATAAATGTGCCTAGTCCAACACCGGCGCCAACAGATGCTATGGCCGATGTTGGAAAACTCTTGCAGGACTTGAAATCTATGATTTGTGAGCATGTTGACATATCCAAAAGGGAACAGTGCAATGTGCTCTTTGAATCGCTCAGTGCTGCTATTTACGGCAGTGCATTACCATCAGCAGCAGAATTTGGCAGCCAGAGAAGTAAGGAGTCGCCCAGCATCTACAAACGGCAAGGCACATTCGACTTGGATCTTGAGAAACAGGTAGGTCCTTGCTGCATACAAATAGCAATTAAATGCGAACTACTAAACACACTTTCTTCGTAGAAAAAGAAAGCCGATTTGGAAAATTGTGTGCAGGGATCCGGCCGAAATGTACAGGACATTCCAGATGTAATGACTTGTTCGTCGGCCACATATATTGCCGAATCGCATGATAAACCCACAAGTCTGATTGGTGAAACTGGATGTCCAAAAGCATCGCCAGATGTGAAGCAAAAACAACCAGATTCCTATGTGAAGGAAGTAGTTGACGAAAATTTGGCTGTTCAAATAAACGAAATTCTGGAGCGGCACAATTTGACGAGGGTGCAGCATTACACTTCGGACCATAACGAGACGGAATCTGGCGGTGGCGGGGCAACCGTAATATTGGTTGTCAATTCAACGGCGGGAAACCAATTACCTAGCGGCATAGTGTACCCAAAATCAGCCAAAGTAGCACCTATAACTAATCAGGGCAGCATATCGCGCCGACGATCTTCTTCGCTATCAATTCATGACAAGACTACGCAGGATCGTCCAAAAATACAGGCGAAGCAATCATCTGTCGATAGCACCACAAACACAAATATCCAAACTGCGCCACTAAAGGAGCTTTCAAACGTCGGTGACAAATTGAATGCAATGACGTCCGTCAGACAACGCCGCTACTCCTTCTCCGTTGGATCGATAGCTGGTAAAATGAATGCGACAGCTGCAGCCGCTGCTCCTGCACAGAGCCGCGCCCTTCTCAGTGGGCGCAACAAAAGCAGCGCCATGAGCGGGGCCAACGTGAAATGTACTGCACCCACTAAAGCAAATATACCTGTTAAACGCGTTGTGCCCATGATAAAGACATCGTTAAGCCCCGAAGAGCTCAGCTCTTTGAATACAACAACGCCACGCTGCAATAATGGCCAGGAGACGCCCATAGCGGCAAGAGCCAATGCAGCAGGTGGCAAAATATTTTACACCAGCACACCTATGCCACAAGTACGCTCGATGACGCGCAGATCCTCAAGACCAGTAAGCAACTATTCCAGCGCTTACTCAAAGAACACTGCACAATAAACCCTTTAGCCAGCCCCAATATGTGATCGTTTCCAGTTCTATAAATTGAACTTTTGACTGGAAGTAAAATAGAAGTCTAAATATCAGAATCCGTCATGCCGGGACACCCTTGCCTGGAGTTATTTTATAAAAATCCTTTTGGTTTCTATTCATTGATGTTTCCTTAACTAAATTTTAATTTCGTGTTGAATGTATTTAACTTAAATGAATTTCCGACACAATCGTGTAAGCCAAATTAAGTTAAACAAGATCAAATGAAATGCGTGTATTTTCTTTTCTTCTTCTAAATCACAATTAGTATACTAGTTCTGAATAAATTAGCATTTAATTTCATGTAATTTCATGTGATTTGTGCGATTTGTGCGATTCATTTGTCATTGAGCTTGTTCTTCAAAATGCTGAGGTGAGTCAGACAGTTGTCGCGATAAGTCCGACGTTCAACTAGTTTGTCCAGTGGCACCATATCGTTCAGCTGCTTGGCGATCTCGACGGCAGTGGGTCCCTCCATTTTGGGAGTCTCGCCCATTGTCAAGCTGACGGCATGGATCGTTTTCGAGTAGCGGTCAAAATAGTTGGCCATTCCTTCAGCGTTCAGATGCGCCGTCTCCAGCGGGCCCAGGAAGGCGTAACGCATGCCCAGACCATCGCTCATGACGCTATCGATATCCCGGACATTGAGTATGCCGGACTCAACCAGACGCCACGTCTCATTCAAGATGGCATATTGAATGCGATTTAGGGCAAAGCCCTCAATCTCACGCGACAGCGTGACGGGCTTCTGGCCAATTTCATCCATTAGGTCGCGAGTCCTTTGGACAACCTCTGGCTTGGTCCATGGCGCTGGCACAATCTCCACCAGCGGCACATAGTAGGGCGGATTGACGGGATGCGAGACAACAGTCTAGAAAAATTGCCAGAGAATATAAATCAATCGAGGTGCTCAGCACAAGATTAGCATTCGGACATGCGTAGATAACATGCACAGCTGCGGATTGTCCAGATATCATTTTTAACGAACCAACTCACGTTGTGTTTGTGCTTCAAGTTGGCAGTGAAGAGCGACGGTAGGAATGTGCTTGTGGAACTGGACAATATCGTGTTGCCATCGACCACACCGTCGAGCTTCGCGAACAGCTCTTGTTTCCACTTCAAATTCTCGGGTATGCACTCCTGTATAAAGAAGGCGCCATTGGCCAGTTCCTTGATGTCATTGGTGCCCGAAATACAGCCAAATTGTTCCTTTGCATTCAATTTGCCACGCAGCAGACCCTTCGTCTCCAGATCCAGCAATTCCTTTTGCGTTGCAGTCAATGCGCTTTGCACCTGCTCGGGCAGGATGTCATAAAGCATCACCTCGTAGCCAACCGAGGCGAACAGCATGGACCACGAGCGTCCAATGAGCCCACTGGAAATGTGCATGTGCTCAGTACACAAATGTACATGTCTGCGTGGTGGTGGACATGCACCATATAATAAATCTCACCTGCCAACGATGCCTACTTTAGTATTTTTCCTTAAATCGGCCATTATTATTATTGATTGCCTTTGCTGATTTGATTTCAGTTGTTTTGATTGCTAGGAGAACACAGACGACCCACATTGAGCGGAGAACTTGATGCGTTTGAGCACCGAATTGTTAAGCACAACCGGTTTAATACTGCCAACACTCAACACCAGCCACAAGATAACAACAAAAGGTGAACGCGACCTACATGTGTACACAATTTGTGATGCGTGTGGTTGGTTGGGTGTCGCTGATTTCAGCGCCAGATAATAATGCCAGCCCAGAACACGAACACCAACACCAACACCAACAGCACAATTCAACTAGTTGTTATGGCTGCTGAAAACAATATGCCCGCTGGAAAAGTGGAGAACACAACAAAACACTCATGTATTGTATATATACATGTATATATATACATACAATTATATAATAAAGCAACAACTGTTTAAGCTTTTGAATGGTTGTTTCTCAAACCGGTTAAGTGAGGCCTTTTAAATCGTTGGCACTGAAATTCTATGCACTTGTTCAATTATTTTGTGTTTTTGTATCGTCACCAAATTTGCAATCGGGTATGTTTTCTATGAGTCGCGCCAAAATGCCCTTAATTTGACTTTTAATATTAATTCTTTTTTATAATGTGTACCAACTTAGTAGTAGTATTATCTATTTGTTGTGTGGCACGCACACACGCACAACAAATTTTAAAAAAGTACAGTCCGAGATAAATGTGAGTGTTTGAATTGCTAAATGGAAATATTTGAAGATAAAATCATACTTTTTCCACACTCAAACGCAAATTCGATTATATTTATTTACACACATACAAATTATAGCAATTATCGATTCGGACTACAGTTGATGTGGCTTACCTTTCTGTATAAGAAAAACACTTGTCGAACAATCGGCGACCCACATTCAAATCATTTACTCTGTTTTGGCAATAAGCTCGAATCAATTTAGCCAAAATCAAATGGGGACAAACAATTGTAGAAAGTAAAATCCTCCTCAATTTAGACTCTGCTGCAAAGTGCAGCTGATAAACTCACTTTTGTGTTCCGAGTAGTACGTATCAATCGTGTCGTTTAGTTAATCCAGATATTAGTAGTAGTAGCGATATGCTCTCATTACAAAGCTCGTTAAAAGAAAGACAACCAAATGGTATAGTAATAACTAAATATGGTATATAAATAGTGCGCAAGGGCACAAAACCTAGTAAGGCCTATGATAAGATTTACAAAATGAATCCATTCACCTGTCCCCCGCCAAGGCAATCCTATGAACCACATATTTTCACATGCTTGCAGTCTAAAAAAAATTCAGGAACGTGCTCCAAAACTACCTCAACACGATTCCAGGCTAATGAAATTCAATTTTGTTAATGCACGCGCAGCCACATCCATTTGAACACCAAGACGCAAAGAGCAACAACGGAAAGTCGCCAAATGCCAGATGAACTGATATCTAACAACTTTGTGGAGTAGTTAAGCGTTCTTGAAATTCCACATCTTTAAATATATACTTCTAAGCCATTTTGATACTTGCAGACGACTGGCTGTTATAATTATTTTGTTACTAAATGCAAATTGCTTGTTGAGAGACACTTCATGAAAAAAATGCACTTGAAACATTCAAGAAAGAATTCGTTTATATATATTTTTGACCATTTTCAAATGTTGCAATAGCTTACTATTATTATGAGCGCAGCTGTATGTTGTCAGTCGATTTCATTTGCTTGTGACATTGAAAAAGCGTATCACAGGACTTGGGCGACCTTAAGTACTTCCTACTTGTCGGAGGAGCTCACTCTTTTGGTTTTGGTAACTTAGGCCCACCGGCAATTGTCAAGTCAATATATAGGTCTGTAAAGTTCAATATGTATACATGCTGAAAAGTTGACTTTTAAGTAGCTGATTTCATACATACGATATCCATAGAAAGGCGATGCTTGATATATATATATATATGTGTATATATATATAATTTATTTTGTTCAGCTGTTTCTTTTGTGGGGGGATGAATTATATAAAATGTATACAACTAGTGGGGGGTTGCCTTATGCTTAAAGCGCCATTTTGCGACCCTCGATAGATATTTCGACGGCGCGACGACTTTCCTTCGAGCGTTTCGAGTCTAAAAATCTTTTCATATGTTTTTCATAACGGTTGGGCTTCCGCTTGGAGGACTACAAGAAGAAGAAAAAACGGAAGAATATATTTAAAAACCGCAAGTATTTGAGTGATTTTCATAATAGCGGCGACATACCGTTGTCACTTCGCCTTCAACTGTTGATTTTGGGCGAATAACGTAATCTTTGTTGGAAGGCATTGGTACACGAGCACGGGCCACCCAGCCAGGATCACCGGGACGTAGTGGTTTATCATCACTTGAGAAAGTGTGATTTAGCGTTTGTGGATTACTGGATGCAGCGGGCTCCGGATCTGGGCTCTTATGGCGATTTCGAGACATTTGCGCTAGATCACGCTCCTGCCGTTCCTCCTTGCTCATTGCAGAGAAATCACAGCTTAAATTAAATATGGGACGAGCCCATTCCGATATCAAGCGACCCGCACGATCGCGATTTGTCTTTGTCTCTTGTGGATGCTTGTACAAATACATGACAGCCTTGCCAATGCCCGATTGCTTCAAATATGATTTATCAATGGTTGGAAACTAAATGGAAGACGGGGAGGAAGAGCTTATTATTTAAATTTGTCGTTGTGCCATTGAAATGGGTTAATATTTACATCGGATAACAGTCGCAAAATGCTCTCTCGTATTTGCAGACACGGGAGACTTTTATTTGGCAATGGTGCTAACCAATCAGTAAGTACGTTGAGTATATTGTGCTCCAAGAATGCCAGCTGAAGATCCTTCTTTATCAGCTGTGACATCACTTGTTTGAGCATTGAAATTTTCTTAGTTGCTGGCCTGCCGGCCAAATTCAGCTGTCGATCATCGTCCGATGCATTTTTCATATTTATTATCAATTGATCGATAAGATCGTCATTATCATTTATCAGATCGATGTCTCTCTTGCGTTTTCGCACGCGTTTCTCCTCCTTTTTACGCATCAGCATTGCATCAAAATCGGAAACAAAATTGCTGTTCCTAAATAACTCAATCTGTTAATAAAAATATTCAGGCACACAGTTTTTATTATATATAGTTACTCTGGTTCATTTGAAATGGGTGTGTTCTCATCATCTGAACTTTCCACCATTTTATCTTGGGTACTTTTCGCGTCCTCATCGTTTGGCTTTTCCCCATCGTCCTCATCCTCATTATCTGTGTCTGTGATTTTGGGTCGTTTTCTTTGTATTTTTGGTGCGTCATCTAAATAATAAACATTGATTAATAAAGATTAAATCGACTTAATAAAGTTCAGCACATGCAGATTGCCGCAAAATGTACCTTCAGAGTCACTATCTATGATTCGTTTGCGATCCAGTGCATCTTGTGAAGTGTTATTCTCGGCAATACTCTTGGAACGCGATCGCTTGTCGCGGGAGGCGTCGTTGTATTTCTCCTCGTCGGAATCCTTTCTGTGTTTGCTCAGACTTTGTGTGGAGGCTGCGCTGTGGGATCGACTGCGCGTGGCCCTGGAGCCAGCGCGGGAGGCCTTTGAGCCAGCGTGTGAGGCCCTTGATCCACTGCGTGAGCGCCTCGATTCACTACGTGATCGTCTTGATCCACTACCTGATCGCCTTGATCCACTGCGCGAGCGTCTTGAGCCACTGCGTGAGCGTCTCGAGCCACTGCGGGAGCGTCCTCTAGATCCACTGCGTGACCGCCTGGAACCAGATCCGCTGCGCGAGCGTCTAGATCCAGATCGGCTACGTGAACGTCTTGACCCACTACGGGAACGTCTAGATCCGGATCCACTGCGAGAGCGTCTAGATCCAGATCCACTGCGGGAGCGTCTAGATCCGGATCCACTGCGCGAGCGTCTCGACCCACTACGGGAACGCCCTCCCGATCCGCTACGCGAGCGCCTAGAACCGGTACCACTGCGCGAGCGTCTGGAACCGCTACGGGAACGTCTTGAGCCACTACGTGAGCGCGAGCGTCCGCCAGATCCACTCCGCGACCGTCTCGATCCACTGCGCGAACGTGAACCACTGTGAGCAGATCCACTACGCGAGCGTCTAGATCCTGAACCACTGCGCGAGCGACGCGAACCACTTCGAGAACGCTGACCAGAGCCGCTATGAGATCGCCGGGATCCGGACTGACTACGTGAACGTCGTGAACTATCAATTACACTACGACTACGGCTGCGACTAGGCGACTTTCGGTTTGCGCTGGCTGAACGGCTTCTTGTGCTCCGAGGAGGAGGCGAGTCAGATGTCTCTTGGGCTACCTCGGAAGTAGGAGGCAAGGCAGACGGTTCCTCCACGGTGCTAGTTGAATCAACTTCATTGTCTTGAAGACTTTTCGTTTCAGTGTCCAAGGTCGGAGTCGCGTCTAGAATCTTTTCATCTTCTGTTTCCTTGTTGCAAGCATCACCTAAAAGATAAAGTGTGAGCGTAAAGCACGCTGAAATTGAGAATTGTTCCATTTTTTTTGTATAATACCTTTTTCAGCGTCCATTTCCATATTTAATAACGCTATTAAATTCGGCCCATACGAAATTTGTAGTTTGCTTCAGTTATTAATTTACACGTTCGCTTATGACCAACAATATTGCTATGGTGAATACTTAAGATTTGTCAAATAAATTACGAGCAAACACACATTTGTGTGTATGTAAATATGTCAGTACAGCGATTAACTCGGCATATCACACAGCTAACGAACGAATGGAAAATGAAACATCAAATTTCCGATATATTTGGAATTTACACATGTTATCGGAACCATGTGCCATAGCTCGATTTTTCAAGCAGAACTAGTTCTTGCTCATAATTTTTGTGTCCATTCAAATTTGAATTTAATTCTGAAAAATTCAACAATCCTATTTGAATGAAACTGAATAAAAATATCTTTTGCGTTAAGCCGTCTAACACTTTGCTATCGATTTTTAAGACGCTACAGCTTAAAAATGAATGCACACTGCCTGATTCCAGGGGTACAATAAAACAATGTTTTCGTATATTAGATTGTATTTTATTGTTAACAGTTTTAAATTTGAGTACAGTTTTAAGCCCCGTAATTTCATGTTATCTGAAATAATAATGCTTATTTACCAACAGTGAAGATTCATTTTAACTAATTTTAAAAGTTGCCGAAAGAGACAAGAACCCCAAATTCACACAGACCGTCTCGGCAATATCCCACTCTAATTAAAGAGTTTATGAATACTGCGTCATATGCGCAAAAATATGCTGCGAGATCCTATGCAAATATGGAGCGTTTAATTCCTGCTTTGCGGCAACGCTGTAGTTCTGCGGCGAGCGAGCTATTTATGCTCAAGCACGCCGCTGCTATCCTCATCCACCTCCCATAGAACATGATCCGTTACTTATATCTGATTGCTGTTGTATACGTCCAATGCGTCGATTCGGCCTCAGGCCGCCTCCTCCTCCTCCACCGCCACCACCACCACCACCGCCTCCTCCTCCTCCACCGCCACCACTCCAACCAGACCAATGGCGTGAGTTACCGCGGTTATTATTTCCATTGCCACTGTTAAAGGGAGCAAATAGCGTTTGGAAGCTGAAAGCAACGCATGTGATAACTACACCAAACACAATAATATGGTCTAAAAGGGTTAATATCCGAGCACTTACAATTGCAATATTAGGTACCAGAAGCCAACGAATATTTGGACAATACGCTGCCAGTCCCAAGGTCGCTTCTCCCAGACGCGACCATCTGAAATTACCAACGATAAATGGGTGTCAACAGTATGTTCCTGAGCAAGCAGCAATGAGACATGTGTTGTCTTGTACTTACTATGGTCAATGTAAACCATTACGGGACTCTAACATGCATAAACTGTGATGGTTGTTTGTTTTTTTCTGTTACATTACTTATTATTAAAACGATTTGCAAGTTGGGTGCCAGTGACGTGTCTCTAGACTAATGCCGTGCACGATTGGAGATTTTTAGGTATCGATATTTTTAAAGAAACTGTATTGTGGGTATCCCGATGTGCAAATAAGCAACGCTACAGAGACACCAGAAGCAATTGAGTAATTCAGTTTATGAGGCTACTAGTAGATACTAGTAGATAACATAATATTTGAATATATTTCGTAGACTTTAAAATGATTGTTGGCATCATGAGCTTCAGGCTTCTTTGTAACTGGAATACCGCTAGTGACAAGTGTATGTTGTCATAGTGCGATGAATCGATATCATGTTATCGATAGTCTAATAGTGCCACAGTTTCAGTCAAGTGGAAAGAAATACAAGTTGCAATTTAACAAAACGGCTAAGACGCTGTCGCTGGCGTCTGTGGCTGCACACTTATCGCAGCGATCTCATAGTGTATGCACATCTTCAAATAGATAACAACAATCTATCAACAACAGGAAAGCAACACCATCGTGCATCGTGGAGCTGACACAGACCACAACTACGGTCAGCTGCTACCTGAGACCGAGGTGAGTTCGAGCGCAGCGCAATTTCTGTCCCCTCTTAACCCCAACAACGACCCCACCCACGTCTACCAAACTACTAATGCGTGTCTCTAACCAAGTTTGCAGCCTGTGCATATCACCGACTAACAACAAACAACGTCGTCATCTGCGTTCGAAACACCTTCAGAGGAGCCGCCGCTATCCAAAATATTTGAATTTGTTTTGGGAGCTGCATTATCGTCGACATCACCTCCCACGCAGTTCGTTCTGTTTTCTTGTTTTCTAATGACACATAAATAGCTTAAGCATTGGTTTCCCTTACGTTTCGATTTCAATTGCCGGCATTTCACTCGCGCATCAATCTGCATATGTTTAGTAAATATTTGCTTAATGCAACGGGTTTATTCGAAGACATATTTGCAAAATAGCTAATGTAATCGTAGTAATGGCGGGTGTAATCATGTTGTGCAAACAATTATTTAAAAAAATATTTCAGATCTAGTCAAGTTTGCTATTTGCTATATGCACATAATTAAAACCGATTAAAATTTCAAAACGATTCCATAATAAGCAGCAGATGTTATTTAAGGGTATTTTTCTAGTCAGGCAGTCAGCCACGACTCGAGCTCTTTTTCTTCTTGTTTGCACTTGTCTTTTGTCAACAAATCATTTACACTTCAACTTGACCTTTGCGGTTGGTAGTCCGCATAATATGTACATATGTGTATGTAAATACATACATATACATATATATATACATGCATATGTGCACATTTATTTGGGCTCCATATCTGTATCGGTTCCAGCTCGTTGCACGCTGCCGCTGCCTTTTTGGCAATCAACTCTTGTTGTTGTTGCTGTTCTAGCAGCTGCTGTGCGTAGAGCATTGGCTGAATTTGGTCAGTAGTCAGTCGGCAAACAACGCTCGCGTACGCATTTTTCTAGCTCGATTCGTTTTGTTCTTTTGTTTTTCTTTATTTGTTGTTTTTCTTGTGCTTTTTTCTCCGTTTCGTTTTATTAGCTGACATCATTTGGCCGCTGGTCAGCCTCTCGGTGTGTGCGTGTGCGTGTGTGTGTGTGTGCAAGTTAAATATATTTGCTTATCAAAGCTACTGCTAACAATCGGTCTTGCTATTCTTGCTCTTTGCTTTCTCTCCCTCTCTCATTTTTTGGCCGTCAGTCAGTCAGTCTACCGTTATGCCTTACACATCCCCAAAAGCTGCCGTTGCACAAATGATCGAGCGCTTAGCGTGAACTGGAATCGAGTGCGTGCCTGTAGTGACGAGTATAATACTCGATAATTTAAAGCTGCCACCTGGCAGCTGGCTGGCTCTCCTCTTCAACTTGCATTTCCTGTCGCTAACTCCCTGTGCCTGCCTCAGCAATGTATTCAGCGGGTAAATAGATGACATACGCTCATATTTTTAAACATTTAAAACAAATATGAATTTGTACATCCATCAGCAAATAATAGAATCAAACATGATCAACAAGCTCTCGCACATTTTCCATCCCCATTCCCATTCTCATTCAACAACATTCACAAATTCCACACAGTTGTTTGATTTCTTGTATTTTTAGACTGTTTGCTTATTTCGTGTAACTGTGTCTCGGCGTCTCTGTGTGTGTGGTTTTGTTTGTTTGCGTGTGTGTCTGTTTGCTGTTGAGTGTTTAATATTTGATTTACTTTGGAGCTTCATGATCACACACAAGGGCGTAGCCTGCTTTTTTGCAAAGGGGACTGAATTGTTCTTTTTAATTTTTGTACAATTCTTAACATTCTAACCAGGGAAATCCCTTCAATTTTGAGAGGCAAGCCAATTAAAAGATATATATGACGTACGGGCACAAATCCATTGCGAATTCGGAATTTTAAGTTGAACAATAAGAGCAATTATTATAACAAACACCTATATAGATGTGGGTCTAAAGTGTATTTTTGTTTTCAAACATCTTAATCTACACGTTTCGTACATTATTATCAAATTAATTTATAATGTCAAAGGTTTTTTTTATTATTAAGCAACTTATCTGAGGTTAAGTCTTAGTTCTCTAGGGTACGCTCTACATTATTATATTGTTTTATTTATTCACATATGCACATCCACGTAGTGCTTTATTGTTATTAACACAAATTACAGCACGTTTGTCAATTTGCACTGTTTTGGGCCGGAAATGGATGATCATCCATTAGGGTTAGCGAGCTTAATGTGCCCCCATATCATGCCCATTACTTACTGCCAATTACATAATTGACCGCACTTCAATGACATTCTCCCTCTTTCAACAGTTAGCCAGGCAATCAGTATCAGTAGCCGCCGTCCTCGACTCACTGATAACTTCGTAGCTTACCAATTATAAATAGCACTGTGGTTCTATTATCAACCTTTGTAAATTTAAATATTATATGTAACTAATATAACTAAACCCAAATAATTGCTTAAGCTGTTTTGTTTTTTTTTTTTTTTCTTTAAGAAAATAATTAAATGTAAATACTTCTTTTTTAAATTTATTAAGTTAATTCGTTTCTTTTGGAAAAGCATGAGGTAATTACGACCATTGTATGCATTATTAAAACACCCTGTAAAGCGAACAATATACCCATGTTTATGGTGCGAAATTCGTATAAATGTAGTCGCTTTCTGGCCTTCGGAAAAGGAAACAGGGCGTTATATGGAAGTTCTTTGAATGCAATAATAAAGAATACATATTTATTTAATATTTTATGCGTAAAAATAGAATAGTTTCATAAAAAAAATTTGGAGTGTGAAAGGAAAAAACATTCTAACCCGAGGAGATAGATAGCTTACAAGGATCGAGCAACAGACAAATGACAATTAAAATCGATCGGATCAAATATCGATTTAATATCGAGCGGCATCAGCAATTGATAACATGTTAAAATTAAAAGAAAACTAAAACAAAAATCTGCAATCTTTCGGGCTGGGCTGGATACTTGGTTTGAGTTTACAAATATTAAACAAGGTGTTTCAACTAATTTTATCAGGTTAAGATCGATTGGGTTGCAAGAAAATATGGTCAAAACCAGTATTAACGGAGGTACACCAGATATCCAGATTAAATGTTGCAAAAGAACACACAGGTGGACACAGGTGTGGCAAAATGTGAAAATTAAAATTCAATATCGATTTCAACGATTTAAATTATTACTTGCGCGATTAAAAGAAGTCAGAGATTTTCCCTACTCGAAGCTGTGGCGGTGATTCACCCATGATCTGGGCTGCATTCAGCCATCATTTCAAGTCGTATAAATTTGAGGGTTTTATAAACCTGTTGGACGAAGTTTTGATGAACTTTATAGATCATTAACCAGATCCAAATGCCTTATTTCACCATGATAATGCTCCGAAGCATGTCGTTTCGTGATAAGGACTTTAAGCTTTTAGAGTGGGCAGCAAAATCACCCGGCCCAAATCCCATAGAGAATAAATGGGGACATCTGTTCCGTCGATAGTTGAGCAGCTACGATGGCTGTCTCAAGGAATGGTCCAAAATTCCACTATCTGAGGTCTAAATAGTTGCTGAATCTATGTAAATTTTTTGTTATATTCATGTCATTTCTACATATTACATTAATATTATTAGCAATGCCTTTAATCGAATTTCGCACCTTAACCTTACTTAATAAAATCATTTTCTAAAAATGTAACGTTAATATTAAAATTTTAATTTCTTTTTATTTGACGTGTATTTGGAACAGTTTACATTTATGGAACACAACAAAATTTGTTCAACTTTATGTGGAAAAAATAAAGTGCCTTTAATCGAGTTTCGCAAAGTGTATGGGTGGAATAACTTTAGAAACTGAATTAGCAAAAGTTTGATTTATTTAATCAAGCCTTATCAATTTCATAAATTTTTTTATTTTGGTTTTATCACTGGATTCGATTAGCGTTCGTTCTCGTTCTCACATTGCTCGCCATATCATAGCTTATCATATCATCCTGTGCAATTAATTGGCTTTGATTTATATATTCAAATAGACATGTTGTATTTGTCTTTATGTGTACCTATGAATGTGTGTATGTTTGCATGTATGTGTGTGTGACACATATACAGATGCACTTTGGTTTGAGCAGGTGACTAATTCGTAATACTGTTTGCAGTGCGCACCCACGATTACGATTATCCCGAATCGGAAATGGATGAGCGCGAGAGTCTTTACTTTGATACCATCTCGCTGGCCGATTCTGAGGCGGCGGCGGTGGCTGCGGCGCATCGCAAATCGCTATCACAGTCACGCAACACCATTTACCATTCGGCAGTGGATCTGGATGGCGACGAGACGCGCAACAGTTTGCGATTGGGGAGCGGCGGCGGCGGCGTGTCTGCCGAGCATATGAGACTGGCCTGGCAGCCGGGCTATCGCCAGTCCACGGCGCTAGAGCATTTGCATGGTGCCGGCGGAGATTATACGGATGCTGCCATTGCGGCCCAGATGCTCGCCCTGCACAATGGACGAACACATTTGCCCACCGGCATTGGCGTCGCTGGCATTGGTGGCGCGGGTAGCGGCGGTGGTGGTGGCTACACCAGCTACGGCGGCTCTGGCGATGATGAGGTCTCTAGACGTCTATTAAGGCAAAGTAGCACAGTTTCGAATAAAGATAAGAAATTGCCAATTACATACTCCCAGTGGAAATTGAGGGTAAACAACCAAAAACACAACCAAAACAAAGTATCAACTTATCTACCGAACAACAACGATAAACAAGAAGCACCCCACGCATTTATTTCAAGCAGTGCAATACGAATTTTCAATATGCAAATGAAAAATTATCTCATTTCAAGCTACTTTTTTTTGCACTTTTCGCACTTTCTCATTTTTTCTTCATCTTTCTGTATGCTGCAACCATCTCTGTCTTTCACACACAACACATACAAGCACACGCACACATGCACAATCTGTCTCCTTTGTTTTCATACGCACGAGATCATGCATTCCAAAACTCACTCACTTCGGTCTCTCTCTCTCTCTCTCTGTCTCTGTCTTTCTCATTTGTCTCTTTGCCGGTTGCACTCATCGAATCCGTTCGTTCGGCTTTAACGGCACCAACACTGTGGTGCGCACTTGCCTAAAAACACATACAAACTGAATGACTGCATTTGGCTTTCAGGTTTTATGAAGAACATAACACGCACACGTCTTTTTTATTTTTGTTGTTTTCTTGTCGCCTACGTGTCTCACTGTATTCTTTCTCTTTTTCTCTCTTTTTTCAATAGTTTGCTTGCGGGAATGGGTAATGGCAATTTTTTTTAGCATACATACAAACATATAGCGTAGCATATAAATACATACATATAACTAGTGTCCAGATACTTATGCGTGTTCATACCAAGACGATTCTGAAATTCGAAAATTGATATATATATAGATATATGTATGTATATATCTATATATGCACCTTGCTTATACACTTTTTTGAGGATTTAATGCATCAGATTCTCAATTTTTTACACGATCTATCGTCGTAATTCATGTAAAAATTATTTATTATTCCCTCAAAAGTGCATAACTTTGCAAAAAGAAAAACAACAAAATCAGATTGATTTTCAATCCAGAAGTCATTTTGGTCAGGCCTTATTCCCTAGATTAATACTGCTTATAAAAGTGATGCACTTGTCTTTTCCGGACTTCCGGTGAAAAACCATGCGAAATATGTTGAAATGCAAATGTGCCACAGTTTCGGGATGTCCCGGGGATGTGGCACTGGCACACACCTTACACCTGCTTAGCACCCACGATCCTCGATATTTGTCCACGTTTTTTTGTTTTTTTTTTGCTTATATGTACATATATGTACACATACATGCATACATGCATGCATACATACATATGTACCGTTGTAAATAGACGATTTGAAGGAAATACGAAGTCAGCGTGGTTAATCAATGTTTGTTTCGAACACTCTTTGCCGCAGACGTATCGCCGCTTCAACGATGGCAAACGGAGTGTGGACTTTGTGCTGGCGTACAAGGGCGAGGACGTGGACAAGACAGCGAGGCGCACGAAGTTCGAGGATAATCTGAGGCGCGAGGGTCTCGAGCTGGAATACTACAAGGAGCAATGGGTGCACTTTATCAAGCTGCATGCGCCAGTCGAGGTGCTGCATCGGTATGCGGAAATCTTGAAGATCAAGATGCCGCTAAAGGAAATACCAGGACAGAAGGACATAACTATTGATATGGAGCGTGATCTCAATTCATGCTTCAGTCGCCTTTGCCGCACTCTCTTCAGCTCCGTGCAACCGGATACCGTTAAGTTTCCAATACGCCAGCCACGCATCCACATGGAATTCGCGTGTAAATATCTGGAACTGTATGACAAGGAGCATCCCAATTACTTTGATGCCAGCACACGCTACTCGATCATCAATTTTATCATTGAGCGGCAGCATTTTGAGCGGGGCGAAGAGAAGTCCGAAAATCTGGGCTTCGAGAAGCTCGTCGAGGATGGCGTCTATCTGTGCGCCTATGCCCTGCACGAAGTGAGCCAACAAGCTAATCATTTAACTAATCGCCTGACATATATATATATATATCATAGTAACTAACGTGTTGCCAATTGGCCAATGGGCTTTCAGAAAGACGAACGCGATAACCTGCTAATGGGATGGGCCAACATTGGCAAATTTAAGAAGTAAGTATTTCATAATTTCATAGTTCTTGTGCCCTGTTCTCTACCAGAGATGTCTTATTGATTCTCGTTGTTTGACAGCTTGCAGCCGCTGGATCATGTCAAAGACTACTTTGGGCCAAAGGTGGCGTTGTACTTTGCCTGGCTGGGTTTCTATACACAAATGCTGATACCCGTCAGCATTTTGGGCATACTGTTCTTTCTGTACGGATTTGTCACGTGGAACTCGGATCCGATTAGCCAGGATATTTGCAATGGAAACGAAACGATCATGTGTCCGCAGTGCGACAAGGGCTGCATGTTTTGGCGACTCAGCGAGACGTGCACCTCGTCTAGGTTCAACTATTTGATAGACAATGAAATGACCTTGGTGTTTGCGTTTATTATGGCCATTTGGGCTGTTACCTATTTGGAGCTGTGGAAACGTTATTCGGCTGGACTTGTTCATCGTTGGGGCCTCACTGGTTTTAATCAGCATGTGGAGCATCCGCGACCACAATATCTGGCCAAGGTTGCCAGCTCCAAAAAGTTGAATGCCGAAACGCAGGACGCAAGGAGCAGCTTTGATCCGTATGTGCCATTCTGGAGCATCAAGTTTTTCCCTAACTTCACAAGCTATAGCATCATGGTGTTATTTGTAAGTCGCCCTTCCCTGTTCCCTAGTTTATTCATCCAATTTATAAACTGATCGTTTCGCATTTAGATCTGCATATCAGTGATCGCCGTCTCGGCAATTATCATTTATCGGATGGCACAGCGGGCCTCACATAGCATATTGGGCAACGAGAACTCAATGACGTACAAAATAATGGTGTTGCCGATAACAGCGGGATTCCTCGATTTAATTGTTATCTCCATACTGGATCTGGTGTATAGCAGTCTGGCGGTTAGGCTAACAAATTACGAATATTGCCGCACCCAGACGGAATACGACGAGAGCCTGACCATCAAGAACTATGTGTTCCAGTTTGTCAACTATTATTCGTCACTATTCTATATTGCGTTTCTCAAGGGGAAATTCGTCGGTTATCCCTCCAAGTACAATCGCATATTCAGCTTCCGTCAGGAGGAGTGCAATCCGGGTGGCTGCCTCATGGAGCTCTGCGTGCAGCTGGTCATTATTATGGTTGGCAAGCAGGCGGTGAACGCAGTTGTTGAGATGCTAATACCCTATCTGAGGCGTACAGCCAGGGAGTGTAATCAACGTTACGGCTGGTTCAAGCTGCACAGCGACGAGATTGTGGTGCCCTCGACCAATCAGTTCACCGAAGATTTTAATTTACAGTCCACCGATAATAATTCACTATACGCCGAATATCTGGAAATGGGTATGTATGCCTGACTTAATCATTATTTAACATTCAATAGATTAACAAATCAAAAACAAAAACATTCGCTCTTTTCTTCTGCACAGTGGTGCAATATGGTTTCATAACGTTATTTAGTTTGGCATTTCCACTGGCGCCGCTGCTGGGGCTGATCAATAATGTTATGGAAGTGCGTCTCGATGCTATCAAAATGCTGCGCTTCTTTCGACGTCCCGTGGGAATGCGTGCCCGAAATATTGGCGTCTGGCAAGGCATTATGACTGTGGTTACGCACATTGCGGTCGCTTCGAGCGTGAGTGCTTGCAATTTGAATGCTAAATTGCTAAATGTGAATGTATTTCTGTGGGCGTACGGAATTAATATTTTGAATTGATTGCAGGCCATGATAATTGCATTTAGCACAAACTTTATACCGAAACTAGTGTACAAGCATACCCATGATGACCCAGAGCTGAATAATTATCTAAACTTTACGCTGGCCACCTTTTATACCAAGGATTATACGACACAAACGCTTCTAGATGTCAGCGCCCAGGAGAATATCACACAGTGTCATTACGTCGAGTTCCGCAATGCTCCCTGGGTCGATCAACCCTATAAGCGACCAATGATTTATTGGAAGATCTTGACGGGCCGACTTGCTTTCATAGTAATCTATCAAGTGAGCGTGCTGTGTATTCCTTTTTTTTTGTTTTTTGTTTTTTTTTTTGTTTTACCTACCTCTCACATATTTTTTGTTTTTGGTTTTGTAGAATATCATAGCCCTGGTGCAGGGCATTATACGCTGGGCTGTGCCCGACGTCTCTGCCCGTCTGCTCAAGCGCATCAAGCGCGAGAATTTCTTGCTGCGCGAGCACATCATCGAGTTTGAGAAAAGGAAGGCACACGAACTGGCGCAGACACCGACACAGATGCCACCGACGATGAGTGCAGGGTTCCCCAAAAAGGAACCAGACGAGTCACTGCGACAGCGTCTCAATGGCAACGATGCGGCAACCACTGCTGGCGACAATGCCACCACATATGTCTAAGACTATTACTAACTCGTGTTCCCCTTCAATTTCAACTCCAACTCAAACCCCCATGTCCATGTTCTTTGCCAGTTGAAATCAAGTGCATTTTAGTTGTAAGACTCGAACGTTGAATTTGTTGTGGACAAGAGAATTATTTACATTTGAAATACATAGCTTACATATATACTTTTGTATATTAAGGGCATCATTTGTTCGTTGTGCCCTCAATAGTTGTTATATGTGTGTTGTCTTCTTGTACTGTACTTAAGAATTGAAAACAATGTTTACTATTCTTTTTCCTATTTGTTTGCGAACTGCATGTCAAATGCTCAAAAGAACAACAACAACAACATCAACAAAATGCATTGTTTTTTGGCGGAGGAACAGCAGCTGCTTCAAGAGCACGACGCCTGTCCTCCCCGAAATATAGATATATGTATATTTATATATATAGTATTTGTATAAACTGCTGTTAGAAATCAAAAATGAATTTGCCAAATTGTAAAGTGTTCGTAAAAATTGCGACTGATGCAACAGACACTCGAAATTAGTTACGACGAAATAATGTTCATGTCCATGTGCGTGCGTGCGAGTGTGTGTGCCATATACTTACATGCATAAGTAAATGTAAAAAAATGAATATATATATACATATGTATGTCAGGGATGATATACACACGCATGCATATTTATAGCATAGACCATTAGCAGCACATTCGCACTTGGCTGTTGTGCAAGTGCTTAACTGCTTTATATATTATACACGTCCAAAGTGCACTGCAATTATCAAATCTAATCAAACGCGTTACTTTTGATCTAAGTAACGTAAAGAAAATCATTTGTACCTTGTCGATGCGTATATGTATGTATACTTAGTACTACAGAAACCAAACCTAAATTCATTGCGTGTGCTTAGCATATGTACATACATATATACAATGCATACTAATATGTAAAACTAATAAACAATCCAATGTACCTTACAATATACACAAAAATTTACACATACCTGCCCACATGTATGTGGTGTGTGGGTGAGTGTGTGTGTGCTATTACTCATACGACAAATGTATTGACCTTATGTGAGTTGATTCTCCTCGTTACAATCGGTTTGTATGTTTTGTATCTGTTCAATTTGCCCGGCACCAACCACTGCAGAAATGTTTTATACAACAACAAACAACAAACAACAAACAAACAACAAAAACGAAATGTTATTAAAATTACGATACAAAATAGTATATTTTATTATTTTGATAATATATATTTATATACAAAAGAGATGTGTTGCGATGTACAGAATGTTCTAATGTAAATTTACACATAGCATTGTTAACATTTTATAAAAGTAAACTAAATCAAATAAAAACAAAATACAAAAAAAAAAGAATTAAAAAAATAACAAATTAATAAAATCGCGAAGATATAAATCAAAATTACTAAATCACAAAAATTGTTTGCATGAAATAAACCAATGCAAAACACATGAATAAGAACCAACTGGATGTATAATTTTTTATAACGTAGATTCGATAGATAATGTTAAAGTAACGAACAACATAAAATGTGGGCTGTAAACTTGTTAAATAAGCTGCAGACAAGATTGCTATTGAACTAATTGGAAAGTGTCCAGTGTACTACTTTTTATTATAATGTCTGTCAATGCCACTTTTGTGACTAATGCCTTTGGGCCAGCAGAACCGGACGCTATGTATATATAGATAAGTGTGTGTGTGTGGATATATTGAATGCCGATGCTGGCAAATCAATTGAAACCGAATAATGTGAGTGTGAGGCGACACCCGCTGTGATGCTGCGATGCTGTGATGGATGTGTGGATGCAAACAATTGAGGCATATCAAGCCAGAGCCAGCGACCGACACACAATGCTTACTCAAGCAAGATCAGCGAGCATAATGATGCTAATCAAATCGCCTGTAACTAAATTGAAGTGCACATCTAACTCGACACCAGAGCACCCAGCTCACAGTACAGCTCAGCTCAGCTCAGCGCAGCTCAGCTCAGCGCAGCTCATCTCAGCTGAACAGTCAACCATCAAAAGTCTTTAGTCAGTCGAGCATCATAGTCGGGCACCCACTGGGGCTTAGTTTGGAATCTGTTCGGGTGACGTTTCAATGGAATTTACATAGCTGCAACGAACGCATTAAGCATAACAAAAACAAAATCAGAAAAACAGCACAAAAACAAAAGAAAAACCAGCTATTTCAACTTTGAACCGCATTTGCATCAATCGCATAGCTTACAGCAAACCAAATTGCAAAGTGTTCAAAATGTGTTCCAGTTCAGTAAGTAGATAAGATGTGGCAAGCTGAAAGGCCACATTGCCATGGCGTGCGTACTAATTACTTTCTAATTATCTATAATATAATAATATATAATCCTAATCCTCTGCTATCAATTTTCAATTGGTTTATTGACAGTGCAAAGTCATCAAGCAACTGAGCGCAACGGAACGTGAACAGTTTTTCGATTCCTTCGATGTCGTCTTCTGTGATTGTGATGGTTTGTTTTATACATATTGAATATTATATATACACAAGATATCTAGGTGTGGCCCGATTAACAATTGGAAAAAGCTAATTTTTCCATTAAATAATTATCAATTGAAAATTGAAGGTGTTCTTTAAAGCATAACTCCAACTTCAATCTTGACCTATTTTACCAATGGCAACTATATTTATAAATATCAACTTATTGCAATCTGCGACAGGTGTTGTGTGGTATACGATGCGTGACTTTATTCCTGGCTCAGCGAAGGCCATCGAGGAACTGCAGCGTCGGGGCAAGCAGCTGACCTTTGTGACCAACAACAGCATCAGCTCCGTGGCGGATCATCTGCACAAGTTCGCCAAACAGGGTCAATTGCAAATTGATAAGGTAAGATCGACTAGCCAAAAATCATCATCATCATGATGATGATTATCAGAATTTAATGCTTCTCTGAGCAGGCACAGATTGTTCATCCGGCGCAGACCATTTGTGATCATCTCAAGTCCATTGGCTTTGAGGGGCTGATCTATTGCCTGGCAACGCCCCCTTTTAAGCAGGTGCTCCGCGATGCAGGCTTCAAGCTCACCGAGGAGGTGAGTTATTTACTAGTACTAATTCGTTTTGCTTGTGCTGCTCAAGCTGGTCACTCGCTAATCGTAGCGGGAGCCATCGATCATTGCTAGTCTGGGTGAGCTGCGTGAGGCCATCTTTGGTGCGGAGACCGTGCAGGCTGTTATTATTGATGTGGACTTCAATCTGACGGCAGCGAAGCTAATGCGCGCCCATGTCCAGCTGCAGAATCCCAACTGTTTGTTCCTGGCCGGCGCTGCCGATGCGCTGATACCCTTTGGCACTGGCGACATCATTGGTAGGAAACCACTGCGTAGCTTTGCTGCTGTTCAGATCTGTTTTAATCTGTACTTTGCTCCCTGCATAGGACCTGGCGCCTTCATTGACGTTGTCGCCCAGTCCACTGGACGTCAGCCCACGGTACTGGGCAAGCCGGGTGAGGCACTGCGTCCTCTGTTGCAACAGCGCCACGCCCACGTGCCTGCCAACCGAGTCCTCTTCATTGGCGACAGCCTAGCCAGCGATATTGGTTATGCACGCGCCAGCGGCTACCAGACGCTGCTCGTCCTGACCGGCGGCACCAGGAATACGGATGTCGCCAGCCTGCCACCAGACCACGCCCATTTGCCCGACTACATTAGTGATTGTCTGGGCGATCTGTGCGAGAAGTGAATGAAGAATGATTCCACTTGCGATTCGAAATGCTCTTTATGCGTCGATGATGCATTTAAAAAACCTGGTAGGATCCCTGCTAGGCTGTATTATGTAACCTTGATTTGTAACAATGTAATTAATCACTAACGAAACTTGGCTTGGTAGATAAATATTTATAAACATTTAGTTGTTGTTGATAGGCGCAAATTTGTGGAGGACAATCCAACTTAACGTGAGAGGGGGTGGGAGAGAGAGAGAGGGGAAAGCCACGATTTGTTTGGCGTGGAATTTGTTGGTTGCCGGTTTTAACGATTAAAGTGGAGTCGGAGTCGCACTAAATAAAAAACCCTAAATTGCGTAGATTTTTGCCTTTTTTTCATTTAGTTTTTCTAAAGTTTTCTCAGCGCAAATCCAAAGAGCCAGTTTAATGCGCCTTAAAAAATATAATATAATATAATAAAGTATAATATAATAAAGTATGCTTCAAATTGTTTTGTTAGCTTAGTGGAAAACAACCTAATGCAATCTGTTGCACTTTTGCTCTTTCCTCAGTAAAGGCGGATCTTCTGTTCTCCTTGGGGAAGGGCACATTGATCAAGATTAAACTGACGTGGGTCAAGAAAGTGTTTGGACACAGGAACAAATTTCTCCTAAATTCGTTTGCAAAAAATGGTATATGGTTGTTGACTTTTAGTTAGTTTCTTAATTTTCTACTATTAAGTGGACTTCAAACTTTTTAACAAAAATATGATCAAGACTCATTCATCCCCGAACAGAGAATAGCAAAATCGTGACAGTCCAAATATGTATGTCTAGCTTGGGTTTTCAAAATTTCACAGATATTTAAATGAATGATTCTTGTTTATTGTTTGTTGAGTAGTCTTTAAAGGCCCAATGAATAGTAGAACAATAAGAAGCAAAATAAAAGTCAATGATAAAATTCGGTTTTTGCTAAATAAATGAGAGAAATTGCATTTTTTCCTGTGTCCAAACACTTTGTTGACATACATATACATTGTATATTGTAGGGGTCTATAATATGGGGTCGGAGATACAGGATACGGATATATCTATATACATAATTGTGTATTATATGTTATGTGTACATATTGTGGCCGTCGTTAAAAATGCGCTTTGGTTTCGACATTGGCGAAAAATTGAATAAAATCGGCCACGCTGTCGGCATAGTAGTCGGGCAGATGTTGGGGACAGGTCTCCGCGTGGAGCTGGCCGAGCGTGCAGCCACCGGAGAGAACGAGCAACGTCTGGAATCCGCATAAGTGACCAAAGTACACATCCTGGGCGAGCATATCGCCAATCATCAGGATTCGCGATGGATCGCTGACATTGTGCTTTCGGTTTAGCATATCGGCCAATATACGTCCCGGCTTGCCCACAACTGTTGCCTCTTTGCCGCTCGCCTCGACCAGAATGGAGGCGAAGTTGCCGGGCCCAATGAGTTTGACACCCTGGCCAATGGGCAACAGACGATCGGTGGCACCGATCAGGAACAAGCAATCGGGTTGACGTAAATAAAACTGGGCTCGCAGCAGTTTCGTCGATGTCATATTAAAGTCCGTATCAATGACGACCGCCTTCACGGGCTGCTTGTCGACAACGTGATGCATAAGATCCTGATAGGTGTCCTCAATAAAGTGATTGGGCTAAACACCGGCATTCAACTCGAATTAATAGCTTATCACTTCAGTTACTTCAGTTGACTTACCCCATCGAGTAGCTGATAGCCAGCGTTCCGCAGCACCGCTTTGAATTGCGGCGATGCCATTGTGTAGATGAGACCGTTGAACTTAATGCTCTGCAGATAGTAGACGAGCGTCTGGGCCGGATGCCAGATCTGATGTGGCTGCACTTGCAAATTGGCCTGGCCAAGACGCTTCACGGTCCCATTCACGGTGCGGACGCTGTTGTTGGTGACAAATGTGATCTGTTTGCCGGCTTTTTCCAGTGCTTCATACGCCAGGTTGCCATTGGGTACATTCGTCTCCATGTTGTACACAACGCCATCGATGTCGCTATAAACATGATCAAACGAATCCAGAAAGCGACGTTTCTGCTCACTGCTTAACTCTAGGATATGCTTTGGCTATAAGGAAAATACCTCTGATTAGCTTAGTTTTCACATGGTGGATTTGGCAGGAAGATACTAACGCGTCTGCTGGTGGCCATAGTTAATGCCGTTGATCGAGGCTGTCGCTGAAACGTGTGTCCGTAAACTAATTCGATGAACTCGTTAGTCGAGTTTCCACAAAACTAAAAACTGCAAAATGAAAACAAACCGAATAAAAACACAATTAACACTTTGCAACGAAAAGCGAAGACGCTGACGACTCTTCTCACAATACGCATATGAAATCAAGAGAGAACGTTGAAGTTGACCGCGCGTAACCGACTGCAAAATACTCTGATACCACCAGGTCATACCAACTGATAACAGATGCCTCAGAAAAAGGTGGGTGTAGCCAAGACATACCGATATTTGAACAAGTCTCTGAATAATCTATCCTCCAAGTTAGCTCTTCAAATTTCGATCGATATACGGCGAAGGAGTTTTCCTATAAGTTTGGTAACTATAGCTCGTAAATTGCGGCAGATAAAGGCTTTTGAGAATTTTGGGAGGAAACAAAATCTTTACGATCTCCTATCATTCTTTGGGCGTAGTCCAACATTTTATTTCCGGATTTTTGAAGGGCGTTACTAACAATTTACCTTTCAAATTTGGTGACTAGCTTTAAAATTGTGTGAGATATGCGGTCTTATCGATTTACACTATCAGGTATATCGGTTCGCAGAGGCGGAGTGGGCGTGGCCAGCGATGTATTTTCAGTATTAAGTGATTCTAGCTTACAAATTGTGGTGCCGATCTTTGATCTTCCAGTTTGATGACTCTCTCTCTAAAATCGAGGGAAATATGTGGGTTTATCGATTTACTCTTTCCGATTTACACTTAGGGCGTGGCCACACAAATTTGGCTTCGATTCTTAAGGGCAGCTACCAGTAATATGCCTAGCATCATCATACTTTAGACGGTTCTAACCCAAAAAGGCGGAAGATATAGCCATTAAAAAATTTTAGGGGCTGGGGCTTGGAGATACGTCGCTTTATCGATGTGCGAATATCGAGTATCGATTTTTATCGATTTCATAGCATCCTAGTGGTCGTAACACCCCAATTTCTACATTTTTTCTGACGCGGGCACAGACTAGTATAGGTTCCAAGATTCAAGTCCAAAACTATGAGGACATCGAAGAAAGTAGCGTTCATACAGACGGACATTGTATAGACCAACACACTATGATACCTTTGGTATCAGAGTATAAAACATAGGCGCACTTCTGATTGCTGCCGCTGCTTGGACCTTGAACTGGATTAGAAATGGTTAGAGAGGGTATAAGGGTTTTGTGCAAACGTATGTAACGGGCAGAAGGAGGCATCTCTGACAGCTGCCCATATAGTATTCATGTGATCAGGGTAAACATCAGTCAGCTATATACGCGGATCTCGGAGACGATAAGAGCGAGAGACTTTGAATATATAGGAATATAGGTTTTCGTATACCACGCACTGATCAAGTTTGCTTCGTTTAATTGATCACTGCCTATTCTTCTCGAATATCGATACATACCGATTTTCGATAGCAATAAAAGCTAGAATATCAACGGCAGAGGCTTCTCACTAATATAAAACACAAAATACATCAAGATCGGATAAGAAATAGCAAAGCTATTGTCCAAACTAGATTCTCATTTGTTGATAAGTGAAGCAAAAATATGTTTTCTGAAAATACATACACCGTTATCTCCATATGCGTGTACATATGTATGTACGTATGTTTGTATGTATGCATATTGACGTTTGTATATATGTATGTTTATGTTTGTATGTATGCATATGTATGTATGTAAAAGCTCGTGTGTGTCGTGTGCGTTGCCTTTTCTCTTTGCTAGCTGTGCCTGCCATCAGATATGAGAGCAATTCCAACATTCAACATTATTGAAGACGGATTTGTCAATAAACCAGGTTATGACAGGCTTGATTCAGAGTATATCGTAGTCGAGCTCACTCGATTACAGCTTTCTTACCTGACTTGTCGTCGTTGTTGTTGTACTTATGTCGATAGGCACCGCAAAATGAGCGTTCCGTTCAATAAGGCCTCTTTACACTCTCTGACAATGATGCCGCATATCGTATTTATTTAATGCAAATCAGTAGCCAGATACCAAACTGCCGACACAAATTGTTGTAGCCACGCCTACGCCCATAATCGATAAAATCGACATTTCGGAAATTGTAAATCGATAGATCCGCAAATCTGCCACAATTTGAAAGACAGAGTGACCAAACTTGGAAGGTGACTTGCTGGTACCCACCTTCAAAGATCGTCATTTAATTTTCTGGACCACACCCACATCCGCCGCCCCCAGAAACTTCGGCCCTAGAAATCTGAAATGCACATATCTTCCACAACCTTTTTAAGCTACAGTCACCAAATCCTAAAAGTATATTACTGGTAACTTCCCTTAGGAATCGATAACAAATTGGATGGACACGCCAACTCCGCCTCCCCAAACCGTTACACCTGTAAGTACAAATCGATAAAACCATATATCTCACACAATTCGCATGCTACTCACAAAATTTGAAAGATATATTGCTAGGAACACCCATTAAAAATGCGGGAAATAAATTTTGGACCACGCCCACTCCCGCCCCTAAATCGATAAAAGCCTATATCTTCCGCAATTTAAGAGCTACAGTTACCAAACTTGGAAGAAAAGTTACTAGGAAACTCGACAGCAATTTGAAAGGCAAACTTGGACAGTATTTCTTGGCTACACTCAACCTGCTATGTGCCACCTCTTATCAGCTGTTGTAACTTATGGTGTCAAAGTGATTCGCCCGACTGCAACGTTCTCTCTTGTTTTTTCTGCATTTTCGAACGTTTTTTTATTACTTTATAACATATAATTAGTAAATATATACACGTGCACATGAATGTATATAGATAAATATATACACATAATCTAATCCAGATTAGTTTGCTCTATTTGATTTGTATTTTGTTTTCCATACACACAACCGTCTCCGGCTAGCACTGAGTTGTTGCCACACATGTTCGTTTGGGTGTTTAAACACGAGCACGAGCGATATGTAAGCGATATCTGCAAATATAAATAACAATAAAGTAGTCATAAACAGACATGTTTTGTAAAGTATAATATAAATAAAGGTTTATTTTAGTAGGTATTTGTGTATGTCTAAGATTACTTGATTCGCGAAATTTCCAGAGAATTTTCTATTTGTTTTTATTGCTCACTGTGGAAAGATCATCCGTCAATAAAATATGTAATTGTATTGAATTGAATGATTCGAACCGTAATTTATAATTGCATTTGACGTCTTGCGTTAAATATTTTTTTTTTTCAAATATCTTCGACTCTGGAAGTAATTAAATCATTTAATTAATTATAAATATTTAAAAATGAATAAATTTAGATGCCCGCCATTATCCATAGTCGTGGTCTAAAAAATACGCATTGTTGCTAAAGGTTCATATACAGGATTAACTGTTATTTATTCTTGAGTCTGTATATATTTTGTATTACAACTAGAATATAACTTTATAAAAAAAAAAAAAAATAAAATAGGTAAAAACAAATAAAGGAAAACTGGGCTAATGCATTTCAGTATTCAGTGCTTGTGGCAACTAGGAGAAGAACAAATAAAACAATGTGAATGCTTTTTTCTAATACTTAGCATACATAATAATATACAATAATGAAAAATAAATATCGAGCGTATGTGTGTGGTGTCCATCTATGGTTAATTACATCTATGTAGTACTAATAGAAGAACGTGTTGAGAAGGTTCGTTTGTATAGATGTAAATGCTTGTAAACTTGAAGTTTTTAAATTAAAATTAATAATATCCACGTTGGATAAAAGGTGAGGTGAGTTAATTCAGTTTTGCTTTTGGAATTGAATATTTAAAAATATATATTTTTTTTGTGAGCATACGATCACAAGCTGACAAATAATAATACAGTTGCTTTCCGAAGCGGATAAATAAACGAATCGAGGACTTATTATAAGGAAGTGTGGCATGAAGAGATTAAGTGCAGTCGTTGCTAATCCTCATCCTGTTTCTGCAGCAGTGCCGAAATTTCCTGAAATTTGTGACGATAATCGACGCTGGTCTCGCTAATCACCGACAGGCTCGATGATGGGTCCTGCATAAAAACCCAATTATTAATTATTGTTTATTTATTCGATCGACTGACAGACGCTGCTGCTTTTGCTGTTGTTGTTGTCCTTGAGCACTTACCAGTATGTCGCGTGTGGCATCAATGTCATCAAGATGACCCAGCAGGCTGGTCAGCGAAAAGTCATTGATATTGTCATCCAGCCAGCGTGAGTTGGATGTGGAGTCGCGCAACAAATGATTCGGACTGACGTTGCCGTTGAACAAACTATGCACTGTGCCAATAACAAATCGATATAAAATGCAAGAAGATAGGTAAATAAATACAATGCAGCATAACTAACATTTGCCGAATTCCCTTTAAAATTATAGGTTCGTAATAGGAAGTGAAATGCTCTCTAACCCAACATATATATATCCATATACATGTATATAAAACTCACAATCGACTCAGTACCAATGCTGGAAATACTTTATATAGTTGCGGTCAAAATAATATTTTTTTTTGTTGTTCTGCTTTTATTGCTTTCCATTTATTCTGTACTACAATTAGCGAGATTGTTGACTTTGAACTTTAAGCGACTGAATGACCGTCTCAGGGTTTTCGGCTTAAAAGTTTGCAACACTCGGTGCCACAACACAAGTGTCGATCGTAACTTGTAATATTTCTTATCAGTGTTGGTGATTTGTGGTTTTGCAAAATAGGAGTTTTCCTCAAGTGAAATCTGCTCAATGAGACCATTAAATCAATACATCTCTGCTACAAATTAAAGTATTTCACACATGTTGAGATGCGTCACTAGAAAGTCTGTTCTAATTAGCAAATGCTTTGCGAACAAGTCAGAATGCTCTAGTCGAGAGAGATCGACAAATAGCCTGAACTGAACCATTTAAATACATAGAAGGCTTGCTAATTGTAGTCTGGCCAATCTGAAAATCAACATCTTTAACAGTAGTTTTACCATAACAAGTGTGGATATAGTCTGGCAGTCTATATATATTTATTGCTGTCGGAAAACGATTCGTATCGATATTTATGTATTTTAATATATTAGAGAAACTTGAGCCTTGTGTGGCGTACCTAGCCCTGATACAGACGGACATGACTAAATCGATTAGGTTGTGGATGCTGATGAATATACATATTATACACATTATGGTGTTCGGGATGCTTCCTTCTATCTGGTGCACACTTTTGCAAACCGTCATGGCAAACTTTTCACCCACTTTTCATGGCAACAGTGTATAATAATTATTTATAAATTGTATATATATCAAATGGAAGAGTAGCTTAAGTTGATTCCAGTATTTTTATGTTAGAATATGCATCAAATCTTCAATTTTGATCATTTATCAATTTTGAATTTTCGACTCAAGCTACTCTATCATGCATATTTCGGGAATATCTAATAGATTTGCTCAGCTTACTGGTGCTCTCATCTTGGACGCCGTCTGGCAGTGCGTGGCTTGCAGCTGGCAATGATGCGTGGTCCACCAAAGTTGGCATGTCTGAACTGGTCATATCTAAGCTTGGCATATCTAAGCTCGGCATATTCGCATATTGGTTGCCACTGTCGCGACTGCTGCTGCTGCTGTAGCATTGCTCGCTCTTAATTTGGAACGGGATGTTGCTGGCGGTGGTTATAATTTTGGAGGTATTTTTGGAAGAAACAGATGCGACAATCGTAGTGCTGCTATTGCTATTGACGCGCTCTATGGGCTCGAAGAGGCCGTTTGGCATATTCAGCAGATCATAAGGCTGAGCTCCAGAGTCGGGCTGTAGGAGCCGTTGCACCAGAACATGTCGCGACATCTTTTGCCGCGTCAGCTGCAAAAGTGTAAAAACAGAACACTTGACAATCTATTTCAATGATGAACTATTCAGATCCGCTACTCACCTTGGACAATTGCCGGCCTGGATCAATAATATTGGCCATGGGACGACGCACTGGAAGCATCGGCGTACGAAAGATGATCTCACTGCCATCCGGTGTGGTTGTGGCGACTGCTGCTGCTGCTGTTGCTGCTGCTGCTGAGCCACTGCCAGCTGCGGCTGCTGCTGCTGACTGGGCCTTGGTGATTAGATCACGTTTGCGATCACAAGTATGGCCACAGCTGCATTGACGCTTCCTCACACGCTCACTGAGATTGGAGATGAGCAACAGATGTTTCAGTTTATTACTTACCGTCGCCGTTGTGATGGCCTTGACGCGTTCCACGCTATCACAGTCGTTGACATTGTAGGGCAGCGCTGTTGATGCTGAGTTTGTTGCGCTGCTGCTGGTGCTGGCGCTGGCGCTACTGATGCTGCTGCCACTGCCGGTTGTGGTTAAAGCGGTGCTGTTTGTTGTAATGCTCGTTGTTGGTGTGCTGCTGCTATTGGTGATGGCAATCGATGAACGGTCGATGTTTGGCGTACTTAGCTCCACATCGCACCAATAATAGTCGAGCTCCAGCTTGGCATCCTGTCCCAGCACCACATACAGATCACCGATCGTTATGTCTGCCGCACTCGATATTGTCCAACCCTTGCGCATACGCTTTATCACATCATCGCTGAGCAGTGGTCGAAAATTGCGAGCGGCGGCAGCGGCGGCGTTCGCTTTGGCATTTTTGCCACCGCCAGCGCCAGGGGCATCGTTACGTTTGGCACGCGTTGGCGCCGGCGCCGGTGCTGGCTGTGGTGGTGGTGCTGGTTGTGGTGCTGGTGCTGCTGCTGCTGCTGCAACTGCTGTTGAAATTGATGCGACGGCAATCGCTTGTGGAGCGGCAAGGGGAGCAGCTGAAATGGACCCCACCACAGTTGAGTCGACGACGCCATTGATCGTTAGATTGAGCAGCTCGCTAAGCTCCTCGTTCATTAGCTCATCGCCGCTATTACTCTCGAGCTTCACATGATTGCTGGTGCTGGTGGTGCTGATGTTGCCCTCGATCATCAATTCGTTGAGGGACTTCTCCTGCACCAAACCGGTTAGCGGCTTTTGTTTTTTGGTATCAGGCGAACGTTTCTCGGAGCCGCTTTCGGTGCGCGCCCGCTTCGCGCTGGCAGCGGCAGCAGCTGCCGTACTTTCGAGCGTCTCGCTGCGCACCTTGAAGCCGAGACGCTCCTCGTATGCCGTTAGGCATATGTTGACGCTGCTCAAATGCGCCGTTATACTGAGCAGCGGTCGATGGATCGCCACACCAGGTTTGGGCAGAAAGCACAGAGCTGGTTCGGCAACCGGCACTGAATCAATGGACGAAGAGTCCGGTATGCCATTGAGCAGCGGCGGCGGCGGCTGCTTTTCCGCCAAACGTGCATCACTGCTGCGCCATTTGTACTGAAACGTTTGTATGAAGCTAAACAGCTTCTTGTGTAGCGGCACTGTGATCCGTATCCGTGGGTTCTGCGCCAATGACTGCACTCGTCCAAATGCCTCCATATTAGCGGGACTCACAAGCACCTCTATTTTTGTGGGTAGCCGGATGTCCTCCAACGTATCTGCATAATAATAAACAAACACTTATTTTTGGATTTGAATTGCCGCAGACTAACACCCTTGCATAGATGAAATGCAACGATTCTATTCATGACATTGGCCTGATTTGACAAAGGATGATCCAACAAGTTAACAACAAGACAAGGACAAGGATAAGGATATGGCTTCTATATAACTGTGGGAAGATATCGGACACTTCTTCACATAATCCCTACTGCCTTTATGCAGAAGCAAATCTGTGTTCGAAAGCTGTAATTCCATAATTATGATCAAGTTGAAATTCATGAAAAATAGAAAACAAACATCATTTTATCTTCATGTTCATGTTTGATTGTTAAGCAGAAAGTCTCTCATAGCGTAATATTATAATGACTGTATAAATTGGTTTCGATTTGCTATAAACAATCGTGTTTTTAATATTAGTGGTGGAAGCATGTGTATAAAAACCACAATTTAAAATATATTGAAAAAATTGTATTTTCATATTTAATAACTGCAAATACATAAAATGGGTGTAAGCACAGTTTTCACATTTCGAAATCAAATAATTGAAAGGTTTTTGCAAATCTCAATGGGAGCCATGTCGCACGAGAGCCGGGTATTCACAGAAAAGAAAAGGAAAGAGAACTTACCATCGAGCTGATTGAGACGACGCAGTGCCTTGCAGGAGGGCGTCTTGATTCGTATATTTTTTCCCTTGCAGCGGACTGTGATGTGGCCCTGGTAGATGAGATGCTTCAGCTTCATGAAATGTTTATCGGTTATAAACTGCAGCTTGCGTCGCATTTCACCATAGTTAATTAGCGTGTACAGCTCCTGGGCGGGTTTCCTCAGCTCTACATGTGAACGATATGTGTGATGAGCACAATTTCAAAGTGTTTCGCCTTATTTAGTATTTTTTGGGTTTACTTACCATCCGAGTAGCGAACGTATTTGGCAATTTTGTGATATGTTTGATAGTAATGTTGACGCACTTGGTCCTTGGACTTGAAGCTGTAGTCGCTGTTCATGTTGCGACGCTTCAATTTGGAATTGATGTAGTTGGCCATTGTTTCGAAATCCTTGCCAAACTCATTGAGTGCATCGAAGAAACAATTGCGTTCCACATTCGACCAGGTCGATTTGTTGGCGGCACGCATCTGTGACGGCGTCTTCTGAGCAGCCTTCTCATCCTTCTTGCTCGGCTCACGTTCTGCCGGCGGCGGCGTCATCGGACGCGTCTGATCCAATTTCATTTTTTGTATGACACGCGCGCTTGCCCGCGTCCCCGGGCAATTCTGTGATGTCACTGAGCCGAGGAGCTCCTCTGGCGGCTCAGTTAAGCCGCTGGCCGCAAGCTTGATCTGTACAACTTTGCCATTCGGTGGTGCTGCTGCTGCTGGTGGAGCAGCGATTGCATTGACAACAACAGCAGCGTCGGCTGGTATTTTGACGTTCTTACACATGCCGCCGTTGTCTTCCATTTTGTGCCACCGGCAGTGACACTGGCTACCCGCCCCCAGGCACAGCTGTAAGGATGCAACAATTTAGATTCATAAATTCATTTGGCTAAATGGCAAAATTTGCAAGACGCCAGGCAAAAAAATGGCGCTCGCCAATGGAATACGAAAGTTTTTTCCACTTGTCCGTTGTCGCTTGTTAGCGTTTTGCCACTGTGCTTGTTCTATGTTGGCCACAGGTGGTTTGCACTTACCCAAAATGTAGAATTTATTTAAATTGCGTATGTTTTGTTGTCGTTTTGGTTCTTATTTATCTCCATTGTTTTGCATTTTTATTCTGTTATGTTAAGTCGGGGTTATGCTAATTATACTCTGTTAACACAATAACATTGTCATATTTGTTGATGATTTTGCGCCTACGTTGCTCACTTTGCGCATACGTTGCTCTGAATTGCGCTGAAGTAATTTTAAATGCCTAAATTTGAGTGAGATCCAAGCGAAGTTAAAATCTATTTATATTTTCGTTTTTTGCTGACATCCAATTCAAATGCACTGCTAACGCAACTGAACATCTATTTGTTCATAACAGCAAACGGTAAAATTTAACAGCACTATTTGAGCAATAGCATGTAAATCTTTTTCAAGCAAAAAAATTAGTACAATGCCTCCAAAATATTTTATTTGAAAAATAATTTTGCTTGCTTGCTTTGCTTGCAAATAGTTGGTTAAATTTGTCCACACATTAAAATGGCAGTGATTATAGTTGGTAAACAACAATCAGCTGATATGAAAAATAAGCCACATCACTTAATCCACAAGACTGCTCGAAATGGCACAATTCGCTAAACAAAATACAGCCCTGTACTGGCGCCTCACCGTGTGTGGTGAGTTTGACATTTAAAATTAAAGACACGAAACCGCTTAGCAAAACTATTTTTATTCGACTTAAAAGATTAGGAAAAAAAATAAACAAAAATATTTTGTGCTTATGTGCATCACAAATAAATACCGATGAATAACAGTACTAACACTACGGCGACGAGTATCGCAATGAGCATTATCTTTTTCTGCAATAGAAAAGGGCATGGATAAGTAATACTTTCGATTTCAATGGAACCTCAAAAATAATATGCGTCTCACCTTTCTAGCCCGCTTTTGAAGCTCCTGGGCCTTATCAAGCTCAGTGCCACCCTTCTCTGTATAAAGCGTTGCCTGATTTGCATGGAACTCCACTCGCTGTATCGTCTCGCTCTGCTCCATGACGAGCGTCTGAATGCGCATGAACAGCGCATGGACATCTTCAATTGATTTTTCCAACTTGCGCAACTCGTTGAAGCGATCCATGAGATCTCGCAGCGTCTGCCTCTCTTTTTCCGTCTCTTGAAGTATCTATGGAAATCAACCAACCAATAGGATTACATCTGATTTTATAATTTGTTTCATTCACTCACATTGTCCACAAACAGTTTCGTCGTTTTGTTCTCAATCAGCAACTCAATCTCCTGTTCAGTCGCCTCCGCATTGACTATATTAATCGGATAGATCAATTTGATAATAGGTATTGTGGTTTACGTTTAGTTTCGATATATACAACTTACTGATCTTGGAATGTATTCGGAGGTTCTTCTTCACCTTCGTCTCATAGTTTTGCAGGAATAGCTCGTTCTTCTGCCACAGATTGATGTATGTTTGGTATAGGCCATAGAACAAGGTGCGCTTCATACGCGCCTCCAAGCTGTAGTCCGTCTCTGGCGGCAGATTCGCTTTGAAGTCCCTAAATCGGTTCATCAGCTGATTGCCCAGGCGCAGATTTTTGTTGTGCAGTTCATCCATTTCGTTCTCTGCAAAAGATCCGTTATTTATAATCATATTAAATTAGTTAAAACTCGCCTGTTCGCTGTGCATGTGAGTTTACTGTACCTACCGCTAAAGGTGCGCAGATGGATTGTCTGAGACATGCGGTCCATGGCTTCCAGATTGGCAGCGATTTGCGACAATTGATAACGAATTTCCGAATACTACAATTAAGTGTAAAGAAACGCATTACAAAGTGAAAATATAAAATATGCTAGTTAGGAAGGAGAAATGAAAAAGATTAATTTTGAAAGTTTTCAAATATTTGTAATTTAAAAAATGCCGAGGAAAATTTCCCTAAAATATATCTATATATATATATATCTATGAATATTTTGCGCTTTGCGATATTTGTAGGCATTTGCACCGCGAACCCATTGACAATGGATAATAAGTGCATAATACAATAGGTTGAAGGAAGCATCTCCATCCCATTGGAAATTAATATATGTATATTCTTGATAGGATTAGGATTAGGATTAGGCAAGTGGATCCAGCCGACTACATTTGTCTGCCCAGTTGAAAAAGCCGATCTTAGAGACCATAATAGCTAGAGATATCATACACAAATCGATTACCAATGGTTATAAACCACATTTAAAAAGATATATCCTTATTGGTTTTGTACAGGCATTGAGCTTCTGTAAAAACTTCACCAAGAGTGATGCGTATTTGCGTATTTGCCAACAACTTCCAACTAACCTAAATTATTCGCATACGAGAATTGTGTCTTTTGCTATCAGTGTATTTTTATCCGATCAAATGAAATGGACTACTTTGACTGTTTATAGAGGTCAAATATACAAAGATAAACATATGTATATCAAATGCGATATGAATTTGGTCATAGAATGGGTCGAATTCACTTATCAGTAGTTATGCAAATTGTTTATTGAAATGTTCCATTAGAATTTGTCACACACACGAATGAAATGGGATTTGTAAAGCCACTCAATCATTGACCTATTAAAAAATTAATAAAAACAAATGGTCAAGAAAGTTTAACATTGATGAGTACAAAGAGACTATTGTTTACTCTGGAGAGAGTACAAATTAGTTCCTTCATGAATTGCTGATAGTAGTTTGTTCATTATGAAGATTCGTTCCTTTCCGATCTTAAGAAATGTTATTAATTCATCAAAACCAATATCAATTGAATGCCTATTTTTTGCAAAGTTTCTTTTATTTTTTATAGCTATCGGAAATCGATCGATTTGTATCAATATTCGTAAAACAACAACAGTTATCGATAGAACTAATTAAACCTGATCTGTATGTACGATAACTTTAATCAATATTTGAAGGATCTAGATTATAGGCAGACAGGCAGATAGGTCGGACGGTCAGACATGCGGAAAAGGCTAAGAAGACTTGGTTGTTGATGATGCTCAAGAATATGTATACTTTATAAGGTCGATAAGGATATTCACACGTCGTTCAAGTTATCTATCAGATGTCGCGTTTTGATGATGAAAAGGTTACTAATTGGGACAGAAAGTGGGCGCGGCAAATCACTATTACTGCTTACCAAAAAATGGAGCATATACAGTGTCTCACAGTTTATTTCAGACAGAAACAAACACAAAATGTTTAAATGCCAATTTGTTTCATGCTATATCACGATTGAAAAATAAACTTTAGTTTTTTTTTAAATATTAATTAGTTAATTAAAATTAGCTAAAAACTGAAGACTTATCCAAAATACATGTCAACTCTTATTTCAGACAGTGTTAAAAAAGTAACATATTTGCCGTATAAAAACTTAAATACGGATGTTTATACTTAGTATGTCATCCTTTAGCTTTAACAACTTCCCTTAATCTCTTATTCAGGGAAGAAACCAGCTTCCGGTTAGTTTCTGGGCTGATTTTGCTCCACTCATCCAGCAGAGCATTTTCGAGATCGGATCTGTGATTCCGGGTGATATTTTCCAGCAGAGCCCACAAATTTTAAATAACAGTTAAACTTGGAGACTGGGCCGATGGAATTATCATATGGGGGCAGTTCCAGATAAGCCAGGACTGTACTAATACGGACTTATGCTTGGTTGTTTTCCTGGTCGTTGTCCTGGTAGAACCGTAGAAAGTATGTCGAATTCCTAGCTTCTTGGCACTTTCAAGTAAATTTTCCTTTAATATATTGAGGTACACATTCTTGTCCATTGTTGTTTCAGTGAACACCAAATTACCGACGCCGGCTGCCAAGATAGATGCCCATACCATGACACTTCCTCCGGCGTGCGTGACTGTTGCCTTTAGGTTTTTGGAATTCAGCTCAGTATTGGACTGTCCCCACACATAATTCCGTCCGTCCGAGCCATCCTAATACCTTTATTTTTTGCGCTTATAAAGGGCTTATTCCGTGGTACTCGAACATTCAAGTCAGGGTTGCGCAGAACCCGGCGCACAGTTTCCACACTGCACTTTCTCCTGTTGCGTCAGTTTTGGAGCCGATAGCTTGGGATTTTTCCTTATTTTCCTGATGATCCTCCGTTCTTCCTGTTGGGTGAAAATCTTGTTTGGTGCCATTCTGCCCTTGTCCTCTATCCGATTACGGTCGACGAAGCGCTGAATGATGTTGTATACAGTTGACTTGCTTAAATTTACCATTTCAGCTATTTGGGGATGTGAATATCCGATGTTTAAGTGTTCCAGGATAAGATTCCGTTGTTCAATGGTCTTCCGCTCCCGAGATGCAGGATATAACTAAGCTGACTACGAAGGATTGGTCTATTTTTACCGAAAATAATCAACCTGACCTAAAAAATCCGTAATAAATGTCCATAATGCCACTGTTCGAAATAAGCTGTGACTATAAATGTAGATATTTTTTACATAACCCGACCTAGCGGATGAGAAACCCTCAGTTTATTGGGGTCATCTATTCATTTTGGTGGTTAATATATGTACCTGCCATCGGTCTTTGGAATATTTGAAAAATAATGTATAATTAATTTATGGCAGGCAATTAAAATTCTAGCTAGACACTGTTTGAAATAAGCTGTAAGGAACTGTATGTATATAAAATATGTCTGTATGTATTTACTTCTTTAGACTCTGCTGTAAGCCATAGGTTTTGCTTATCACGGGTTTGTCGCTGCCGTTAAATAATTCGCGGCTGCAGTCGCTACCGACGTTGACGCAGCCGTTGACGTTCACATCAACTCCGTTGGTTCATGTTACCGATTAACGTATTGATAAAAAATTTGGCTAGGCCCACACACACAAACAAGCCAAGTTTTGAAATTATTCTTGATAAAATAAATAAGTGTGAAACCTTCTAGTTTCTAATTAGATAACTTAACCTAAGAATGTGACGCTCAAATATTTTAGCTGCAGTTATTAAGTTCTTGATCTAAGAAATATGACGACAACAGTAGTACCTTACATTAAAATCTCAAAACAGTCTTTAATTGAGGTTTTTCTGGCTAAGAAAACAAGAACAAACGTTTATCTAAATTTAAATTTTAGTGCGCTCCTTGAAGTATTAACAAAATTTGTTCTACGTTTTAGGCAAACTGAATTTATATATGTTCTATTTCACTACTGAGTTCGTATCGGAGGTGGTGATATTTTTGTGTGATTTTTCGATTCTACAACTTTTGACTCATGGCCGTTATTTAACTTTTATCCACACCGCACTTACCGGATTGAGAATGGCATCCACATTGGTTCCTTGTTGCGTCATTTTGCTGCGTTGATCCTTATTGTTGTTGTCACCGCTGCTGTTATTGTTGTTGTTGTTGTTGCTGAGTGTTTCGGTGGTGGCGTTATAAACGCTGAGGAGCAGCGAACCATTTGAGGAGGATGACGTTGAGTTGGCGCTCAGCGAGCGCTGCAAAAGAATTAACAAAAATTCTTTATCGGTTAATAAATGCTTGTTCGAATTGTTGTTGTTGTTTTTTTATTGGCATCGCTGCTACAGCGACGCCGCTACAACATAAACTAAAAATAACTGGCGGCTTCAATTTGTTTTCGGTGAGTGATCTCTACTCTCTGCTCACTCATCCACTCCACCCACTGCACCGCACGATATCTCTGGCACTCTCACACCCACCTGCTAAGTGGCCGCAAACTGGGTGTGTAATGAATAATGAATAGAAGGTTGCCAACAAAATAAAAATACAACCAACTGCTGTTCGCAATGTAAGTTTTGGGGATAGCCCCGTATGGTCTGTCCAAGTTTTATCGCTCTTATCTCCGCGCAATCTAGGTGCTCACTGGTACAGATAAAAGCCAACTCCCCACACCACACATTATTTAACACTCAGCTCGCACAGCCCACACTCCTTCTACTCCCCACACCCAAAATGGCGAGCTAAAATGTGTTAAGACGGTTCGTGGGATGACGCGTAGTGTTGAAAAAGTCATGCCAGAAATTTGAGCAATGCAAAAGACTCACAGTGGTTGAATTGAGGAGAGCGGAAATCACTTGAGCTGAAAATCAAAGGAACATTTGCCGAAAATGTTGTTGGCAGTCGACATTCTTCTCTCATTTGCAAAAATTATTGGGCTTTAAGTAAACATTTCGCTAGACAGAAAGGAATTCATATCAGATTTATAACGGCAATCTGATGACATTATAATTTACTGTGTATGCATAATATCAGTTTATTTAGTGAAATACATAGATTTTGAATGTAAATCAACAATGATTGATTGATTTGATGGTGTTAATTTGATTAGGCGGGAGTAGTTTGCTTAACTAGCAGAGTTAGGCAGTGGACAGGGAATTGAACTGAGTAGGTCTCTTAGCAAGTGAGCATAATTAATTTAAAAAGTATAAGTTTGGAGCTCTATTTAATAAGCCAGTTTTCGAATTCTGACTCGCTTAAGAAGTTCATCGGTGTGAGTTTTAACATTAAGTGCTGAATGTTGAATTTCCGTTGAGTGTAATAGCTGGACTGGATTCATGCCTCTTTTTTAATGTTGAGTTATTTATAATATCTATTTCTCAACAAAATTTAACTGTTAACAATCCCACCGCAAGGAGTTTTTATGAAATTCGTTCTTTGGGTTATTTCTTTCAGTGTCATATATTTTTTAACTCTTTTTTTTTAGCACGCTTAACGATAATTTTTAAGATACATTTTGTAATTGATTTTGTTGTATTTTGCCATACTGTTATTGCACACAATTGGTAACAAATGCCGTTCCCATCTCCCACAACCCAATACTTAGACCCTTTTGTTGCGCTAAAGCCTTATAACCTATAATACAAAATATAAATAAAATAAAATTAAAAAGCATTTTAACTAACCTGCAAAAGCTCTGGCAGCCTATCTCTGGCCATTGTGTGTTTGTTTGTGTGTCTATGGGTTCGTGTGTGTGTTCAGATTGTTGTTCTTTTAGTTTAGCGCTGATTTTTAACCGTTACATTAATGTATTTATATTTTGATTTTTATTGTTTTTGAATCACTTGTTGAGGCATAAATAAATAAGCGACGAGTTTTTGTTGCTTTGCATAGTCGGTTGAATGCACTTTTGGCTATTGTTGTTGCATTGCTTTCTCTCTTCTTCTTCCTTTTCTTCTTCTTGAGTTTTTTTTGACACTTGCACGACGTCAGCAGCTGTGCTTAACTGTGCGTATGCTTTTTTTTTCTGCCAGCAACGGAACAGTTACGCGCGAGA
This sequence comes from Drosophila picticornis, assembly GCA_035043845.1. Taxonomy (NCBI): domain Eukaryota; kingdom Metazoa; phylum Arthropoda; class Insecta; order Diptera; family Drosophilidae; genus Drosophila; species Drosophila picticornis. The sequence continues at coordinate 21,872,528 of JAWNMR010000492.1, read as the reverse complement.
GTGTGCCCGCATACGAGAGAGAGAGAGAGATATAAAGAGAGATATGGAAGAAGATAAGTAACGGTGATATCGCCCTAATATTTCGCGTTGCCCTTGTGTTTGTGTAGGTTTGTTAGTGTCGTTGTTGTTGCTCTGGTATATGTTTGTGTGAGCTGTGCCTTATCACATTCAAAGCAATAGCATTTGTATGTATATATTTATGTATGTATATGTATTTGTATGTGTATTTGCAGTGGCTTTTCGTGGCTGCACTTTGTTATTAGTGTATCGACGTCCATTCGATTACTATGCAAAAAAAATATATATATATTTACATATATAGTAAAGAGAGAGCGGCAATAATTATTCGTTTCGTTAAATGCAACAAGCTTTTTAATAATTATAAATTTAACAACATTTTTTTTTTGTTTATAACTCAGATCTCTCCGCGCCGCACGTTGCCTTTGAACTGAAAGCGCCGGTCGCAAAATAAATGCCATACAGCTCCTCCGCTTTAGAAGCTGCCAGCTGAGATTTCTTTCAATTTAAAGATTAGCACACACACACACACATACATGTACATACGTACATAATACAAACAGACACATACATTTGGAGAGATTAAGTTATGTATTATGTGTAAGTTAGTTGTCTGTTTGTCTGCCTCTGTGCACTTTTTGGGGGGCTGTTCTAGAAATTGAACCGGTTGCGACGCTCTATGAAATATGTGTTAATTGCCTCTGTTTATATTTTTACAAGTATAACTTTTAGCGATTCCAACAACGACGACTACGACGACTACGACGACGACGACGACGCTGATGACGATGCCGTTCAATTGAAGGTAGCGACGCCGACGTCGACGGCAACGACGGCAACGACGGCATCGGCAAGGGCAACGGCAACGGTTCCAAAAGTCACTTGCGCTAATTAGTTGAACTTTTTGCCTATTGCTTTTTCCCCAGTTGTTTTTGTTCTTGCGGTTGCAAAACGCTCATAAGCTTGACGTCGACGTCGACGCTGATGTCGGCAGCAACGGCGCTTCGTTGCAAATTTATATTTCTCATTCCCATTCTCATTCTCGTTCTCGAATTGCCAGCAAAAAGCACATGACTTGACTTGCTGTTCAATTCACATTTCAATGCATTCCAATTACGCCAATGGAACGGTGTGAGGAGCAAATTGATATCGGGTAATAAAGCATGCATAGCCACACATACAACAATATACATATGTAAATATGTACGTTAGTATGTACATCTATATCAACGTACATTTAAAGTGCCTTACAAATGGAATTTATTGTTACTTAATAGATGAATCTCATAATAAAAGCGAAATGAACGCGTACAAACGTGTCTGTATATGGATATATGTGAGGCATACATCGGTTGAAGAGAGTATAGTTGGGGCTACCCCATTGCATGAATATGAGTGTGAGTCCGAGTGTGAGTGCGAGTGCGAGTGCGAGTGCAAGTGCGAGTGTGGGTGTGGGTGCCTGTGACCCCGTCTTTGATTCGTACAATCGAAACTTTGATTTATCAGCGCAAAGACGAAATGACGCGCCGTTGAACTCCGCTGAATGTGGAATGCTTGAAAGAAAATCGGTTTAAATATGAGGCTATACTGAGTGCACAAGTTGTATGTACATGCATATATGTATGCACCACTATACACATAAGTGTTACTCGCTTTATTTATAGAGGCGTGACTCAGGCGGCACAAGCACAATATAACAAAAACAAAAAAGCCTCGAAAAGCTGATTATGAACTGAAAGCACACTTTTTGAGCGAAAGAAAGAAAGAAAGTAGCAAGAGAGAGAGAGAGCGAGAGAGAGGGAGAGAGAGAGAGAGAGTGAGAGAGGGAGTAAGACAAAGAGACTGACAAAGAGAGAATAAACTTAACTTGTATCTTTATTCCAGCACCCTTCAAAATGCTTAAATTGAATACAATTGATTTGAATTGCAATAGTTGCACAGAATCGCAATGTTTCTACTTAAGATGAAATCATCTCGAAATAAGTTTATACAATTATGAATTACTCTAATTAAGTATACGCAATAATTATTTACTAGAATTGTGTATTCTCAATTTGAGATTTATTTATATATTTAGGGCTAAATTATTTCCAAAAACTCTTATACTGGCTTGAGGAGCGCACAATCCTCACTTGATGTGCGTTTCGAACTCATTGTTTAGTTCGCCGTTAATGAAGTGATAAAATACCTTAAAGTGCAGACTACTAAAGTGGGATGGGGCGTGTCAGGGATGGAGAACTTACCATCTAAATTCGAGTTCGATTAAATCAAGTCTGTTAGCTAAGTAATCCTTAGGCGTAGTATATTTTTTGTTCACCTACTCACATACATAAATCAAAGTTTTAATATACTTTAACTGATGCACTCCTTGATACCGTCTGATTACAAATTCCCTATGTTTCGACAGCAGTTATCAGTTTTAGTTTCAGTTTCAGTATCACTGGCAGTTTCCGATTCGCCTACAGCATCAGCATAAGCATCAGCATCAGCTTTTGGCATCAGTTTTATCATAAAAATGAGCTTCAACACTAGCTTCATCGGCTTTTCAACGCATGGCATCGTTTCAAAAATATTTGTATACGCCGTGTGGACAGCCTTTGTTTTGTTATTTTTTTCTGTGTGTGTGTGTGTGTGTGTTGTTATTCAGGTTGTGCTTGTTGTTGTTGCTGTTGTTATTGCCGTTGTGCTCCGCTTCATGCTTTAGGGAAGCATTGTTTACAATTTATTTTGTCATGTGTCGAAAATTGCAAATTTATGAGTTTTTGATGAGTCTTTTTGTGCTCGTCGCTCGCTCGCTCGCATCGCTCGCAGATATTTGCTGGTGTTTGCTCTTATGTGGGTCAACACACATGCAAGCATACGCACACACACGCACCGGGCACATTCTGGCCGTTGGTGCTGTGTTTTTGACTTTTGATTAAATTCGCACGCGCAAAACTATAAATGGCACACTGGCATAAACGGCAAGGAATAAAATAATAAAATAAAAATGTGTTGTTTTTTGCTTCTAGTGCCACCAAATATGTACACAAATTGCTTTTAAAGCCTTTAAGGCGCGTGTCTACGCTTGTGTGTGTGAGTGTGTGTGTGTGGGTGTGTGTGTGGGTGTGGGTGTGTGTGAGACAGTTGAATTGGTTTGGTTTTGCAGCCTTGCGCCCAATATGGAAGCGACATAAATTTAAACACGCGCCCAAAACTATGCATCATTTTTTATAGTAAAAGTACCTTGAAATTTCCATAAAAGTCACAGGCGACTCTTCGTCTGTGCTGGCTGCAAGGAATCTCCCTCCCTCCCTCTCTCTCTCTCTCGCTCTCTCTCTCTTTCTCTCTCTCTCTGTCTCTGTCGCACTTGCTGTGTTTTTGCCAGGTCGTGCAGTCATGCACACACACACACATGCACACATGTGGCCGTCACCAACGTCATAATGATGTGAATTATTCATTGCCTTATGCCTCAGTTGATGTTTTAATTAAACAGCAGTTTGTATAAGCCAGCAACAAAATAGGCGACAATAGCGCTGCTGAGTGTGTTGATAAACCTGATGATGATGCTGACGGTGATGACGAGTGCAGGGGAACGGGCAGGGCGTGGAGGAGGGGGGTGTTATGCAGTTGAAGTGTTGAGGTGTTAGAGTGACCAGGCTCATGCATATCAAATTGATGGCAGTAGACAATTTAAGCACCAGCCTCAACTTTACCTTCCTCTTTGTATACCCTGCATTGAAAATTGGTGAAAAGGGTATTTTTTAATAATACTTTGCCAAAAATCAAGAATTCCTGACTTTATAAATCCTCAAACCAAAAGTTTTTTAATCATGGCTCGAACTCCAAAGTCGGAGACACCATAAGGAAGCCAATTTATTCAGACCCTGAAATATAGCGTTTTGCGAAACATTCTGTTTAGCAGACAAGCAAACGTACAAATCTATAAGCCCTACTTGGGGTCATGAAAATCGCATGGAGATGTAATGTAAAGACGGGGATACAACGAGTTATATGCAGATATATGTATATATGTATATGAAGATTAAGAAAGAGGGAAAAGAGAGTAAATTGGAAAGAGAGAGAGAGAGAGAGAGGGAGAGAGAGTGCGAGGGATTATGAAAGAGCAAGTAAGAGGACGAAACGGTTGGGGAGAACCACATCGCTAATAAAATATTGAGCGATGGAGAGACGCATAGAGGCAGATAGAGAAAGAGAAGGTAAATGAAAGAAGGTAGAATGAAAGAACCATGTAAGTGGGAGATTAAGTGAAGAAGGGAATTATAGTTAGAAACAAGTAAGAGTACGGTAGTCGAGTGAGCTCGACTGCGATTTACCCTGAGCCCAGTTGTTAAATATTTTTAGTTCTATTGGAAAATTTCTATTTAAAAGTTTTGTACCAAAATTTAAGCAGGTCTGCAAGCTCGCTCTGCCGACAAACACGTGAATTCTTACATACATACATACATATATATGTACACGCAATTATAACGGGAAAACGGGCTCTGCAGCATACACACAAAAACATATTGACGCGATAAAATAAAGCAAACTTGATCTGAGCTTGGTATACGAAAACTTGTATTCCATATTTGAAGTCTCTAGCTCCAATAGTCTCTGAGATCATACAGACGGACGGACGGATGGACAGACAGACGGACATAGCTATATCGACTGGACTGTTGACCCTAATCAAGAATATGTTTACCTTATGAGGTCGCAGATGCTTCCTTCTGCCTGTTACATACATGTGCACAAAATCAGTATACCCTCTTTTACCCATTTTTAATGGGTTCAGGGTATAAACATGGGAGTGATGAAGAAACTGAGAATTACAGATTGTTGGAAAAAGACAAAATTGAAGACAGATAGAGAGAGAGAGGGAGTGAGAGAGGGGGAGAGATTAGGAGAGTTTAAGAGCAAGATAGAGATAGTAAAAAGAGAGAGAGGCATTGTTGAGAAGACATTCAAGTCTGTAATTGTTTCTCCAAGACATGATAGGCACACAGTCACACATAGAAAGGCAGCATGTACACATTTATTTACTACTACTTTTTCATTCAAAATACGGAGTAATCTTGATCAGATTGATTGTCTCTGCTCTGGATGCAAATAACAATTTGTTTGGGGCACATGTGTTGAAAGAATCCACTGGTAGATGAACTTAACGTGAACTCAGCGTCGCAGAAACAGATTATCAAGTTGCCGCATCCGCTTTGGGAGGGGGGGTTGGTTTGGTAGTATACCGTTAAAGTGCAGTCGGATGCTGTGTTGCACGGCTTAAAGCACGTTGGCGTTGCCAACCATCCGAAAGGCATAAAAAACAGAGGCAGCCGCAATGGCAACGCCAATTGCCAAGTTGCATTATTTATCGCATTCGCGTTATTTGGTTTGCGTAAATGTGGGCGGTCGGCCGGGGCGGGGCGGGGCGGTACGGTACGGCGCTGTGTGGGATAGCTGCAGAAAAAAAAACAACGACAAAAAAATAAACATAAAATGGTGGCACTGCCATAATGGCGGTCGTCGTCGTTGGCGTCCTTGTTGCTGGCACAGCGGATGCTTGGCATTTATTGCAAGCGACAATATTTCGCTGCTTGGCTGCACCAGCAATGGGAGCAGCCACATCCAGCGGCATCCTGCGTCCTGCGTCATGCCTGGTATGCGCATCCGTCTGCCTGGCGCTCATAGACGCGTCTCCCGCTTCCGCATAGCGAATAGCGAGCGTGTCCTTGTTACAGCGATCGAGGTGGCTGGATGGATGGACTGCGAGTGGCTGCATTACCGCATCTCGCAACTCGCAACTCGCATCTCAGCTATTTGTTTATTATAAAGGCAAGCGAATTTTTTTGCACAACCAATCGCAACAATGGCAATGGCTTTGGAACCGTTTATTTAGCGGATATATGCTGCTGGTACACATCAGCTCCTCAATTCATTTTGAAGGCACTGAGGCAGGCAGGCGGCATTGCGGAGCTGGCAGGCGACGGCAGACGACAACCTGCCTGCCTGCCTGCCTGCCCATATCTGCTGCTTATATATTTATGCAAAAAAAATAAAAACACACACACATACATAATAATAATTTGCATTATTTTGTTCAAGCGCCTGGCAATCAGTATGCAATGAGGCTCTCCTGCTTCCCTTTGGCGTGTCCTGCGCCTGTCCTCAGCTGTCCTCGGGCTGTCCTTTAGCTGTCTGTCACTGCCATAGAGCTGATTGTATAAAGCTAACCGCTCTGCTTTCTCTCTCTCTCCCTCTCTCTCTCTCTCTCTGTCTCTCTCTCACTGTCTGTCTCTGTAAACGGCTTAGTTTTGTAATCAAGCTGCCATCGGCCCTCAGTCAGTCAGCCAGTCAGCCAAGGACACGCATGTTACCATGCTAAGGCCTTCAACTGAGTGTGTGTGTGTGCTGCAAGTGTTGACAGCTGTGAAGCAAAACAGCATTTGAGCATCTGCTTCACACACACACACATGCAACCAGACACCTGAAGCCACTTAAATTTTAAGCTTGTGGTCAGCGTTTTACAAGATGCGGATTTATGATCTTGCATACTCTTGCAGAACTTTAAAGTTATTTTGCTGGCGTTTGGAGTCGGATCGGCATTCTCTAAAATAGGAACGTTGCTCGCATAATACTAAGTGTATAAACTTCTATTACAAAGACAAATATCTTATTTGCCAGTTATTAATTGTTAGAGATGATGTGACAAATCTCAAATGTTGTATCAAATAAGTGTATTTAATAAGAGATATCCGTACATTGAATGCTTTAGTCGAACTAAATTGGCCAAGCAAAGATTTTCCACTACCAGAAATAAGTGCTGTGATTACTTTTTATACTTTGATCCCGAAGGCATCATGCTGTCTGTCCGTCTGGCAGATACACAGACTTGGAACTTGGAACACATATTGTTATGTGCCGCGTCAGACCAAGTGTAAAAATTTGAGTGTTACGTTCACTAGGAGGCTAGGAAATCGATAAAATCGACAATCGCAATCGATAAAGCCACATATCTCCCACAATTTGAAGGCTACAGCCACCGAATTCGGTTGGCGATGTCAAGGATCACTTTCCTCACCCCTCGCCCTTAAAAATTCAACTGTCTTCCTTAGTTTTTAAGTTAGAGCCAAAAAAGTCAGTCAAATGTCAGCCTTTAAGAACCGATAACATCCTTTATACGATCACGCCCACAACTACGCCCATAATCGCCAAAGACAATATTTTGGAGAGTGTAAATTGATAAACCCGCATTTTTTGTTTTTTTTTATTTAAACTGTACACCGAAAAGTAGGTTTATTAATTTTTTTGCGATACATAAAAAATCATTAAAAAACTAATTATTTTTAGTATTTATAGGTTAAATTAACAAGCTTTACTTTGCTTTATAAAAAGAAATGTCAATAATAATCTCTATGAATAAATATTGTTGCCAGGGTGTTGAATTGAAACGAATTCGTATTCTGGTTCAGGTAGTTTACGTAAAGATTAAAGATTATTCATTTTTTCGAAATTGTTTTTTGTACTGATTATAACACTTACAGATTACAACATTAGTAATCTAGCAGAGTATCTTCAAAGATGCGAGTATATATTATGTGATTTGTCAACTCATTTTATTTCACATTTCTTAGCATTAAAAAAAAAACAACTTTCAATCGGGGTGTCAAGCCGAATCAATTGGTAAAGTTGCAGATCCGCTTCTGGTTTTACCCCTTGGCTTATTTTTGATTTGTTAAGTGCCTTAATTTCCAATGTGCATTTCATCCACAGGCTACAATTTTCGAATTCATAATATGGCATTAATTTATTTATGAAATTTGAGCCGCTTGAATAACTTACCCATCCCCCATTGTCGGAAGGGGGGGTCGAGCCAAACAAGGCACACAAGTCTACAACAAAAATTGGTTTAAATTACCAGTATTTATTTGCTATCCTTATTCCTGTTGCTTCTATAGATATAAACTCGCAAACAATGTACGATAAATGGAAAATGACTTAATAACCAATACACTTTGCCTTTATTTATGTGTAAATAAAACGTTAATCAGCATTATAAGCAACTGTATGGCATTGGGGGTGTGTGTGTGTGTGTGGGGGGGTGGGGTGTGGGTAGGTTGAGTTGGTTGCGCTGGCGATTAACGCAGCCGGCGGCTACTTTGCGGTAATTGAAGTTTTTGAATAGTAAATAACAAACTGCGCAACTCCCGGGGCCAAAGCCTGTAATATATCAGATGCTGCCGTACTAACAATAACACAAATAGAAATAAAAATATTTGCACAAAATGCTCGAACCTGTGGCCAAAGGGGGGGGCTGTGTGGATGTGGTGGCAGTGTTTGTGTAGAAAGCCCTAGCGCTTATTGTGTGCGGCTCACGTACTCGAACCCCAATAAATATTGATGAGCACACAAACACAACATTAAAACGCTGTGCGTAAAATGGCAGAATAGGGCTAGTCGTCCAGCCAAAGGAGGACACACTCGTCCACTCGTCCAATCTCCAATCTCCAACCTGCAACCTCCAACCACCGCCCAAAACCAAATCCGAATCCCTCCTCCCAGCCTGGCCCCTCACTAATTTGTCTTGCCAGCAACAGTTATGGCCAGTAAAATTTAATAACAATAATAACATCGCTGGCCTAGAACAAGGCCAGCTTTATTTTTATGCCAAGCGTGTGTGTGTGTGTGTGGTGTGTGTGTGTGTGTATGCGTGCAGTGCTCAAGGTTATTTTTTCTTTTTTTTTTTTTTTGAAATGACTAGTCGTATGCATTAAATATTTACAGCCAAAATATATATGCCTTAAATTACATGGTCCAGCCACAGGCAACGAGATGCGAGCAACAAGTACAGAAAAGTTTTGGGTTTGTAAAATGTTTGAAAATAAATACGTAAGCTGATGTGTATTTGCAAGCTATAGCAATAAATAACTGTTTAAATAAAGGCTACGTGTCAACCTGCATCTTATTTCATATACGGCTGTGAGGTGGTTTCAATTTTCTTTAGTCATTCGTTATCGTTTTGGGTCTAAATGTACTTAATCTACTGGCTCAGGTAATTGATACTTAAAAAATATATTTTTTTATTTCGGTTTGCCCGAGTAGGAATCTAATTAAAATGATTTACATATGTAGAATGTTGTGTCGACTCGTAAAATAATCATCAAACATCATGAAAAACAAATTCAAAGAAATCCTCTTAAATCCTCCACGATGAAAACAAATCCACCCCGAAGCAGTTTAAGAAGAAACTATTGGCTTTTCTCAAAAGTTGTCTAGATCCAAACTAGGCTTTTCTCAAAAGTTGTCTAGATCCAAACTAGCACAATCAAAATGAAGTAATACAAAGAAATTGGAAATTTAGTCTTGTAACTGTCGCCCGAGCAGCAAACTGAGCTCCCTTTAATTACACCAAACCTGATGCAGAAATGTAGGCATGGACACATGTAAATTCGTGTGGCAACCCTCGCGCGAGAATGGGGAATGGCAAATGTTAGTAATTGAATTGACCTGCGGATTGGCCTTTCGGTCAGGTTCATGGTCTTCGGTTCAATTCGTTGGTAATTTCTATAATAGGTTTACACTCAATCTGCCCTTCCCACCCTGCACAAATGTGGGTAATGCTTATTTTTTTTTGGAAAATTAAAGTGTGTGTGCATGTGCGTGTGTGCGTGTGTGTGTTTTTCTGATAAAAATGCAAGAGAAATTTGGAACATTTGCTTTTAAGGCATATTTCAAATATTTTGCATGCATAGCCGATAAAAACTTTAGTCGACCTTCGAGAAATGAAATCAAGGAAATCACTGATTGAATTTCTAGTTGGGCAGCAAATAGGAAGTGGTTGATGAGGGGGGTGGGGTGTTGGATTTATAGTGTAAAGTATTGATTGCTTGGTGTGCATGGCAAATTAGTGCAACATTGCCTGCCACGCCGGCAGCGACACACAAATAATTTTAGTAATTGGCCGCGCTGACAAAGCGGAATGCACACACACACACGCACACACACACACACACACACACACGCACACACACACACACCCCACAATTGAGTTAGCGTGGCATAACAATGCATCGGAATAAGCCTAATTATGTTGCTGTTGAAGTTGTAAAAGCCTTTCTTGATGGCTGGGTATTGGATGCTTGGTTGGTTTGGTTGGTTTGGTTTTCGGTGACAGCCCTGCAGCCACAGTTGTTCAATTGGAATCCGAGATTCGAGTGGCAGATAGTGCAGTTGCTTAAGTGATGCATGAAACAATTGGGGGAGTGTATCGAGATGTTCGCTTTTGGTTGCAACTTGCGGTTGTGGTTTCATTTCAATTACGCTTGCCCTTTAAGAGAACTTCAATTTAAATGCAGCACCATACAATGTAACCATTTGCAGGATGAGGCCCATAAGCGGACTCACAACGTGCTCCTTGAATTTGAGCTCTTTTGTTGAAATAATCTTAAAATAATTCGAATAAAAAAAATCAGAAGGCGATTTGCCATATTTATTCCGATGTTAATGTTATTTATATTTGCAGCCTGATAACACGTATATTTTGTTTGATTGTTATGGATATCTTGGTAAGCAAAAATGTTTCTAAAAAGAAGCAGACTCTAAGCGATCTCGTCCCATAGCTTTGATAGACGAGCAGACGGGTCGAATCGGATAGTGTTGATGATTTATGCATCTTATGTCTTCTGCAATGCAACACAAAGTTATAAAGAAAACTCGCCCGATAAACCTCTTTCTACGCTCGATCCCTGCTTCTACTCGCTGCTGTTAATCGCTGTTGTTACTCGCTGCTGTTAATCGCTGTTGTTACTCGCTGACTATTTGGATTGCCGCTAATTGTTGCCCCTATTGCTCTATTGAATTTTCGGATATGGTTCACATACTTGCTCGTCAAAGTAAAATTCATCTGATTGTTACTAATTCCGCTATTCGTTCTCGTTAATCGTTACTTTTACTCGCGGCTGCTACTCGCCACCGATTACTGTTACTCGGTACCTCTTTTGATTGGCGCTACTCTTTGCTGTTCTGCTTTCCTACGAGCTTCACACACTCGCTCGTCAAAGGATATTTAATTTGATCAGTAATCTCGCTCCTCTTTACTGTTGGCAATGACTACGCTTTGCTTTGTCGCCATTGTCATCGTCTTCGTCATCGACATTGACATTGACATCGACATCGACATCGATATCGGCATCGTATTTGCTTGCATCTCGCGGTGTCAAAATGGCGAACAAACGTTGCGCATTAAATGCAAATTGACGCTGATGCACCTGGGGGCCGTTATCAATGTGGCGAGACTAGGTGGCATGCTAATTGAACTAAAATCGCAGCGGTACACAGCATGTACTTATGGGAGAAATTGATTTCGACAATTGTCCTTGTACTTGTTGTCGTGTGTTGTTGCTGGTGGACGAAGCAGCTGCCCACAGCTGTTGCGCAAATTGCGCATTACAGCTAATTAATTCATTAGAGTCCGGCCCGTCCCGGCTAGTTGGCTAATTAAAATGCGTTGCATTTCAGCCACAAACGTCTTAGCCACGCCGACCGGTTCTGGTGTCCATGTGTCCCGTGCAAAGAGCGTTCGCTTCCTTGCCCATAATTCAATTAACAGGCGGCAATGCAATTTGTCAAAAGAGTTGGTCGCTTTGTTCATTTGCAGCCACTGGCCATAAATCGCAAGCGCAACGCAGCGCATGAGTTATGCACCTGACGCACACACGTACACACTCACGTAGAAGCAGAATCAGAGACACGCACCTGCCGCAAATCCGTGCAACTTGCTTGCGGCGTCACCGTCCTCGTCCTCTGATGAGCGACAGCGTTGGCCATTTTTCATGCGTTTAACAATGGAGGCGACGATGCTGGCGACACTGCCTTGTCCTGGGCATTCATCCATCCATTCAGGCAGCCATGCATCTATCCATCCATTATTCCATATTCCCATTCTTCTATGCCTAGTTAGAACCTTGTTGCGACGGCTATTGTGACGTTGCCATGGCTAAGACGGTAACAACAATGGGAATCCATAGAAAGCATCTCTATCTGAAAATCCATTGATAACTGGCTAAAATTTTTTATTTTGTTTGCATATCTAGCTTTGAGACCACAAAGGTCTTAGTGTTTTCGAAATGCATTTTAATTAAAACAATGTCGCAGTGCTTGTGAAACGTTAACGAATAAGGCTTACAAAAGAACTGACAAATAGCATCAAAAAGGATTCAATGCTCATTTGAAAAGCATTTTGATTCGTTTTATTATTTTGTCATTCAATTAAATATTATTTTTCGTTAGTTATTAAAAATGTACGGGTTTTGTTTTTCACATTTCCGAAAACTTTTGGAAACATAATTTTAAGTTTGAATAGTTTATTTATGAAATCAATCAATATATGTTATTTATAGCTTACACAGAAGAATTTTATGAATTTATGGCAACTCATTTCAAAAATTTATATTTCAGAGTGTGTTATTTAGTTTATTTTAGATTTTTTTCTGTTTTTTTGTGATAAATTTACGTTAATTTATGCAAACAACATTTGAGAGTTAATTTAAATTGCACTGCCCCGACTAAATATGGGGCATATAGAATTCATTTTATGCGGTCATACATTGGTCATACATTACCATAACATTCATTCAGTTTCCGATTTGTGTTTTGCTTTTATTTTCTCGATTTTTTATTGCAGTTTGGTGTTTTTGACCATTTGCAATTCCAATGGCGACTGCTTTGCTGCATTTGCCTGTTGTTATTTATGCCGTTGCTTCAGCAGGGCTGGCAATAGTGTTGAAAGCGAGCAGAAGAAGAGGCAAAATACATTGGAAAAATACAGTTACAGCTAAATTTAGTTTTCCTGCACTAATTGAAACTTGGATGAGGCCCTTGATAAAGCTCTCATCCGTTGCGTTGTGCTGCCAACTTGAGCCATGGGCCAAGGGTCAGAGTAGGGGATTCCATCTTTACACATGTGACCCTTGAATTTTTTATTGCGTATTCTCTCGTTTTCCATTGTGTAAAACATGCTGGGGAGATAAAGAAAAGTTGGTTCAAGCTAAACTTAAAATGCGGATTTTTCGTATTTTTAAAAGGGGAACTCTGGAAATATGGTAACGTCTTCGAAAAGGATATACTTCTAGTTGAGCCTTCTAAAGGTGACCTCCAGAAAGAGATATTATCTACGAATAGGGTATCATCTAGTTGAGCATTATGAAAGCAATCGTTTTATTGCTGGTGTTATATTGCTGCATTACAAGCACGGATTTCAAAGTTGTAGTTGCCTCTGTGCCAGAATAAGTAGTTGGTACGTTTTTTCTCGTCTTTGGTGCGAATCTATCTATCTTTCCCTCCCCCAATCTCTCTCTCTCTCCCTCTCTCTCTCTCTCCCTCTTCCTCGGTCACTGTCTGTGCCTCTCTTGTTGCTGTCATGATGCATATAGCTTGCTGTCCGAGCCTGTCTCTGGCTTTTTGATTTCAACAAATGCTTTTCTAATCTCAACTAGTGCTGGGGGTCTTTTGCCGACTCCCCCATTCCCCCCTCTTTCTCTCTCTCTCTCTCTTCTCTACTCGCATACTCGTATCGCCTTCAATGAAAATGCCTGCACATTTCTCATTTCGTTTTGTCGCCTATTTGCCATTGCATTGTCATTGGCCGCAGGCGACTTCTACGCACACATGTCAGCAACAGTAGCAAACAGCAGCGCCAAAGAAGACCACAAAGTGGAGGGAGATAGAGAGCGAAGAGAGGGGGGGGGGAAGGGGGAGTGACTTAATCTGAATGCTTGCAGTCTTCTAAACTGGTTCTGGTCTTGCTGGTGCAGCTAAGACGTATTTAATGGTCTGGCCATGGCCAGATTTCAATGCACATGGATACAAAAGATGTTAAGTTTTGAGCATTAAGTGTTGCCTAGCCAGCATGTACATATATATATACATATATATATATATATATATATATATATGTGTGTGTCTGTGTGTGTGTGTGTGGTTCTCATATGGCTTAAGGCTTAACTTCAAGTGTTCCTCGCCTGCCAAGTGTTGCCTGCTTTTGCGGGCAACGCACATTTCAAACAAAAATAAATAGTATAATACGGATAATAAAATAATACCCATACAACTGAAACAGTTTGTCCGGTCCGAACTGACAGATTGACAGACTGAGTGCCTGGCGGGCCATAATGAATAAATAACCTTAAAACTGAAAATTGAAATTGTAATTTACAAATCCTTAAATAGAAAAAAGAATCCATTTTATTTGTAAAACGTCCAGCATCGAAAAATACCATCAATAATTGCGTAGACTGTCGAAAATTGCATAGCCTTGCAAAGTCAGATTGCCGACATGGAAGTTTCACTATAGTTATAGTTATAGTCCTGATAACAATAAAACTCACTTTATGATCCGACTGCTCCTATGTCAGCTAAATGATATAGGGATTCGATCCCTGCTCACTAGTTTTCAATCGGTTTTTGGGTATTTAAGCCGTAAGTGCAACTGTTGAGTATTCCCCATTCGATTTGCTGTTTTGCTGGCTGCGGCGAAAAGACAACCACAAAATTGTAGTAGACAGTTGGCTTGGTTGTTGCAACTGGTCAGGACCAGAAATAACTAATGTATGTATTTTATTTGGCTTTATTGATCTCATGAAGAAAAAGGGGGATGTTGGCGTGTGTGTGTGTGTGTCTGTGTGTGTTTGTGTGCGTTTACGGTTATTGGAGCTAGACTCAACCGCTTGAACTCGACTTGAAGCATTTGGCTTTTAATTTCAATTTGACAAGCACTTGGCACTGTTGTCGTTGTCCTTGCCGGTGTGTCTCGTCTGTGTGCCTGTCTGTTTCTCTCCCCCCCTCTCTCTCTCTCTCTCTCTTTCTCTGTGTGTGTGTGTGACGTGCCACCTAAAAAACACGAACAGGCTTCGAAATTGTATCTGGAATTTTACAATAACTCACGGCATTTGATGATGACTTTTGGTTTTTCAAGTCTATGCGGATCATTGTGGACTCTTTTCCCTGCGCGCCTCTCTCTATCTGTGTGTGTGTGTGTGTGTGTGTGTGTGTGTGTGTGTGTGAGCGTTTTCTTGCCAGGAAGCAACATCATGTACTACGTGCGCTTAAATCTTCGATAACTTTCGTGTTTGTACGTGACTAAAATGCAATGCGTCCACAGTGTGAAGGTAGCCAAATTTACTATGGACCAGCAAATAGAATAAGAACAAAATGCAAAAAAAAAATAAGAATGGGAATAAAATAAAATAAAATAAAATAAAGCAGCAGCAGTGTGAGGGGAAGGGACGATGGAACCCACTTTGACCCAGTCTCTGCCTGTTCAGTCAGTCTGGCCACAAACCGCCTGCGGCTTTTGTTAAAGTCCAACAGCCAACCGCCAGCTGATGTCGATGTCGATGTAGATGTGGATGTGGATGTTGGCGCCTTAAAGCGCTTTAAGTTAAGTGCAAAATGTGCGGAATAGTCGTCAAACATTGATTTTTAGTGAGGCATCCGGCTTAGGTGCAGCTTACAGTTAAGTAAATGCCAGGAATGTCATTTGCAGGGCAATCAATAGATGAAATTGTTGTCCTGGTCACATTCCTGTCTCTTCTTTCTTATTTTCAAGTCAACACACTTACAGACTTTGTGTGGTCTAACAAAAAACCAAGCAGCTGAGTACTTGATTTCACTTAAAGCTTACAGCTTAAGCCCTAAATAGTTGTCAGTAGTTTTGTTTTCCTTGTGTTTTCTTTTGTTTTTCAGCTCAATAATCATATTCGATTTCATGCTTGAGCTGCTGATTTGAGTGCTATTTGAAAGCATCCAATACTTTTTCAGCAAGCTTACATTCTCTTGCGACATGTCTTAAAACGCAAGGCTTGATCATGCGCTTCCCCCCCCCCCCCCCCCCCTCCCCCCATTATATACAATCCGTCACTTGAGAGATTGACTTTGCGGAGGGCCTGATAATTTTATTGTAAAGTTGGCAACACTTTAAGGTCTCTCGATGTCTCCGACCTTATAAGGAATACATATTTTTGCTCTACAACACCAGCCGAGTTCGTCTCCAACTATCCAACTATCTGCTTCTATGGAAATTAGTTCCTTAGTTGTAAAGTAATCTTGATAAAACTTGAAATATATTCGTCTTTTAGCTGCAGGCAGTACATATGCCAATGCCAAGCAATCGGCCAAACCATGAGTTTGTATTGAGTTAACAGTCTTCTATATCGTGTCGCCTTCATAGGAACAATCGGTAGGGTTCTTAAAGGTCTCTGATGTCAACAGGTGGACATCGTGGAAGCGAAGCCGATTTCTTTCTGGTTAATAACCACAATACATAATAACAAGGACTGTAATCGTATTTAGTTCTTACTAAAGGCAGTTTAGCTTTAAGCGAGCTTTAAGTTTTTTTGGGGCTGTCCAATAATTAAAGCTCAAATTCGACTAACCCTTAAATGAAACTGTCTGAAAAGTCTTATGGCATTTAATCGATAACGCCACGTTATATTCAAATTAATGCTAATGCCAATGGATTGAGTGCCATTTGAATTTCTGCCGAGTTTTGCAATTATTCAAGCAGTTGAATGCAGTTAAGGGTATGCATGTGTGTGTGTGTGTGTGTGTGTGTGTGTTGTGTATGCGTCACGTTCGCACATATTCACATTTTGCCGCTTATCCGGTTTTTGCGTATTAATGAGTTTTCCAATAATTTCGAATGGGCCATCGGGATTCTGGCCGCTGTGAGGGAGGCACTTAGTGTTATTGTTCGGCTCGTCATCATCATCAGCAGGAGCAGGAGCAGGAGCAGCACCAGCAACAGCAGCATCGTCTGGCATTTAATCATTTATTTCGACACCAGGACGCACTTGCGTTTGCCTCGCCCGGCTGACAACAACCAATTTTTTGGGTGGAATCGAACGCAACTCAATCAACGGCAATGCCAGGGACGCGGCCCCAAGCGGCATCCACCGTTCTCCCCTGCCACAAGTTAAACCTAGAGCTCGAGTAGAGTATCTGTGTGTGCGGGTGTGTGTGTGTGTGTGCGTGTGTGCAGCAGCATAGTTTGCCGCAACTTTCAATTGCTGGGGGAATTCGCTAGAACATTTTGTGCCGCTAGGAGTCTGGGAGCGAGATGTCGGTTCATGACTATCAGCAGCAGCAGCAGTTGAGGGTGGAGGCACGTGGCAGGTGGCAAGGGAGCCAAACAGAACCGCTTGTTAATGTTAATGCTGTTAATGTGAACTTTGGGCTTGTAATGTATGTTTGATAAGTTAATTTTTCGCTGTTAGCACCCAACGAACACATCGCTAGCTGAAATGGTGAACGGAACGGAAACAAGCTTATCATTCAACCCAAATTGCCATACACTAAGCGAAAAAGCGTTCCCAGGGCAACAAAGCCATTAAAATGCCTCGACAGCCATGGCATGTCCCCACCAACTTCAACGCTCATCATTGGCTTCCTGGCGGTAGTCATTGATCAAATCACTTATTGTCGACCCTTTGCGATTGCCCTGCCAGTTGACCCTAAAGCAAAAGTGCCTTCTAAACTTGGAAAGTTATTCATTAGTAGTTTCAAGCAACAAATACTGCTGGTGAAACTCTCCCAAGACGCCCACAGATATTTGATGACTAATCGCAAATCAGCAATTGGAATCAGCAAATATGCTGGCGAGCTGCATTAAAGCAATAGCAGACGACGACTTGACTAACACATTTTATTTAAATGAAAACAATCTGAGCTAACTTCAGTTGAAACAAACGTCATTGTTTGTCAACACTTATTTTGAAAATGTGATATGAAAATGAAATTTCCACAGTTGATAAATGTGTTGCAAAAATATGGACTTTATTGCTATCGATGAGTGAGTTTCTTTGACTATAGCTATAGTTATGGATAATATGATATTATTTTGATCTGTGTATGATATACGAGAAGCTAGCCTCCATTTTTTCATATAAACTTTTTTTGCTATCGATTTTACCCGATTTAAGGAGTATGGGGATAGTTAGCGATGAATGCAATAAACCTGATAAGCGTTTGGTATACGATTGTTGGTAAGTTATAAACGGATTAGACAAGATCGACTCGGCTGTTAATACTAATCAAGCATATTTATACTTTGTGTGGTCGGAATGCTTCCGTCTGCATTTGAGGTGCCCCCTTCACCCATTTGTTTCCATCAATTGATGAAACAATAATGATTATTTGAATTAGTTTGACAGGCAGTCGAGCATAAAACTACTTAGAATTATCAATTGATGATGATTATTTTTGTGTTCATTCGATTCACTTAGTAAAGTTAGGAAATCAAGCGATGTCTTTGAATGGGATTGGCACTGCTGTTTGCTCTTGTTACTACTGCTTATTTTAGTACAATGAACAGACCTGGGGTGGGAATGGAAAGTGGCATTTTAGCTTCAGAGGGTGGTGGTTGGGTGGTTGAAGCATTCAAGCCACAAGTTGGTTGCAGCTGCCATTGGTATTGGCATTGGCATTGCCATTGCCATTGCTAAACACTATAGTATCCCAAGTGGTTGGTATCGTTGCCCGTTGCTTGTTATCCTTTATCCTGGTGCGCGAGCGCTCCCTTGTAATCAATGAAATTACTTTTTAGTTCGAGGCAGCCAATAGTGCTGCGAAATTAAATTATTGTTAGCCAAGGCAAAGGCAGCATCAACCAAAATAATAACAACAACAACAACAACAACAAGAATGCCAGCAAAACGCTTCCTCTGAACGCTTGCTAATGAAGTGTTGCCAAAACGAAGATGGGATTCGAATTTGGGGCGGACTTTAGGGTGTCGGTCCTGACTCTGACATTTTTCAGATATTTTGGTCGTTTTTAGCTGGGTGTTGCATACATTTGCGCTTAATGGCTTTGGGGAATTCAAATGACGCTTATAGCCGGGCTGGCTGCCAAGCAGCCAACAGCATCAGTTGAGTACTCGTCGCGGGGCATCCTCAGGGAAATTTGCTTTTGAAACTTGGCTACTGGCTCTCCCGGTTACTTCAGCGTCGGCAAAAGACACCAAAGACACTTAAAGTGAATTGCATAAAGCAAAGAAGACAAAAACAAAAACGCTTAAAAAGGGTAGAAGCTTCAAGCCGGATAATAACTCGTCGATGGTCAATGATTTTCTGATGAATGATCCCTGTTTGCGCTTACACAATCCATAATCTATGGCTGCTTTCGTGTCCTCAAATATTGCGCATAAAATACCCAGTCTTATTCGGGCAAAAAGCTATATTCATGAATCTCAGTTTTTGGCTTATATATCGATGGATAATTTAGACTTATTATCTTTTTGCAGCTACATTCAATGATATTGATTCAAGTTCAGTTCTAAAGTTTCTCTTGCTCTTCTGCTTCTTCTTTTTTTTCGGTTCTTTGCTTTTCGTTCTTTTTTATTTTTTTATATCAACGAATATTTAGAATTGCAGTAAATATGTAAATTTTCAATTAATCTTAGCATGCTTGGCTGCACTTTTTGCATGTTTGACTTCTTTGGTTTGGTTTATCAGTGAATTGACAGCTAGCAATTTACGAACGTTTTTAAAATCGGTTAGTGCTTTTTCCAATTTTTTGTACATAATTTCTTTGTGACACTGTTGATCAGCAGCACCAGCCGAGTCGATATAGCCATGCATGTCTGCCCGTCCGTCCTCATATAAAATTGGTCTCGCTGTGCACTTGTCGCGTCGACATTTTAATGAACTGGCAACACTTATTGTCGCAACTGCGCAACACTATTAAATCAAATTAACTTAATATGCTGCACCACGCACACAATAATTCCATCAGTGAGCCGTGAGTACCGTCGTCCGTGGTCCGTGTTCCGTGTTCCGTGTCCCGTGTCCCTTGTCCCGCATCCCTCATCCTGCATCCAGGATTCAGATGAACTGGAGTGTGTGCATGTCTGCGTACTGCTAATAAACGTCATCGATGCATCGATGCATGTCAATTAGTGTGTTGGGTTTGGGGCATCAATGCATCTTTGGCAAGTACAGCAAAAACTGCATCCCACATGAATTGTAACTGTCAATTGTCAGTCGAAGAGTGGGCGGTGGGAGGTGGGAGGCGGGTGGTGTTTGGGGCGGAAGTAGAAGGCATCGACAGCACATTGCTAACTTACCCTTGCCACACCAGTGCCTGGTTGCAACCAGTCAATCATCCAGATGGCGAATTATGGCAATTGCCACGCCGGATAAGCAACTGCAGCAGCAACAAGAACAATAACAACGATTGCAACTGCAACAGCAACATCATGAGAAACAGCAACAATGTCACATTAACAGCAATTTGCTGAGCACAGCACCAGCAGCAACGACCACAGCAGCAGTTAATCAGCAGCTAACTGCCAATACAAATGCAGCATCAATTTTAATTTCTTTACAGGTCTTTTTTTTTTTTGTGTCCTTTTTTTATGCAAAGCCATGTGAAGCCTTTCGACATGATTTTCATTAGTTGAACAGGTAAAGGACTCTGGCAAGTATAAGCTATCGCATTTGCAACATCAACAACAACCAGGTCCAGCTATACCCTACACTGCTATCTGCATTTTTATATATGTTCATTGTTGATGTCGTCTTGCCTTAAGTTAATTTGCGCGCCAAGTACAATCTGGACTTGTATGACTCATAAAGAATATTATATTTGTTAGTTATATTTTATTATAAACGATGATTATACATAAAAATTACTTATATTTGCCTAGAGTCAATACGACAGCTTTAGAACTGAGGAAATCAAAGTTATTTCAAAAAGGGTGTACAATATCGACTGGGCAGAGCTGCTGATCAACGATGTATATAAATAAATATTGGAATCTTTCGATGTGTTACAGCATTCATGACAAAATTATAATACCCTCTGCAATGATACAATTAAATCAGGATTCATGTGAATTTTACCGGGAATTCTACCTACATCAACAAGCTCCAATAAGTATATTTAATCAAGTGCAGCCATTTGTTTCCCCCGTTTGTTATTTAGCAGTGCTGGATTTCAGTGCTGGCCTCACGTTTGGGAAAGTGAATGAATTTTTTTGTTTGTCTTGTTGCCAACACATATTTGATTAGTTGGAGAGTCGGGTTTGATGCTGTACTTTTTTAGATATCGCATTTTTTCTCTTTGCGCACACACTTAACAGATTGGTTGGTGTTCTCATCTAGTTGAGGATGGGGGCTGGATGGGAACAGTATGTTTGCATTTGCATCCAACAATATGCCGCGGCACATGAGTGCGGGTGAGGAGGGGTTAGGGGTGAGGGGTGAGTGGTGCGCTGATTTTGCGTCGTCATCAGGTCGAGTGGCAGCATTTAATGAGGTGCAAATGAGCTTGTCTTGACAGCAGCAGCAGGCTCAACAAGAGCGCGAAGAGTCGCAGCACTTTCAAAGAAAATTAGCCTGGCAGGAGTAGGCCAAGTGGCAGTCGCCCAAGACACGCTCAAGACCCCAAACAGGACGAGTGCCGCAAAATGCTGTTGCCGCTTTACGTTTTTACCGTTTTGCATTTGTCAGTTTTGTTGCTAATTTCTTCAGTTACTTTGCTTTGCTCCGCTTCGCTTTGCTTTGCTTTGCTTTGCTTGGCTTGGCTTTGCTGCTTTGCTGCGCTGTTTGCCTGTCTGCCTCTAAGCTCGTCTGTGACTGTCTGTAAATTTTACATATTTCTATGGAAATTACCTTAGACAGTGAGGACAACGGACAGACGACAGTCAGATGCGAGGCACGTAGACGTGGTTGTACCCACTTAACATGATAAGCGACAAGACACCTAACATGTTCAACACGACACCTTCACAACCGAGCCACATGTGGCAGTTGCAAGCGGTGGGGGTGCCTATGTGTGTGTGTGTGTGTGACACACACTCGCACACTGGTTTAACGCCTGCAGCAGCATCGTTGTACATCGCACCATATCCTTCTGCTGCTCCTGCTGCTGCTGCGCCTGCTGCTGACTCGGATGAGTTTTTGCTAACACCCCTCCCCTCGCCAACACCACCCCTCTGTCACCCGTTCCAGGCGTCCTTTCGCGCTTCATGTCTTTGTCGTTGTCGGTTTTGTGGCTCTGGCTTGCCAGTAAGCATATCTTGCCACAATATTAAGCAAGTGCGTATACGTGTGTGGCATAAGTTGCCGCGACATTTACACTCAATTTCGACAGCCAGTCCCTAAAAACACCCAACACACACCCATCACACACCCAGCACACACCCAGCACACACACTCGCCGTTCAGGCCGCCCCATTAGGCATCTGGCAGCGAGTCAAGCACTCGGAGCCATTCCTTGTTTTACATGTCTGGTAAGGCATACAAATAATGATGTTTCATATTTTCATATTTGAGCTCGATTTGCTCTAATGAACTAAAAAAGCTGCATAGAGATGTAGTTTTGTCCCTAATTGGTAGGCAGGTTGTCCTTGCGTTGTTGTTTCACAGTTGGCCATTCAATAAAATACAACTTTTCTGAATGTTTGACAAAATTACGGCATAACCTGAAGTAATTCGGGGCAATTCGTAGGCAATATGCAGTATGCAACAGTAAATTTACACCGTGAAAAAATATACATGGATGTATTTCTAGCGAGAAAATTAAAGCCACATTTAGTTCTGAGTAAATAAAAAAATCGAAATAAAAATGAAGTCTTAAGTAGTTAAGGCCAGTAGAAGATAGAAGAGCTCTCAACTTTGCTGAAGGTATCTGGACTTTCACAGTTTTAAGTGTTTTCATTTCGGAGAGTTACAGTTTTCAATGAGAAAGGACACCGAAGATTACATATCCTTGCAGATCGGAGTCGAACCACAATTAAAATTAAAACACTTGATTGTTCCTATGGAGGAGTAGAATGATATCGAAGTCCGATGCTGGTGAAAAGGGTGTTCAGATAATTATAAAATTATATTTGCACTCTTCTAAAAGTGCTGCTGATCAATAATATTTCAGAAAGTTTATAAAAACGACAACAATTCCATGAAATATATATTTGTATATATAATTTGTTTTTCTAAATATCTGTTGAATTTCACAAAAAGTATGTTTCATTAAAATTTGTATATGTTATTTTTTATGGCATTGTATTCCAAGTATCTTAAAGTAAAACAATTTCTGTTGTTAATGAACTATCAAATGGATACCTTTGTTTATTTAAGTGTATTTACATATGCACCTAAATGCGAAATTTGAATTGAAAGTAGAAATTTATATTTGCCAGCACTTTATCACAATTGTTATTTATATGCATCGATTTTGCATTTATCGTCTTCCGCAATTTCAATTTGAGTTGCGCTCCGTTACACTTGAGCTTAATGCCAAACATGTGCAACAATTGCTCAATAAAAGTATTTGCAAGTGTCATTTGATCACTTTGTACTCGGCATTCGAGTGTTTTCGCTAGCCTTGCTCTTTGCCAGGTACTGTTTTCACATGTTGTCTGATTGAATACGCACAATTTATTTTCATATGTTCCTATGTTTTTCAGATACTTTCAATCTGAATCAGCAATAAGCAGGCAATGCTTTCTCGTGGACAATTTGTAGTAAGCGAATGTTAGATTCATATACAAATTTCAGTGTTAAATGCTAACTATTTTCAAGATATGCAGTTTATTAAAAACCTCCAGTGAATTTCTTACGGGTGTCTTACATCAAACAAGTAGCCGTCGCCAAAGCGGCTTTACTCGTGTCCATGGAGACCTTGAACCTTAAATAAAATAAATAAATAAATACAAATCTATGTTTGTCCTTTGTTCTATGCATATTCATGCTCAATGTATTTTTGAATAAAAACTAAATTAACCAAATTGAAATGGTCTCTCACTAATCGACGGAATATGATGGTGTTTATCGCATGTATATATATATATATATATACAAACTATACATCTATACATACATGTATGCATAGCGTATGGTTTGATTCGATTTTCAGTTTGGACCAACAAATAATGTGTGGCAATCGAATTTCTATGCCAAACAATTTTTTCATTGTTTTCAAATTGAACACTGGCTGGCGTTTTGCTTATATTTCTGATTGCTCTTCAGCTGCTCGGGGACCATAAATTCAACAACCTTAATACGAGGCGTGTGGCTGACCAACCGCAAAAAGTTTGCATGCAACAATCGCGCAACTGTTGCTACTTTTTTACGGTATTTTCAATACATTTTTGTGGTGGTGCAAAGCAAAGCAAAGAAAAAAAAAAAAAAACAAATAATAATAATACAAAAGTGGATAAAAAAAAAAGGAAGCTGTGGAGTGGAATATGCGATACTCTGGCACCATAACACAAACAGCAAAGGACTTTTATGAAATTACGCAACAGTCAATCAAACAAACATTCATTAATCAGTCAAACAATTTTTCGATGACACTTGCAAAGGGAATTCTAATTTTCAACACAGCTACATGAATTGAATTGCAAAAGATATGAAATATAAAAAACGTATTCATTTTTTCTTTTGTAATTTTGAAAAGATTTGTTCGTTTTGTGTTGTTTTCGCAGTTGTTTGTCCGCATTGTGCATTAAGCACATATTTACACAACTGCATACATTGAACACAATTAAAAGTTAAAGTTAAAGTTAAAAGGCAATATTTGATATGATTAATTCTTGGCTTTGGCTGCCATACTGTTTATTACTGCTGTACACGTTATTAACAGTCTCGATTGCAAGTCGCAAACTTTCACAACATGTGCAACTTAAATGCAGCAAAAAAAAAAAAAAATAAAAACAGAAAATCAACAAACATTGAATGTTGCATGGAATGAATATTGAAATGTTGTGTGAGCTTTGTGTGCATCGGTTTCTGGTAACAAAATTGGTGTCACCTCAAATGTTGCAATTGCTTGGCAGCGGTGGGGGCGTCGTCTAGGCAACCACTCGGAATGAACAGCTTTAAGCCGCTTTCAAAATGGCCAGAACCAGAATAGTAAAAAATAAACTGTAACTTGCTCACATCACGTTATTCTCGCTGCTCTTTTTCGAAACTGCTGCAAAGGATTTCGAAATCAATTTGATTTGCAGGCAAGCCGTTTTGTCTCTCTTTTGTTCTAGTCGGGCAACGGTTGAGAGGGTTGTGGAGTGCGGTGGGGGTTGGTGGTGCGGCTGCGGGCGTTGGTTTGATTTGAAGTGGGGCAGCTGTTGAGGCGTGAGGTTAACGGAGTGCAGCCCGTTCGCAATCAATATGCAATGACAATACTGTTGCCTATTGTCTATCCAGCTAGCTGGTGATTCGCTACTCGCTTTTGTCAATTTCCAGCGCCCATCGCTCCGTTGCCCCAGACCCGACTAGTCCCCGTCCTCCCAATCCTGTTTGATTTCATTGTTTGGTTTGTTTGTTTGCTTGTCCGTTCGGCTGGCGGGCTGATGGGTTGGTGGATTGGTTGGCTGGTTAGTTGGTTGGCTGCCTTGCTGGCTGCCCGCAGCAGCGGCGAAAACACATTTGACTTGGCATTCTAATGACGCTGACAAACAGGATTTGCATTGTTGCTGCTGCTGGTATGCTTAGCCTTAATACGTTAACAAGCTAAATGAACAGATTTCCTGCTGCTTATCCGTGTCTCTTCTTATAAGTTTTTGCATATCGGATCCAATTTCTGTTCATCGTAATTTGAATAGCAAACAATTGAATTTATATTCTTTTGATGGGTGAGTCGGTGAAGTGGGTTCCATTTATGAAATCATTTTCAAAGAAAATGCAAATACAAAGACACATTTTCGCTTACCATTGCAATATCAATACACAATTTTTGTGCAAAGTACATGTTTCTTGGTCAATTTTTCTGGTTGAGTGAGTATTGATAGCAAAATATTATCTAGATGAATACGATATGCATATCAAATTTATTGTGGTATTAATAGTAGAAAAGCAAATAAGTAAATTACTTGTTGCAGCGAGCGATTTTTGTGGTTTTTATTAAACCTTTTTCGAAGACCAAATATTTGTGCAAATTGTTTTGTAATGGAAAATCAAATTGCAACAAATTCGCAGACAATTGCAGTGAAATGAGCAAAAATAAAAAGAAGAAACCAATATAAAAGGAACGCCATCAGAAAATGCGCTGGTTCGATTTACACTTTGTTTCACTTCCATCCACATCCCCTGCAACACACCGTTTTGGACCGCAGCACTCGACAGCTGTTGTAGCAATTGAGCTTTGGGGCGCCCCTCGACGAGCAGCTAGCAACAATGTTGTCGCATTTGTAACTGTCTTGCAGTCGACCAGGTTTCTCGAAACAATACTGAAAACAACAGCAATGCCAGCAACAAGAACAGGACGAGCAAGCCTTAAGATAAGTGTGCCACAAGTGTGCAGGGGGAACGCAAGGAAATCTACTATGCTTCTGCAGATTGCAAGAGGGGGGGCGGATCCCCCGTTTGAGGGTTACACTTTGTGGCATGGACAACCGGCAACATGCAGCGAGTTAAAGGATTCCAATCAGCACAGCTATTGTTCTTGAGACATTTGCCGAAAATTGAAGATAATTGAAGTGTACAGCGTAGAACGGAAGTGCAGCAGTCAGCAACAGCTCAACCCCCTCCACCCCTCAGCCACTCAGCCCGCCTACCCTCTTTGCCCACATCCGATCCATTCGACAATGCACTGCTCAGCTGTCCCCAACTCTCCCTCTCCGTCTGAGAGTCTACTTTTGGGTGCTGAATGTTGTCGGGGGCACATTATGCAATAAAATTTTGGCTGCTTGACTTCGTGCACCATTCGCTGGGTCACGTTGCAAAGAGCATTTCCTTAAGTTATACGATGCTTCAATAAAGTTTCTTAGCCATCAGCCATCAGTTTGTTATAACTTTATGAGACTCTTAACTTGTACTCCTACCACCCACAGTTTAATAAGAGCTGTGACAATATGAATTGGATTCAGGTGTGAAAAATATTACAAATAATCAGTTAATAAAAAAAAGATTCGTAACCAGCATAACGTAACAACAGGAACAAGTTTCAATGTTGACATTTGATCAGCATGACACCTTCAAAGACTTCTGCGTTTATCTCACAAAATGCGGTTCTCGTTTGACGACATTGCTCACGAACAACTTGGATGATATGTACGTCTATATCTATTCAAGATAGTTTGCATGACATTCCTTGGCTTAAGCAATATCAACTGTGTATACCAGTCCAGAAAATTATCCACAAGCACGGACACACAGGACACACAGGACACGGAGGCTGCGGGTGGTGAAACCCCAAGTAAATGGGGCTAACTGCATCAACAACAGCAACATCAACATCAACATCAACAAAAACAAAAACAACGAACAAGATATTTTGTGGCATGCAGAGACAGTGCTCTTAAATGGAGCCGGGGCCTTCTTCTTCACATCGTCCTGCAGGACACTGCATGCGGAACGCAATCACAAAGTTGGCTCCGTAATGAAACCAAAGGACATACCACGAAGGCAATATGGAAGTTGCGCTGGCAAAAGTAAGCCAGAGGGGGATGCACTGGCGCAGGAGGGGGGGAGAAAGTGCAAGAGCTTATGCCAAGTGTCTGCTTATGTTGACACTTGGCTTGTGGTTGCCTGCAGCAGTGTGTGTGTTTGTGTGTGTGCAAAACTGTGTTATATGTTGGATACTCAAGAAGCAAACGTATTGCACAAATTTGTCGTGTTGTGGTTCAGCATAAATTAGACAACTGTTCTACAAATTGATATTGTTAAATGTCCGATAACAATTGAATATTATTGGAAGTTAGACAACAGAAGGCACAGCAAGTTAAGTTGAAGCTGACCTTGGCTTAAACAGCCCTAATAAATCATTGAATTTTGAGAAGATAAATGAATCAATACCGGAACTGCTGAAGTGCACCATTTTGTAGACCAAAAATCTCAACTCAACTTTATTTATTTATTCTTATTTTATTTTCTATTCAATCATCACACGATCATCTTAATAGTCTTATTAACTAAAGTTTCCAGCTGCAAAATATTTGAAAATCAAATGCTCATTTTGAAAATCTCAGACATATTTCCTTAAGTACTTATTAAGTATTTTCTAAGTTTGGGTTTGCATATTTAATTCTGACATCTAATTGCAGTAATATTTTGTAATTGGGAGAAGTCGATGGGGACAATTAATGTAATGTTTTTTTTCCATGTTGTTGTTGATCGTTTTATTAGTGCCGCTCGGAGCAAAAAAAAATAAATAATAATAATAATATCAACAAATGGCTACGGGAAAAGAGCAAAAAGACACGAAACATCCACGAAAATGAAAATGAAAATAAAAATAAAAAGCAAAAACGAAAGCAAATCAAATGCACGGCGACGAAGCATATAAAATTGCCTTGCCACCGTGATTGAAGCAGCCGCCGGCCAATTTCAGTGTCGCCATAAAGAGAAGGAGGGGTGTGGAACATGGTCGAAAACTGTGCAGCGCTGAGCTCCGAGCGGAAATGTCATTGGCAATCCAACGCGGCAAGCGATGGCGCTGGCAGCGACGCGGCCTCGCGACCTGGCCAGATTGGCAACAGTTGTATAAACGATTCAAATGTTTACTTGGTAATACGCGAAGCATGTGGCTTGTACCCGCTGCTGTTGTTGCCATTGCCGTTGCCGTTCCTGTTACTGTTACTGATGCCGATAGGGACAGCAACATGGGAGGGGGCTGCAGGCAGCAGACAACAGGCAGCTGGCAACTGGCAGGTGGCAGCTCAGGTCGTGGCAGCAAAAATCAAACGAAAGGAAAACACTGCCTACAGGGGCCAACAAAAAGCCCGAAAACGAATAAATGAAAAAATTCCACTGTAAAATAAGAGCAGCATTGCCACACACACAACAACAGCAACACTCAGAAAAATATCATCCACATTTCCCCATTCAAGATTTAGAAACGATCGTTTCCAATTTAAGCAATTTCCTTTCGCATAATTTGAAAACCATGTATAGAAAACAGACAGAAGCTTTATGGTCTTTCAATCGATTCTCATATCGATGTGTTCTCTGAGTGTCTTAACACACACACACACACACACACACACACACGCACATACTGACATAAATGTGCAACTGTGTAACCATGTCGACATGTGAAATTGCATGCAGATGAACATCAGAGTTGGGTGTAGTCGATTGGTGGGCGGTTGGCTGTGGAGGTTGGGAGGTCTCCGGCTTAAAATTGTGACTGGCTCAATGATTGCATAAAAAATATAGATGCGTTTCATCATGCAGCCAATATCAGTTAGCCATGGCTTACACAACGGTGCCAGCTTAGCGCTGAGGGTTGACAACGGCCACTGGAGCCGGAGTGGAAGTGGAAGCTCGTTGTCCCGGGTAACGATTAACGGTTCCTTGAAATTGCAAATTAAACTCAAGCGCTTTATTATTTTCCACTCCTCACCCATTGAACATGGGTAAAAAGAAAATATTGACATTTGTGCTTTGGCATGTAACACACAGAAGGAAGCATCTTTGACCCCATAAAGGATGTATATTCTTATAAGCCGTCAGTCGATCGACTTCACTATCAATTTTGAGTACATATGTCAAGACACAGGCGAGTGTATGACCACCTTAGAAGTGGCCTGTTAGCTTCACTATTGCAGTTCCATCTGCCCATCTGCTTACCAAGCTCAGAACTATAAAAACTGATGATTTCTAATTTGGAATGTAATTTGGCAAAAACGATAAGCAGATCCAGGTGGAAAATGCTTCTGCTTCTTTTGTCTGTTACATCATTTTGCACAAACTTCAGTGTGCCGTTTTTACTATTTGAAATTTTGTTCGTTTTGTTGGTAAATGCAATTATTGATTTTCGATGTATTTTGCTCTGATTTTAAAAATATTCCTTGTCCACAGTTTGGGGTTTTAGTCAAGAATAAAATAATTTAAATTAATTAGTGTAAAATAAGATCCCAAAAAAAATTTAAATTAAAATTAAAAAATTATAATAATGAATTTCTATAAATCTTAAGAGAAAAACTAAGAGTAAGAAATCTAGTGCAGATGCCTTCAAACACTTTGCAATGATGCATTACTCAAAATGAAAGGATTAATGTAAAAAATGTCTCTTCAAATTATTCGTTTAAATTAAATACTATTAAAAAAAATTTACTCATTGCAGAACATTTTTTCATATGCAAAGAAGAATCTATTAAGCTTCACTATGCAAAAAATTCAATTGAAAAAATTCTTTGCATTTAATTATTTTTTGTTTTCCAGTTCAGCGTGTTCCCATGGGTGGATCTGGATGTCGGACGGTGTCCTGACATCAGGACGACGCACATACAGGCGAATATTGCCGACTCGACTCAGCCATCCGAAAAGTTTTAGTTAGCGGTTAGCAAAACAATCGCAATATGCGAATGCTCCACATCACTGGAGTCGGATACACAAATGGTGACACATTAATAGCTCCGATACAAAAAATAGCACCAAACTACAAATTGTAGGGGTAATTCTCAGAATTAAATAAGCACGAGAGGCGTTTCCAACACCCAAAACAATAATGCAAATCAAAGCTCAACTCTGTGATTTTTAAGCACTTCCTTCGAAACAGTGGTATTTTTTTGGCCTGCACTGCACTTGTAAGTAGAACGATGTTAACAAGTGCTATAAAGTCAAATTGGTTTCGTATTTTGTCTAAATGTGAAGAGTTCTCATAGCATATTTCAACTGTATTGTATTTTTTATATCTGTGTGTGTGTGTGTGTGTGTGTGTGTGTTTATGCGTGTGTGTGTGGTTTGCACTTTTGGCATTCCTTTGCAATGCCATTAAAGTCGCTATGTCCTTTCAGAAGGACCTGCAAGCTGTCAGCGCAGTCAGTCAGCTCGGGGCGGTAACTGCACACGACGGTAACCAGAGTGACAGCTTAGAACCACACACACGACTACACGCACACACACACGACTACACACACACACACACACGCACACACATTCGCTGCAATGCACCTTTCTGACTAGCGGATGTGCTGCTTGCGAGTTTTCTTCATAGGAAATGTGCGCACAGTTTTCACTTTTTGCTCATACTATTAACTGACAACACACATACAAATAGCGACAAAACCAGAGAGAGAGAGAGAGGGAGAGAGAAAGGGAGTGACTCTCACGCGCACACACACACACACACACACACACACACACGCACACACACAAGTGTATTCGTTTTAGTTTTATCAGCTTTTGGAAATGCGATTTAAATTATGTGATTTCCGCTTCTGCAAAGCATGCCGCAACAATGCTCTGTCGCTTTTGAGAACCCCCTCTCTCTGTCTCTCTCTCCGTCTCCCTCTCTCTCTCTCTTTTAGCTATCTCATTTCCTAGCTGCTGTTTTCAGTATGGAGTGCAAGGGACATTTTGCTGCTGGAGCTGCTGCTGCTGCTGCTGCTGCTGCTGCGTTTTTATTCTGTTGCAGCCATTTGCTTTAGCTTTTAATGATGGCCACTTCAGCGTTTCCGCTTGTCGACAGCACCGACTGTGGTTTGGCTGGGCTGGGCAGGGTTGGGTTGGAGTGGGCTGGCTGACTGGCGTGAATGTAGCTCGTAAATTTGTTAGTTTATTAGCGCAATTTCCGTTGCTAATTAATTGCTAGACCCTCCCCCCCCACCCCTCCACACACACACTCACACAATCTGCTCATCTCTAGCATGCCCCAATCCCCTCCACTGCCTACGTGCGGTGAGATATAAGTGACATGAAGCTGCAGTTTTAAAAAAGCCGGATATTTTCTGTGCATCTCTCAACTACGGCAAAATTGTTGGCTCTTCCTGCGGCTTGTGCCCGACTGCCAGAGCTAGAGCCCGACCCCGATCCCGATCAAGCACTAGCTTCCGCCCCCCTTCACCTATCCCGGCTGCCACTTAACTGCCTGCCTGCCTGGTTGAGTCTGCGGATTATCCAAGCCAATTTGCTGTGCTGCATATTTCTAATTAATTAAGCTGCCTGCTGCAGTGCACGTCTGATGTGTATGTGTGTGTGTATGTGTATGTGTATGTGTATGTGTATGTGTATGTGTATGTGTATGTGTATGTGTATGTGTATGTGTATGTGTATGTGTATGTGTATGTGTATGTGTATGTGTATGTATATGTGTATGTGTATGTGTATGTGTATGTGTATGTGTATGTGTATGTGTATGTGTATGTGTATGTGTATGTGTATGTGTATGTGTATGTGTATGTGTATGTGTATGTGTATGTGTATGTGTATGTGTATGTGTATGTGTATGTGTATGTGTATGTGTATGTGTATGTGTATGTGTATGTGTATGTGTATGTGTATGTGTGTGTGTAGCAGGACTGATCCGTCCTTATTGCAGTCTTTGCTCCGTCATCATCTAGTTGGATTGCCACCAGTTCATACAGTTGATGCTCTCTATGGAGGGTTCCATGGATTGGTGGATCGAGCAACTCTTTCCATTCTCAAGCATTTCCACTAGGCGCAGTATCTCCTGGCCTAAATCTCTTAGGACCGAGCCGTGGCCAGCTTGCTGCTTCTTGCGAATGCGTCGCCAATCTCCTCATTATTGCTGCTCTTGTTGTTGATGTTGTTGCTTATCCATTCAGATTACTAATTGTAATGGGTCCCAACTCCCAGCTGTTATTCCTGGTCGTTGTATTGTCGGGTCAAAATCGCATGGGTATCTATGCAAGCAGGGAGGCCATGCGAGGGTTGACACCCTCCCTTATGAAGTCAGATGTTCAGAGCCGGATTCGTGTTAGGCGGGAAATTTTTAACTGAATTAATACTGGCAACTTAATGCCGACGCACCAGGAAGCGTACTTGGAGATTTGCCAGGTTTTAACAGGATGTTGGCGGTCTTATTGGCCCAACAGCCATTTCGGCAGGATGTCACTCTGCGTATTGAGGTGCTGGAATGCTATCACCCTCAGCTCAGGGTTCGTCAGTTCCGTAATAGTAACCGTAACCAGTCACCGTATCCTAAGATGTACTGGTCTTCGCCTTAGTCGCCTACTCGTATTTCAGTGACAGCTATGCGGATGCACAGCGGCCAACCGGAGGATACCTGGCTTATTGCCGGAGGTCACGAGCTGCTTACACTACTCAGGAGAAGCATCGACTTGGCCATTGCCATGTTAATGGCGATCAAGAATTTTTCGCCTGCTGGAGGCACTTATGCAAGTAGTGTCACCCCCCCCCCCCCCCCCCCCGTCATGTTAGTCGCCTCATACAACAAGCTGTGTCACGCCATGGTGGTGTTCCTATCCCCGCCTCACCACACGGGTGAGTGTATGTGTATTTGTATGTGTATATGCATGTGCATGTGTGCACCTACACAGCTCACCCTCTGGCTTACCCCTTGTCTAAAAATTAGTTTATAAATTTTCAATTTCCGGCTCATAAAAGCGAATTGAGAACAAACACAGCATGCAAGAATTGCAAAAGCTTAAGATACTGCAATGAAGGTCTTTGTACTTTGCTGCTGAGCTAATTATCGGCTTTCATAGATATTTACGCAATTACATGCAGAACCATACTGTTTTTGGAAATAACATTTCTTGGCCAACAGCTGTGCAAGTAAACTCCAATTTATCGTTCATTTGTATTGTTTCTTTTTTCAGTACAAATTTAAATCGATTTGTAAGGCTGTTAAAAATATACCATTAATTTCCAGCTTGGGAGATGGAATATGTCTTCTTTTTAAAATTACAACCAACAATCAAAGTCAGTTTTCAAAACGTTGAGGCAAATATATATCAACTGGAAAATTGGAATTATTGATGGATGTGATACAATATTTACAATTAGTTGGTTCTCTGTTGTGATTCTCTGTCGGCTTCAAAAAATTAATAAGCTAAAGTTGATTTTTTCAAGAACCTTTTTAGAAAATTGTAAGCTGCTCGCTGATGAGTAAATCGGCTACACTTGATGAGTTCACCTGTATTTCTAACAAGCCGAGTTAAAGCTACTAAAGACCAGCCCAAAACCTCAACCAAGGCACCGACAGCGAGCGGCGACAAGCTATAAATTATAATTTACAAGACATGACTGCCAAACAAATGGCAGTCGTTGAGCCACTGCCTCTCTCTCTCTCTCTCTCTGTCTCTGTCTCTGTCTGTCACTGTCTTTGTCTGTCTCTGTCTGTCAGTGTGTGTGTCTATGACTTTGACAAGTTTTTGATGGTGTGCGCCCACCAAGCAGCAGAAGCGTCGCACAGTGGTTCCAACTAACTTCACAACGGGCCACTTTGATTAACTCTGCACTCAAACAAAAAACAACGTTTCAACATTTATAGTTTATTTAATCTTTATGCGCACGTTTTGAACTATTCTCTGCATATTTTAGTGGCATATTTTAAGGACCATTGCTTGTTCATGTTGAAAACGATTTTCGCATTTATTTACTATGGTTCAAATCGGGCATATGTTCAAATTTTATGAAATATAGAAATTAGTTTAAAACAACAGTTTTGTTTAGTTTCAATTATGAAAGGACAATAGCTTGGGTATATATATGTACGAGTATATATTTTTTTAGCAGCGGTTTTAATGTGCAACGGCGACTTCGACGGCAACTCCTCATGTAGCCAACATTTTTCAATTAACAAACGAACGAAAAATGTATGACATGCCACAGACACAGACATCCGCCCACACCTACACTCACAACCATACAACCAGACAGCTACTCGCCACGAAGAATGAGTTCACACACACACACACACACACACACACACACACACACACACACATCATATTTTTCATAGGCATCCATTTTTTGGAGCAGCGAATCAAAGCAGCCAAAATGGCGTTGTCAAAGAGGAGCGGCGAATTGGACACCAATGGTTCGGGTGGTTGTGCTGCTTGTAGTGGTTGTGGTGGGTAACATAGGTGTAGTTTGGTTTGTTAGGTTAGCTTGGTAACTAACTAATAACAATAAGGAGAGCCTAGGACGGCGGCATGTGATGTACTTGTGTCATTCGTTTCCTGGCAAAATGACAAGCGAAATGTTTGCCACAAAATTTCATTTAGAAAAGGGTTATTAATATTATCAAATTTGACGCCGGGCGGACATTACGAAGCCCTCCCACACCTAATGGTGTGTGTTCGTTTGTCTGTCTGCCTGTGTCCTTTTGAATGTTTCTTAGCGCGCCAAACACCTGCTCCTCTTTTATTTTATTAGGCACTCAACACGCCACAGACAGACAGCTGAAAAGGATGTGTGTGTGTGTGAGTGAATGTGTGTGTGTGTGAATGTGTGTGTGTGTGAATGTGCTTATCAGCGCTGTTTGTGAATAAGTGATGGGCCATAGAAATATTTAAGTGCATATATAAATAATAATTACTATTATTCATATTTGAAAACTAAAGTTTACTCTTCAAATATGAGCGCATTGAATATTTTTTCAGGCTCTAAATTGGTAACTAAAAGTTTTAGTATAGCATAGATTAAAAGGACTTTAACAACAACAGAATTATAAAAGCCGTTTCCGACACGACACAAACGACCTAAAATGACAGCTAAATATTTATAAAAATGATTAAATTCAGAACAAATGCGAAATGGATGTATCTCCTAGGCAAATTACATTAAATAACATTAAATTAAATTGCATACAAAATCGGATTCATGTCATAATTACGCTGTTGGCTAAAGTTTCAGACAGTTGAGTTGCTATGCAAGTGCGCAGGTTGAGAATATTCCAAAACTCCATTTGATGGAGCCCCATTAATGTTAAGTGTTAAACAGATCGGGAGCTTTAAATAATATATATCCATTTCGAAATTCAAAAAATCTTCTGTTGGCATTTAGCGGCTTTAGTTAGACCTTTTGAATGGAACTCATTCATATTGGCCTCCTTTTATTTATTTTTTATTAAGGTTCCTTTTTCTATCTACTTGTTGGTGACCTAGTCCCAGTACTTTCTATACATAGTTAATTGCCATTAAATTATCCGAAGAAGTCAACAGTAAAAAGGCGACAGTTTTGTGACCGCAGACTGTCCTGTCTTTTGAGTGGAGCCCTTTTCACAGCACAAGAAAACACACACAAATATTTCACTTGAATTTTTAATGTTAGTCGCATTGGCCGCTTGGCGGCCATTTTAATTGTCAGTGCCATTGCTTACACACCGCCTACCCCCTCACTTCAAAGTTCTCTCATTCTCTCATTGGTACATGAAAACATATTCAAAACAAACATAATAATTTTTTTTCTTTCTATTTTTTCGGTTCAGCAGCCCACAGCTGATTTCCTTGGAGACAAATTAGCCAACAGTTGACACAAAAAACAAGTAGCCACAAATGTTTGAGTTTTCCTTCTCTGCCCCGAACCCACTGAAAATGGGTAAAAAGGGAGTAATGGTTTTGTGCAAATGTATGCACCACGCAGAAGGAAGCATCTCCGACCCGAGTCGAGTCCGTCCGTCTGTCTGAACACGCGGATCTCAGAGACAATTAGAGCTACAGATTTCAAATTTGGAATAAAAGTTCTCTTATACTAAAGGCATAACAAATTAGCTTCATTTTATCGATAACTGATTCCGAATATCGATACATTTCGATTTCCGACAGCAATAATTAATATATAAAGTGTGCATCTGTATGTTATTGATCAACTGGATAAATTCATCAAGATCGTATAGGAAACACCCAAGTTATAGTAGAATATATATTTATTTTCATACTGATCTCATTGCTATCAGCATCCGCAAGCAACTTCTGTGTACATCGATTTGAGAGCGCAAGTGTGGGAAAGGGATGGCATGATAATCTACGCAGGCGTAAATATGTCTCGTGTGCTACGTATGTATGTATGTATATATGTGCATGAGATTGTCACAATCTAGTAAGGATCGGGGCTTGGTAAAAATAGTATGCTCTTAGAAGGGAGACCTGCTCACATTTGGGTGCAAAACTTTTTTAAGAGAAATTAGCAAATAAGACTTTTATTTATTTAACAGTTGGGTTAAGGATACAACGTAGTCGAGCTCACTCGACTACAGCTTGTTCCACTCAACATTTTTGCTCTCGTTGTGTTTTAATGTGTTCGTTTTTAATATTTTATTTTTTGGGCAAACATTAATAAAGTGGCCCGTGGCGAGCAAGTCAAATGCCGTCTCTGGAAACATTTTCGTTTTTGCGTTTATTTAAGTGTTTTCCATAAAATGCCGACGGGCCGTAAGCTGCAAGCTGTTGTTGGGGGGGTTGACAAATAAGTGTTATCAACGAATATTGATAAGCATACACCAACGTATGCTCCAAATTAATGTTTATTTATGATTTGTGTCCAAAGGCGAACTTGGCTTAACTTTTGTAGTGGTTCTCACATTCGATATTTTTAACAATCGAGAACTGTAATGACCCAAATTGAATATCAAATGCTGCATGAGCGCATTGTAGCTAATTTGTTCACATTAACCAATTACCCATATTTGCTTTTACCTGGGTATTTTTTACAAGTGCTGTTATCTCTAACAGGTCACGAGAGTTTCTTATTAGTTGAAGTGCATTCGAGTCAATTTGATGCTTGTTCTTCTTTTCTTTTTAAGGCTATTCAAGACGGGCAACGTAACTGAAAGTAGCGCTCAGCCAACTGAGTGTTCACTGCCACAAGCACTTAGCAGCAGCAGTGCAACATACACCTACATGCCACCCCCCCTTCCCCTCGCCTCCCTCACTACCACCCTAGCAACACCCCGCACACATCCACTTCACAGGCAGCGTTTGCTTTTTATTTGCTGTGCACTGCCCTGATTATGCTATGCCCTTAAGCCTTAACAGCGAAAACAAAGAGAGTGAGAGACAGAGAGGGAGATAGGGAGAGAGGGAGATGGGGAGAGAAGGAGAGAGTCAGGGACTAAGTGTGGTGTGGTGAGTAAATGCTTAATGTTACTTCAGGTAATGCTTTGTTCTTTCAGTTAATTAAATTTCCATGTGACATTTTGCATTATGCACTCTCTTTTTGTTGTTGCTGTTGGCCACTGCTATTGCCTAGCTGTTGATTTCTTTGTTGTTGTTGTTGTTGTTGTTATTCATCTGCTACTCCTTCTTCATCTTCTTCTTCTTGGCTCCACACATGCGTGTCTAATTTCAGTTGGAGAAAAGGAATTTGATTACTTTAGCGACCAAGTCGCCAAGCGACTAACTTCGTAGGTTCAGGCTTGCCCTCTGTAAACGCAACATACACCAACACTTGGATATATAGTCCACACACACACACACACACACACAGAGACACTCTCATAGATGTAAATGCATATGCAACTAAATGTAAAGCGGCTGTGGGAATTGTGTTGGCTTGGCCAGTCATGTATTCAGCGCTGAGCATCTCAAAGCTTAGCTGCAGAAATATTTAAGAAATAACAACAAGGACAAAAACAAAGCGAATGCAAAGCGGGCAACAAGCAACTGGAAATTACAGTGGGGAGAAAGGATTGCAGTGCGGTGGGATGTGTGTGTGTTTGTGCGGCATTTGGCTTTGGCTCGAATCCGGCATACTGTTTAGGTTCTGAGTTCGTCGCAGTTCCGTGGAAGACGATTTAATGCATACAAAATGATTTACACGCCGCTGGCCAAAAAGAATACCCCAGCACGTTGAAAAACTGCGAGACTCTACACGCCAGAAACGATATCCTAAGCAAGCCGAAGATTAAATACCCTCGCCTACATAATTAAAGAAAACCGTCTGATTTTATCCTATGAAAATGATGTGATTAAGTTGCCCGAGCTGGCTGACTTTGCTCCAAAATGTCGGAAGCATAACAAAATTCAAAAATTTTGGTTGATACGCGCCTCTCGATCGATTTTCCCATCGGCAGCTATATGTTATGGTGAGCCGATCGGGTCGGTGCGTTTGTGTTGCACAGGTTGTCAGCGAATCGCCCATCTGCCCCACCTTCGCGCTCACGCGGTTGTCTGGCCACGTGTAAAGACTTTGGTCTGGTTTTTGTGCTTCGCTTGCAGTTGCTTTTGCTTTTGGGCTTCCTCTCGGCGCCACATAATCAGCAACGCAGCAGCGCTGAAAAGTATGCTACGCTTTTGCTTTGCCAGAGTGCCCTTATGGCCTACGCTTGCTTGCCAGCCGCCTGCCTACCATCAAGCGAAAATCTCTGATGATACGAAATCAGCATAAACAACAACAACAAGCAACAATCACAACAACAACAGCATCAGCAGCAGCAGCAGCAGCATCAGCAGCATCAGCAGCATCAGCAGCATCAGCATCAACTATAAGAATAACAACAGCTATGGGCTTAGGGGGCGGCTGCCATGCAGCTGTAGCTCTCTGACTGGGTTTATGGCACAAAAGCAACTGCAAATAGGGTTAACAGCCAGTGCAATTTTCATATTACCCAGCAGCAGCCAAAGTGTAGCTGCACACCCTATCTCTATAAGACCACCCACTCCCAGCTCCAGCTATCTAGCGTACCCGGCCAATGCTCCTACTTGCAACGTGTGCGGACGGTAAAGATGCGACCTCGTGGCGAGGAGTTCGTTGAACGGATTGCAGCTGGTGTTACCCATACAGACGCACACACACACACAGCTGCCAGGAGCAACATTTCTATGACGAGCACACACACAAAAATGCATAGGCAAACATATATCGATACATACATATGCAGGAGCATCTGTGTGTGTGTGTGTACGTAAATCTATATGGGTAATTGTTGCAGTGCAGCTACATGAGTGCAACCTAGTACTCAACACTAATTTGAATTTGAATTTGAATTTGAATTTAATCTCTTCGTTTTTTTGTAATGCACATTAGCACTCCCAGTTGCTATGTTGTTCTTTTGTTTGATTGCAATTTAAATTCGATTTTAATTTGATTTGATTTTAGTCCTTTATATTGTAAACTATCGAATTGATTTTATAAACAAAATATTGGCATGAGGCAATTTTAGGAAGTTCAACTATTTAACACATTTAACATTTAAGAACGGCTTTCCTAGGAATGCCGAAGATTCTATATCTCTGCAGACCTTAGTCAATCTGGCGAAATGTCGTGTTTTTTTTTATCTAATTTTTCGTGTGAGATTTAATGGTTCTTCGTATAACAACTAATTTTTCAAGGGATTGTTCCTATTACAGCTGCATGGTTTTGAACTGCCTAAAAAGGTGAATCGGTTCGCATAGAGACAAATGGATGGACGGAAAACATCGACTTGGTTTGTGATGCTGACAAAGTGCATAAACAAAGTTTATAGTAAATGATTGATTTGTGTTGATTGATTAAGCCATTATAACTGAGACTCAAGAGAAACATATTTACAAAGAAAGAATTTGCATTGATTTTTGATTGTTTGATATTTTTTGGTTGTGCATTTTGCCTTGATTCTTGGTTTCAGACCTTTTGTCTTCCTTATGCGACTTCAATTATGTTTCGTAGAATTCCCTGAACCTGCAAATCATTTGTTATTGTCCATTTGGAATAATCAAATTAAGCTTTGCCTGGCTCCCACTTCCGGCGCACACACATACACACACAGACACACACACCTATGCACACTGAGATGCCTCATATATGGAAGGCTGTCTGCATTAATAACACGAAACGGTGCTCGAGGGGCTGCCCCCATCGCTTGGTTGCAAGAACGGAAATGCAAAATTGACAAAGCCAAAATGCCTTAAAGTAAATTTTTGCAATGCAGCAAGCCTGAATGCGAACGGAAAATACGAACAGTGCCAGCTTAAAAGGCAGCTGCTGCTGTTGTTGCTGTTGCTGCTGTTGTTGCTGTTTTTGCTTTTGCTATTGGATTTCTTCTATTTTTTGGCCAACAATGGAGCTGAGCTCTTGCTGCTAGCTACTAGCTGCTGGTGCAGAAGGAAGCGAGACGACGCCGTACACCATTAAATCTCTTTAGAACTCAATTCTTATTCCCAACGCAATTTATACAACAAAACTTCACAAACACACACATACATCCGCTAACAATGCTGCAAATTCACAAACTAAGAAAATAAAAAAGGAAGGCAACAATGACGAAAATCCAAAAGAAGAAATACTCTACAATGCATAAATTTTCAAGTCCTGTCGCACTCACTCTCTCTTTCCCCTCTATCATCCCTTACTCTGGGCTCGCTGCTCTGCACTGGTTAGGAATCCTTTCACTTATCGTGGTTTCTGCGACCAAACTGCAGTCGTTTGGTGGCTTTAGCTTCCCGCTGCAATATTATCTGTGTTTTTATAGAATCAATAAGACCCATGTCGTCCTTTATTTCATTTCCCAGAGCAATATTGTTAAACGTTTAACACAACAAAATTAAAAAATAATAATTCAGTTTATGGTGATGATATCCGTTATTCCATATTTCTTTAAATGGCCTTTGAGAAGGTTGTTATTATTACTCGTTAATTGATAATATATTTAAATAAATCGATTGCAATTATTTTTGAGTTAGTGTTTTTTCTTTTTTATAGATTTCTCTCATCTAGCAGAAAATAAATGGGATTTAACTTGAAATGCTTCATACATTTCGTATACTCAATTTGAAAGGGTATACAAGCTGCAAGGATGAAAGCGAACGGCGCCGCTTGCTGCCTCCGTACATATGCTTGTGTGTGTGTGTGTGTATGTGTGTGTGTGGCAAGAAGAACTTAGAGCTGGCGTGACATATGGAGCACGATAGAAAATAAGCACACGTCAACTGCATAGCACAAACATATAGAAAAACACACGACGCGACAAAACCGAAAAAAAGAAGACAACTCGCTGCCCAGGCGAGCACTGAATGGGGCAAGACGTGTGCCGAGGGGGTGGGGTGGTGCCTGGAGCCCGAATGGGGCGCTGTGGTAACCGGCGAGTGTATAAACATGCCATAAAGCCCTGGAACACACATATGTAAAAAAGATGATAAAAAAAAGTGGTGAAGCTGTGTTATGCAGGCATGCAGCGAGGTTACGGCACCACAATGAAAACACCAACAAAAACAACAGCAAAAGCGTCAAATGACAACAACACAAAGGTGCAGCGATGCTTAGGGAGCGAGAGCGAGAGAGAGAGAGAGAGAGAGAGCGAAAGAGAAAATCAGTTCAGGATACAAAGTGTAATAAAATGGGACGCGAGGCAACAGAGTCGAGTCAGCCTTGTTTCCAGAAGAAATTACGCAAAAATATATATGTATATAAATTTGTATATTTTATATATAAAACATATTTATATATTTCATTTATTTCAAATATTCATATATGTATAAATAAATATTATCGTGTTCGCAGCTATTATCAAATATAGCCTTAAAAACAGTCTTAATGAAATTTTCAAATTACAGAAAAATGAATAAAAATTGTGGGTTAAGTTTGAAATGGGCGCATTTCTTAAATGTCATCTGTTTTAGGACATTGGACTGCAAACTATGCATTACTTGTAAGTCCCAGGAAGAGTTGGAAGTTATA
This sequence comes from Drosophila picticornis, assembly GCA_035043845.1. Classification (NCBI taxonomy): domain Eukaryota; kingdom Metazoa; phylum Arthropoda; class Insecta; order Diptera; family Drosophilidae; genus Drosophila; species Drosophila picticornis. The sequence continues at coordinate 21,830,231 of JAWNMR010000492.1, read as the reverse complement.
TTCTCGAATTGAATTAGCTCCAGCGAATATTAATTCATAAGTTGAAATATTATGAAGCACAACAACAAAGTATTGACAAGTCTACAATTTGTTGTAAAATATTTTTTGTGGTCTGAAACCAGAATAACTCTAATTATGAAATGTGAAGTAGACGTTTTTAGGCTATTTTTTTCGATCGATTTCGATATCAGATGTTATTTCACAGTGTTATTCCCATGCCAAAAGTGACCTGTTACCTAAATTGCATGTGGCCCTCCTACATAATGAGCACCTTCGGGGTTTGTTTTTCATATGGAGGTGACTTACACGATTGTAAGAACTTAAGCTTTCCATAAATATATACCAACATGTCTTTTAAGCACATACATTTGGACTTCAAGCACAGCCACACACACGAACACGCACTCATTGCCAGAACTGTGAATATTTTTCGAGATGGCATTCAACTGATTGCACATGTTTTTCCAACTTGTTGTTTCGCTTCACATAGCTGCCCCGTTATTAGTGTCGGGGTGCGGGGCAACTACATATCTCTTTTGGGAAACCTCCTCGCCCTCTGCCTCCCCAAGCCGAGGTGCTCCTTGTTTGGCTTGAATGACGCTTGGTTTGCCTCCTGTTCAGGTGATTTGCGTTGGACTTAAAGGCGGATCGTGGCTTGTCTGTCTGTCAAATGACAACGGACAGCATTGCATTGGACTAGGTTTTGTTTTTGTTTCTATTGTGTGTGTTTGGGGGAGGGGGTTGCACCCCTTCGCATCGTGTCTAGTCCTTGTTCTTGTAATTCAGTTTCTTGTTGCCATTTGTTGCTAGTATTTAAGTTTCCTTTTTTTTTCCCCAGCAGGCAAGATAGCTGGTCATGTTGGCTGACGATGGCCTATCTACTGTTCCCGATCCCGCCCCCTTCTTCGGCTGCTGCTGCAACATTTGATGCTGTTGTTGCAGTGTTCTTCCTGTCTGGCTTCTGGCCGCCTTATTTATGTACATGTCGCATTGCATTGCACACTTGGAAGGCAGCCAGTGCTCCACTGTGGCCTCCCGCAAAGATGCCAACTTTATGCACAAACATATATGCATGTATGTGTAGTGACAGGCACGTTCATAAGAAAATTGTAGCGTCAAAAGAACTTTGTGTAAATTTGTCGGCAAATACAAGAATTGCTTGCCTTTCAGCAAATTGTTCACAGATTAAAATATGAGATTTATATGGAGCCCGAGTCGGCCATGAAAAGGATTGCATTACCACTTCTCCCTTAGCATTCATGTAAGACATCAGACAACATTGATTGTAGTCTGAACACGAAGCGTCTACTCGAATTGAAAGACCTAATAGCCTTTTAGGCTACTTGGTGAAGTGGTAGGAAAATTACTTTTCATTCATAGACACACCAATAATTGAGGACTAACAGTAAAATCTCTTTCGGGACTGAAGAAACCTTTCGCAAAACCATCCCACTTCGAAACTTGAGAACCCGTAAGAATTCACTCAAGGGAAGTCTTTGTAAAAGACCATCGCAGAAGAATTGTCAGCAAGTCTTCGGCGACAACGAAAACAGTTTTCACTTTATTTGCAATAAGTATTATAGAATTTAATAAACTTAGGTTCAGGGTCTGATGCTGCTTGGCCTGTTTGTGTTGCGAGAAATATCAATAATGAAAGCACACACACACACACACACACATGCAGACCCTTTCACATACGCAGATACGCAAGCTCCTTTCCCACACACACATGCAGCATGGAGGCGCCCCAGAAACACGCAGAGCATTAAATTAATTGTGGGAATATCTCAAGGCGGCCTCGACGAACTTTGCCTTTGTTGCCTGCAAATTTTTGTAGCTGTTGTTGTTTTTCCTGTTGTTGTTGATGCCACTGATATGGCTGTTGTTGTTTACATTTAAGCGGGGCAGCTGCGACTGAAGCGCATCAACATGATTAACGTTATATTTTGAAAATGAAATGTGTGTGTGTGTGGGTGTGTGTGTGTGTGGGCGTAGGCAGTGTGTGTGCCTCACTTTCTGTATAGTTTATAAGCCTCCACTGGCGTCCTTTCTTTGTGTGCGCTTTTGAATAAATGCGAGCATAGGCAATACCCTGCACAAATGGGAAATGCATCCTCAGCTTGATTCAGTGCCGGCATCAACTGCATAATTGCTGCTGATACCTAAATTGTAAACTTTTATTATTACTATCGTCAACGTGCACTGCTGCCTGAGACTTTAACCAGACTGTAAATTCGAATCAGCAGTTTTTGAATTAACACAGCTAAACTTGAAATACGTTCAGCTGGCGATATGCATTTGTATGTGCGTTTGGCGTAAAAACTAATATCAGCACACCGTCGTTGTAGTTAAGAGCTTTGTTTGGGGTTCTCCTCCCAGAGCTGTCTTGGCTAGAACATTCCAAGATGTCTTGTGAAACTGTGTTGATGGTAAATAAATATAATTTGTAAGTCAGTTGTCTGTTGGCAGTTGCTATTTGACTGCTGCGTTTACCAGGGTATATTGACGTCGAGCATTCGCTTCTCTCCCTCTTTATTTTAAATAATTAATTGACACGTGTGTCGGGTGCCACGCCTTTGCACCTCTGAACGCCCTTGCCGCCTGCTGCAGCGAGCAGCGAGCCACGAGCCACGAGCAGTGACCATCAACACTTGGCGCATTGCATTAACTGTTATTATTATTTATTATTTTCAGTAGTTTTCTTTTGTTTTTCTTCTCTCCTGCCGCTGCTGGCCTTTTCTCTCGCTGTTGGCGAGTTTTTGGGCTGCGCAAATAATTAAACTAAAGCGGCGACGACCTCAGCCTCAGCCTCTGCCTCTGCCTCTGCCTCAGTCTCAGCCGCAGCCAGAGCCACAGTTTCAGACACAGTTTCAGGCTTGTCGTTGCTCATGGAATTGCCGCCAATTCATTTTGCCGCATTTTAAATGCTGAAAGTCATTTACAAAAAAGGGATCAAAAGTATATCAACAGCGTTGGCAAGGATGCATCAGCTGCGAAGCCTGTGTGTGTGTGTGTGTGTTTATATATGCGTTGACTGAAAATTTATTGTTTTTGCCATTAGCGCGGCAAATGCGTCGAACAAGGAGTCCAAACAGGAGACGAAGACAGCGACAGAGATGAAGCTGAGGCTGAGGCTGGAGCCGAAAATGGAAATGGGAATGGAAATGGGCGTGGAGCTTGAGGCAGTTGACGCAAAAGCTGCAAACATTGTTAATGCGCGAATTCATTAAGCGAATTGTGGGCAGGGCCCTTTTTGTTAATTGTAAACAAATGCCAAGCGAACATGGCAATTTAAGCAGATTGAATTAATGAAAATTAAAAAAATAAAATAAAATACACAAAACAGAAAACGTTCTTCATTTTGCGTACTACACAAATTGTTGCACTCGATTAAAGCGAACTGAGCTGGCAGCTCACCCACTGATAACTGTTGAAACAGTTCAGTATAAGTATAAATAAATATGCACATTTTATGTTTATTCACACGCTCTTAATTGGATACAATATGCTTTTATTTTGTTAGTAAAATATCACTCATATATTGAAAAGTACCTGCAGATAAGCTGTCTGCTCAGGCTTGATAAAATATACTAATACAAAGCATTTTAAATTCTATATTACTGAGAATTGAACGAAAAGGTAACAAGTTTTCCGGTATTTTCTTACGATTTCGTAAAAACTTTGAGATGGGTCTTAAGCACTTGAGATAATAGCAGGTCTGACAGTCTGTCGGAAGGATAATTGGGATTCAGTTACATTGAGATGATAAAATCTTCAATTGATAGATATGTATATATATATATATATATATATGTATGTAATTTACGTATGTGTTTATCTATGCATGTGTTTATATTTACGCAAGCTTTAAGGCTTGTGTGATTTTGCCGATTTGTATATATTTTATTGTTATCTCACGACTATCGTAAACGCTTTCCATCAATTCAAACAATTTATGTAATTTCCTGAGAATCAATGGAAAATCTTGAAGAACTGTCACATTATCGAAGCCACCTGGATTGTTGAAGTGCTTGTAACTTTGAGCAGAGCTGTTTTATTTTTTTTGTTTTTTTTTTGTGCGTATTCAAGCCGTTGGTTGCTCATTAGCCACTTGTCCGGCTGCTCGTTTGTCTGGCCATTAACCAGCTTGAACTTTAGTTGCAGTGGCGCACGTTTCCAGCTCCTCCACTTGATAGTCTACTCCCTGCACCCTTTTCGCTTTTCCCACGGGCGCCTCAAAACTTTTCCCGGCCATTGTCGCTTTTTTTTAATCAACGCCTTGCCCAGATAAGCTTTAGTTTCTGGGTGCTGGGTACCGGGTTCTGGGATGTGCCTGGTACGACAGCAATTAAACACCGGGCGGTCTGGGAACGCGACAAGGTGACCAACAGCCATCGAAGTTCGTTGGCGGCGACAATCAATTTACCTGCCGGCCAACGAAAGAAGGCGAACGGGTGCTGGACAGGGGGCAGGGGACAGGGGACACGGGACAGGGTCGTTCTATGGCGTCTGATAAATGAGAAAAGTTTTAATGCTGAGCGTTCAGGTCGGCTCATTGGCATTTTTACGATGTCGGCGTGCCCAGGGACAGGACAGTCGAGGCCCCGGACAAATAGGCAACAAATGAGACGAGTCGAGGGTGCTTAATAGAAAAGCGCAGCGTATGCAAGTTAAGAGGGGATGAGTTGGGAAGCTTAGCAACTAGCCCAATTTACCCATCCTCAGTGGGAGTTCCCAAACAGTTCGGATATCCCCCATGCTCACCCCCGAGTGTGGCACTTAAAAACTTTTTCGCATGCAGCCGCGGACGATGCAGCTTCAACCCTTTTTTGGGGTCTGGGGGGTTGGGGGTTCTTTTGAACCCATCTCAGTACCGATCTCGGGACATGCGAACGTGCGATATAAAATAGCCTTGGCCAGCAATTATATGAACAGCAAAAGCAAAAGCAACAAGCAGCAAGAACAATCTGTGCGTCCTTTTGCAACAAACTATTGGAGACTAAAAATTGATCTAACATTGTCTGGTCACCACGCAAGGACAGTCAAATGGAAGCAAGTACCACATATGAACTGGTCGATCTATGTGTCTATTGAATCCATTACGACTCTGCCTATCAGCCCCCATCAGAATCGACTGTTGTTCCAATAAAATGCACTTCTGCATGCAATAAATTGTTTTTATTTTTCATTTATGTTTGTGTGAGTGACATTATCTCTTATTGGATCATTTATATTAGATCATATTTTCCATTACAAATTCTGCTTCTTATTTATTCTGCTTAAATTGTCAGTCAGTACAAAAGATAAGATAAGTTAAAGCTGAGTAGGAATAGTCAATTTCCCCCAATTAACGACTTGACCCAAAAATTAATCGTACTTACTAATTAAGTCTGCAATTTGGATTACAACTTAGAATCGAAATATATCGTTCTCTTACAAATATATAGAACTATATTTCGAAATCTTATCCTAACGGAATTATCCTCATAGTCTTTATGCTTAGCAGTTAACTGTGTGTGTTTTGCAGGCTTGTGTGTTTCCAGTGGCTCTGTCCTTAATATTCATAATGCTTCCAAGTGCACGTATGCGAATATATATAAATATGTTAATACACACATATATATAAATATATATATAAATATATATGTATGTATATATATATGTATGTGCATAAAACAATGACAGTCGAGCCCTGCCGGCACCGCACTGTGAGTGCTGCTTGCGGTGGCACCGTACAAAAAAATAAAACCAAAAAACACACACAAACACACACACACACAGAGAGAAAGGAAAAAGAAGAAGAAGAGAAAAGTAAAACTATGAAAGCGTCTGACTTTTGACCGCCGGTGCAATTTTTGGTGACCAGCGGCGGCGTGACAAAAAACGTGACTGAAACTTTTTGTCGGGCTTGGATGGTTTTTGGGACATTGCTGGCTTTTTTCTATTTGATTTCTTTTTTTTTTTTTTTTGTTTTTTTGGGAGTCGCCTCCGCTTTTGTGGCAGCTTTGTGTCTGTGCTCGTGGCGGCGCTAACAAATTTCAATAAATTACAGTTACATTTCCCAAAGTCGGGCATCGCGCTGTGTCGTCTCCGGGTCGTTTTGTTCGCTTAATGGCTCCGCTGTCAGCTCTTTGCCTCGTGCCACGCTCTCTCTCTCTCTCTCTGTCTCTCTCACTCTGTCTCTGTATCTCTCGCTCTCTCTCTTCTAGTTCGACTGCATAATTCAATTTGCGCTAAAGTTTTGTGAGTGCGTGGCACTGGCTCCGTCGCCGGCGGCCCTCGTAATGCGTCACATAATTCAAACGCAAATTCCTATGGATGCTGCCCAAATCCCGAACCGTGCTGCTTGCAGCCAAAATAAGCTTACATCAATGGGTCCACCTCATCGGGAGGGCCACCAAAAACAGGGCGGGCTATTGTGCAATGATATTAGATACTTGCATCGAACAGAAAATCTCGGATCGGCGCCATGTAGTCAGCACTTAATCATCAGTGCAGTTCGGGCACTGTTTCGATGTCGAATCTGTTGTTTCATGATTTAGAAACATTAACTTTTGAGTAAAACTCGGCCTGCCGTTGATAGTGAGCCAAATACTGTTGTTTCCAAAAGGTTTACAAGCGAAAAAAAAACTTTGTTTGTAGAATCTTAAGGAGTTATTCCAACGAATTGCATTCAAGGATTATGGCATAATTTCTAGGTTTAGCAGAAACACATTATTTAAAAGAGCAGAGCTCAAAATGACGGCAAATAGGTACTTGACTTGTTTCTGCCGGAATTATCCTAAAACATGAAGTGCTATCGCTTCCTGTTGATCTGTCAGAGTTGCCAACAAGCTGAAGCTGACTTTGTCTTCTTGTGTTGTTTTTTTTTGTGTGTGTGGATCATAAGTGCTGCAAGTGAATAAATGTAACAGCTTTGGCGAAACGCGTGTGCCAGCCATAAATCAGCTGCTGTAGCTGGAGCTGAAAGTGGAACTGAAGCTGAAGCTGGAGCTGGAGCTGGAGCTGCTCTGCTGGCCAGGCAGCCAAGTTTGGCAACTGATTACGGAAAGCCGAGTCCAGACAGCAACGAAACTAACAATTTTGTGGGCTAACTATGACGATGTTGCCGATTTTACGCTACATTTGCCGCACGATTGTCGCTGTTTGGATGTGGCGGCAAACGGGGAAAGGGAAACGGATGCGGATGCCAATGCCGATGCCGATGTGGAAGTGGAAAGTGGAGCAGCCAACGCCAGCCAGACAATGTCTGACCAGGGACAGCCAGTTCTTGTTGTTGTTGCCCATATTACATACTTGAGTGCACTTATTTATTTGCTTGTGTGTCAACCTGCATACGTGTGTGTGTGTGTGTTTGTGTGTGTGTGTGTGTGACTGCCATTTTTCTATTTTTCGATTTCAATTTGTCTATTGTACAGCACGAAAAGGAGACAAATTGCTGAGGCAAGAAGGGCGCAACGAGACCCAACCAGACCCAACCAACCAGACCGGGACAGCAGCACCAAAAGGCCAAAGTCAAAGGGACGCCCGCACCCTCCTCTGCTCCCACTTCTGTTCCAGCTCCAGTTCCAGCTTCGGCTTCAGCTTTAGCTTTAGTTCCTTCCCTTGCTCCAGCCCGTCAGCCTGCTGCTGTTCTTGATTAACCTATTATGATCATTTGATTGCTCGATTTAATTTGCTATCGTCGTTTTTTTTTTTTTTTGTATTTATTTTTATTTTGTTACATTTCGCATTTCTCTTTGCCTGGCGCCGGAGAAAAGAGAAGCGAGAACTTTAAGTAACGGATGGGAGAAAACTTATTATTTCCCCCATTGATTCTTTTCCAAATTGAATTTCTTTGATGACTTTTTGGCCTGTACAATGTCCTGTTGCCTCCCTCCTCCCCTTTGCATTGCATTTATATAATAATAAGGGCAACAATAACAACTGACCCCAAATTAATTTTCATTATAAACTTTGTCCCTTTTGCATTCGCATCCAATTTTGGCCAGTTTAATTTTTGTTTCGAATGCTGTCAGTTTTAATAATTGCTCCTGTGCATCTGATGCAATTCAAAAATGATTATATTAATAAATAACAATTTGCTCTTGTTTTTGTCAACTATTCGTTTGCGAATTGTTATAAATTTACAACAATTGTTTTTAATGATGTTGACCTTTTTGCTCATTCAGCACCAGTTTTTTGATTGTGTGTTTCGCCCACAAATCAAAAATTAGGGAATTCAGACTCGTGAGTAATTTGAAATTGAATTATTGTTCGTGCTGCAAAAACATGAAATTCATAATTTATGGTGTGTTCCACGCTCCATTGGGAGAAGCCTCAAACTGAGAGATTTGTTCGCATAGAAGTAGGCTATTTTACAGAATTAGTCTTAAGATTATTTACTCTCCCAGCTTGCTCTATAACTTCAATAAGCCGGGCGATTGTTCCTTTGGAAGCTATATAATATGATCAATATGTCCAACTACCAATTGTTAATGAAGCTATATAATATGATCAATACGTCCAATTACCAAATGTTAATGAAGCTTAATAAAACTCGTAACCGGCTTGGTCCAAATATCTTGATAATCCATAAAGTTTTTCATATATGGCTTTTTGATATAGTTGTACAAAAAAACACGGATATATTCCATGTCTACTCGAAGGACATGACTATATAGACTGGACTAGCTGTGCTGATCAAGAATATTTATATATTTTATGGGATCAGATACGTCAAATTACCAGGGTATACAAATGATGTGCTCTGAGTGATCCGCACTCAATAGTGGATTGAGCAGATGGGGAGAAGCACTTGTTTTTGACACAATTTGCCGATGGACCCGCGGCAGTTTGGACTGGCTGAAAACAAAGCCATTGGCATTAATTTTGCTTTTAGCTGTGGGGCTTAATGCCAATTTTTGTTGCCATTGGACTATTCAATAGACTGTTTAACATGGCGTATGCTTATCAAATTAACGAATTACGCACTTCAGAATGCCAATGTAATTTCCCGTATGCGGTTGCAATAAATGATAATCGCACGAGCTCAACACACACGCACACACTTTGTTGCATGGCATGGAATGATGTGCTCTGCGGCTGGATCGACCAAAAGTCGTCAATTCCGTTGGGGCTGCAGAAAAACAGGCAACCAGCGCGGCATAGAGCAACTGTACTGCACAACAATGCAAACAATGCCACAAATGCACAAAATACGCCCGGACCGTGACCAGAATTGCCGGCTCCTACTACAACTGCGACTATGACTACTACGGCAACGACTATTACTCCTGCATACCCACCCCCACCCCCACGCCCTCCTCCACACAGACTCATTCCGCCGCTCAAAGGGCTTGGAGCCAGGGTGCGTCAGTGCCGCCGTTCGACATAATTAAAAGCGCGCGCCGTTTACGCAATTAATGAACTCTCGCCAAATTAGGCTGCGGCAGCGCGACAAGCAAATGGCCAGGACGAGGACGACGATGAGGACGAGAGCGAGGATGAGGATGAGGATGAGAACGACAGGCGAACGGGACAGGATGTACCCTCAATGACCGCCTGTGCTGCGGTTGCGGTTACAGCGCACACAGCCCACACAGCCCAACCAGTGGGCTAGGGGTGAGGCGGGGGCGTTGGCCAAATGGCGAGGAAACGTTGGTGCACAAAAACCGCCGCTTTTGCCGCATTGCAGGGCTTTTGTTGCAAAAACAGCCAGACGACAGCCGCATTAATGGCCGCCAGTAAAACAAGAGATGCCAAGCACCCTTCCATCTCCAGCTCCACCTCGACCTCCACCTTTGTCGGTCCCCCGTTTGCCTTTGAAGACGCATTCACCGCCTAAGCAAATTGAATCACTCGGGCAATCACACGGTGCTGGTCTTGGTTCTGGTCCTGGGCCAGGTCTAGGTCTGCGTCTAGGTTCACTTTCAGGCGGCAGAGCTCAAATCTCCGAAAACACAATTAAATTGGAGCCTAAGACAAAAAAGAGTGCTCCAGTCAAGTGAGTGGCACAGAACTCGACTCGGCAACACCCCGTTGCTGACACCCTGTCGTAGATGAAATTTGGTTTCAACAATGTTATGCTGAAGACTACGAAATTGTGGCTTGTATTGCGATCGGTAATCGATTTTTACGCGATATTCGATGGTTAGAAAGGCTTAAGTAATCGATAACCAGAAATTACCTTGAACTCTTGCAGCTGATTGAGCAGGTACTTTGTGGCAGAGACTTTTGTCTGCATGCCTCACATGTTTTCACGACTTCAGGACACCCTGCTTGAGAAATATTCAGTGGGCAGCGAGCATAATAAAAACTGGGCTGACACCGAATTTAATTGAAGCACTCCGAAAGCCATTTGGTCGGGTCGGGGTCAGTAAGCAGTAAGCATTTTTAATGTCAGCTAAAAGCACCAAAGTAAACAAGGCACAATTAAGACGTCATCACTTTGGTATTGAATGCAGTATCTCTCCAGAAGCCCAGTTATGCGCCTCAGCTATAAAATGTGCACAGCATTTCATATAATGATTTATATATATGGAAAGAGCGCTGCAATTGAATTTCGCAATTCGAGAAGTTTTAGTCGAGGCCAAAAAACCACGATGGTCAACTTTAAGCGCCGCTGCTGAGCACGCAATTCAATGATTTGCGGTCAATGTCACCAATGTAATTGCAGTTGCGTTTATCACATAGACACACACACCCACCCACACACACACACACACGTTGCTGAAAACACATTTGTACAACTACTACACCACCCACTGCCCCACCACCACCAGCCCAGTACACACAAAAAAAAAAAAAAATAAGACACGTTTGTTTGTTACTTCTCTTGCAATCAATTTTTTTCTTTTGCTTTTGTTTATTTTGTTGTGTGGTGCAATTTCATTTCATTCACTTTCAATTTGCTTCCCTTGCACACAAAACTTTACAATTTAATTTCACGTTTCTTCTTTGCATTATCTCCACAAGCAAGTAAAAAAAAATAATTATAATATATATGTTCATATATATATATATACGTATACCTAAGATTTGAAAAAAAATAATGTACATAGTATGAATGTATTTTCCTATTTGTTCCCCTCCCACATTAAATGAATGTCCTGGCTAAGTTGCTGTTCAAAGTTGAATATGGAGGAAAAAACAATGATTGCGATAAACCGAAAGGGAATAGTAAAGATAAGTTGCCGAAACTTCAGCTTAAAACAAGATGAATAAATAGGCGTGCAAACTAAGCAGCAGAAAAAAAAAAAACAATATGAACTATTGGACTGATCGCTAAACCTCTCAAAAATGCTTTAGTTCGCCTTTTTCTCGGTTGCCGGCGACGTTTGCGCCGTTTCCGTGGATGCAACGAGCGGTGGCGCCGTCACAGTCGCAGTCTGCGAGCTGCTCGATATGTCCAAATCACTGGCGCTGTTCTGCAAATGTTAAGGAATGATACGAGAATTTGGTATTAAAGGGAGTCTTGCAGCTCGATTGGTTTACAGCTAAGATGGTAATGCACAAATAGCTTGCCTTCATCTCCTTGCTGAGCTTCATGGACTTGCCCATGCTCTGCAATCGATAACGCTCCTTGGCACGCTCGCGTATTTTCTCGGGCACCACCCACATGGTGGTGGCTATGTTGCCGCAGAAGAGCAACAGAAAGAGCCCGCACATAACAGACACATGCCACGGGGCATCTGGCGGATAATATGCCAGTTTGAACAGCGTCCAGGCGTTGTAGGCCTGAAAGGCGTACCCAATGAAGAGGAACGGCAAAAGGAAGCTCAAACCGCGCCACATCCACGAATGAAAGCCCTCAATGGTAATGTCCATATTGTGGCGCTCGCCCAGCGCCTTGAGTCGATACAGGAGTCCCTTCTGGTAGCCAAACTGCAAATACTGCACAATGCCTGCAATGGACGAGTGCAAGAAATGAAAGCATTCGAACGTGAATTCATTAAGCGGATCGGAATGGTTTTCTTTGGATTTCGGTTTTCGTTTCGTTCGATTCGATTCAGTTCAGTTTGGTTTGGTGTGGGTTGGGTTGGGTTGGTTTACTTACTGATGTACACATTAAAGTACATGAACTGCAGGCGGAAGAGCTGCCAGTGCTCGCCCTGGGGCCAAACAAGGAGCACACCAGCAGCGACCGTTGAGATGAAGTGATGGGCACGCCACCAGCCCTTTATACGAGAGCCATTCACCTTCAGTATGGACTCGCGTATGGTCAGAGTGCAATAGTACCACACCAGCAGGAATATGAAGACCAGCTCCAGGGCTCTGTGGGCGCATAAGTATATTGTTATGATAATAATGGACGGGGCCAGTAGTGGTAGTGGTGGTGGTTCCCTAAATGAAAGATTATCACCAGTCTTACCTGTAGTTGAATATCAAATTGAAAAACGCCATTATCAGTCCAATTACGTTGAGTATTAATTTAAACTTTTCATAGTCATCTTTGTAGCGAACTTTGTCGTTTCTGTTCAGAATTGAGACGTTCACATCGCCCAGGATAATCTATGGCAAACAAAAAAAAAAAAACAAAAAAAAAATAATAATATGAACACAAATAGAGCAAACTTAAACGAAGTCGACGACATTCAAGAAGCGACACAAATTGTCGCTTACGCAAACTTTGTGTAAATCCAATTCGCTTTCAACTTTCAACTTTCAGCTGTGAACTTTGAACTCTCAACTCACCTGCAGGTAGCGACCAGATTTTGCTGGCAGCGATTGCTCGAGTTCATGCAGCTGTGCCTTGCGCTTCAGCAACATCTTCTGCAGATCATCGAGCTTCTTCTTCTCCTCGCCACCAACTTGCCCTTTAAATCTGTAATCAAGCAGATCGAATTCGATATTTTGCTAATTATTTAAGAAAGCCAAAAGCTTTTCAAATTATAAATGGACTTCGACAAAGCCGATGATAATGGAATGCAAACAGTTAGGCAAATAAAGGCCATTATTGTGTCACAAAATAAGCATGCACTAATTAAAATTCAATACTTTCGATCTCATCTGGGATATATGTACGACTTGTCAAACATCGGTAACCCATTAAAAGGGTTTAATGAAGTTGGGTAACAGTGTTTAACAGGCGGAAAGAAGCATCTCAGACCCCATTGAGTATATATAAGCCGATCCCATAGAGACTACAACAAAAGACACTATAAATATAAGAGCTAAAGACTATAAGTTCTGGTATTCAATAAACAGAGTAAGTTTCGCCTTATCGGTAATTGCCACGTTGCGCAAGTATCGATAAAAGTCGACTTTCGATAGCTATAAAAGTCTCAATTCTAAAGATATAATATTAAAGTTGCATCATACATGGCGGCATATTAAGACGACACAATGTGCTTTCCTACTGAACAATACTGAGCAATCCCACTGTACTCTGGGTTCGAGGTATCTGCCTTATTTCTTAAAAATTAATTTCGAGCTAAGAAAAAAAAAATATTATAATTTTCAATTAAAAAAAAGCATTTCATAGCTGACAACTTGCACAAAGCGACAACATTTGTATCGATCTGTTGCAGGTATCAGTTGCAATAGCATTGCTACGATGACTCCCTCATTCATTCGGAAAATTCAAGTGCCTGGCGTTAGTTGGGTGAATGGGTTCGATGTTGCATCAGCTGCCTTGCAATTTGCATAAATATTATATATGCTTGATTTCAAAGAGGCGAATGGAGAATGCTCGTCGATGTCAATTATACACACAACCCGCACGGTAAACGCCAATTTTAATTTGCCGCACGTCAAAGTTCAATTTAGGCATTATTGATAGTTATATATATATATATGTATATATATATATATATATATACATATATATATGAGGTTCGTATGTACTTTCTATTTTGCTGTTTATTCGACTTGCTGACAATTTTATCAATCGCTTGCATAATTCATGTTTTTGTTTGTAATCATCTAATAACTAGTATAAAATGGCAACGCTGATAAGCGACTCAAAAGTGATATGGGAAGTGTATATAGCCCAAGAAAATCGAAATGAACTCGTATTCGAATTTTATGTACGGGGAATAATCTAGAATTTCTTACGCATATATTTATTTATTTATATATTTTTTTTATGTATATATAAATATGTATTTTAGATTCTGATTATGTAAGTGCGGAAGTTCGCCAGCGATCGAAAAAATCGATCGATGCTAACAACATTATGAATGACTAAAAATAGGCCTATTTGCCGTTTTTTTTTTTTTTTTTGGTTTTCATATAATTAATTAATTTGTTTTCCATTTGCACACGCGCCAAAGTCGCCTCTGCCGGTTTTGAAAAGCAAATGTTGCAATTGCTGTTGTTGCTGCTGTTATTGCTGCTTTTGCTGTTGATTGTTTGTGAACATTGCACACCTTCAGCTGACCAGAACAAATGCACAAGCAAGCATGCATGTGTGCGTGTGTGTGTGAGTGTGTCTGTCTGTATGTACCTTTGCACATAAACAAACGAACCGTTTCGCTGAAATAATGAACGGCAATAATAGAGTAGAAGCCGGTGGCAGCTGCGCCAATCATTTCCATATATCAAATGAAATGTTACATTTGTAGCGATAGTTTTTAATAGTTTATTTCTAATTTTTTTATGTACACTCATTTGTTTTGGACATTTTCCTTTCACGTGTGCGTAGCGTATATTTGGCAAACAAAGACAGCTGAGCGCAAGCTCACTGAGGCAAGAACAAGCTAAAGAAAAACAGTGTCGGCAAGGCGGGAAGAGTGCAAAGCACGCAATCCGCTACACACACACACACACACGAACGCAAGCATACGCGGTGCTGCTCGCTCAATTTTGCCACGTTTGTTTGTATGCGCGCGTAAGTGCGAGGTGGAGAGAGGCAAAGCTTTATTTTGTGCGCTCACAGCACTCGTGCATGTGCTCCACTCACTCTCTCTCTATGTCGTTCTCTCTCTCTCCCAATAGGTGATCAGTAACACACATAACACAAAAACTTCGCAACTGTTATGACAAGAACAACAATAACAAGCACAGGCACAACTTGGCCTTGCAATGGTACGCACGCACAGTGGGCAGCAGTTGCTGAACTTGTGAAAAATTTTCAATTCACTAAACAAATTAATAAAATTTGTTCGATTATGATTGTTTCAAACTAGTGAATAAGAACATATGGGGCGACCAATATAATTTCTTGAGGCATAAATTTTCTATGGAGAAAATGAACATAAAATTATATTAAAATCTCAAATTTGGATTCAAAATGAAGAATTAATTTTCCTTTTGCTCAGCGTATTTGCCCTACTGTCAAACAGGTGGTCATTGAGTTCAGTTTTGTTTATTTTTATCTTTTTCGGTCAACCATATTTTCTTGTTTGGTTTTTAATATTTGTTTTGCATGCGAGTTTAGACCGATGTTGTTTCAGTTTACGCTTCATGCGCCACACCAGCATAGGGTCAAGGGCGGCGAAGAGAGATGGAGGGGAGAATGAAGAGGGGCTAACTGGTCCAAGGTTCAATTACAAAAAAAAAAAATATAATAAAAATGTTATCCCATTGGCCATTGGCCACTGGTCATGGCAATAAATACGCCCAGAAGCACCAGTTTGTGGAGCAAAGTCTACGCATGGTTTTATCACAGCTTTGTTTTTATCGAAAGAAACACAGTTGTAAAAACTAATTGGAGCCAGGCTAGAAGCAACTAGCCAACGAAGAAACACACATACAAATATAGATACGAGACCCACGGCTACTGCCAGCCGTTAGCCGAAATAAGACCTGATAAGGCCCGACTTTCTGACTAATTGCCGCTATACATGTGTTTTACAGTTCTGATTGATAAGCCACGAGAAAACAAAATAAGTGTGTGTGTGCGCGTGCGTGTGTGTGTGAGCGAGTCCGATTAGAAAGCATGGGAAGGAAAATTGCTGCGAGCAATAACTGATTGATATCAAATTCCACTTTCAATTCTAGTTGAAAAACTTCAAAATGGTGTTGCTCATTATGGCTATAATAGCCATGGCAATGTAACGAATTCGAGTTTCAGCGAGCCCATTTCAAATCTTAGCGATGCAAAGCTTGACGAGTTTTCTTAATAGTTGAAACATTGTATAAAAGACAGCAGTTTAATGACACATTTTCCGTGTGAATTTATACATTTTTCTATTTAATATACATGTATATATATTTTCTATTTAAATATATATATATTTTTCTACATTTATTTCTGAATTATTTTTAACTTCTCAAACTTTTCTGCGTTGACATTAAATAAATAAAATATTTCAATTGAAGTCTATTTTTCCTGATATTTTTTCATTAAATTTCTTGCGAGTTCATTTACCATTTTACGAAGATTAATGTTTTAAGTCATCAATTCGTGTCACGCTACCATTTCTAGCAAGTCAATATGTCTGTGCCTGTATATAAATATATATGCGAACTCACATAACCCAACCCTATAATATATGTGTATGTATTCACTTTAGAGTGTACAAAGTACATGAAATTGTTGAAGAAGGGTTGGCTTTCTTATAATTAGGGATTGCTTTGTCATTGTCGTACTCACTGTCGCATCAAGGCAGTTATTTGATTCATGCGATATCGCTGATGTTTGATGTCGTTGAAGCATTTCTGCTGATGTTGACATTGTTGTTCCAGCAGCTCAAGGTAGCGTCTGTTGCACGTCTGTAACAGGCAAAATAACATTTATGTATTTTTAACAGCAACCATTTCAAGGTGCAGACGAGAAGATGAAGAACAACAACAAAAACCACAACAAAAACTCACCTCAAGCTCGATATACTCGTGATTGAGTTCATCCCATTCACTGCAAAGCGTCTCGATGTCCATATTGCGATGTTGTTATTGTTCCAAGAATGGCTTTACAGGTTTTGCAGGCCGCTGGTACGCAACAGCTGTTTGAGGTTAGGGCCGCTCCGCTGGCAAGGGGGAGGGTGGGTGTGGGAAGTAAGGGAGGGTAAATTGCCGGCTCCAAAATATTTGGTATTTTGTGAAAAATCAATTGGCCGCAACGCAGGCAATTCGCCTCGATTTCTATTTCGCTGCACACCGCTTCGATTCGATTCGGCCAGTTATCAAAACTCAAACTGAATTATTAGTTATATTACAAAGCGCTTCTGCTTCTGCTGCTAGTGGGTTTTGTTTTTTTGTATTTAAAATAAAATTTGAGCAGAGCAGCGACGCTTACGCCGTGCGGTAACTAATTCCGAACTAAACACTACGGCGGCGGCAACAGCAATAATAACTGCATGGAGTGCGTTGGCGACACTTAATTTTAACTATTTAAGACTGATTAGATTAAACAAACACGACCAACCGCCTGAGCACACTCGAACCAAACAATAATTTTATTTTGCCTTGACTGAGCGCAACAACAAAAAATAATGCGAAGAGTCGCACAGTTGCCTCAACTTTTCGCGTCGCACTTTGCACAATATGGTTGTGCTGTTCTTGTCAATGGATTACATCTTGCTATCTATTTCTGTCTTGTGGCTTACTTACGGACTGTGTGTGCTCTTACTAGGTGACTTTCGCTTCGGTGGTGAGTTTCCGCTGTATGGTGGATTTGCCGTGGCGCTCGATTTGAAAGAAATTTTGTTAACGTTTGCTCTCATTGAGATTTGAAGTGAGACTGATTTTTTGTTTTCTTCTGTTGTGTGTATAAAGCATGTTTAATCGCCTACTAAGATTAAATGTAGCTTCCATAGCATAGTTTTGTAGTCAATGTCGACACAAAAGTAAGAAAAATTAAAAAAAAAACATATTTTTATATTTATATTGATATATATATATGTGCTTATATATATATATATATATATATATATATATATATATGTATATATATATAAATTTAATTTTTACATGTGCATATGAAAAAATTAGTTGGCTCACTCCTTGCGCCTGGCGCGCAATCGCAGTGCCAAGTAGGCGAATCCACGAAAGCAAATTATAAGCAGGGCCAATCCCACATAGTCGAGCGGCAGATCTGCTGCCGAGAAATTTAGCGTTTCCAGTATAACCTTGCCGGAGCTGGGACATGTTGTGTTTGAGGAGGTGCAGCTAATCTCGCCGGGCTCCACATCGGCCCACTGATTGATTAGCAGGCCCTCGTTGGCGTAACGAAACCAGGATAGATAAGACAACCATTTCAGGTAGATGGGCACCGAACCTGAGTTGAGGAAGAACCCACCGAAAAGCAGAAATGGAATGATAACAGGCGGACCCACCGAGAGCGCCATCGATGTCGAGGAACTGGCACAGGATATCAAGTAGCCAAACGATGTGGACACATTGGCCACTAGTGTGACCAGCGCCAGGCAGTTGAAAAAGTGCAGCGCACCCGCCCGCAGACCAATCATCGGATACGCAATCGCTGTGAACACGAGCGGCACGGTTAAAAACAATGGCAACTCCGCAATAGTCTTGCCCAGAAAGTAGGTGTCGCAGCGATAAAGACGACTGCGCGATTCCCTCATAAACACGGGCAGCTCCGACGTAAACACCTGAAAGAGACAGTAAGAGCCAAAATTAAACAGATGCTTTAAGTTGGGTATACACATATATAAACACAGATATTTCTTATCTGTAACCATCAGTCTGATGTCCACAATTCAGTTGAAACTTATTTCAGACTGTGAAATATTTGTAAATGCATTGAAGTGATATGAACCAAAATATATTTTGGGATGTTTCTCTTTGCCAAGCCTCAAATCCTTATCAGATAAAAACTTTTCTTTCTCTTTTAATCAATAAATATATATTTAATTATGAATATAAATGCTGCACACACACACAAAAGCATGCAGAAAGGGAATGCTTACATTGATGGTGGCAAACACATTCTGAAAGGTCATGTTTGTCAGGAAGAGAAAGATGGCTCCATTGATGTTCATCACGCCCACCTGCGTTAGCTGCTGGCCCAGAAAGATCAGCCCAATTAGCACAGCTACCATCTAAAAAAAAAAAAGGATGCAAAACATTAGCAAAGGAACAAGGAGGGAGACAAAGAGAGAGAGAGGGAGGGAGAAAGTGGTAGCATGGTGAGGAGGGGACTTGTGTGCATCTCACCGTTGTTTGTATGAGGCGCACTTTCACGAGCAGTGGCTCCTTCAGCACGGAGAGCCAGGAGCGCCAGAGTACGGCACGGAATTGCATAAACCATGTCGCCTTGTATGTGTATCCATTCTCGGGCTGTTCCAACGGTTGCGTTTGGGCCTTGGCAGCCAACAGCTGCTCCATATCCCGCGCCACCTTGCTAATGGCGAAGTTATCGCAAATCTTGGCAATTCGCTCTCGCGACTCCAGCTCCCGGCCTGGCACAATGGCCAGCACCTGTACATAAAAGTCAGCCGGATTGTAGTTGGTTGGACACTGGGCGCCAACACTGTGGGAAACGAATTGAGTGCAATCAAGTGGATGGAACAGAGAGGGGGGATTGCGGCATTCATCGTTTTTCCGTCTTTGAAGATGATTCAACGAAACCTTTTCTATCATCGAAAACAATAAACTGATCAAATTTACAAATTATGATCAATTTACGTACACAGGATTTCTTAAAATCTCCTTTTCTATTTAAAACACAAGTGAAGAAAGTTGAAAATAGTTTCCTGCAATTTCCCCATTTGTTTCCACAATAGACAGCATTTTAGTAGAACTTTTTGGTTGTTGTGATTTTAGATCTATCTAAAATAATAAGGCATTCCTTTTTGGGGATAGAAAAAATCACGGGAAACTTATTCAAGTATAAGTTAGCCTAGAACTACCCAAAATTAAAGCTGCGATGCGTTTGCCGAAACTGATCCTATTTTCATGCTTGGTCATATTTTGACCTCCAAATGAGTTCTCTGTCCGGCAAGTGTGCAACTTCATTTATCGAATTTTGTGTGACATATCATGACAGCAATTTTGACACGTACAGAAACACGCTTGCTACCTTTTCAGCTGTGTGAAACTGAACCGGTTTTGAATTGTTTAAATTATTGTGACTAATTTGCTACTCGCTACTTACTAGGAGAAAAAATCGACAGCCTCGCTTGGTGTGCCAAGGAATGCGACACGACCCTCGGCGATGAGGAGTATCTTGTCGAATAGCTCAAACAGCTCCGAAGATGGTTGATGGATGGTCAGTATAACGGTTTTGCCCTTCTCCGACAGCTTTTTGAGCACCTGGACGACGCTGTGAGCGGTAAACGAGTCAAGGCCCGATGTGGGCTCATCGCAAATCAACAGCGGCGGATCGGTGAGTGCCTCCGAGGCAAAGGCCAAACGCTTCCGCTCACCTCCAGACAGCCCCTTGACGCGTCCAGGTACACCAATAATCGTATGCTGGCACTTGCTCAGTGACAGCTCCTGGATGACCTGGTCGACACGCGCCACCCGCTGGCGAAAGGTCAAATGCCGTGGCATGCGCACCATCGCCTGGAAAATGAGATGCTCCCGTGCCGTCAGCGAGCCAATGAATAGATCATCCTGTTGCACATAGGCGCACCGTGCCTGCATCTCCTTGGCATCCACCGGCTGGCCATTGAGCAGTCGCACGCTCGACGGCGACACCTGAACTCCCTGCGGCGACCTAAAGGCCAACGCGTTCAATAGCGTCGTCTTGCCAGCACCGGAGCTGCCCATCACAGCCAACAGTTCACCCGGATAGGCCACCCCACAGACTGTGGATGAGAAGACCAGCAAATGGGTGTACAAATAGAGGAATAGCTTCATCTCCATTCCAAGGAAAAGAGTTGATAATATGAGTAGTAGTTAAAAATATAGCTTGGCACAAATTTTATGCAAACCGAAAATGCCTTTAACGTTAGCCAAAATAGTATTTGCTTACAGATTTAGATAAAGCTTAACATTGAGCAGCAAATATATTTTTGGCTGGTCGCTTAAAAATTGAAAACATCAAATTCAGATATAAAAACAAAGCAACAAAGCAATTCAATTTATTTCAACAATGCACAAAAATTGTGTGTGAAAATAAAGCAATTTAATTTTATTTTTGTTTTAATTTCGCAAAATTGATTTTGATTGAAAGCGTGAATATAAATTTTAAACAAATATTATGAAAAATAGTATTATTTTCGATTGAGTTTAATTTGGAATAAGCCTGATTTTTTCGTTTCTTTTTATTTTGTGTTTGGGGTGTAAAGTGAAAAGTAGAACAATGTTTTTTTTTACCATTTTTAAGGAGATGCTTGCGTGGTGCAGGAATATGTCGCTCGTTGCAGAAGAGTCCACGGGTGCGATTCACAAGCTGGCGCCAATTCGAGCCCGGCTGATGGACTGCACCAAAGATGTCGACATTGTGCCAGGCATAGGTGAGCGTCTCCGGCATCTGTGTGTCTTCGGATCTGTCCAACGAGCCATAGTTCTTGGCCTGGCCAAAGCTTTGGCTAATGCAGCTCTGCGAAGTGGGCGCCATTGATGTTGATGTCGCCGTTGCCGTTGCCGGCTCCCCCTGTTGTCAGTTGGATGGAGATAGATGTAGAGTTGCCAATGTGTGAATGTGAGTGTTGTGCTTGGCAGGGTTGTTGTTCGGGGCAAAAAGGTTTGAAAACTTTTCAATTTAACGCGAATAGCTAAAAACTTGCGCCCATAAAAAAGGGCGACGACGCGTAAATCTTTTCGGCGTGCTAATCCCAACGCCTACTTACGACCAATTCCCAAATAAAAACGGGGCGTGGCGGGGGGATGGCGATGCTTCAGCCTGAGTTTCATAAAAATAAAAAAATTGCCAAGTTTTTCGAGGGACGAGGCGAACTCTGGCAAGTTGAAAGACCCGAGACTCGACCATTTAAAATGTGCAAATTAGGGCGGCCATAAGCCGCAGACGGTGTCGATGCCGTTCGGAGTTGAGAGAATGATAGAAAGAGAGGGCGAGAGCAAGTGATAGGGACAGAGACAGAGATAGAGATAGAGATGGAGATAGAAAGGCTGGCCATGTTGCCACTTCGTAAGACAATTGCCCGGCGTAAATGCAAATCGCACCCGGATTCAGATTGAGGGCTTGAATTGCGTTTTTTGTTTCTGTTTTTTTTTTTTTTTTTTTGTATTATTGAGCTTTAAGGGTCGGCGAGGGTTTGGGTTTGGGACATTGTTAGCAACATTATTGCCATTTGAAGGTGACTTGCCCCGAGTGGCAAGTGAGTGAATGAGTGCCAAAGTTTGCCTTCGAAATGTTCTATTCGAGTGCACTGAATCAGTTTTGAATGCTTCGCTGAGTGTCCTTTGAGTGTCTGAGTGTCTGAGAGTCTGAGTGTCCCAGCAGCGTCAATTGATTGACCAATTGAGCATTGCGTAATTTACTTAGCATACATTACGCATTTGTTTTTCTAGCGTTGATCTTGTTTGCTCGATTTCTTGTTATTGGTCACAGAACAAACCGTTTGGTTCTAGTCTAAATTCCACAGTCTCTTGCTAAATTTACTTCGAATATTGCCTTGAAACTGTTAGTTATAAAATTATGGCTCCTTCTTGCGGAATGCCATTACTAAGGAGTTAATATGTGCATTTAAGCTTAATTTAGCATCTGCAATCGCATAGCCAGTAGAAGTTCTTTAAAACGAAAAGCGAGTAGCCAACAAACTTAACAGGAGACTTATGACTTAAGTTCTATTTACATCCGCTCCTGTATTAAGTTAATAATCATTAACAGCATTCAAATACTTAGTTTCCATGCTCAAACTGGTAATTGCAAACAGTGTTGCGAGTAGCGACATGTGGCGGATACATAAACAGATATGCCTGCTGGCTGCGGCCAAAAGCGTTGCCACAGCAGCTAAAAAAGTGATTCGACAAAGCCCAAAGTAGAAAGTACGAAAAATTAAATAAATATGAAATGTGAAATTCAGACCGCGGGTCAAACTGAACTCAGGCTCGGGAGCGTCCAAGAGGAGTGCAGATAACAAGATATTATAGCCGCACACACTTAAGCAACGCCAAAGAAAATGAAAACAGCAACAACAACAGCAGCAACAACAGCAGCAGCAACAGCAGCAACAACAGCAGCAACAATAACATAAATGTGAACACAACATAAGCAAATAAATACAGGAAAAACTTTTTAATAACATTTTTCGGCCTCATTTGTTGTGAAAACAATTTTGCTGGGGCCGTGCAGCATTCCGTGCCGTGGCGCACAACATCGCACCACATACCAAACCAAAAGCACCATCCAAATACCACCCATCCACCACCCACAGCTTCTGCCACATGTAACGGATATTAAATTTTTCGCGTTTACCTCGACGTGGCCGCCTCCAATTTCTCGAGCCAAATTGAAATGCAACGGACAACAACACATCAGCAAGAAGAAGAGGAACAAGAAAAAGAATAAGCTGAGGAGTCAGAAGAAGAAGCGACCGAGAAGATGAAGAACTAAAAGACGAAGTGGCAGCAACAGCAGAGACCAGCAAACGGGACTCGAACGAGCCGCATTATTAATAGCCAAGGCGACATTTTCTGGATTGAATGAATGACCGATTCTTGGGACAGAGGAAAACAGGGACAGTCACAGAGGCAGAGGCAGAGACAGAGACAGAAAGAGGGACAGAGACAGAGAGAGAGAGAGAGTGGCTACACACCCTCACGCACACACACACACACACACACTCACAACATCTGTCGGTCGATGTTGTTTGCATCGCCAGCAGCTTTTGCTTAATTTTGATGATTATTTATACAAATTATTATGATTGCGTTAGGTGAAAGCAGAAAGCTTTTCATATTGCGGCCATCAGTCTGCAGCGACGCCGTCAATTAGCGCCCACCTCCGACTCGCCCCACGGGGACGGGGCCGCCAGGCATGGAAACCCTGCAAGCCAACGCTGGACCGCCTGAGCCGAGAGTGGGACGGAGGCGGGATGAAGGTTGTAGTGGAGACAGCAACCGCAATGGACAATGTGGGCGGTGAGCTCTGGTTTCAGTCTCTGGAAGCCCTACCCATGGGTTCATTCATACATACAAATAGACATAAAAAGATGACGGAATTCGTGCTCCTGGAAAGCTGAGGAGCAAATCTTGAGGTGGACAAATGTGAATTATACATTGATTGGAAGCTTGCGGACTTCTCGAAGCAACCAAGATCGGGAAGTGCTCGAAGGCTAATACTAAAACGCAATTCCAGGAAATACAAGCAAATGCACATCGCGAAAGATTTCGTTTAATGTCATCCGAAGCCCAATATGTGAATTAAAATATGTATTTAAGGGGAATGTAAAACTTTTGAAGCTCACCGAAGATTACAAAATGTTTTTGTTTATTTTTAAATAAAATTTGGGAAAAACATTCATTCTTTTTAATGAGACTGTTAAAGAAAAATCTACTTAAATTGAATTATGTAAATGCAATGCAGTTGAATGTAAAATGGATAAAAATAAAACCATATCCGAGCCGTTCTCTCTGCTGATAAGGACGGGAAAAGTGATGTTCGCCTCTCATTCTGATTGCATGGCTGGGCCAAAAGCCTATAAGACTAGAATCAACACAGACGGGCCTGAGATATTGAGATACTCGACAGACAGCATCGTGAGGTGCAGAGACAGATACTGATAAAGATACAGATAGAGAGACAGGTACAGATGCTGGTACAGATGCTGGTGCTGATATAGATACGTAGAATGGCCAGTCAAATAATGACCCAGATAAGAGTGGATTAAACAATTTCAATAAAAGACAAAAAAAGGCAAACAAAAAACACTCAGAGAATGCGAGCAGAAAGAAGCCAAGACGATGACAACAAGTACGAACATGGAGCATGTGTCAAACACTTGCCAGATACGCGTCGAAAGATACAGCTTGAGGTGCCCAAGTAGTAAGATACAAATACGCTGTGAGATAGGGCAATAACTATAAAGATGTGTTATCCGACACTCAAACGAGATGTACTTCTGCTTATATATATATATGTATATATATATGTATATATATGTATATATATATTTGTATATGCACTTATTGCTTGTGTTCTCTTCTCGCATGCATCGCTGCACCAATTTGCATCCATGCCTTGATATGCCAAAAGCATGGGTGTATCAAATGGTAGTTGCAACATTATCTGAGAGCAGTGCAACGATGCTTAAGTATGCAAGCTGTCAGGGATTCAAAGTTGAGCTAGTTGAAACAACGTTATGTGTAAATAAAAGTTATCAACGCTAACTTTTTATTTGTTTGCTGCTTAAGTATTTGTTTAAGAGTACACAAACTTATCTAAGTGTTCCCTGAGTTGTAGTTCTTTAACTCCTTATGTCTAAATACGAAATAGTTTCGGCGTTTCTTTTTTATTTATTTAAAAATCACTTTGGTATTTCCTGAGAGAGAATTTGACAATAGCAAAACTGATGAAAAGCACACTTGTCATAAAACATATCGAAAGGAAATCCAAAGAGTAACTTTAAAGTGCAGAGTGAAGATTATTGAATATGGAAGGAAGCATCTTCGACTCTATAACTAGCTATATGCATTCTTGATCAGTAGCATTAGCCGAGTCGATATAGGCCTGTCCCCAGTTCTGCGTATTATTTTATTTTTTTTAATATATTTTGGTGCAAATAAAATGGCAGGAGTTGGACTCCGCTCGGCAAGAGTATGCAATCTTCGGCCTGTCCAGGATATATTCTTATCCGTTCGTTCTTCTTCTTTTTTCTTTAATGTAGTCATTATTCTTTGGACCCGCAGCTTCATTTCAATCGGCAAATAAGCATGTTGTTCTGCACATTTGGTCAGCATTCAGATATTGATAAATAGGTTAGTCGCAGTGATTGTTTATTAGTACCCACACACACACACACATATATTATATATATATATATATACATGTATATATGTACACATCTGTATTCAAACAATGGCCACAACTGTTTTGGGTGTGTGGGTTGTGGGGGGGATGCTAGCACAAATGAAAATCAAGGTCATCGAGTACAGATTGTTGATTGTTCAATTGTTGTTGTTATTTGAATGCATTTGAACACACACTTATTATTCATGACTCCAATTACATCTGTTGCAACATTTATTTAACATAATGCGTTCCACTCATCTCCCTGTCTCTTTCGCTCTTAGCTAGTCTGTGTCATGGTTTCTATAGATTCTTGTTTATGGCTGATGCAATGCTTCGGCTTGCGGTTTATGCTGTGTGTGGCGGGATGTGATTGTGTGTGTGTATGTGTGTGTGTGGGGGGGGGGGGGTGCTTGTGGCGAGTATATGGAACGGTCTTAACAAGCCGTTAGTTCACACGCTGCTCTCTAGAAGCATACAACATTTTCTTTGTGCTGCATTGCTTTTGATTACTCACATTGTGCAACTGCTCGGCGGAGGGATGCTTGCTGCTGCCGCGTATCAATAGCTCCTGATCCTCTTGGCCCATCTTGTCAGTTGGCTCATGCAATAGGCACACACGCCAATACACACACACGCACACACACACTAGGGACTATCACAAAAAAAGAAAAAATAGAAAACAAAACCAAATCGAGTATTCACTTTGAGTCAGGCACTTTTTATAATTCGTATTTGCCTATTGTTGTTCTTGTTCTTGTTGTTATTGTTGTTTTCGTTTTGTTTTTGTTTTTCCTTTCTGGTGCTGCGGCGTCGCATTGGCTTCGTGGCGAACGCGCTGACAGAACACAACTGACGCTGAAAGACTGTGCAACTGACGGCACCTAACGGCAACTGTCGCTAACTGTGGCGGCCATTGACGCTGACGTTGACGCCGCCGCTGCCGTCGCCGCTGCAACAGCGACAGAGCTGCCTTTTGCGGTGGCAACGAGTGAAATATGATGAGTGCAAACAGATAAAAGCTCGGCGACAGAAAACACACCCGACAACAAATGCCTCGTCTATTTGCATGCTGATTACAGCCTGAGAGCGGACGAGTCGTCCGTCTGCTGCCATAAACAGTATGTTTGTCTTTTTCTTCTTACTACGCACTGGGCACTGTTATCAGTGCATTTGCATTTACCACTTCTGTTCTCCTGCTGCTGGCGATCGATAACATTATCGATAGGCAAAAAGCCAAAATCTTTAATATCTTTCTGCTTTCAGATTGTGTTTAATGATTTCATTACAAAATGGTTTTTTCTTGAAAATATGCTCGACTGACATCTGAACCATTCATGTGGTGAGCATGGATAAATCACTTGTAAATAACTTTAGACTGTGAATGTTACTAGATTAAGCCTATAAAAATAGGTTTACACAGAATTATAACATCAGATTCCCTTCAATACCAACTCATTTTTGGTATGTCAAATCTCAAGTTAATGTTTTGTTTCTTATATAAAAATACAGAGACCCAAGTTGGTATCACATTACACCTGCTTTTCAAATCTCACATCCAGGAAAACTAGGAGCTGCGCACAGAGTATCAGCTAGTCGAGCACTCGCGACAAGAGCTTTGTTGTTTGAGTAATTTTGTTTTTAATCAAACATCAATTATAAATTTGTTCGCTTTACAATGAGTGTCTGTGTGGCTTTAATCTAAATCATACTCAGAAAAAACCTCAATAATTCAATATTGAAAATCGACCTTAAAACCAAAAAGCTTTTTTGATCTCTCGAAATCATTTCTGCATATGCGACAACTATTTCATTTAATTAGAAACATTACACCACATCGACCATCCGAAAACGAAGTGGTTTTTTCTTTCTATTTTCACAAATATTTTCTATATTTATGAAATATTTTGCAATACTTAGCCTGAGCCCAGCTGCTAAACATATTTTGGTGTTATTGGCAAATTTCTCATCAAAAACTTATTGCTTGGTTAGTTTTGCACAAAACATTCACATAAAAGACTTTATGGAACTAACAATTTTGCTAATTTTAAGGATTTAATTTTCTTATTTTGGAATAAGAAAATAAAAACCTCGATTGCAACACTTTAATTTGTATTCTATATTATAAAGGAATCAACCTTGGAATGAGGCAACTCAGACCTGATATTTTAGAAAGAGGCAACGATAGAATCGGACTTTCTGAAAAATAGGGTGGGAAAAAGAATGTGTCTAATTTGTGGTTCAAATAAAATGTAACTTGAAGTAAGTAAATTAAAGCCTTCGATTGTTGGCGACGCAACTTTCCGATTTGGAAAGTCGATTTTTTTTTGAGTGCACACAAATGTTGCTGTTGTTGCTGCTGCACCTTTAGGGCTTCTTTCTTTGGTCGGCTGTGCGCAGCGCTTTGAGCTGAACTCAAACTTGAAACGACTTTCATGTTAAAAAAAAGAAGAGGAAAAAAAAACCAACTCAAAGCTCATAAGTAGTTGTTGCAGTATGGTCGTTGTTGCCGCTTTAAAGTAGCGCCACAAAATATGTTGCGGGGCATGCGTTGCAGCTGTCGCTTTATAAGCAGCAACAGCAAAAACAGCACACGAAATCTCGTTTGAACTTCTGACAAGCTCAGTTGCCAGTTGCTCCAGTCGGATGCCATCATTTACTCACTCAAATGCTATAAACTTTTTACACTTAACAATTTATTGTCACTCTGCTTGCGTTAGCGTTGTCGTTGTTGCTGTTGCTGTCGCAGTCGCAGTCGCCGTCGACGCTGGCGTCGTTGTGTTTGTGTCATGAAACTTGCAGTGGCAAAGGCAACAAAAAAAAAGAAAGAAAATAATTCGAGCAAAAATGTAGTGGAAAGTTTCGCTAACACGCTTTAACACTCTCCCTTACAAACACACCCACGCACACACACCCACACACACACCCACACACACACCCACACACACACCCACACACACACACACACGTATACACAGGTAGAGCGGCCATTGACACTTGGACTCAAGTTGGGTGAGTTGTTTGGAGCCGAGTTTATTTCCGCCGTTGACAATGACTCTGACTTAACCCCTCTGCGCCCAATACTAACACACTTTGGAGGCATCCCCCATTGGCACCAGCACCAGCACCACCCATGCAAATTATTGACGCGGACAGTGGCTTCAATAAATCTGAGTGTGTGGGTGTGTGTGTGTGGTAACTTTTGCTGTGCCTGCTGCCTGCTGCCTGTTTGTGCTAACTTTATGCCAAGCGCCACGCTAATCAGACAGCTTTCTAGTTCATTGCATTGAACGAGCGACACGCCCACATGGCTGAATCTCTCCATCTGTAAACGTAGGCACGCACCCGCAGCACCGCAGCACCGCAGCGCCAGGGCAGCACTGCACCATCGCTCCACCGCACCGCTAGTCTAAACCGTCCGTCAAGCAGCCACTCAACTGGCTGTAATTGCCAAGTAAATCAGCGCTGCCACTTGCCATGCCCAAAAAGTATGTTCTGTCGAGGATTGCGGATGGCAGAAAAAAAGGGAAAAGGCACTTGGAGCTGAGGGGCTTAGGGGCAAAGGAAGGTTTGCGTGTGTGTGTGTGTGTGTGTGTGTGTACGTGTATGTGGCACTTGGCTTGTGCTAAACTTTGAGAAGTTTTAAAGAGGAATGCTTCATGTGCTAGATTCATAGCTAGTTAGTTAGTTAGTTCGTTAGCTAGTTGCTCAGGATCCACAACTTGGTTAAGCGAGCGGGGCTGGTCGAGGTGGTCGTCTGTTCCAAAAGTTTACACGAACGGGATGGGAATGGATGTCGCCTGTCTGCTGTGGAGTCAGAAGTGAAGCAATCTGCTTGTAAAGGCGGCCATACCGAATAGGTACAAATACACTGAAAATGGCAAATTAATTTGCGAGTACAAATTTCAATTTATTTGGGTGTCGACAGAATTAATATTTATAAAAAGGTCGCATAATGTAAAACATAATTCGGAAATCGGATAATTTGTGGCCAATTTTTATATAGAAAACGCTTAAAATGTGAATTTCTCGAATTCATATTTTCAGTGATTAATGCAGAATTAATATATTTATATATATAAACAAGCGCCTTCATAAATTGTGTCTAGAGATCCAAGTAGTTGTCTGGTTTCCAGTTCGGTTTTCACTTTTAGAAGATTTCTAAACTTCAGTCCGATTGTCTGAATTCAATTATTATCAAATCAATTATTTAAATATTTTTTATGTATAACTGGGGATCGTTTTAACGTCAACCAAAACAAGGATAGTTATCATCAGGACTTCGAAGACTTAATGTGTTTTAGTAAGGAAGTTAATGGAAAAGTCATGTTTAAAAGGAAAAAATATTCTGTAGTTTGATGAAGATTAACAAATTTTTTACCTCAATTTCAAATTTCTACCAACGTTGAACTATAATACATATTTGATACGAGGAACCAACCTAAGATGCAGATGATACTATCTTGACTAGCTTTAGGAGCTAAGGATGACCTAAAAGTAAATTCCCTCTTCTTATATTAGGGGTGGCAAGAGGAGGGGAGATAACTGTACAAAAACACGCCCAACTATTGATCTCATAGATAAAGATATACTTATACATCGGCTTAGTCTAAGACGAATCTTACAGAAAAACTTCAATATCTCTTTAATTTTTTTTCTTTCGATCTACTCAAAAATGACTGTCATCAATTCGCAGATAAAATATATTGAAAGCTTGAGTTTTTTGTATTTTTTGTATTTTTTTTTTTGTAGAAACGGATTATAAAATTTTTTTATTATTATTATTTTTTTTTGTTGATTGTCACAAGGCTGACTCCAGCAAAGGGTTGCCGCTGAGTCGAGTGTGGGAGAGTTGAGTAGATGACTTTTCTGCTGCGTGCCCCACTGACTGCAATAAAGGCAAACGACAGTGGCATATTTTTCTATTAAAGCGCATCAAGCGAATGCTCAACTGTGCGATAAGGCAGACGAGCCTAGAACAAAACTTGGGCAGATGGGGAAGGCAGTGTGGAATGGGCGATGGGGAGAGTGAGGCAGCAAGATGGAGAATCGCCAACGAATTTGCCGCTTACAGCACGCGCGCGTCTCATAAAAAACGTATCAAAAGATCCACTGGGAGTCATAAAAATTTTGCACTTTGCCCGCAGCAGCTGCAAGCACTGAGTTGAGGCTGAATCTGTAACTGGAGTCAAAGTCGGAGCAACTTTTGTCTTACAGGCGCGACAGGCGTGGCGACGTTGCCGGCGTATGTGTAATCTAATAAAATGTGCTGTTTATGTGGCAACAGGCTCGGCTGCCAGATATGCTGGGGCATGGCCAGTCGCCTAGTTGGCCGCAACTACTGCCAGCTTCCAAGTGGCTGCCGGAGAGCTTCTGGAGCCGTGCAACAGTTGCGCTGCTTTATGGCTGCCCTGTTGGCCGCATTGTGGTAACCATAGCACACCCCACCACACCTTCCCTGGCCAAGTTAACTGCAACTTATGTATGTTGCGTCATATCGTATGAGTCTGGAGGCGAATCCTACTCCCGTTCCTCGTTTGTGGAAGCCATAAAGGTAGCAAGATTCAAACATATGTTCCAGACCTCCGGCAGATTGAAGATATAACTTTTGTCTACTCCGCAAGCAGAACTTGCGAAACTTGAGTAAAACAGTTCTTTCTAAACAATTCACACTCAGGAAAAGATGTAACTTAAAATTTAAAAAATTAAAATTGCCTTGAAAACCCAATTATTTTGGTTTCTAGATATTATTAATAAGCATAACGAATTTTTTTATTTAACTAGAAGCGTTTTTTTTGTAGGAATCGGTAAATATTTGTGTTTTTATATTTTGCTACAGAAGGTATTGTGGTATATTGCCTGCCCGTCTTTCTGTCCGTCCGTCTGTATGAAAGCAACTTTTTTGGACTCTTGGAAAATTGGAGTGCTACGTCCACTAGGATGCTAGGTAATCGATAAGATCGTTAATCGCAAATCGATAAAACCACATATCTCCTAAAATTTTAAGGCTACGATATCTAAATTTCCGCCCCCAGAAACCCATACACCTGTTAGTGTAAATCGGGAAAACCATCAAACAATTTAAAGGCTAGAGTAGCAAATTTTAAAAGATCCTTCAAAGGTCCTGAAAATAGCTCTATGATTACGCTATCTCCCACCCTCAAAACGATTAAAGCCTATATCTTCCGAAATTTTGGTGCTATACTTACCAAACTTTGAAGGTAGCTTACTTAAAATCTCCCTCCAAGATCGGCACCTCTTCGATACACCCACCCTCTTCTTTGCTGCCAGTTATCAGCTGGTACTTTCCATGGCATCAAAGTATATCGCAGTCGGTTACGTCCGACAGCAAGGTTCTCTCTTGTTTTTCTTTAATTTAAAAGAGATGCTTTTGTGATTAAGTATGTAACGGGCAAAAGGAAGCATCTGCAACCCCATTAGGCATATATATTCTTGATCAGGATCAAAAGTCGATTCGATATAGGTATGGCCGTCTGCCCATCCGTCTCTCAGAGGCTACAAAAGATAGAGATATAACATTTTGTATATTTCCGTCGATTTCCGATAGGTATTAGGCTTTCAATTTTAAATGCAGAGGATTCTAACTGACAATTAATATACATTGACATATTGTTTGTCAACTGATAAAGTGTTTGAGTGCATATCCTCGGATTAGAGGTAGTTGGCCTTGCACAACACACGTCATGGTCTTAATAATATTATTTGTTTAATACTACAACATTCATTATGCATATAGATGCGTATGTGTATATAAATCAAATTGCTAATTATTTTTCTTTTTGCGATTAGTGGAGATAAGTGCACTAATTGGGTTGGGAGTAAAAATAAGAATCAAAGCTTTATTGTGGATTTTACTAATTTACCATATATAAGCTTGTTGCAAATACTTTTCACATCAAATTAAAAACTATGCATGACTCACACATATGAAATGGAGCCACAATTTTCTATATTGTATATATATTATTGGAAATTCACATAATGGAGATTATTGTAATTAGGCCAAGCCGCTTAAGTGAAAATGTAATGGGACTTAAATGCATTAACATTTATTTTTTCTTTTAATACCCTGAACCCATGGAAAACGGATAAAAAGGGTATAATGGTTTTGTGCAGAAGAACGCCTCTCTGACCCCGATCAATATATTTATTCTATATATTTATAGATGAGCGAGTTTGTCGAAAGACAGTGACAAGTGAGAAATGACAGACAAGACAAGTGAGAAGAGAACAATTTCGGTCCTGCTTTCATTTGAGTGTGCAAAGTGTTAAATGGAAAGTTTGTCAATAAAACTGTTGTGTTCTGGGTATGTCGTAGTCGAGCTCACTCGACTGCAGCATACTTACTTGTTTGTAATGTATTAATGTGCAAATGCTGCAAAGGCTTTATAAGGCTATAAGTCGAGTAGAAGCTGGTCAAAAGCATTCAGCGGGTGCGGCAGAGGGAAGAGTGGGAAGTGGGTGGATAGGTTGGTTTGCTGATGGCCGCAGCAATTGAATATGAAAGCGCATATGATTAAAAATGCATTCAATTTATCAGAAAGGACTACGACGTGTC
This sequence comes from Drosophila picticornis, assembly GCA_035043845.1. Classification (NCBI taxonomy): domain Eukaryota; kingdom Metazoa; phylum Arthropoda; class Insecta; order Diptera; family Drosophilidae; genus Drosophila; species Drosophila picticornis. The sequence continues at coordinate 21,796,908 of JAWNMR010000492.1, read as the reverse complement.
ACAAGAAATAAAGCGAAAAGTAACACAGAGCTGTCATATCTCTTCGTTCGCTCTAATTGAGGTTGGATACAAAGTAATTAAATTGCATTACGAAGAAAAAAAGCATAATAAATATGCACATGAAAGGCGAGTTTAACTGTGTGAGCCGCGAGGCTGCTAATTAGCAAACTGACAGCGCACACAAAAAGAGAGATACGCACAAAGTAGAGACGAGGAGAGAAGTGGTTGGGTGTGGAAAAATAAAGCATACGCGCCGTTAGACAAGCCAATGAATTATGCAAAATAGCAAACGACAATGAGCTAAATGAGGTGGCTTTCTGCGACGCTGGCTGGGTGCGAGGGGTAGCAGTGGCTATAGTTGACTCTGTCTGTGTGTGTGTGTGTGTGTGTGTGTGTGTTCGTCTGTGGCTTGGTGTACCAAAGGGCCGCCTCTGACTCTGAGCGCTGCTTTTGTTATTAAATTTTTTTTTTTTTTTTTAACATTTGACATCGTTGCCACTTCCCTTGAACGAAATGTGTTCATGGATGCTCCAAAGGTGCCAGTTGAGGGTTAGTTGACTGTTTTGGGACACTTTCTGGATGGAGTGGGGGGTGGGGTTTGGGATTGGTACTAATATGCCAGCTAATTTGTTATTCATGTGATTTAAGCGCGTCAAAGAAGATTAATGACTAAAGCAAACTAAAGCAGACGCCGAAAAATTACAACAACAGCAAAATAATAAAAGAAAACGGAAGATGTAAAAGAAAATGGCTGGTGGAACACACACACACACACACACACACAAGCACACACTTTCAGACGCATACACATAATAAGGGGGCTGACACAGGCCAAGGGACAATTCAATAAAGTCCCAAAAACCCAGGACCCAATTCAAGGTGGTTTTGGCCAGGCTAAAAAAACGCAACTGAACAAAGACGATAAAGTCACAAGCCGGTGACAACAAAGACACCGACCATGATTGGCGGGGGTGAAGAAGGAGGCTAGTGGTGCTAGGCCCTTATTTGCAGCTCTTGTGTGAGAGAAAGAGTATTTGGAGCTGTTGTTTACTCCAACTTGGATGGTTACTTTGAGAGAGGAGACTTGCTTCAAATTCTAAAAGAAAAATATAGGAAAAATTAATGATTTTTAAAATTTAAAATACATTTTAGCTTTCACTGATTTATCTGTTAAACTTATGCATGAAAGGTAACAAGAAGAAACGCCTATCTTAGGTACAATGGTGGCTACGTACTCTAGAAGACCTGAGACCATAGGCTAAAATCGCAATTTCTGCATAAATTGTTCCCAAAGAATATGACAAAATTGTTCCTGGCTGCAATAATTATACGCATTTATGCCACGATTCTTCAAGGTAGCCTCTAAGCTTTTACACTCCGATAGTGATGCTGATCAAGACTATATACCTTTTATTATGTCTCATTTAATGCGTCCTTCTGCAAGGATATACAAATTTGATCATAGACTTTTTTCAGAGCAAGTGTAATTTTCTGCACAAAGCAATTATATTTCCATATACCCTGTTAGTTGGACTTAACAGGACTCAGCCAGTTAAGTTCTTGCTGGAGTAATAAAGTATAAATTTATTTATTTAGCTTGCTAGAAGCAACAGCCATTCATTTATTTAAATGCGAATATTAACATATTCATTTTAATAACAATAATTGTTAGCTATTGCACGGGATGCGTAAAAAGGATTTACATTTTCGATGCGCATCTAAGACTGCATTCCATGTTGGCCCATTTTCCAGATGGTGCACATGTGTGTGTGTGTGTGTGTGTGCGTGTGTGTGTGTGTGTGTGTGTGTGTGTGTGTGTCTATGTATCCTTGTTTGTATGTGCTCGTATTCATGCATCTTAGTTTTATGCAATTTGCATAATATGCTGTTTTTGCCAGTGGCCTTAAAATCGGCTTGTGTTGGCAAAGTGGGCGTGGCAGTAAGTTGTGCACTGGTGGAGTGGTTGTAGTAACAGCAAGGGTATAACTCGCAGTTATTATCTTTCGTTTAGGGAATTGTTAATTGAGTTTTGTTTTGGCTTATTAGCGTGACAATTTCAGCGTGTGGCGAATGAAAAATCAACAAGATGCAGCCTAACTTTTTGATGGCCTGGTGTCTGAAGGGGATGGGGTGCAGTGTTGCAGTGCTCCAGTGGAATGGCTTGTGTGTTGCGCTGGTTGGCGAGTGCCTGGCTGCTACATTGCTTAGTGCTAGAACAGTTCGGAGTACGCAGCTTTGATGCGGTTGGGTGGCAAATTTGTGAGTTGCCCCACCGCAAATTAAAGTGCACAAATGGAAAGTTACAATAAAACACACAAAGGTACGTGTGTGTGTGCGTGTGTGTGTGTGTGTGTGTGTGCGTGAGTGTGTAGAGATAAGCATGCCCTGTCCGGTGCTTTGCGTTATCCCGTCTTTTGAAAAATAGCCTTTCAGCGGTAAGTTGCGAACAAGAAAATGGCCAGGGCTCTCCGTGCGGTTTGTGTGGAGCAACAGCTCAGAAATTGCAGCCTGCATTGAAGTTAAGCGAAAACATTCTTGAAAAGCCGCTGCCTGACTTGCCCCATTTAGTTGCTGCCCCCACACGCTGCCCAAGCCGTCGTACCTCAGAGGCCGACAGTACAGGGCTGCTTGAGAAAATGTGCGGTTGGTTTGTGGTTTACTTGAGAAATCTAATTAAACGAATAACAAAGGCAGCAGCAGACATCAGGAAGCAGCCAGGACAATGTGCGCTCAATACCCCTTCCCCTTCCTATTCCCCTCCCCCTAGCACTCCCCCACCCGCAGGCCTTGTCAGTTTAGCCTCAGCATTAGCCTGAGCCAAAGCCATAACCAAAAGCCAAAGCCGAAGCCAATGTCGAAAGTCAACCGAACACGAGATGAACTACAAAGTGGTGGGGAGGATGTCAGGAAGTCAGAGGATGATTTGGATGGTGTAAACTGCAGCTGGGGGCGTGGCATTGCTCTCGCTAGGCGCATTTTTTGACAACAGCTTATCATAAGGCTATTAATAAGTTTCCTCTCAAAGTTTTGTACCAAAAACAAAAAGGATAACCAAATTCAAGACTCAACTGCTTGGCCAACCCATAGAAACTTATGGCCTCAATAGCCTCAATAGCGATAATGCTGTGCGGCTTTTCTACTGACCTACATGCTTGGGAAAATAAACTCCAGCAAAATTCCATATTTTTAGCAAATGCTAATGCGGAATTGGGACTGACCAAGTCACTTTATTCGACTGGGTCGTTGGGGAATGACAATTAGTGTTAAAAAAGTATGTGAAAGCATTCATCAACTCACCTCAAAAGTTAAATATATTCTTAATCAGCATCAACTGACATGATATACAATATGAATATGAACGTGCAACAAACCCATTCTGATTGTGAACACCGAGCTGAGAGGAAGTGTGTTTAAAGATGTGGGCGGAATGAGTAAAGAAATAGCTGATCATAAACCCTTAGTTGATGCTCCTTGCCGATCATGGCGGCAGACACCAAAGAAGTAGCTGTACAAAAGTATTTACTTTACTTGTCCTTTTTACGCTTGCAAATAAAGCTGCTCATCAAAATCAGTACTTTGCTCACTCGGAGTACGACAAGTAAACGCAATTTGGCCATCGCACTGTTGCACGCACCACTGTTGCACCCCCAGTGATGTCGTGTGCTATCCGATGCACGTTCACCCCCTTTTAGAGGAATGTCTGCTTAAAAACTTGGCCAGCATTGAGAGTTGCGAAGAACCAAGAAGCGGCACTCGTTGGTTTGCAGTCGTTGGGTGTCGCTTTATGGTCCCTGCCTGTCTTCTACATACATATTTATGCATCGTGGTACAAGCTTCGACTTTGGCTTGACTCTGGAATTTCATTTTCGTTCCGTTTCGGTTTGGATGGAATGGGATGGGATGGGTTGGGGTGGGTTGGGATGGGTGAGTTGGGGGTGCTGTGAAGCAGAGAGCTGTAAAAATGAAAATGGCGTAACAAAAATGAGAAATGAAGAATGACAACATCAAATTAGCTTCATAAAAATGTCGCTTCGTCGTATGCGGGTGGCTGTGTGTGTGTGTGTGCGTGTGAGTGCTTGTGAGTGTGAGTGTGAAACAAAACAGTTTATAAAAATGCGAGTACAAAATATTTTTATGATAAATGACTGTAAACGAGCACGTGAAGCAACAGTCAGCGGCCATAGACATAAACGTGCTGCTGGCAACCACATACGCACATGTCGAATCACGCACACACACACACACATGCAGAGATAAACTCACATGTGGATACACACACATACGCATGCAGACATGTGTCTGCCAACAATTTTGGCGTCGACGTTGACATTGAGGCCATTTCCGGCCGCCACAACCGAGACACGAACCAGCAAATGCCAGCAGCCAGCAGCCAGCAGCTACCAGCAACAGTTGTCCTTTGTCCTTGCCAACATCGTGGCGACATGTGTCAAATGCGCGTCGACACACACACACACACACACACACACACACACACACTCGTACGCACAGTAAATTCATTCCTTAGCATTGGCGTCTTCAGTTTTAGTTGACTTCTTAAAGTATTTGTCTTTTCTCGTCTTTTTTTTTATGTCAAGGTTAGCACGTGCGTTCGTGTATTAAATATTTACAATGATTAATATTAACTGAAAATCATAAGCGCAACGTTTCATTGTTGAACATTGAGTTATCGAAATCAGGTTTGCTTTGGCACCGAGGCAATGCTGATTGGGTGATTATTAAGCTGAACAAAGATGCCACAAAGATGCCTTACAGCAGCTGCCTGGGCAAAATTTCGCTCATATCCAGTAAAACGAAGCGCTAGAAAACCGCTCAAGGAAGCTTAAAGCCAAGGGAGGCGGTTGCTGATGGTGGGGGGGTTGGTTGGTTGGCTTATGGGTGTTACCAAGGACATGGTCCTGTCAGTGGAGTGTGGCATGGACCTTGTTCTGTTGTGCATCTCATTTTTATAAGAAAATGTCGCACACACATACGCGCACACATACGCACACACACACACACACATACCACGCACGCACAAGAAGCTGTAGAAGTAACAGCAGCACACCTCCACCCCCTTGGCAGTAAGGCAGTATAAAAAGGACTTCCTCTTAGACGACGCTTTTAGCTAAATTGCGACAAAAGTGAGCAGCGGATGCGTGCGGGAACGTCGTACAATGGGACCATTTGATTATTTACGTCGAAAAAAATCATTATCCGTATAATAATGAATTTCCTCTGGCTTAAAACGAATGCTTAAGCAGATTGTTGAGCTTGAAGCACCCTGCATCCAAACGTACATTTTATAAGTTCTACTAGAATTATCAGAGCACAAACAGATAACATAAGTAAGTAAATAAATCTATTGTTTTTGTTGCTTTTAAGAACTTGAAGCTTTCGGAAAAATACAGCCTCAAATTTGGAAATGAATTTGTTTGATCCTCAAAATTCCAACTCGATGGTATTTTTTTCTCAAAACTGTTGACAAAAAAATGTCAACTTTGAATTTGTTTTATTTATTAATTTAACAAAATGCATTCATAAAAATTTGGATTTTCGCAACGCTTCTCTGCCTGAGGCACCACTGTGCGACTGCGTATGTGTGTGGTGTGTGTATGTGTGTGTGTGTGTCTTAGTCTTAGATGCCGGCGACTAAAATAATAAAAGAACGTCAAAAGTAGGCAGGCACATAAATAAACTCCCCCCACCCCCTGTGTGTGAGTGTGTGTGTGTGTGTATGATTAGGATAAATGTGCACGCGTCCAAATTGATGTGGCCTTCTTTTGTCTGCCTGTGCGGGGTAAACCGGAAGCGGATATGCGCTGCAATTGTCATACGCCGTTGGCTTTTAGCTGCCTCTATTTACTGCCCCACCTTCCATCTCACAACAAGAAGAAGATGAGATAAATGTGCCAAGTGTGCGTTGCTCAAGGTGGGCATCTTTATAAACCGTGTCCCTTGCCCTTGTCTGTGTGTGTGTGTGTGTGTGTGTTGGTGTGTGTGTAAATGTGCCTGTGCGTTTGTCATGTGCGTCATTTACTTGTACATTTTTATTATTCTATTTTTTCTCTCTACCTTTTCTGCTTGTCGAGCCACTCAAAGACACTCAATGACAGACACCCACACAGACATAGAGACACACACACACACACACACACAGATGTATGTGGCATATGATCTTTGTCTAATTTGGCTTTCCGTTATTATTAAGTGGCCTCGCATTCGATGGGACACAACAACACACACGAGCCTGAAATGTGGCCTGGATCATTCAATTAACTGAGTGCGAACTCGACTCACCTGGTATTTTCACTGAATCCGCATGTGCTTTTTGTAGCCTTGTGCAGATATGTAATTGCTTGACTTCAAAGATCACTTAATTGGTGCAGTAACTGATACTATATCAATTATATTATTTATGAATATAGATGAGATATACCTAAATTACAAGGTCCGCTTGCTCATAAGGAGAAACATATGCCGGTCAAGCTGCAGCTGATCAAGGATATATACACCTTATGGAGATACTAACTTCTGTCATGTTTCTGTCATGTACTTTTGCACAGTGCAGAGGTGGCTCGTTAATCCCGAATCCGAGAAGCCAATAAATTTTGGGGAGGCGGAACAATGCAAGATTTCGCTTTTTTATTTTATAGAGTTCAACAGCGACAATCTCAAGGGTCTTAGGATGTCATCTGGACTAGTGGATCATGAGGAGAAAGTTATATTATACCGTAGAATTTTTGAAATGTGTTCGAATTATGGAACTTCGCACCAATAAGGAGTTTCCAAAGATGCTGTTAAGATTTAAAATGCATGTCTGCACCAACGCCCCCAATGTTAAAAAATGTTTTGAAGTGAACTTCAATAACCAGTGAAGCCCGTTTGATTTGCTGGATTGCCTTGAGTTTTCTGGAATTGAGCCAAGATATTTATGATTGAACAGGAGATCAGAAGTATGACGACCCATAACAATGTTATGCCATATTAACATTGATTGTAAGGGGTTCAATCAATAATATGCTGGAAATGGATAAGGCGTAATTGTCATCGATATCTATCGGTCTATCGATAGGAATTTATGCTAGATGGTAATACATGACAATTAATGTTAATTGTGTCATATTCCAGCTAAATTCAATTTAAACTAATTAGGCAATAAATAATTTAATAAACATATTGGAAAATTTCGTTGCTGAACTGAATGCAAGAGTTCATTTGTATGTGTGTAGATGGATACACTCATATTAATTGTGGATGCATGTACGTGTGCATATTATGCAACAATTGTCATTCATTATTCAGCTGGCAAATCAATTATGCGACGAACACCCAACAGGTGGATGCGATGATGCTAATATCGATGTGGATTTCGGTGCCTGGGCTTTTAGAGCAGTCTCAATTTGCAGTTTGCTGCCTGCCACTTGCCAGTTGTCACTTGCCACCTGCTCCAGCTGCGAATTTCCGCCTGTTCACAGTTAATTGCGGCTGAGTCGCAGTTAATCGCATGTTACCCAAGCACAATGCGGCAATCAAACACAGAGAAAGAGAGAGAGAGAGAGAGAGAGTGAGAGTGAGAGAGAGAGAGAGGGAGAGGGAGAGTAAGGAAGTGGCAGAGTGTTGCTCCATTGCTGCTTGCCACTTGCTCCTTGGAGGCATATCAGTAACAGACAGACAGGCAGACAGACAGACAGATGGCGAGACGGATGCTGGCGGTGGCTGCTCTGTCATGTCGTTTGTCTGTTTACGGTTTCAATTGTCACTTGATGTGTAGTGATTAACATACATATGCGTGTGTGTGTGTGTGTGTGTGTGTGTGTGTGTGTGTGTGTGACCATGCCCACTTTGATGCGGTAATTTGTGTAAATGCGCTTGTCAAATACAACGTCAGATTATGGTTGCTCATGTGTGACAAACATTTGATGCCAGCAGCCATATTTGTTTTTTTTTTTTTTCGTTACTCAGACTTTTTTGAATATATTTTTTTACAACAACTTGCTTTAATGTGAGAAACTTATGTTCTCACCTGCTGCTACAGTTGCAACAACAGCACTTTGCGAGCGCACTCGAAAAAATAATTTATGTTTAGGTGCAATTCTTACGAGTTACAAAATAATTTTCTCCAAATAAGAAAAGCTTTTAATTGACAATCATAAAGTATTTGCTTGTTCATTTTTTTCAGCTTTATCCTTATTATTGTTGTATGAAATATATTTATAGAGTATACAAAAAAAAAATGAACATATTGATTTATAAATTGTAAAATACCTTTATGTGTTATATGTTCTCGTGTGTTTTTTCTGAGTGTATTTGTGGGTTTTTGTTTTTGAAAGTTTTCGGCAAATATCAAAGGAGCCTTCAGTTGGGTGCGCAGCAGGTGCGTTCGATGCGCGACAACTTTAACACTTGCTTTAGACAGCCCCCACCCAACAGCTCTCCCACATCCCCGATTGTCCAACATTCACCTCCTTAAATAACTCCCTTTTGGAAGCGGCGTTGCGCACAAATTTATAGCGCTTTTAGGTAATTGAGATTCTTATTTTTTCTTATCTGGGTCAGCAGAGTTTAGGTTTACACAATTAGCCAACTGGCTGTCAAGTTGGAAGAGTAGTGCATCGAAAACTGTAATTTATGCGCCGAGTTGTTGTTGCTGTGGCAGTGGCAGAGAGGAAAGAGTCGAGTCGAGTAGACGGTGTCACGCCCCGCACCCAAGCATGTTGCATATTTGAATAGGAACATGGCTCATATTCCACTAATTAGGTGAGTTTCGCAAATACATTTTCATTATTGTAATTTTACACTACAGTGTAGATGGCGAAATAAAAAATATATGGCTGAAGAATGAAAAAAACGATAGAATGGGTTTCTAAAGCTCGTCGAAGAATGCATACCCTTTTAGACCGTGCCAAATCGCCGTCATATAAATTGTGATGTGAAAACTATTTGATAAAGTAGAACACTAAAGGTTTTCTAAGGTTATTCATACACAAACTTTGATCCAAATATAAGGAGTGTAAATAATATTCATTCGAGCTCAGATTAGTTTAACGATAGCTTGTTAAGCAAAAAAGTATTTCTTGCACGAGATCATCGTTCGAGAGATTGTCCTGTGGTAGCTGTATGATAAAGTAGTGCGATATTGTAGTCCGATATATTGGGAAGTTTGCGTGGCATATCTTGTTAATCAAAAAAGCTTTTCATGTAACAACTTCGCTTTCGCGAAATGCGTTGCAAACTTCACTAAAAATTATAATACCCTTTAAAGTGGTACGCAGAAAACAGAGGATGAGCCAAGAAGCGAGCGCAAAAAAGTAGGCAGGCAAAACTTTTTTGTACACGCCCACCCTGCAGCATGGTTGCAGTAGTGTATGGGAAGGGGAGGGGTGGGGTAATGTTAGTGGTGTAGTGGTAGTGGTATTCCGACACATGTAGGCCGAATCATTTGCATATATGCATACGAGAAGCCAGAAGTTAAAATGCAAAAGTAGCAAAAATAAAAAAAACCAAAAAAAACAACAAAAAAAGCAAAATACTTGCGAGAGAGGGAGAAGCTGGGGAGAGAAAGGAACATGTGTCTAATGGCTGAGCATTTAAAATTAGTGACTGCTCTGAAGAAAAAGAAAAAAACACCTAACCTAAAATTGCAATTTGTCTAAAAAAGTAACAAAAGGAAATTTTCCATTTCATGAAGCACATTTGGAGCAAAGCTGAGCTCAAGTTTCACCCAACGGATGAAAGCTAATTCGCTTCAAAGCACACTGGGGGCTCTGCACATCTAATTGAAAATGTATTGAAACAAATAAGTTAATAAAAAAACAAAATTTCAATAACATAAATGTCAAAACCACTGTCATTTGACATCAAGCGAAGAATAAAAAGTCAGTATAAAGTAGAAAGTGGCTTATCGATAGCTAAAAGAGAGCTACAAATATTGACATTTTCGGATCAGAATAAGAATTCCATCAGCCTCATAGCTAATTGCTTAATATGCTTAAAGGCTAATTGTCCTGAAATCCATTAATATTAGTCGAAGAAGTCGAGCTCATTTCCAGTGGATTGGCACGCAACGTTTGATTGCTCATTGCTGGGAAATAATAGCGATCGCCTGGCGTTGAACCAAACAATTGTTATATTTTCTAACTGTCTGTAGTGAATATGGCCGATCGATATGACCCCGTATTGTAGATCATTTCAAGCGTTGCCTTTGCCGCATAATGACCTTAGTCTCCACACTTCCCCACAACCCAACCTTTTGCTTTGACTGAATGTAACCACTTCCACCACGCTCCCGCCTCACCCAATCTCTACCTCTTCTTTATCAGTAGCCCGGCATCTCGGTTTGAGCCTAAACCCAAAACCATTAACACTTGTTTCTGTCATTTTACATGAAAAGCGGAAGAGCTTTTGTTTCTGTGCAACAAACAAGTTTTCTTGCGCCGCCCCAGCTTCTGCTCCTGCTCCTGGCCTGGTTTGCCCGTTTGCCTGTTAGCCGCCAAGCCGCTCACCTCGTAATACGAAAAAGTTGCCCAGGATCGGAGATCGGGGTTCGGGTTTTTGGGCTGTGGCTTATGCAGGACTTTTTATTTATATTCATTTCATTTTATTCTTTTGACATGGGTATCCATATCCTAGATTCATTTAGCTGTAGCTTCGCCTGTTCGCAGCAGCAGCGGTAGGCGTCCGTTTATTTGCTTGTTCTTCAAAAAAGCCCCCAATACTTGCACGTACATTATAACTTGAGCGGTTGGTATGTCAGCCAGTCAGGCTGGCAGCCTGACAAGCTGGAAGGGTGGCAGGCAACTGGATGAGGGTGCCGCTTGCATGTTGGCCAGAAAACTTTTCTTCATACATACATATTTGTATGTATGTACTTATTCTCCGTGTGCGGCTGTCAACGTCAAGGCGTGGATCACTCTTGCCCACTGTTGCCAGCCCGCGGGCCTTACTTGCCACATTTAAAGGTGAATGCCACAACAAAACCCAACTTCCACACAGGGCAACAAATGGATCATCTATTTATATCCTGCGTAAAAATGTATCCTGTTGCTGGGCAAGGGGAGGGCATCTCCATAATGTCTACAAACTCTCTCAGTTGAGAAAACTGAACAGATTTCAATATCTTGCGCTTATAAACTATGGTTTGACCTCTAAAAAAATACTACATTTGAAATGAATACACGATTCACATCCCAAGAAATCCCATGTAGACTTAAAAATAAGTTGTACTTAAATTAAAATTAAAATTAAAATTAAATTTCCCCTTTTGGGAAATATTTAAAAATATGTATATGCGTTCATTAAAGGCGTTCAAGTCCTTAAGTCGTATCAAAATGGCACAACTAATATAAGAGACTTAGGGTGGGCCAGAGAGGGCAAGCTCGAGAACCTCCAGCACCTGATTTTGTCAATCAAATGCGAATGCTTACATTACAGAGAAACCTCTGGTCTCAACTGAGTAGTATGTCAGCCCTATGAGTTATGCACAATTCTCTCTCTCTCTCTCTGTCTCTCTCTCTCTCGTAGCTTTGTTGGCCATCTTTCTTCAGCAATTTGAAAGCTTTTGATTTTTGTGAGCCCCACTTAATTTTTCATCTATCTTTCAACATCTCTTTCAATTTAGTTGAGAACCTTATGTCTGTTGAGTGTAATATCTGAAAAGGTTTTGTGTATCTTATTCTCAGTTTTGCAATCGAAAATCATCAACTTTGCATTTGCAAGCCAATAATATGTTCATCCCCTCATATCTTTCCAAAACTCGATTTCTTGTTTCTGTGGTATAATGGAACTCTATCAAGTGTCTTTAAACCATTGAGTCGCATAAATATGCCAAAATTCCAGCCAGACTCAATTATGCGTTCGCTCTGATGCTCCATCATGTAAAGACAAAAATGTGAATGAGTATTCGTGTTGTACGTGATCCGATGAGACCGAGACGGTATTCGCAACGAGGCTCCGTTGGAATCCTTTCGAGAATCGTGCCGCAGTTTTACGCTTTCACATAGGTGCTTCGTAAGTTTCTTCAATAAAATTAATTTATAAATTTATCATAAATCTAAAAACAAAACACAGGCACACACACACATCGTTACACACAGGCACATACGCAAACAGAATGAATCGAAGTCATCGAAGGAATTTGAGTTTTGGCCAACTCATCGACGGCGTACCAGAATGGATGATATGTGGATGGATAATAATGATGATGATGATAATGGGGACTGCGCTTGCATAAGCGTGTTTGCCCTTAAGTGTGTGGGCGACCGCCCAGGAGTTGCTTGTCTATGCCTTTGTCTAAGGCAGGTTCGAATCAATGCGTGAGCAGCATTTTCAATGCGTTTGAACAACCATTCTTACCTCCCCAGCATCTCCAAAATTCACATTCACGTGTTATTTATGCAGACTCACTGACAAAGCATGCAAAGATTCCCGACTTCGCCTAGGCGCACTGCCAGCAGACCAGAAGTAGCGAAGTGGGGCAGAGTAGGATGGGGCAGACTTTTGGAGGCGTAAGGATGTTGCTTCTAGAGCATCTGCGTCCTGTGCTGCATACTATTAGCTGCAACTGTAATTAAAGCAATTGTGCCATAAATCTTTTGCCAATTTAATGGCAAATGCTCCAAATGGGCATACCACTCTCACAAGCACTCCCCGCTCTATCTCTCTCTCGCCTTCTCTCGCTTTTTCTCCTTGTGCCTCTCTCACTGGGCTGCCAGAGAGGCGCATATGCCAAGTAATTGTTGCCAAAAAATAAGAAAGAAAAGTAAAATAAACCAAATTAATATAAATTTAATAGTTGGCTGGCATTTATAGCTCACACTTTCCACGACAGTATGAAAGAGGGAGAAAGAGAAAGACAGAGACAAGGAGAGAGAGATAGAGACATAGAGGGAGAGAGAGATATAAAGAGAAACTGTGGGCTGGGTGTGAGTTGTCATTAAATGCATTCACAAACAGAAAAAGGCGACAAGCAAGAAAGCTCTAATTGCGAGAGCTCGACAAGCAGATACTCTGAGCTGAGCTATCGTTGGTTATCGATTCCTATCGATATTGGGGAAACGGTTGAAGTTATCGATCAAACTAAATAAACTTTGTATGCGCATGCAATGATTTAAATTCTCTTCCTCTGAGATCGGCACTCTCACATAGACTGAGAGACAGACCGATTGGGCTATGTCGCTTCGGCTATGGGTGCTGATCAAGAATGTATATATTCTTTATGGTGTCAGAGATGTTTCATTCCGTCTGTCATACTTACATTTCATTCTGAGTGTAAAAACCACTGAGAATTGTAATTCTCTGTGATTCCTTTTTTTTTTTTTATTGCGTTACAAGTTTTTAGATGATAGTCGAGAATCGATTGTTTTAATTACTTTCATTTAAATTAAATAATTTTGGAAATAATTCGTCTTGGTTGCTCTTCAATGTATATTCTACTTATATATGCTTAAAACAATTCTTTATAGAATAAAAAAATAAACACATGGAAGTCAAAAATATTAAAATATCGAAAGCGTAACGCGCTAGAAACGAATATGCTTCATTTGGGCAAACTATTCAGTTGATGCTCTCCACTTGGCCGCCAGTCAAAAGTAATTGAAATTCCAAACTAATAACTGCTACTGGCTCAAGGCTGAGTGCTCGGAGTAGGCGTGTCAGATGACAGGGGGAATAGTCAGTAGTAGACACTTCGTAGAACAAACACAAAATATATATGCATATATATCTAGATCCAGATATCCATATAGAGAGAGTTGGAGCATCGGAGCCAGCTGCAGGTGATGTCTGAAATGTCGAAAGCCAATCGCAGGCAAGGACACAGCTCCACGTTGAAGAGCAGCTCGCCGCGCTCAGGCAGAAAGGATTTCGACTTGCCGCAGTTTATGCAGCCGCTGCCGCGCAAAGTTGCGCCAAGTGAGCCGCAGCTGCGTCGTCGTCCCAAATGGGAGATTGTGCGCGAGCTGCGGCATTTGAGAGCCATGGGCTCCAGTGATGATGACGATGCCGATGATAAGATGGCGACGTTGGGGATATTAGGTAGATTGACACCGTCGGGTCAGTCGGTGCAGACACTGGAACAGCTGGATGCATTGCGGCTTACACGACATCGCTTAGAGCAGCTGCTGCACAGCAGCAGCAGCTTCGACCAGGCGGTGCAGAGCTGCTTTGTGCGCGTCAACATCAATGGGGCTAATATGCCGTCCGAGCATCGCATGGCCCAGATCTTCAACGTGGCCGAGCTGCCCTTGGGCTACTATGTGGGGAAAACAGCCACCAACATTGTGCTCCATCTGCGCTACGAGAATCTGTGCGTCAGTCACGAGCTGAACGACATCTCGAACCTGGCATTCACACGCGAGGAGTTTGATTTCTGGCACGACAATTGCATTTGCCAGGGCATCGAATGGCCGACCATGGAGCTTGTTGTCCGCAAAAAAATCGAGTTGTACAATGCCTTGAACAGCGAACTCAAAGTCGGCAGCGTGCTTAGGCAAAAGGCGATTCTGGGATTCTCGATGCCGATGCGACCCGTGCCCAAGGGTGAACTGCTCCAGCGTCTGGGAGATGGGGTCTATCCCTGGAAATTGCAACGTCCAGAAAAAGAAGGAGAAGAAGCTGCTGCTGCTGGAACCCAAACTGAAAAGCTCGAACAGGACGAACACCCTTGAGCTGTAGCCGCAGGCATTGATGCATTGATGAACTAAAAAAATACAAAAAATTAATTAATTCACAAAAATATTGCTATTGTTTCGGTTAACCAAATCCATTAGTTTGCTGCTCATAAAAGACAAATAAACAAGCAAATATGTTAATAAATGTTGTGAGATTTGCTATATTTATAAAGCAGTCTTCAATCGTGTAGCTATCATATTTGCCGAGAATGTCGAGCTTTTCTTCTGAAATTAAGAACTGAAAAGATTGAAGCCTATGGTAAGTAAGCTCCCAAGTTCTCCCCTTAGAATGATTTGCACTCATTCATATTTTATATCGAATTACAGATTTATACAAATTTATAATTTATTTTTAAGAATGAAATGGCTTAGTTAATTAGTCGTAATTTCGAGTTTCCCTTTTACTTTTACTTTTGAGTAAATTCAAACAACACACGATTATTAGTAAAACTAATGCGACCAGCAAATTATCTGAGTTCATTTTACATTGGGCTTTTTTGAATTGTATGAGCAAGAACAATACCCAGAAAAATGTGATTTATGCTGTGCTCCACTAAAGAGTTAATTCCGATTCTGAGCTTATTCACAAAACAGCATTTAGCCTGTTTACTCAATGGGCAAATACCCCCGAGAGTGTAGAGAGTATCTGCAAGTCGTATATTGCGGGGGATGAGATCAACCTATTCCTCCTTATTTGTAGTTAACTCTCTTATATAAATGCACACACACACGTTAACAAACTGTTTCATTCGAGATTCTGGCTACAGTGTTTGCTGGCAATCGATCAAAGTGAAATGTCATTGAGCTTTTTACTATTTAAGTGGACTGCTGTTAATTTCATATAACTGTCAGGTGGCTAATAGCCAATGAAACAATGTGCACTTAAGCGATGTTTGGGGGACTGATTGATGGGGTCACTGGGGAGCGGGAGTGGGGGAAATCCGAGGAACACCATTGCGTCAAATCGAATTGTCCAGCGGAGCAAATGGAGGGTTGGGTGAGGTAACTAAAAATGAAAACAGTTTCAAAGCAATTAGTGAGCAAACTGAGCAAATAACATAAGGAAAGTGTGAGGGAGAGCAAGAGAGAGAGAGAGAGAGAGAGAGAGAGAAAGAGAGACTGATGGATTCTGTTTTGCTTTTGCTTACAGCGAGTTTTGTGACTTTGGCTAATGTGATTGAAACTTGGCCCACAAGTTGTACCGAAATGAAATGCCAGCAAAATATGGTCAATGAGGCGAGTAAAAGAAACAAAATGCAATTTAGCAACCAGCAGTGGCTGATGGGGGGTGCTAGGCGTGACAAGCATTGTAACAATCATACGACCTGATGGCCAATTAGAAAATGCAAATTTAACGCTGCGACGCGCTCTGCGACAGCATCCTCGAAGCGAGTCCCATCAGACAGCGGACAGCAGATAGGCGGACAGGCAAGCAGAGAGACGGGCCTATTAATTAATATTTAATTTATAGCCAGAGTAATTTAGCCAACAATTTCATTAGGCTCTTGTTTCTATTTTTTGTGACGCCTTCGCAGAGGGCATTCTAATTATGCCGTCAAGTTTGAACCGCATTGCTGGACACCCCACAAAGTGTATCTGGTCAAAGTATATATTCATGATCAGCACCAAGTGCTCAGCCGATTCCAGATTTTTTCTGGACGCAGTGCAAATATTTATACAATATATAGCCAAATCGGGTTACTATATCATATCGGTCGAAGCTGATTTATTGTCGCAACAACTATTTTGCTTACTCAGATTTGATATAAGCATCATCAGCATGGGAGTAGTTTATCACTTATCTGCCATGGCAACAATCTGTCGGTCTTCGAATATATATCGATATTTAGATGTGGGCAGTTTTTTAAGGTATGTCATCTTCGTTGTCCTTAAGATACCCTTAGTCTTTTTGTATGCCTTTCATTCGTATTTTCTGTCACTTTATTAAAACATTTTTTTTTGGCCAGCTGACATAAATATGGTCGCTGCCGAGTTTATCATATTCATTCATATATATATATATATATGTATTCATATATATATATTTTGTTTTTATGCATATAAATGTACATATATTTATTTTACCGTGGGCCGCTTTTCCGAGCTGTCTAATTAACTTGAAATGAGTTTTTCGTTCGCTTTTACACACCCGCTCCCCCTCTCGCCTACTCTTTCGCTCTAATTTTGGAGTGGAAGTGTGTGTGTGCGAGTGTATGTGTGTGTTTGTCCAATAAATGTCTTTTTTTATGTTGCTGTTTTTTTTTTGTTTTGGCAGCAATGTCACTTAATAAATTTGACGACTGTTTTATGTTGTCGCTTTGGCCCTTAAAATGCAAAACACAGCCAAAAACAAACCTTAAGCAAAAAAACAAAATACAAAAAAAAGATGGAAAACCAGAAAGCAACACACCCATTAGAACACGTAGTGGTCATAAATATAAAACTCTGCCACGCCCACAAGAGCAAATAAAGAGGGGCCAATGCTGAGCTAACCTTGACCCGAGTTAGGGTTACGCGCGTGTGTGTGTTAACTTTAAATGTGTGCCGGACGAGCTTACAGGAGACGGGCTCGAATACGTGTAATGTGGCAGGGTAAGGTTGGGTGCCCTATCCTGATGTCTCACGATTTGCCATATTCAGTGCCCATCGCATTTAGGCCGCAACAATGAGAACGCGACGGAGCCGACTGCTTCACTACTCTGTTGCTACACAAAACTAATGCTGATATATTCTGGCTGCTAAAAATTGTACAATTTTATTTTAATGAATTGAATTGAGTCCAGCGCTATTTCAACATTAACAATTGCATTTAAAATTATGAATGATACATTTTGCGGTTTTAATCGGTTTTTAATAACCACAATGCAAATATTGTAAAAAAATAAAATAATAATATTGAAAAGGTTCCTGGTAATCTTTGTTCCAAGTTTGGTAACTGTAGCTCTTAAATTGCGGGAGTTATTTCTAGCAGTAAGACTTTTAAATTTGGTGATTGTAGCTTTTAAATTGTGTGACATTGCCAACAACCAACCAACCAATCGGATTTTGTGACTGTAGCAGTTGTGGGAGATATGAGGCGCTATCGATTGCAATTATCGATTGCAATTATCGATTTTGTAGGCTCCTAGTGGACGTAGCACTCCAATTTGTGTGCGGTGTCTGACGCGGGCACAGTCAGGTATATTTTCCAAGTTTCAAGGCTGTATTTCTGAGGGTGTCGAATAAAGTTGCGCTCATTCAGACGGACAGCATGAAGGACATCGCAAAGAACCAATATCCTATAATACCTTCGGTATCAAAGTAAAAAAAACTTCATTTTCTGTACACAAATGTTGAAAACCAGCCAACATACTTTGTTTCAAACCTACAAACACCTAATATTATTTAACATTCAGGACTAAAATACAAATACCCGCAACTTAACTCTGGTCTGCAAGGGTAAGCCTAAGATATTCATTGCTTTTTGCTCAAATTGTAGTTGATGCTTTTGTTCTCTGTATTTACAAGATGTTTCTTTGTATTTAATGTACTTTGTAGGAGAAATATGTGAGTAAGCAAATATTTATATATTTATATTTTCATATATTTATTTTTTTCTGCTTTTCATTTGCTTTCCATCAGAGATTACAATGACTGTGATTTATTCTACTGCAGTGAGCTCAACCAATATATATCAATTTTTTTGTAATTTTAATCAATCTGAAAGTGTTTTATATTCATTCTATTTTTTTTAATAAATTTATCAATTTATTTGGTATCCTTTAAATATTGTGCTGATTTAGATTCTCAGAATAGGTTAATTTAAATTAGGTTTACATACCATGTAGCAGCTGTTATGGTTTTTAGAGCTACGCTTTGGTAACTGAATTATGAAATCAGAACAGACAGAAAGAAAAGACAGCCAAGTAGCCTCGTTGAACTGATATTCTTTTTAATTCCTCAGCAACAACAGAGTGTATAATTCTTAATAGCAATTCATAGAGTTCATTATCTTAATACTGCCCATCAGTGTAACATTGAGTGGCAATGCAGAAGAAGACCTTCTACATATTAGTATATATGCTTCATATATATTTTATTCTCGGTATTTTCAGGCCACAACAACAAAGATGTTCAATGGTTGTGATGCTCTGCAGCCATTAAGAAAAAGCGCCTGAACTTTGCATTTTAATTTCAGCACTGGTGTTTGCTATTTTTATTGGCCCACGCGGCGTATGAGTTACATGACACATGACACACGAGTAAGTTCAAGTGAAAGTCATTTCCATTGTGGACAGAGGCAAACCGCAGCACCAGGCAGCCAGGCCGCCAGGCAGGCAGGCAGGCAGACAGGCGGACAGGCAGGCAGTCAGCACATGTTACACAAGCTTCATTTGTTGTTTTCGCTCCCATTCGACTTTTGACTTTTACAAGTGCCTCTGGCGGGCAATCCATGGCCCGGCCGTGGTCCATGTGAAACACTGACGCCTGACATTTGTTTGGCTGTTGATGCTGCGACTTTGGGTCGGATTAAATGCGCAGCTACACCTGGTGACATATCTTCGAAAACAAGTGTGCAGATGGGTGATGGCAATCAACGAACATCAAAATTCAACATTCAACTCTGCCATACACCAACAAGAACAGCAGAAGCAGAAGCAGAAGCAGAAGCAGAAGCAGGAGCAGGAGCTGCAGCAGCAGCAGCAGAACAAGGACATCGTTTGGCAGCATCAGCATCAGTCAAAACTTTGCCAGCAACTGAATTATGTCATTTGGTTGTCAGGGCGCGCGCACAATTCCATATACGTCGTGGCTAGGAGCGATGTGGTAAGAAAGGGTGGGGAAGGGGTGCAGGGGGCGAATAAGTTGCCCAGCGAGGAGGAGGAGGAGAGGTTAGCCAGTTGATGGTAACCAGTTGCTCGGTTTGGTGAAAGCAATGGATCTGGATTTGTAGGTAAATGTGGCGCCACATGCATAGCAACATGCCCGCTGAAGGCAGGAAGCAGGTGGACAGGTGGATGGGCGAAAGAGGGAGGAGTTCAGGCAAATAAAAATAAAAAAAAATGACGCAGGGAACCTAAAGCAAAAGCTACAGCGACATACGTAACGAGCACTGTGTGCTCAATATCAATAAAACTGGGCATTCATCGTCGATATCGATAACTGTTACCGATTCGCTCGCTTTTATTTCACGAGTCTTTTGTGCTTTAATAAGCTAAATAATATATGTATTTATTCGCATGCAAAACTCTATAAATTAAACAGCTTCCGTCAGTTGCTATAATTTGTAAGCAGTTCCATTGCTCGACAGTCGATAATCGATTGGCAACAATCCCTTTTGGCTGGTAACCCAAAGTGTGGAATTCTGGTTTGAAGTTATTGAGGTAAGGCAGCACTTGGAACCACTGTGCTGGGCCCAGCGAGTGCTTTTTTTTGTCTGGTTTTCCATTTGAGTTTTATTTTTATTATTATTATTTTTTCGGTATTTTTCATTTATTTTTGGCTTGGCAAGAGAGCGCCTTGAATATTTTTCTTCAATTTTATTAAAATTATGGAAATGAATGAAATACTTATCCACTGCTGTGGCTGCTGCCACCACCAACCCCGCTGCCGGCTGTGACATCTCTTCAGCAACGAATTTATCGAAAATTGCAGCCGTCGCCTGCCACGCCCACCGTAAACGCCCCCGGACTTGGACCGTTAGCCTTCAGGTGGGTTCAGTAATCCGTTTCGCTGATGCGAATCCAATCGTTGTGCAGAATTTTTATGTGCTACCTGAGGCATCCTCTCTAACGTGGTAAGGTGGGCCGCCTCCCACCACCCCCTGCATAAATGCATCCAGCAGCATTTGCATGTCCAAGTTTACGGATGGTTTTGAATTCCGATTCTGATTTTGATAGCGACTCAGCTACAAATTTTCATTAAAGTTCAAATTGTGCTTCGTTTTGCTTGCTGCTGCTAGCAGCGTGTTGTGTGTTCCACTGGAAACAAGAAAGAAAATAAAAATCACTTGGCCAACTTGCATTTGATTGTTTTTAATTGCATTTCATTTAATTTCATTTCGCAGCCTTATTGTGGATATTTTTCGCTACGGCTTCTTCTTCTGCTTTTCTCCCTTATCTTCTTTGGCTACATCCCCACAGTTCTTAAAGTTGTTGAAGTTGTTCAAGTTTGTTGTTCATTAGCGAACAAACTTGACACCAAAATGGAGCTGGTGCCACCTGGCCTCGCATTCAGCAGGCTGTTACTAATTGCAGCCGAGAGCTCGCCGTTATTCATTCCAACACTGCCCCAAACCCTCTTGTTACCTTCCTCTGTGCATATTTCTGAATTTCAGCTGCATTTTCCCGCAATCCTTTCTTCCCTCGACCGCACCGCCAACCAATCAACCCACTTTCAAAATTTCATTTGTCGCAATATTTTTCGCATTTTGGCCATCAATCACAAATGTTGCAGACCTAATGTTTTCAGACCTAACTTGATTTTGCTACGTTTCTAAAATGCAAACCATTTCCGAAACGCCAAACTTCGAAATATATATTCGATTCAGCTACTTACTCAAGTTGTGCACATTTCACATCAGTCAATCAATTGAAACATTTTATGGAAACGTAAAGGAAAAGACTAATTTCTGAAACCTTTCGTATTTCATTCCTACGCATTAAAGAGTTTGTAAAGTTGAAATGGTTCTGGTTCCCATCTGTGATTCATTAGCTTGCAGCCTACAATTGGAAATGGCTGCAGCCAATGGGCATAGTTTTGCCTGTCGATTAGCGCCGTGGATTGCGTCTTTTTGTGTAGTGCAGATGACAGGTTGGAAAAATCATCGTCACCATCTATTTGTCTCTCTGTCCCTCGCTCTCGCTTTCTCTCTCTCTCTGTCCATGTGTGTATGTGTAAAACTTTGAAGTAGTCATCAACTGCGACTGCCTGTCACTAGACAAATGTGACATATTTGCGGCATATCGCTATCTCGCTTGCACACAGGCAGGCGGGCCATGCAGGCTGCCAGGCAGCATCATTAGTCATCTTCAAGTGGGCGCTGAGTGGAATTATGCAAAAGTTGCCTCAAAGTGACCAAAATCACGCGCACAACACCAACAATAACTGGCATGCCACTTGATGTCAAAGTCAATGCCATAACTGTGACTGCTGCTGCTGTTGCTGTTGCTGCTGCTGCTGCAGTAGACTTTGTAGCCGCAAAGTTGGCACTGGACTGGACGGAGTGGACTGAGGAGTGGACTGAGGAGTGAGTAGTAAGCAGTGTTCTGGATTTTCGGGAGCTGTTGAGCAGCAGCTACAGCCAGAGTCACAGTCAGAGTTAGAGTCGGGGAGCCCAAATTAATCTTATTTAATTTGAATTTTTATATAAATAATGGAGAGCTCACCGAAAAGCCGCCGAAAACTTTTGTTCAAATTTTTTATTATTAAATGGCTGCGGACATGGCCATGGCCATGGCCAACACCATGAGCGATGAGTGGGCGGTGCGGCAGTGTTCTGGGTTGGAATTTAGTGGCACGTGCGCGGTTACTTGTGAACACTTTCCAATTTGTTGAATCCTCGCTAGCCAAAACAATTTGTGACCCCCAAAAACTGTAAACAACAGAGGAGGGGATGACGAGAAGTGGGTGCGGTGGGGTGGGTGTATAAGCCTGATGTGACAGCTTGCTGTGCCACCTGCTGGCCGAATGAGCAGCGGTAACTGGTAAACTGGTTGCTGAACAAGGGGCATGGGGCATGGGCCACGGGGCAAGGGGCAAGGGGCATGGGGCATGGGAACAGAGGACAGGGGACCGGCGACCGGAGACCGGAGACTGGCGATTGGGATGGGCATCCTGTCCAAACGTGTGTCATTCTGCGGCAACGCGGCACCAAAATGATTTATGGGTAAGCTTTGTGCCTGGCCGGGATCGGTTGAGTTCGCGTACATGTCACCTCTCCGTGCCAGTGTGGGGGAGGTGTGGTTTTTGTTTTGTGTGTATTTCAGCTAGCTGTTTTGGCCAGACCATCTCGCATTTGTTGCATAAATGCAAAGTATTTTCAACTTGTTGTTTATTTTGGGGCCACAGCAAGGCTGAGATTTTCAGCGACGACGAGTGTGTGGAGAGCAAGATAAAGAGAGACAGAGACAGAGACAGAGACAGAGGGAGAGAGGCAGAGAGGCAGAGAGAGCGAAAGTTGGTGTGGGTAGATGGGAAAACAGTTCACAAAGGTGACACAAAGTTGACGAACTTAAGACACAGTTGAGTCGAGCATAAAAGTTAAATTGTGACAAGTCACAAAAAACCAAAACGTAGACAAAATATGAGAGCCAAATGGCGCCTTAAACGGATTCGCATAAAGAAATATGGTTCCAGCTGTTGTGCTTCTGAGACAGATGGACAATAACAGAAAATTAAAGCCAACTGATGATGGATTTAATCAAATATGTATTATATATATTCTTGTGCAGACTATCGACAACAACCGAGTCGATCTAGCAAGAAAATACATTTCATCGATAAGAATCGATGCAACGATAGAAAAAACCCATAATTTGTTATAAAAAGTTTTTCGATTAACAACATAATAAAATAATATCTGATATATAAATCGGTTAAGAAGCGCAATTTTATTAAATTCCATAATTCAAATGCGAGCAGAACGTGAATTGGAAATATAAATTCAAAGTAAATCTCTGCCAGGGCATATTATATTTAAGCTGCAGCTTTAACTAATTGTTTGCTGCCTCATCGCCTTGAAAGGACCCCCATAAATAGAGCAGACCCATAGGAGCCCAAAATAAAAGCATTTTTAATTTTATATTATTTTTTCATATTTCCGTTGTTGTTGTTGTTGTTGCCGCTGACAGGTGGGTTCAAGATTCATTGTGTTGGCTAAGGACTGGTCAGCGATGTCTTAGCTGACTTTTTAATTGTATTAACAGGCTAATGTAAATCGCATAATGCTCACCGCTGCACAGGGGGGCGTGGCGAGGCGGGAAGTTGGGTCGTTGAGGGAAAAGGTCTTTTGGGGTCTCGTCTCAATGTTGCTTATTACATATTTATGTTGATATTTTCTCTCCAGTCACGCTCTTAAGGGCGTTGAATAAATTTTAATTGTCTTCGGATGTCGCAATGTTTTCACTGTAATTATTATTGTTGTTGTCGTCGATGTTGTTGCTGTTGATGTTTATGTGGATGCTGCTGCCCCGACTGGGGCATTAAAAAATATTGCAGCATAAGGGCCGGCGACACCCCCCACTCTCCCCCCACCACTATCCACCTCCGCCAAGACAAAGAAAAAGGAAAACGTACAAAAAAAACCATATGGCCGATATTATGGTCGTACTTATACTTATATACGGTGTTTTTGGGCCCTTGACCCTTGGCCCCTGGCCTCTGGCTGTGTAGCAATAGTAAAAGCGAAATTAGCCAAACGCAGGAGGACAACAAATTTTCTACCTGTTGGCCATAAAATAAATTCCATTATATTGTGACAAAAATAAGCAAAAGGAAAACGACAGAACGAAAGAAGAGAAAACGCGCGCTCGTAAAAATAATAATAATAAAAGCCAAGCCAAATGACGCACCACAAGCACATAGTAGGAGCGAGAGAGAGAGAGAGAGAGAGAGATAGAGGGGTAGAGAGAGCGAGAGAGAGAATAAAGATGCGAAGACAAAGGCAGTTGGACAAACAAAAAACGAATATCGCACGACTCCCACTCGCATTCCATCAAACTGAATCGCTAATGAAACCCGAAGTGGTAAATAGAACGTATTCCAATCAGAGCAACTCTAATTATAATGCATTAAAAGAGTCAATAAAGGTTAAGCAACAGTATGAAACGAGAAGAAGGAATCTTAAACCCATAACATATGTATCTTTATATATACACTTGATTAGTATTAAAAGTCGAGTCTGTTTGTCGCCTTGAGCAACCCATCGCATTTTAGGATAGGCCAAGAATTGAGATCAGGTTATTTTCGACGCAAAGCTGTAACAATTTGGATGAAATGAAAGCGTTTTGCGGAACACGCATTTCACAATTTTGAACTGAAACTGAAAATGCCATCGAAAATGGTGCCAGCAAATCAGGCAACAACTATAAAAGACGCGCGACAGCAGGACACAAGGACAACAGGCAAAGGACATTATCGGGCAGCAACAGCAGGTAAAGCGACTAACAACTAAAACAAAACACATTCCGCGTCAAATGCTCTCTACACAGAAGGAGACCCCCCCCCCCCCCCCCCACACACACACACACCTGCACGGCAAAGGCAGGCAAGCGCGAACATTTTTGAGCAGACAATGCCAGATGAAAAATTGTGGGGCCTAAGGGACGATAACAGCAACAACAACAAAAATGTTGGCGGCGACCTTTGTTTAAATATTAACAAAATCACATTCGAAGGTATTGCAAAGACAAACACACAGACACACAGAGAGAGAGAGACATACACACACACACACACACACACACACGCATATACGCAACGCTCTGTCAGACAACAAAAAGTTTTCGCAAAGGTGAAAGTTTTTTCTTCTTATTTTTGGTTGTTTGCTTAGTTTTTGTGAGATTTTAATTTTATCTGCGTCCTGGGCGAAACAAATAACGTGGCTGTGCGACTTTGTGTGTGTTTGTGTTTGTATCTCAGCACACACACACACACACACACACACACTGGACAATCATAAAGTGTGTGCACAACTTCGCTGCGCCTCTCGACCAAATCTGAGCTTGTTTGGCAAGCGATTTAGAAAACATCAACTTCGCGTTAGAGAACGTAATAACTGCTAACCAACTAAGCATCGGATCTGGTGGATCAGGTAAACGTTCGACTTGATGGCGGGGGCAACTATGTGTAACAATAAATAAGAAAGGAAAAAAGAAACAATGTGAAACTGTGCTCAACGGTCAAGGTTGGTTGCAGGATATTCAAGAAATCGAAAGTGAAGTCGGTTAAGGCTTGCGAAATACCAGCGAATCAAGCACTGTCTATGATTATCTATCTATAATTATCCGTCGCTCAAATATGTAAGCATAAGTTAATTAAACATGTGTTATTATTATCAGCCTATACCAAATAATATATGTTGTGTTCGTTAAGCTAAAAATGTATTTATCTGGGATGCTCTAAGGACTTACTGCTCTCTATAACTAGCTTGGCTAGGTGACTTCTTCGTCAAGAGACCGGCGAATATTCTAAGTAAATTAAAAAACAAAAATAAAATATGCATGTTGAAATTTTATTTTATAAGAATCTACCCTGAATTTAATGTGTTTTTAGAAAACACAAACTTCCTTTTCAAAAATATATTTTGTTAATATTTGCCGCCAAATATATGGCGATTTTCTAAACTCGAGAGGGTTACGGAACCCACCTTAATTTCTTATTTAATTAACTTTAGTTTTGTTATGATATTGCAGGGTAGCTTGTCGTCGAGCATGTGTGTGTTGCATGCAGTTCAATTTAATGGCAATTGTTTTCAGTAAAATTCAAAGTTTCGAAATCAGCCAATTGATAAACTAAATACAGCAAGGATTAGAGAATGATTCAGGTGATGATGATAATAGGAATGAAGATAATGCTGCGGCTCGGAATGGGCGTGGTCGTGTGGCATTTACGAGGGCTGGGTTGGAAAAACAAGACAAACATTCATTTTCATGTTTTCTACAGAATTGAAGCCACACAAATGTTTTTCGAATTATAACAATTTGTTTGGCAAAAAGTCAGGTGCCTGCCACACACACACACACACACAGATACACACACACACTGGCAGAGATTTTGGACAGTAGAGTCTGAGTGGGTAGGGCGTAGTTTTGAACAGTTCTGTACTCTGCATTTGTATTTAATTTTCATTTTGCATTTGAACTTTTCACTCTTAGCAACCGCCGCCAGGCAAAACATGGTCTTAAACCTTTGGGGCGTATTAGGGCACACAGCCACAGCCGCTTGTGTGTGTGTGTGTGAGAGTGTGTGTGTGTGTGGGGGCGTAGCCGCGCCTCCACGTCAGCCAGATTGGCAGAACTGTTGCCATGTAACAGTTTATGTCTCATAAAAACTAGTTTCCATTGAATTTGCACAGCATGGAGGAGACAGGTGAAGATGAAAAGCAGCAAATGGATGTGGTAGTGGGAGTGGGCGTGGAAATGGGCGTGTGTGTTTTGTAGGAAATTTGAGTAAGCTTGGGAAGCTGGTAAGAGAGTCATAATTTGAGTTGGTGCTGGCTAAAGCCCTAAGCGACAGTTGAACAAATTACATGTAGGTGTTTCTTCTGTGTGTGCGTTAGAAAGTTGCGCCAGACATGTCCATGCATGAAGCAAATTTTTGAAAATGTTTATTAAATTTGTCGTGCGTTTCAAGATTAATTGGTCCTACAAGAGAATACGTGCGACGGCGTTCGCTTCGAAGTTTGCCATTCGCTAATCTCACTAGCCTTGCTCACCTTCTCCACGCTACTCTATGCGCTCTGAAAGAAGATCGGACTATCATTCAGAAGATTCCTATACTTTGGCCATGTCAGACAAAGTGTTAAAATTGACATAAATAAGTGCAAATCCATAAGATAATATATTTTGCTCATTTTGAAAGCGAGAGTGACAATATTGGAATGCAAAATTGCCCATAGCAATTTTATAAATTTTTACAAACCTTCTTGGAATATTGAGAACAACATTTTACTTTCCACACATATAATTGGGAGTTTGAGAAAGGGCTTTTCAGAGGGGGGTTGCAAAGTTTACGTGTGAAACTATTTCATCTAGTTGCAATAAAGAACCCAATTTTCATTTTTTGTTTTTTTACTTGGCAATTATTTTTAGAAACCAATAACAGCTTTCTGGTGCTGTTTTTTTTCTCATGGGAGTAGCCTTTTCCTAATGCATAATTTGTTTAATTTTCTTTTTTATTTTGCATAATTTAGCAGCGAATTTTGCTGTACATTTATTTGCATATCTGAGTTACCAGGCTGCAGATTTGAGCTTAACAATGTTTGTCATTTGAATTAAAAACTGTTATTATGTTGTTCCTGTAATTCTAGCTGCTGGCTAGCTGCGTGCAACATAATTTGCAAGTGGCGTGTGTTATTGTGGCAGCCATATCAATTGTGCATAAATTAAGTGCAGTTTATGCCAAAGTTAAATGCAGTCAAGAAATTTGAGGCCGAGCAAAGCTTCCAAATTCGGCTCTGTGCGTGTGTGTGGCTTCCACTTTGCCAAATCATTTTAAACAACTGCAGCTCAAACAATTTAAACAAGTACTCAACTCATTGTGAGCTTAAAATTAGCAGTTTGTTATACTTTAAGTCCGAAGCTAATTCCACTTGTGGCAAACAAAGGGGAAACTCAACTTTTTGTATCCACACGGATAATCTTGATAAGTGAAGACGATTGTGCCTTGCCCCTTACAAGCCGAGACAGAGCTTCGAGGAGAGAGAGAGCGAGTGAGAGAGAGAGAGAGAGAGAGAGAGAGGGACTGAATATGAATAATTTCATTCGCATGAATGCTGAGTGCATTTAAAACTCATTTTATTACGCATACACAATCGAGTGTGGCCAGATGTACATTTGATAGCCTTGAAGAGGGTGATATAGTTTTTTCGTTAAGCTTGCAACGCATTGAGTGTGATATCTGTCTATATATATATATATATATATATATATAAATATATATATATTTTTTCTTTATCAGCATCGCCAGTCGAGTCTTCATATTCTGACTTGGACTATATCCGTGCTTGTTCTTCGTATAGCTCCCAAATAAACAATGGTCCTTCGATTGCTCCTCAGAGCAACCTCAGATTACTGCACTATATATAAATAAATCAAGTCCTTGTTCTGTTCAAGTGCTTTTTTTGGACTGAATTCATAAACTGTAGCTTATCATAATTAAACCTTGGACTGCTGATTCTGCAGACGTCTTTGTCGCTGTTTGTGTCAGTGGGCCGTTCTGGCTGCCACGATGGTCTTCGAGTGGAATGGAAACGACAGATGCAGACTGACTGGCAAACTTGAAACCTTTCTTCATTTCCAATTAAGTGCTGTGTTCGTTGCTTTCGCTCAACGATATGCTGCCATTTTCCACTAAAAGTTAATTATTTTTATGATGGAAAGTTTCGTTGACTTCAATTAGAACAAGTGGCCGAAACATAGAAGTAAACGTAAACATTAAAGTTAGCGCAGAAGCAGATATTGTCGGCGGGCTGCCGGTCAGGTGAGATGACTCCAGACTGACTGCGACAGCGAATGGGTCTGGGTGTGAGTCTGGGTCTGGGCCTGGATCTTGAACTGGGTCATTACGAGCAACCTCCATATTTGTTTTTGCCATGTTGATTTAATTTTGCACGTAATTGTTGTTGCTTGCTGTTGTTGCGCTTGTTGCTTGTTGGCCAAAGGATTTTTATTAGTTTTTCGCTTATTCGCCAGCTGCTTTGACTTTTCCGGTGTGTGGCCGCCGCTTTTCCGTTCCATTCTTTTTGCCCCTTGTCTCTTACCCCTTACCCCTTACCCGTTGCCCCTTCCCACAATATGTTGTGTAATATCCTTATATTTGTGGCTTTTATTACACACGGCCACAAGCCAAGTCCAAGTCCAACTTTAACTCCAGCTCTTGTCTTTCTCTCTCCCTCTCTCTCTCTCTCTCTCTCTCTGTGGCTCTCCTTGTCGCTGCCATGTTGCTTGTTGTTGTTGGTTTTGCTAATTTTTATTTATGTTCTTAAATGTTCGCTGTCGTGCCAACGGGCCACGCATTTTTATTAATTTTATTTCAGTGTGATTATTGTGATTAGTTTGTTGGTCAACGCCCAAAAGGTCACCGCCTCCTCTCCTGCCACGGATTCCGCTTCTACATCCTGTTCGACTTCTTTTTTTCTGCCTGAACACCATATTTTTTGGTTGTAACTGTTTTTCTCCTTCTATGCGTCTCCTTCTGCCCCGCTCTCACCCCTCTCCCTCTCACTCGTTTACCGAATTCCGCTTTGGCTATTTTATTTATTTGGGCAAGGACTTCGGTAAAGTCGTTTTCATAAATTTGGGCATAAGTTTTTTGGCTGTTTTGTTTCGAGAAAATTGGAGCTCATAAAACAGACGTCGCTTAATTAAGAGAAATTTGTTGAAAAGTAAATGTCAAACCGACAGGGCGATACACTTTGTTTTTATTGGTTTCCCAAGCAACCACCCAAATCATTGTTAGCTCTATAAGCGAAAATTTAATTAGTCTTACTGTCTCTCTCTCTCTCTCTTTTTATTTCATTTGTGTTTGTGTTTTGAATTCATTTTCGTAAACGTTTCACTAGCTGCTGTCTGTCATCAACTTAAATATTCCAGACCATTTCATATTTCCTCTTTATATGAACTAGTTGCCTTGGGAAAGTAATAAATATCAAACCTTCTCTCTCCTTCTCGCTCTCTCTCTCTCCCTCTCCTTCTCTCTATAATTTGCTTTCGCAAACGTTTCTCTGGCTGTTGTCTGCCATCAAATTAAATATTCTATGTATACGGAACCCTTCGGTTCGCCTTGGGGTTCAGTCTGCAGACCTTTTCGTTGTTGCTAAATTTCATAAATTATCTGCTCGTCTGGCTGCACAAAGGTACAAATATTTTGTAATGCGTAATGCCCAATCGAGGTGTTTATCTCCACAAATCAGCTGGGCAATTTCACTTAACATTTTGGTCTTCAGTCGGTCAATTCTTTCAAGCGCCATTCGTTTGCACGTTGTCAAGCAAAGGCCCCTCAACCAGTTGCTGGACAATTGGGTGCAAGTGTGGGTATTAGGTGAGGCCAAAGTGCATAAGAGTTGCGACGAGCTATGAAGTCTATTTTCAAAAGCAATCGACTCAATTTCCACCTATCAACATGTTTGCCGTCTGCTGCCGTTTGCTTGCCCCATCCTTAGTAGCCTCATAACCGTTACCAGTTACCCGGTTTCTCGAGTGCGTGCGTGCGTGCAATTCTATGTGTGTGTCTGTGTGTGTGTGTGTGTGTGTATGTGTGCGTGTGTGTGCGTGTGTGTGTGTATATGCTGAGTGGGCTCTTGAGCCGCGCAACACTTCCGGTTGCCACTTGTAAGCGAAAAGCCTTTCAGCCCTTGAGTGTTTGTTGTGGCAATGACTTGGCAAGCGCATTTGCTGCATACAACTCAAGCAGTCAAACACATCTCTGCTTTGTGAAAAGCTTTGGCATGCCACGTTACTGAACAACATTTTCAATTATTTGTTTGATTTACTTTGCAAAGTATAATCGAATCTCATAAATAAGTTCTACGCTTTGTCATTAAACTAGAATCGTCTGTTTTGTAAGGTTATATGCCCTTTTCAAGACGATGGCAACAGGGTATTAAAACAAAAAACATAACGCGTCCAACATGTTTCTTCTTGTCTTCCGCACCGGTCGCTTGCGCGTGGCTCCGACTAATGCCAACCACAAAGTGCAACCCACAATAAACAAGTAAGACAAACACACAAACACACACACACACACACATACACACACATGGACATACACTCGCATGCAGATATTGCCATATTTGCTTTGCCGTCTACTGCAACAAATTCAAAGCTCATATGGGTCAACGCAAAGGAACGTTGCCTGAGTGTGTGTGTGTGTGTGTGTGTGTGTGTGTGTGTGTGTGTGCGTGTGTGTGTGTGTGTGTGTGTTTGTGTGTGCGGAAGGGGAAGAGGTGTTGGGCGGTAGTGCGAGGGGTTCAATGTTTCACAATTCGCCACTCAGCTGTTCCTAATGGAATGCAGCTTCTATCAAGCATCAATCGGAGAGGTCCTCCAGCCAGAAAATAATTTTAAATCAAGAATAATGCAGCAATTTCTCTCGAATGCTTGTCGCAAATAAAACAAATATAAGCCATGTCAATTCCTCAAATATGTGGCACACTTTGAACACTGTCCAGCCTAAGCGAATGGTATCTTTACGACTGTTGAGGATTGTGTGATGCTTCTATCGTTTTCAACTCTTCTCTCATGTATTTGTATAGAGGACGTTTATTTTGGTGAGAAGTTGATAAAGCAACGTCTCCGACTCCATACAGTTTATATTTAATTAATAGTTGAAAAATGAATCGAATAAATCGGGCAGGGAACGCCGGAAACACGGGGAAGAGGCACTGTTCATGCCCACTTTCTGTAGACCGGTGTAGACAGCTGCCAAGGATAGTTGAGAGTCCGGTTCATTCAGTCAGTAAGAAGATTTGGACAAACAGTTCTCGAGACAGATTTCACGGCCCTGGCCATATTCATTATATGCTGACATTAGGCACACACTCCAACCCCTTGTGCCCGATGACCCCTCCCTATTTTACCCGCAGCAGCAGTAGTGGCAGCTCAATCTGGGCCTGGACAGCAAATGATGTGCTCTTAGGATTTGACATAATCGATTGCATTGAGTGCTGCTGGTTTTCTTGTTGTTGTTGTTGTTATTGTTGTTGTTGTTGTTGTTATTGTTGTCGTTAGTGCTATTTTGTTGTTAGTGTTCTTGCTGTTATTGTTGTTGTCTGTCGATCAAGCACCTTTCGTGTAAGCCCAGTCAAATCCCCGTCCAGTTACCAACTTGTTTTGTCACCGTTTACTTGTATGCCCTATGCCATTGGCCTACCCACACACCCACAAAAACATTCATACATTGGTCTAATCGATTCAGAATGACAGGATGAGCATCTAAATCTAAATGTTGAAGAATGTCCAACAAAAATAAATAAGTAAATAAGTAAACATAAATTGACATAGATTTCTGCTTAGGTATCTCCTATGTTAAAAACTTATCGTTTAATAAGTATCTTAAGCTCCTTGAACATCGTTTTTCATCGTGTTCACATCTCTGCCGCTTGCCAACAGTAGACACCAAACATAGTTATATAGTTTGAATATGATATGCATATGTAGATTATCATGTTGGTCTTGGTCTATTGATCTGCCTGGGTTAAATCTGGCAATCAATTGCGATAGAGCATTGAAATCGCGGTGTATCGAAACTTGATTTGTTATCGCTTACGGTTTTATTTTTGGTTGCTTTCGTATTTTTGTTCTGTTTTTTGCCTATCGTTCATTTTGTTTTCTGTTTGTGTGCTTCGTTTTTATTGTGGGCTTAAGCGTTTTTATGGCCAATTTGACGAATGACCCCCTTAAATGGGTTAAGCGGGAATAAGCTCGAGGCGGCCAACTAAACAACCGAATAACCTAACGCACGTTTCAACTGAGTGTGCGAGTGTGCACAGTGTGTGTGTGTGTGTGTGTGAGTGAGTGAGTGTGAGTGTGAGTGTGTATTAGACGGCCGATAAGCGTCCTGCGGAGCGCGCCAGCCTGCCAGCCGGTCTGTGCCTAATTTATTCGTTTGTATCGCTCATAAATAAACCAAAATTGGGCGAGCGACAGAAACTTGAACTTGACTTATTGAATTTGCAAGGCAAGAGACTTCTTCAATTGCGTCGAGGGTGCTGTTCCAGTTGTTGTTCCTCTTCCTGTTGCCCCTTTGACACTGGAGCTGAGCGACTGCGAGGCACTGCCTGTCGCGAATGATGGACTACCGAATAACCTTTGCTATTCACACAGTGTTTTTTTTCCCTGGGCCTGGTAACTTTCTTGCTAATCATGTATTTGATTTCTTCGCTTCTTAATTTTTAAGTACTTATTAAATGAATGACCTTATAACATCGAATGTAGTTTGAATCTAGAGATATAAAATACATAACTCGATTGAACACTTAGCAGAAGTTTGTCACGAGCGTACCGAGCGTATACTTAATATATCTCATATAGAATTGAAGCCTTGGGTGCATTTGCCACATTCAACTGTGTTATTTGACAATACCCATTTGTGTAGTTCTGTGATGGTACAGGGTATTAAAACACACTTACTTACTAGGCTGCATAATCATTGCGCCCACAACTTGGAGTGGCTGATTGCGTTTGGGTGGTGTGTTGGTTGGGTGGCTGGCTGGCTGACTGGCTGGCTGGGTGGCTGGGTGAGTGGGTTTGCTGCCTCTAATGCGCGTCTAATGGCGCAAATAAATTTCAACTAAGGAATTTTTATAGAGAGAGCCATAAAACCAAATGGCTGCCAATGGTTGACTCTCTCGCTCCCTCTCTCTCTCTGTCTCTCTCTCTCTGTCTCTCTCTGTCTCCCTCTTTTTCTCAATTTCTCTGTCCATCAGGGTGTACGTGTGTATATGTGTGTCCCTGTAACGTTAATAGCCTTAATTGAGCGTCTGTTTTTGCGCCTGCCACGCCCACTTATTTGTTTATTAGCGCCCCTCAGTCGCCCACAGCATAAAAAACGTCACCGTGGAATTTTCATTTAGCTTTTTTTTGGGATAATAAAAACGAAACGTGAATCGTGAGAGCCTCAATTACGCACAGGTGTTTGAATGTGTATAAGTATTTGTGTGTGTGTGTGTGTGTGTGTGTGTGTGTGTGTGTGTTGCTATTCCCCATTTAGTACCCCATTGAGATTCCTTGATGCAACTGACAATTACAGCACCACCTCGAAGCTGCGTTTAGTTTTGCCAGCGCAATAAATTCCATTCCAAGCGCTTTTAACGATAATTTTTCGACGACCTCCAGCTTAATGAGTTGTCGTCAAAGTTATGCGCGGATAAGGGACCCCAACTCCGGCTCAGTTCCAGCAGTCAGTAGCCATATACATAGTTAGCTAGCTCTGCTAGATTACAGTTAGAAAGTCGCTTGAGTTCCAACAGCCTCGACAGGCATCAACAGACACATTCAGCTTATTTGCGAGTCGATGAAATCGATCTCAAACCCAAATATATTTATGTAAAAGTCAATTAAAATAAGACAAAATCCTTAACTCGAAAGAAATATAGAAGTTCAGCATTGGTGGTATGCATGATATATATATACATATATAGGAGTTCACAGTCAGATTCTAAATCATAACCCTTATACAAATGTTTATTAAAAAGTCTATAATTAAAAATGTATGAGAATATGGCTTACAATCTTTCTGGTAGTATCAATCTATATGTATGTGTATATAAACGTTCTCATCTTTTATTTGTCGATTCGATGGATGTATTTCATACTGTGATTTTCGATATTAATTCGTGTTTTAAGTATGCGACATTTAGTGAACAACTTTGACGGCGCAATTGCGTGTAATAAATATGGTAATAAAAGGAAATACCAAATGTGCTGGTTTATTATTTATACTTATACTCGTACAGAAACAATGTGCTGCTTAAATGTGGACGGGCTCTTTCTGCATTGCAGTTGAAGACGGGGATGACAGCTGTATCCGAATCCATTAAAATTTGTGAATGCAACATTTGCACCTTTTGCACTAATTTCTGCACGCTTCTCACATGCTTGTGTGTGTGTGTGTGTGTGTGTGTGTGTGTGTCGGTCAGGTGTAGCGACATTGCTGGAGTATGGCACAGCAATTTGCTCGTGAGTCAAATAAATTTGACCTTAGCCACAAAGGCGGAAAGAGACGGGAGTATTCGAGTAGAGCTGATGCAAGCAGAAGGTGGGAGGATTAGGAGAATCGTGGCGAAGGGGGAGGTTGGCTGGTCTGAACCAAAACAATCAGCAGCTCAGCTACAGTAATGCTTAAGCTGATTTCAGCAGAGACACACACACACACTAAGCACACTTCATTTAAAGCTAGAGCGAGAGAGAGAACCATGACTGGGTGGGGGAAAGGACGGCAGGGGCAGGCAACAGCAGTGGGGGGAAGTGGAATTGGGCGAGTGTCACGTAATGCAGCACAGCAAGCGCATTAACACAAAAAATCTTTGCAACTTTCTTTTGCGCCAAAAGCAGCAAATTTCATTTAACATCCAAAGCTTCAGACATGCCAGAAAATAAAGAAAAACCGTCGGCCAGAGAGAGAAAGAGTGTGTGTGTGAGAGAGAGAGAGTGGTGTGAGAGAGAGGGGAGAAGCGATAGGGAAGAGCGTGTAAAATGTAGTTAGGTGTGAGTATGAAAAGTGCATGGCCGCGAATTAAAAAGGTCATTTGGTTGCACTTGGGGCATTCCTGTTTTTCCTTTCATGTGAAAGTTGGTCAAGGGAACGGGGCGTGCGTGTATGTGTATGTGTGTAAGGTGAGAAGTAGTGCGCTGTTATACCTCGTAGAGGGTAGTATAATGTTGTCGTGAAGCTTGTAACGCACTCCAGGAGATGTCTCTCAGCTCATCAGGGATATCATTTCGGTGCCACATAGCATCGGTTCGTCCGTCCATCTGGGTTCGCTCCTTGCTTTGTACACCCACATTTCAACTCCGGTCTACCAGGGTATGTTCGCTTCGGCGTGTCCAAGGTAGTTGTTTTGAACTGTTTTTTCTTGTTCTTTTTTATAGTTTTGGGGGTTGGGGCACTGAAATATCTTTGAAGCACTGGCAAACGGTATTTGGCGGTGCTCCAAATGAGCAGCAAGCCAACGGCGCGTGCCGAATGCGAAAAACGTTCGTTGCTCAAAAAAAGTCAAGGGGAGGCGGAGGAAAGGAAGGCGTGGAATCAGAAGAGGGCCAGCAACTTTGGAAAGGTGACTGCAAAAGGCCAGGATGCGCCAGGTGTGCGCCAAGCAAACATTGTTTGCGGCAACTTTGAGAATCAACTGCAGCTGCACCTGCAGCCAATGAGAAAGTATGCAGTGATATACGTTCCAAATAGCTTGAGAGCCAGATCCCAAGGCAAAGGCATGGATTTTATTTATCGTACTCAAAGGTAATTATCCCCGAGTGTCGAGCACTCTAACAAGCTGTTAATACCAACACAAAGCTGATTCGGAAAAGTTGTTGACGTATTGTTGAAATGTTTACTTGAACTCAGAATTGAAGCAATTAAACTTCTGGCCAACATTGAAGTGAAACTTAAAAAAAGAGGTCTCCTGAAAATATGCAAATTTCATGCAAACATTGTGAAAATCGGTCCGAATTTTTATGCGGAATTAATTTATAAATTTGTACTCTCCACCAGATATAAGAAGAGAATGAAAGAAAACGGGGCGATAAAGAGGCTTAGCGGCCAGCTGGATAGGTCCTGGGACAGATAAAAGAATTGCAATGTTATTAAACTAATTTAAAGACGATAGGCGCCAAGCAGTCCCAAAATGGTTAGCGGCTTCTGCTCCACCCGCTGCTGCCTGGCTAAATGCTGGCTTATCCTTATCACTGCCATAGCAGACCCAACAACAACAACAGCAGCAGCAAGGAACAGCACTGAAAGAAGCCATGCAAATTGGAGCTCGTGGCCGATTTGCATTCGAAGCCAATGCGCTGACTTTTGCCGGACAAATGGCAAAGAGGAAGGCGACAAACAGCAAAGCAACAAAATGAAAGGCAAACACTTTCACAAATGGCAAACAACAACAGCAACAGCAACACCAACAGCAACAATTAGCCAAAAGCAGCGTCAATTGTTAAGCAGATGAGCTTAGCTCAACCCAAAATGCTCATAATTCCCTGCCATTGAAAAATGGGTCGTCATGCAGCACTCGCAGCTAATTAAAGTGTCCCACTAGCATACATAGAATATAAAAAATAAAACAAAAAAAAAACAAAAACAAGTCGAAATGCTCTAGTTGAGACCGCTCAACTTGAAGATGGCCTGAAACCAGAATGTTTCTGTGTATTTGAATAATCAAATATGTTATTATCCAATCATAACGAAACCGATTGGTCTTTAAAAGTCGATTAGAACAAATTGCAATAATTATATATTTGACTGGCATTGGAAATTGATTTGCATCGAAGTAAGCGAAACAGAACAGTTAACGATCAAATTAAATATACTTGATCCGTCAATGGTAAACGAGAACATTTTTTCCAAATTTGATCAGTCTAACTTGAATAGACTCTAAGATCGACTTATTCATAGAAGCGGACAGATGGATTTGGCTAAATCGATTAGGTTGCTGATGCTGATCTAGAATATACACACTTTATGGCCTGTTCCATACTTTTGCGCAACTTTAATATACCCTTTTCCCAATTTTTCATAGGTAAAAACAGATTCTTTATTGCAGTTAGATTAGAAATTGATTAATCAAATGGTTTTTCATGTAAAGTTTTCAAGAACTCTTCTGAAAGTGCCTTTCTTCAATCTTTAAAGTTGCACTGCTTTCTGTGAAGAGTAAGACGATAGTCAACATCTTGTTGAGGGTTCTCCTTGTAAGTTTGAACTAAAAATCTGGCAAATATAGTTTCAGCAAGCCTTTCTTCTGAGAGTTTATGCTTTCCTATCTTCAAAGCTGACATCACGCCCAAAGTCGACTCGATTTTCAAAATCAAGTCCAGTCTGAATAAGGCGTTTTCTACGCACATAAATTTCCTGCAAAAAGTTCAGCATAAACTTCTTTGATTACTTTGTGTTTTTTGTTTTTTTTTGTGTTGCACTTTAAGAGTTGTCTTCGTGCTTTTAGGGGGCTCTTAGACCACACAACACTTTAACTGCTCCAAGTGGATCCCTTTCAACCACCCCCTCCTCCCTCGGCACTCACTCATTTTAAGTATCGCTCTTTTACAGTAATACACTCAGTTAGCTCAGACGAAATTGAATTGCAGCTCGACGCCAAAGTCAACGGTCTCAGCTTTCAAACACTTTATAGTTCTTTATTTTACTTTCTTTTTTGCGCTTTCTTTGCGGCCAAGTGTTTGCTTTTTTCGCTCGTTGACTCTCTTTGCACACACACACACACACACACACACACACACACATCATAATTTATTTGCGTATGTGTGCTGAGCTGAAAAGTGTTAAGTTGGCAACACGAAAAATGTGCGCGCCGCAAGACTTTGGTTTTCCACTTTCCACTTTCCACTCTACCATTTTGCCCGCAGACCACAAAAACGGGAAGAAAGAAGCAAACATAAAAATAATGAAGTAAAATCCCATACGCAGTTGTATAATGGGGCCGAGTGGCAGGAGGGCAATGCGTGGCTAAGGCACACAGTGGTTCAGCACAGTCCAAATCTGCACATCGTTTCCAAATAATGCTGGCAAACTCAGTAGCTGAAAAATTAAACTGCTGCAGAACTAATTTGTGGAGGTGTGCTTGTTGTGTAACGCAATAAAGTAGACGTCCCCGACCCCATAATGGCCATGATGTCTGTTTCTATGCTTGTTGGTCCCTCAGCTAGAAATATGATGACTCCTGGCGCTGATCTGTCCTCTAGCTGCAGCCAGCACATATTTCGGAGCCGGCCGGACCAACGGACAACATAGCTGCCAGAAGCACAATCGAAATATTAGTACAGGATAGGAAAACTTTTCTGCTTAACAAAATATCTAAATTAAAATGATCTAATCTACGAGTCAGCATACTTGGAGCATTTAGTTTTTGGTGAGCCAAAGATAGTCGCTCTATTTTATTTTAGTTGGAGTCATTAGCGTTGTGCCAGTGTGCGTGGGGTGTTCTGCGGCATAAGTGGATAATCGTATTAAGTTTTTATTATTAGTCTAACTGGCGAAGGCGAACCCTCCACAAGGACGAGCACAAGCTTGAGGACGTCAACGCACTTCAGTTAACAAGCGAGCGCGTGTGTGTGTGTGTGTGAGGCTGTGTGTGTATCTGTATCGAGCGAATTTAAGCCAGCAACATCTGCAAATTAAGTGAAAATAAGAAAATTAGCTTAAAATATTTGCTGCGACCCTTCAATTTGATTTGCCAGCTTGCGGCCTAAGCGGATTATGCTTGTCATTGTTGTTGTTATTCTCGTCGCTGGTTGTTGGATGTTGGCTCTTGGCTGTTGGCTGTTGGCTCTTGGCTGTTGGCTACATGTGGTTGTCTGCATGCGCGTAATTAGAAGGGACAGGCTATCAAGTCCAATCCTTATCCAAATCACAATCCCAATCGCAATTCCAATTTCAAATACTCATCTGGAGAGCCATTTATATTTGCGTGGCTGCCCGAATTCTCAAGGCGTTCATTTTCTGGCCAAAGCATAACTTTCATTCCTGTGGCGGGGCCCCAGTTCGCATATTATGCGATGTATTCCATCTTTCTCTCTCTCTCTCCCTCTCCCTCTCCCTCTCCCTCTCCCTCTCCCTCTCTCTCTCTCTCTCTCTCATTCACATACACCGACTGTGTGTGAGTGAGCATGTGCATAAAGTTTATGAGGCACTGGCGATTGCAAAACTTTTCAGCAACGGCGACAAAAGTTCCGCCTCCTGTTGATGTTGTTACTCAGAACAGCAGCTGTTTTACTTGTTTTTTTTTTTCTTTTTATTTGATAATAGCAACTTTGCAGCAACCAGAACAAGTGGAGTGAGAAGACCATAGAACAGCATTGCATTTAGTTAAAGACAAATTGCAGTCAAAGCTGACTGCGAGAAATGTCAAGTGCAGTCACCTTCTCACCTATTCGCACCAATTTGCAGTAAAAATATAACACACACAGAAACGGGGAATCGGCTGACGGTTTTCAGTAAAGTTCCTTTTTGCTTTTGCCAATGTCAGATTCCTTTGCGTTGTGTTTAAGGGCATTCGGCAATGCAGAAAACTTTCCACTAGTCATTTCACACATTAAGGGGCCTCTACAAAACACTCACTCAAAACACACACTCGCTAACACACCCACACGAAGGCTTAAAATTGTTAACTAAGCTGTCAAGTTTCGGCCCTGCGTCTTCAGCCTCCGTTCCGGCTTTCATCCCGCACCCGAAAAGCAGCTACTTGGTTCCCTTTTGTCACATTGTCATTTGTTTGCAGCTACTCTATTAGCCGCATTTTAATTCAGTTACTTAAGTTTAGTGTGAACACAACAATTTCATACTTGAAGACACACCCACACAAACACTTTCTACACACATACGTATACACCCGCACACACACACCCGCAAAATGGAGGCCAACGGTCAGGGCTCATGCGGCGTATGCGCAATGCCCAAAAACTGCTGCTGCAATTTGAAAGTGTACTTTGTCTGCCCTCGAGTGTGTGTGTGTGTGTGTGTAATTTTCGCATAGACTGTCTGTCAGTCAGTTGCCGCATTGACCTCACATTGTCACAGCTCTTGTGGGTGCCACGCCCACTCAGCTTAGCAGGCGGCATGCGGCAAGCGGCTGGCGTCCTTTGCCTCCTTTGCCTCATTTTGCTCTGTGGTCAAAGGTAAA
Organism: Drosophila picticornis; assembly: GCA_035043845.1. Lineage (NCBI taxonomy): Eukaryota > Metazoa > Arthropoda > Insecta > Diptera > Drosophilidae > Drosophila > Drosophila picticornis. The sequence continues at coordinate 21,756,198 of JAWNMR010000492.1, read as the reverse complement.
AAGTTTTGTCAAATTGAAAATGTTTACTGCTTCGTACTTTGTCGTTAGTTTCTACTGCTGCTGTGTGTGTGTGTGTGTAAGTGTGTGTGTGTGTATGTGTGGAAATGAGACTGGTAGTCGCTCGAGCGGCAAAAACATCTTAAATTAGATACATTTTATCGCTACACATGAGGTGGCCACACACACACACACACACACACACATACACACACACACACACACACACACACACACACACACACAGGGATACTCACAAGCTTAGACGCACAACTGGAACCTCTGAGAAAAGTTTTGAGAGATATTTATTACAAGACACTTCATGGTGCAGCACCAGGAGCAGAAGCAGCAGCAGCAGAAGCAGCAGCGAAGATATTCCAAAGCATTCCCATCAAGGACATTCATCGCCCGGATTTGCAGGGGCTCCGCTTGGGTGTTTGTCTATCCGTGTGGGGATGTCAACAGGCATTTAATTTGATTTTAAATCTCACTCTAACGACTCTTTTTCTTGTCAACTTTAATGAGCTAACGAACTTTAAAAAGTACAGCTCAAAGGTTCAAAGCGGTAAAAGTTAGAACAAACTAAATAATGCTAACCAGCTCCCGAAAAGTAATTATAGACATTTACATTGTTGTACAGATCTGTATTCACATGCACGCATCATGCGACAGTACTTAAGGGTCAAGGCAGCTTATTTTACTTCAAATATTAACAATCCACAAACGCACAATGCGACTCATTTAAGGCTCAGCTTGTTCAACGGGTACCATCGACCCAATTTGTCAGTCATTCAAACAACCAGAAAGAAAATCAAGGCGATTACATCTTAAGTTGGCACCTTTCATCTGACAGACAACTCACATTTATTTTAACTACAACTCAATTTATTCGGCTTAAATAAATTGTAGGTGCTTATTAAGGGTTGCATATATGCAAACAAATTATGACGTTTGTGAATTGCGGCAAGCGATAAGTAAGTGGATATATCCCAGATAGATGCACCCTAGAGCAGAATTAATCGGAGTCACAATCAAATTCAGCGAACAACAATTATTAAAATAAGTACTTAAATTAAAAATGTGACTAAAAGCATTGAAAATATATCTTCGATGGATTCGACCAGAAATATGTGCTGCCTACAAGTGTAGTTGCTCTTGAAGTTCCAACAAATTGCTATAATATTAGTTCCCATGTTGAAAATAAATTCATAACTGGGGCCATCTAAAGCCTGTTTTAAAGTTCGAACTAAAGGAATAAATTGCCTTAACATGCACAAAACATAACAACGCTTGCAATAAGCTCCAAAAATGTTGTCACATTGCTTGGGAATTCCTAGAACACCTGGTCGAAAATCGGCTAAGGAATTTGCAGAATTATGAGGAACAATCAGTTTCATCACTTATCTGTCTGTGTAAGAAGATTGCACCAAGCGTGAAATAGGGCCAGTAATTGTAAAATAAATAGTTTTAGCAATATGTGCGCCATCAACGTCTTTGCATAGGGGATTTGCTAGTCGTGCTCATCTTGCTTGTTTCCAAAGCTACACAAATCGATGCTGTGATTCACGTTGCCAACATTACAATGCGTCAGCATTAAAAGGCCCAGTCTTCAAGCTATTTAAATGGCATATTCGTAGAGCGAACACACTTATAATACACAAACACATACACACTCATAACACACACACACACACACACATGGCACATCAACGTCAGCTGGCAAACCCAAAATCAGCAACATAAGCAGCGTTTTCCCAGGCGTTGTCGTCATTCTCGTCCTGGGCTTCGTCGTGGACGTCAATCAAATGCAGGAGCTTAAATGCAATTGGTAATGGTATTGAAAATTCAGTGCACATATGTGTGTCGATATATGCATAAATATGTATGCGTTTGCATGTTGTCTGTGTGTGTGTGTGAAGTAAAGAAATTGCCTAGAAATTGGCGTAGCAAAAGATCAAAATGAAAGCATGAGCAAAATGAATCTCTTCTCTGCGCCTCGCCCTGTCTCTCTGTGGCACTTGCAACTCATGGATATGCAAATTGAAGTGCAGCGCCAAGCAAAATGAAATCAAGCGCCTTCTGCGTCTAACTGTTGCGAAATTTGCGCGTTGCGATGCGACTGCCAACCTGTCAGCCAAGAGCTGAGTTAAGAGTTAAGATTAGGCAACAACACTCGAGCAGAACGGCTCAAGTGGCAAACGCCCTGCTGCCGATTGCTTGCTGCTTGCTGCCTGCTGCCTGCTGCCTACACTCGAAAAAAACAAATCCCCCATTTTGTGCGGGATAAATTTGATTGAAAATACTAAAAATAAAATAATAGTAAGAATATTTGTGCTCTTCTCTTCTTCACTTCTAAGCAAAACCTTGAACCCAAAATAAACTACGATTTCTACATTCACTGAAAAGTCATCAAAACTATTTATAATTGATAGAAAAATGTATGTCGTAGTTTACAAACAGTAGCACATGGCTAAAAAAACTTGACTTGCTGAAAAGTTCTTGGGATCTTGGGATGTAGTTGTTCTTAGTGTGTGCCGCTTGCTGTTTGTTGTCTGCTGGCATGTTGCTTGAGACAAAACAACGAGCGCATTGTCAGCAGAAAACTTCATCGACACGTGTGCAACGAGTGCTGAGCCAGAGGTGCACTATAAAAATGAAGAAATTATATGGCATGCTTCTGGGAGCTAGGCGACAGGCACGCAACGCCGCAAACTCATCAGGAGCCAGCAACAGCAGCTAACAACAACAACAGCAACAGCAACAACAACAATAATCTCAAGAAGAATGAATCCTCGCAGCTATGGAAATCACTCCGAATCTTGTATGCCCTTGCTTACACCTAATTTTAATTCAGATATTGAAGAAAGAGACAAATATCGAATTGCACAGCTAACACCAGTTTTCACATACGCAAATCAGGGATTTATCGCCTATCATATTAATTGTAATCGCACTTTATATTTATATTTATATTTATATACTTTATGCGGCATTCTTAAGCTTGAGCTTAAGGCATTTGAAGTTGGCTTGCATACTTGGTCTGTTCATGGAAGATCGGTCGCCTTACAGGCGAAAAACATGTATTTAGGCATAAGAATTTTGAATAAAATAAAGGGCTGCAAACCATCGTCTCAACGTGTCGCGTACAAGTCTCATGCCAAAATCGAAATTGCCTTTGCAAGTGTATATATAATGTTGCCTGCACGTACACTTGAGTTATATACAAGTAGTATATGGAGCTAGTGGTGAGGATGGCGTTGGTAGGGGTGTGGCGGGGCAAGTCGAAAAGATTATGCTGAAAGGTAAATAAAACTGCAGCCAGCAAATGATAATCCAAGCTGATGAAACTCGCATGCCCTTGCAGCCAGTCATTTAATAATACAATTTTCATTTTCGTTTTTTCTGCTTTTATGTTGCTCTTCATCTGCTTGAAACGAGCCAAGTGTGTGTGAGTCGTGTGTGTTAAAATACCACGTAAGCTGAAACTCGGGTTGCGAAATTGCAGATACAAAGTTTGATTGTTTGTTTAAGCCGACGAGCGTCAAAAATATACATTTGGAAATGTTGCTTTAATCAGGATACGATTGCTTAATTTGGTCACTTCCATTGTCCTTATTATGCTTACGAAAGGATGTTTGACTCGTACTTTGTTATTGAAACTTTATCAATCCCATAATGTTTTAGAAAGAAGAATTGTAAGTTCGCAGTTCTCGTGAAAATTCACACTTAAAAGCAAACTTGCTTCTTTTTACAATATTTTAAGTTTTTCAGCACTTCAGAAAACACACTTGTGGACATCCTGGAACACCCTGTATTGTAAAACAGGTTGTCTTCATTTTCGTGGACTTGTCACATCTGGCAACTACTGCCACACTGATGAGCCCATCTCAAAGGGAGCACTCAGTGAGAGCCGTAAGCCAACTTAACGTAAGCAGGCTCAATGTGGTGACAAAATGGTTGTGACCTCGCTTTGCTCCTGCAGCTAAAGAGAGGGGGCAGTGAGAGAGAGAGAGAGAGAGAGAGAGAGAGTGATAGATAAACAGACGACAAGTGGGTTGATGCGAGAGAGAAAGTTAAATTAAAAATGTCAAATTGCAAATTGTTTAGTAGCTAATGAAATAAGTTAAGCGACAACAAAAACTACAACAATAATAACAACAATAACAACAACAACGACACCGCGCTAGGACACCACAACACATCGCAAACTGCAGCACTCCACTCCAACTACACAAAAGAAAAAAGTGCAAACGATATTTGTCTTCCAACTTTAAGTATGATTCAGACCAGAGATATTTCTTGAGCGAATTAAGTTTATAATATCTAAATAAAAATATCTTCATTCAAGTTGAAATGTTCAAATCCTGATGAACGAAAAAAGAGATGAAAGTGCAGCAAAGTTATTTTAGCCTTAAACCAAAACGATTTCTTCTTCAAAGAGGCTTCAATTAGGACTTCCTGCCTTGAAGTTTACCGATCTAAGAACATTTTTTTTTTCAGTATACAAACACACACATGCATCCCTCTCTCTCTCTCTCGCTCTCTACACCCTCCGCGTGTCTCACTCTCTTTTTCACTGTGAGTTTCGTTTGCTTAACAATCTGAGTTAATTTGCCTTTTTCTGTATGAACTTTAAGTTTGCCAACGTCAGCAACACAGCCTTGCCACATGTAGCCACTATTTAGCTTGTCGTTGTTGCTATGTTATTCATTTAGTTGGTATTCTGCTTGGGGCGAGTAATACGCCAACTGCCAACTGTGCATGTGAAGGAGGTGTTGAGTAGTGTTAATCAAAAGGCCCAAACAGCTGGCAAGGGGCTGAGGGGAGACGGGTGGCGGGCGAGGATGGTAGTCAACTTGGAGGCAATGGGGTAAACTGCATTGAGTCGCGTTGCTCAATATCCCCACTTATATTATATAACATCACAAAAGCATCACACAAAACGTATGCAAAAGATTACAGCGCTGAGTTGAAGACGAACTGAGATACGTGCTTATCACACAATCTCATCAGGCCGCCTCCTTCTCCAGCTCCTCCTTGTCTTCTCTTTAGGCACGCACACACATCTGCCCTCCATTCCCTCCATCCTTCTAGCTACACATAACTAAACGTCTATCAATTTATCTATCTATCTGCTTAACTGCCTCCGTCAGCCATGATGATGGCCAACAATGCTCATGTCCCTAAGATGCAAGCATGCATTTTAAGTATATATTTATATGTTTGTATATATGTTGTTATATATATATATGTCTATATATTTATTTATACTTGCATATATATACATTTGTGTCCATTGCTGTGTTAAGTCTGCTCTCCGGTTGAACTTGTTGTTGTTTTCACTCTTCTGTGTTAAAAGAGTATATTGCGCATTTGCGGAGAAGTGCACATACAAATTAAATATATATAGCCTAGTCCTATTTATAAGATAGGATTTTTACACAGACTCTTTCACGTTGCAGTATTGCAGGATTTCTCACTTCTGCTCACAACATTTGTCTTGGTTTGATGTTGATTGTTGTTGACTTTGATTTTTGCAATCTGGTCTCGATTTATTTTATATTTTTTCCAGCTCACTGACATTTCTGTACCGTCCACTCAGCCATGCTTCTCCCCACTTGCCACATTTGCCACATGACACTCAAATTCTAATTTAGTTCATTGGCTTAGATTCTGGTGTCCTTGTTGCTGTTGCTGTTGCATGAAATATGAGTAAATAACACAAAATATATTGACACATGCGGGTCGCCTTTGAGTGTGTTTGTGTATGATAACGTGGTCTCTTTGTGTGTGTGTCTGTGTGTGTGTCTGTGTGTGCGTGTGTGTGTGTGTGTGTGTGGTATGTGACAGGCATCGAGGGGGCGTGACCGATTGCACATTGAGCGTTTTGTCAGCACCCGCATTTCGTTAACGCTTCGAAATTGCGATTCACTTTCAAATTTTCATCAAAATTTGTATACCCTGCAGACGCTGCAACGCATAAGATCGATATGTGAGAAACTAATTCGGGTCAAAGGAGAAGTTTAAAGCATACCAAGTATTAAATGTGCACTGTTTTTGACATCAATTTTGGTTGATTTCCTTAACTCACAGCCTTCTCTCTCCCTATCTCTCTCTTTCTGTCTATCTATCCACCCATATTTCTATCTTTCTAACTCTGTTTTCTCTTCTTTGCAACGCATTCGTAAACGTTATATTTTCTCTCGACATATTGCAAGTCTTTTTAAAAATTAGCCTGATTTATTCCTTGAGTCCCTTGATGATTTTCGTCGTTGAGTTTTGTTTTGTTTTTATTCTAATATCGAAGAAATGCGAGTGTAAGATAAGGTATAAAGCGTGTGCTTTACTTTTTTTTGATACCCTTCGATCTAGGGACTTGAAACTTGTAATGTACATTCATCTATGTCTGCGTCAAAGTGTTAAAATTTGAGTGCTACTTCTACTGGGAGGTTGGAAAACTGACAACAACGATAAATGCACATTTATAAAACCACATATCTCCCACAATTTAAAAATTAGATAATTTAAATTTGAGTTTAAAAATATGAAGTTTAGATTGTGCCGCGGACATCATTAAATAATGTGCATACAAATTCCTGCAGTGGTTTTCAAAATCTGACGGCTTTTGTCAACGTTGTGGCTGTGGAAATGTTCGATCCATCCCAAAAATCAAGTTTTGAGAGCAGATTTTTGAATTTAGAGCCAAAATCACGCTTCCAACTTATGATATAGTTTTAATCTGATCAGTATCGATATTCCCTACATGCACTATTTGAGTTTATCATTTTTTAATGAATTTTCGAGCCAGAAAAACGCCGGCCACTTTAGGTGTAGTTTTGAACTGGAGTGCAAGCCATGAAGCAAGTGCAGGTGTTTTTAAAAATCACAACTCTTTTCAGAAAGTTATAGCTGTCGAAAATATGGACCCGTCCCTAAAATCTAATTTTTTTGAACACACCAAATCAAAAACCACCACAAAGCTAGAATAACCGAATATCAAAGGTGCATAAATGCTTATTCAAGTGTGTGGCACTCCCGTCCCCTGAAGGTACGCAGCCCGCCAAGAAGGCTTTTGGCCCGCTGTTATCAACTATCAGAGTATTCCACAGTCGACTGCAACGCTCCCATTTCTTTTTTTTTTTTTTTTTTTTTTTGAATTTTTGTTTTTCTGACAGCATTTCAAAATGCGCGCCGCATGAAAATGATTACAAAATGCAAACGGTGTGAATCTGTCGGCCTTGCCACTGCTGCTGCTGCTGCTGCTGCTGTTATTCCCGTTGTTTGTCTTTTTTTGTATTGATATCCAGCATAAGCAGGTCAAGAGCTTATCACGGCCGGGTGAGTGAATGGCTTGCTGATGGTGTGGGTGGGCTGTGCTCGGTAAAATTTTGAATTGAGATGTCAATCAGCTGACAAATGCTAAATCCAAATTCAAAACGATCTGAGGGATGGCGCAGACTGAGGAAAATCTCTGATCTGAGCAGAAAAAGGTTGTGTGTGCGTCTGTCTCTGCTAATATAAAAAGCAATCAAAATCAAATCAAATGAAAATTATTTGGAGTTGTTTTGTGTGTTGACAAGTTCATTATGTTTGCATTGCTTTGCTGTATTCTCTCTGCGTATGTCCGGCAAAATATGACCAACAAACACACACACACACACACACACACACACACACACACATCGCACATCGCACACACACACAAACACCGCACATTAAAAGCTGGCAGACGAGCCGCAAATAGAATTAATTTGATGTGTGAACAACAGCAACGAAAACAGAAGCAGCCAAACGCTGTGGTTGAGCATGGGTATGGATGGAGGTATGCCTAAAATATCATATATGGATGAAACCAGGCATGTGAAGACAGCCAACACTCAGACAATTTCAGACGTTCGAGTTATCCAGAGTTGTGTATTTCCAAGCAAGCATTGATTTTCACAAACCTGAAGTTTGAAGTACAATGCAAATGTGCAGCATTTATTAATTCATATTTTTTGTATACAGATTTGCAAAAAAAATGTAGTTTTCACTCTTTGAACATAAAGTGTTGTTGAAAAGTACAGTAAATAATCATTGAGATGGTCGATTCTGGGATAGCGGCTTGAATATGTTGAATAAATATGTTGTGTAAACTTAAATAGCAAATGAAAAAAAATACAGTTTGCTTCAACCCATGACCTTTTTCCAAGTGTACATGCAAATTTGCATAACGACGCCGCAAGCGAGAGATAAGACAATCTTGTGTATGTGTTTGATTTTGTGATATTTGCCGCATTAATTCAATTTGATAAGAGCAGGGCGACAGTTCTGATGCCAGACGAATTTCTATGAAATGTTGATAGACTGATGCAGAACCAAATAGTCTGCACACATTCACAAACAATAATAATAATAATAAGAACACCCATATTGGTGGCTTGTGCAGCTATTAAAGAACACCACAATAGCTTCTCTCAAATCCTTGGTGACAACTGAAGCTGAAATGAATTGTGAGTGCATTAGATAAATACTTAATTTGCTTATGTTTTGATTTATGCATTTTTGTATTTGAAGTGCTGTTGTTGATAGATTAAATCAATTTGGATTTGTGAGCTTTCCGTACTATGACTCACTACAATGCCATGTTCCATAATGAAGGCTGTATACAATGCTGACAATTGAACAAATAAAACAAAAACAAAACCATTAACAAGTAAGTTAAAACCAATGAAACTTTTATAAATATTAAAATTGTGTGTCCTCGCTTAAATTATATAATTTAGATAAATCAAATAGTTTCGCTATTTGACAAATAAAAAAATTTGAATAGAATTCTAAAAAAAACCTGCTTCAACATTGAAGGCATTGTTGAAAAGCAAACCGAATATTTCAATGGATACATACATATCAAATATGCATGTATGTATAATGAGTCTTATTATTATCCCAGTATATCTATGGTCGTCAAACCTAACCGTCTAACCTGACCCAACCTATCACAGCATGCATATAAATATGAATACACCCAGAACGAAAATTGCAGCGAAAATTACCTTTAAATCTCGAAATATGTTCTGGTTTTTACAATGTTTGCGCTATCAGCTTTTTAATAGTTTTATTTTCAATAATAAATAGCACTCAGTTATTTAACTTTAAAAACTTTATTTAACATATTTACAACACTTTGTTTATTGTCCATGTACAAGTTTGAAGCGAATAGCTAAACTTTCAATTACGATCGATTAGTCAGAGCTATGCGAAGCAACTATTTAGCTGCAGCATCCGGCCGATCAGCGAACGCACTTCATCGAGGAGAGAGAGAGAGAGAGAGAGAGAGAGAGAGAGAGAGAGAGAGAGAGAGAGAGAGAGAGAGCGAGAGAGAGAGTGCTGTACAATGAAGAGAGCGCTGTACAATGAGAGCGCTGCTAACACTGGCTGCTGCAGCTCAAACGGCACTTGACATAATGTGCATATGTGCCTAAGACTAACAACATTTAGATTAGGCCACGCAGGGTTTAAAATTCAAACAGGTTAAAGATTCAAATCCATTTTAGTTCTTTGCTGCTGCTGTCAACATAGAAATAAACAAAATATATTATTTTGAAATAAATGTTCTATTAAGATGAAGTCAAATGAAGTCAAAGAGTTAATTAAATTTGTTCTCTCGACTGCCATATAACAGTTTAGCTCTTGTCTGCTTTAAAATTAAAGTCCGCTATTAAATTAAAGTTTAATAAGAAAAATATTTAAGATGCCTCATTCTACACACCATATTGAGGCAATATTAAAATACTCGTGCTTAATATTAATTATATAAGCAACAAAAAACCAATGTAAGAATTCTGTGTATACATAGAAGAAACACCTTCAAAATTTAGTATATTTTATTTTTTTATGTGTTAGTAAAATTAATCCTGATATTAAAAAAAGAAAAACCTTGACTTTTCAGAAAAACACAATCTGACATTTTAGAAGAATACTTTCAGAATAACAATAAGCTGCCCTTCGCGCCAAGAATCTGTCAATTTTCTAAATTTTGCATCTTTCTCTGAGCGTAAACCAGGCATCGAAATGAGTTATCTCTGTGCTTATTACACTTGGACTAACGTGTTCATAATAAGGCTGGACGTGATTGAGCCCACGCGACTTGATATCTGTGTGCTTGTGTTTTCTCTCTCTCTCTCTCTCTCTCTCTCTCTTCTCGCTGTCTGCAGTCATTTAGTGGTCACACACACACATGCAGATCAATGTGTGTAGATTTATTAAGGAGTAGGGGGGATTGTGTATTATAATTGCATGTTTAACAATCTTCATAACTGTCAATTAAATTGGCATTTGCAATGCCAAGTCGCATGCGGCGACTGCACTCAATTCGGCCCGATGTAATTGTTTAACACACTGCTGTGCATTATTATAAACAAATGCCATCAAGCACCCACAATCAAACATTCAGACAGCTAGACATGCAACATGATTGGCCCGATTTTATTGACTGCATTACAATTTGCTAAAAGGGATGTGTGTGCCAGAGTGTGTGTGTGTGTGTGTGCGAGGCAAGCAAGTTGTGAATTTGCATATGTGTGGAATAGGCAGACATCTGCTCCTCATTGGGGATGTGGCTTTGATTTATAGGCCATCAGCTCATGTGTCTAGTCTGTAAAATGAGAGATTATTTCGAAAACAGGGAAATTATTCGGCGGAGTGAGTGAGTTTTGGGCCAAGACTCAGAAATGCATTGAACCGTAGGCGGATGGAGCGTTTAGAAACTAAGTGATGAAATCTGATAGCACAACTACAAAATCCTCAGTGACACAGCCCACAGCTGAAATGCGATGCAGGTGCAATGTTAGAACAAGCCACGCAGCCAATGGACTAGACAATAGACCCAAGTAAACAAATATCTACAGATGTGCATGAGTACGTAACTTCAACAGCAGGTTACCAAGGTAAGGCTAGCTTTGAGTCTATCAAAGTGCTGCATGGAAAACTCAAATGTATCTTTTTCTGTTTGACCTGAGATCAACAAATCCCTTGGAACAATAAGCATACGTGTTTCGGGCCAACTTCTAAAAAGTGCACTCTGCAAACTTTCACAGATTATCCAAATAATTTCCTTTCCTTAAATTAAATTGTAGGTTTCAATTCAACTTGTTCCCGAAATTGAAAGCACATATGAAGTAGTGGTCAGCTATGTAGTTGCTGACATCAAACATCCTACTCGAAAGATTGTCGTTAATCAATGTCTGTCGGACTGCTGCCCCAAAAGGTGACAGTGCAACATTTGGCGAGCAATCTGGCCCAAATGCAGACATTCCAGTACGGACCGGAGATAGGTGGATACACTCAGACAAAATATCAAATGCGTATTTCTTAACTTTCGAATTAATTTTCTATTTGTTTGTTCTATAAAACATTTTAAGTGGGAACATTCAAATAAGTAAGGAGATTTTACACAAAATAAACAATATCTTTTTTTCGATTGTGCAGAGATATATATTTTTGCGTTCTTTAATCATTTTTTTTGCTGTCTCCTATCTCGACCGTCTGCAGGCACGCCACACCCACCGCCTACCGCCTTCCTCATTGCTGCTCAGCGGCAAATGGTATTCCATTTGGCAAATGCAGTCTACAAACGAAGGATTTGAGTCAAAGTGGTCGCAAAGGCGAAAGCATAATGCATAATTACAACAATGGCAGGACGAAGCCAAGGACGAGCCAACGAAATGAAGCGTGCCCAGCCGGGTGACTAGCTGCCAAGGTGGTCAGGGTGAGTGGGTGGGACGGCTTTGTCGCAGAACAGGGTGTTCGCTCGTTGCCAGGGTCTGGCAACTTTATCAGGACATCCGCTTTCAGCGATTTTTAATTGCTATTGTTACAGTTTATTGTTTTATTATGGAGGCCAAGTGAATGAATGAATGGCCAGCAACCAGTGACAGAGACAAGCAGAGAGATAAAGAGAGAGGGAGAGAGAGAGAGAGAGAGAGAGAGAGAGAATGAGAGAAAGAGATTGTAAGACCCAGCAAAATTGAGAAAAAAAGCATGTTACAAATTTCGTTGTGTTTTCTTGTGCCTTACCAAGTTTTTGTTCAATATAAATAAGCAAAGAATTATAGCATTTAATTCCAGTTGGCAGCATGCCAGCCGCAACAGATGCTTTTTAAATGAATATATATGTCGTGCATAAATAATTATTTTTAAGTATGCATGAGTATGAGTGTAGTTGTGAGCATCAAAGTGAGTTTCAGTATGACTATGATTATGAGTGTGAGTTTGAGTATGACCAATAGTTCGACGAAGGCCTTATAAGTGGACCTGGTTCTTTCCTCTTCCGAAACGGCACTTGAAATTTGCGTTACAAATGCCAACAACAAATCATTATACACCAGTTCAGCTGCGTGTGAAGTGTCTTGTTAGTAGGAACTAGTGACATGTTTAGCCAATGGGCGATCCACAATTCGAATTTTATATAATGGGTCTCTAGTTGAGAGTGTCCGACCGAAGACACCCTGACACACCGAACTTTAAGTTGCACAAACATATTGTTTTATTACGCGGCAGATAAGTATCTTATTCGATGTTCTTCATTAATGCAATGCAGGTGCGCTGCACACATAAACACGGCCTTATTCTCATGCGACGTTGACAGCAGGGTATACGAAATGCGTAATAAAAACAGACAAATAAAAAGACTTTGTGGATGTCTGTGGATGTCTTGACGATTTAATGCCCTAAAAGATAAGACTTATGGCGGCTAAGTTATGTTTTTTCAGACGTATCTGGTATAGATTTGGGCTTAGTCCAGCTGAAAACGAATTTGAACCAAATGGTAACAATTATTAGAAGACTTTGCTTATTCAAATGTATATTTTTAATTGACAAGTGCATTAATTAGTATACCGACAATTTTAGGGTATCAAATATGCGCCAATGAATGCGATGTGTGTGCGTGTGTGTGTGTGTACTTATGCAGATGTATACTAGTAAATAAAAATATGCCTAACAAATATAGTGAAATGAAACAGCAAAGTGCACTTCAAAGGCAGTGGCAACAACGGGCAAGAGCCATATAAGAGCCGAAAACATAAGCATAAGTGCTTCTCGTAGGACGACAACAGCGTTAACAACAACAGCAGCAGCACCAGCAACAACAACAACAATAATAAAAACAACAACAGCAGCTGCAGGACCGGGAATACGAGCAGGAAGAGCCGCAAGGACGACGAATGAGAGGACGATGCCAAGTGTGCCACTACAATAATCATAAAAGCGCAAAGCAACAACGACAACAACGACAACAACAACAACAACAACGTGGCAGTGGCACTGAAACAACAAATGACAACAAATGCCTGGGCAGAGGATTTGGAGTTGTCGCACATATTCACACACGCACACCCACACACACACACACACACACACACACACACCCACACACACACACACACATTTGCTCCTTTTTGTGGGTTCACCTGCTCCTGTCTGCTACTGTTCGAGCTTTCTTTAGCTGCAATGCACATGCGGAAATAATGTATTAATCCTGTTGAGGCCATATTTTTATTGCCATTGCTGCTGTACTTAGCCCCCAGGAACCCCTGCACCCGCCCCTGTCCCTGGTTTGTAGCCAATAATAAACCATTATGACAAATGTGTGCGTGTGTGTGTGTGGGTGTGTGTATGTTTGAATCAGCGTCGCTTGTGAGAGCATTAACAGTTATTCTATCTAGGTAATAAACCGAATTCGCCTTACAAATATAAAAAAACAACAAAGTAGTCAGTTCCTTAAAACCTAACCATAAACAAGACTAGCTGAAAGTTTTCATTCAAACTACACAAATCGCATGTGAAACGATTTTATTGTTTAATGTAGAGAGAGGCAAAGAGAATCGAGGTAAGTAGATTATTTATATATATATATATATGCATGTAAGTCACATTCTATGTGGAATTGTTACACACTTTAAACATTGATATTTACTTTGATCTTGCACACTGATCTCATCCACATTCAAATTCAGCGAGAACAGCCTGCTAATTGTAGTAAACTCGCAGATTTACATGACTGGCGTAGATCCTCGACTCGGCTCTCAGTGTATTTATTCATACAAAGCAAAAGCAGCCACCGCCGCAGCAGCAGCAATTTAAAGCACCCTCATAAATATTGCTGCTTGGCGAAGCAACGTTTAATTATTATTACGTATACGCCCCGTTTGACGCATTCGTTGTCTCGATGCACAATGGGCATTATTTATGCAAGTAGCGCTCACTTTTTATACCCTGATACCACAAGAAGAAAAGTATATTCGCTTTGTGCATGCTTTCCGTCTTTTTGAGCGTGGATTGCTTCGACACCCCTCAAGCTAGAGACTTGAAGCATGGAGCATATTCGATTATGCCTCCGCCACACAAAAGTGTTAAATTTAGGACGCTACGTCTATTGGTCGGGCTGGGATATCGATAACAGCGATTATCTTAAATCGATAAAAATAACATATCTTCCACAATTTTAATTTGCTACGTCCCCGAAGATCGGCAATGACCATGCCCACCACACCCTTCATTAAAAAGCTGAAATGTCTGTTTCTTGAACATGAGTTGTAGACACCAAAATTTGAGGGTATATTACCGATTACTCCACTGTCCGCCTCAATAGCCGATATACATAAATACATAAATCGATAAGACCATTTATGTATTTTACCCAGATTGGTAAGCTAACTTCTTGACCACGCCCAGTCACTTCAGAAATAGGAGAGGGTTTATCTCACGCAGATTTAAAGATCTGAATTCAATATTTAAAGGCCACTTCATTGATTGTGCCTTAGTCGAGGCACGCCCATTCATTGTTATCCTGGCACCCCCACAAATTGGTATAACACTGGAATCAGAGAATTCTGCAGTCGGTTACGACCGACTGCAAATTTCTCACTTATTTTTCCTCTGCTGCTGACCAACACTCGCATTAAGGGAGACCGAGAGAGATAGGAAGAGACAGAGAGAGTGAGAGAGAAAGAGACAGAGGAAAATATAGGTAAGCAGCGAGTGGCAGTGGGAGTGAGTGTTGTAAGCCGTGTTTGTCAATGCTGGCGACAATTATGCGCATGTTGCCGGCTTAAGCAGCCATTGTTCCTTTAGATGCTTTTTCATAAATTTAAATACAAAACATATTAAGTTTTATTGCATGTGGCTTAAGTTGTTGCCTTTGTCGCTTTGTTGTGTCATTCTCCTCCTCGGCTCCCTGCTCTGCCACGCATACGTACATTTGTATACTTATGTCGAAAATCCAGTGCGAAATTTAGTAACCCGCATGTGTTATGAACTGCAGTAGAGCATTAGCCAAAGCAGAAGGTGGAAGAGGGCTGATCGTCGTGAAACTTCTGCTTGTTTTGGGGGATTCAAATTTATGCCCTTTGCTGTGGGTTTCTTTAATTATGTGTTGTAAAGTGTGTAAAACCCCTTAAGCGGATAATGGATGGTACAATAAAGTACTTGTACATAAGCATATGACACTATGCCGAGGATAATGGACTGAATCAACAACAAACTCACAAGTAAGTAATATTCTACATAAGAAGTTCCGCTATTGTTGTTTCTTTTGATAGATTGATGTATAGCTAAATCCACATATGTATATCTATGTATATCTAAATATATCTATATCTTTATCTATATCTATATCTATATCTATATCTATATCTATATCTATATCTATATCTATATCTATATAGATATATCTATATCTGTATCTATATCTTTATCTATATCTATATCTATATCTATATCTATATATCTATATCTATATCTGTATCTATATCTATATCTATATCTATATCTATATCTATACCTATATCTATATCTATATCTCTATCTATATCTATATCTATATCTATATCTATATCTATATCTATATCTATATCTATATCTATATCTATATCTATATCTATATCTATATCTATATCTATATCTATATCTATATCTATATCTATATCTATATCTATATCTATATCTATATCTATATCTATATCTATATCTATATCTATATCTACATCTATATCTATATCTATATCTATGTCTATGTCTATGTCTATTTTTATGTCTATGTCTATGTCTATGTCTATGTCTATGTCTATGTCTATGTCTATATCTATATCTATATCTATACAGATCGTAGTCGTTGCACCGCAAGCACTTGTAACGGTGGTGCACCATTTTGGTTGCCTCGCATCCATCGCATTTTCCATTCTGTGTAAGCCAATCAACTATCGCCTATATTCACCATGCCTTAAATATTCCTGTTTTAATATGCTACATACGTTCCGCTCTGTTTTTGATATTTTTCAAAATTAAGAATTGATTTTATGACTGACTTCCAGACTATTCTCAGAATGAATTTCACTTTACAAAGAACAGAACTGTATTAACTGTGATATATATCAGTCATTATGACTGTAAATAAGATTGTATTTATTGCCGCAACTAAACGATAATAATAATTAAGCTAGATTAAATGAAGAGGCTTTCTTTTAAATGCAATTATATTCCTAATCATATCAATCAAGAGGATGAAAGCTTTAATTATTGGTTGCTGGCTCTTTCACTCTCCTCAATTTCCAATATGCATTATTTAATGTTAATTGACTTTGATCAAAAGAGATAAAACCGTCCGATAATGAGCGATTATATTCCACATATAGCAATATAATTATATTGCTTTCTCTCTCTCTGTCTCTCTTATCTTCCTATCTTATCCATATCTATCGCTGTTTCTGCCTCTCCACATGTGGGTCAACTACACAGATACTCACACACGTGTGCGCAATAATCCCTGAAGCTTAAAATAATAAATCGTAATCGAATGAAGATAAGTTTTTTGTATGTATGCAAAATGCTTTGGCTAAAATAATTGAACTTAAAATCATGGTGAGAGAAGGAATAAATTCAGGTATCTATTGAAATTGATATGTCGACTTGTTTATTCAAATCCGATTGTTATTATAAATATGTTCCTCTTTTAACATATGTTTGTCTATAACTATGTATGTCTAAGTACACCCGATTTTTTAAGTAAGCTTAGACCACTTTACATTGATGCCGGAATCCCAACTAAAAAAAGATATATTTGCTTGCGGCATTTTTAAAGAATTTGCCTTAACTTTTAGTGCAGCGCCATTTGGCATGGAGTGCGATTTTATTTTGCAACAAATTAAGTTAATGGCATTTGAACAAAAGTCCAGTCAATCAATAGCAGCCGCTAAATAAAATGACAGATGACCCAAAATTGTGGTGGTATCATATTTTATACATCACGTGTCAGTAGTGCATGTAGTGCACCAGTAGTGCATGCTGAATACATATTGTATGAATATATATTGAATATGGGATACATAAATAAATGGCTATGGCATTCAAATACAAGTGACACTCATTTAGTGGGAGGCAATTGGTTGAATCGAATCAAATCGAATCGAGTCCAGCTTGTTGTAGGACAATGTGAACAATATTTTTGTGAACGTCCACCACGATTGTTATTAATGTTTGTCAATGTTTTCCCCGTGACTTTCATGTTCTATACCAATTATCTAATCCACGACATTTTATATTTAAAGTACTTGTCCAATGCAGCTCAAGTGTATTGCGTCAAATTCAATCCTTATAACTGCTTAGATGACAGGACTGCTTCTTGTCGTATACAAACAGGTATTTTTCTTCAATCTGATTCCGAAATCTGTACGGAAATACTTTTGGGGTAGCAGAATCTACTTTCCTAAAATTTTCACATTTTATCAATATTAAGTCAGATATATTTAAATGCCAATTTGAAGGCTAGATCTTTGCGATTGTTGATCTTATTGCTATCGGTAATCGATGTTAATCGATACTGGCGAAACGGGGTCAATTATCGATCAAATGAAATAAACTTGACCTGCTTATGAAATCTGAAGTCCCTTTCATTTATAGTCTCTGGTCTCACGGTTAAGTCGACTTTTTTGGTTCAGGGCATAGAAATCATCATCAACACATCGTGTGGAATTCAGATCATTCAAATACCATTTCTAACCCACACGCATCCTTCACACTTATTAAATACACCCAAATAATAATACACCTACTAAAATTTGATAAGCCACTTTCTACATATACATTAAACATTTAAACATTAAGTGCACAATTGAAGCTTTTAAGCTTTTAATTTCCATCTAGTCTCTGTAAATAAATAAATAAAAATATTTTTATAATTTATTGTACCGAACGACTTCCCTGTGAGTTGCGCAAAAACTTTAATTTCGTTTTATTTTTTATTTACTTTCCATGTGTGCTAATTTAATTAAAATGCTTGAGTATATTTATTCATGCATTCAGTGAAGCTGACTTGTATCTGCTTGTCACATTTAGTTAACTAGTTTCACACTCCAAATCACACATGCTTTGACTTTGTCTTTCCTTTCCTTTTCCTTTTCCCCTTTCAATTTTAGCAGCTTGCTTGTAAACATTGAGCTATACAAGTTAATTTCCATTTTGGTGAAAAATTAAGAACGCCACAAAAAAACAATGTGTGGTAGAAGGTACATGGCGGGAGGCGCCGCGTGCTTAGTTAGTTAGTTGGCCCCTTCTGGATCACCCCCACATTTTAGCTGGTATTGTAGCTGGACTTGGCAGCTGGAGCTGTTGGTTGTCCTTTCATTTCTGGCCTGGTCTGGTTGTCATGGTCAGCTTCGTTGCTTTTGTACAATATTTAAAAATTCTTTTGTGCTGCGTTTATTTCTTGTTCATTGCCGTATTCGCTTGGTGCGCTCTTGTTTTTGTGCTCGCTGGCGCATTTTCATTTAGTTTGCATTATGTTTTAAATTGCAGCACTTGGGGCAGGACTCACACACATACAGAGCGAGAGAGTGAGACAGGGAGAGAGAGGGAGAGAAAGGGGGGAAAACTTAATGAGCTTCAGCGAAACGTGTTGCGCTTTGTCCCTCTGCATACTTTCGCATCATTCTCGGAGCACAGCGTATTTGTGTGCGTTCTGTGTGCGGTTTTCCGGATTTTTGGCTACACCATCACTAAGCAGTGAGACCACCAGCACCATCAGCACCATCAGCACCGCCAGCACCACCGACAGCGCCAGAAACGCGCTGTCGACTGGCTGACATCAGAAAGCATCTTCATTTGCGCATGCTGCGGATTTTAAAGTGCTTGTCGGCGACACAAAGACGAGTCCTTGCCCACGTCGCGACGTCTACACTTAAGTCGCTGGAGCCCTTTTAGCGACGTTCAGAGCAGGCAGCTTATGTCAACATGCGTGTAAACGTACTTTAAGCATATCATCAAATAAATAACAAACAATAACTTGAACGCGAAATCCAGCAGTGGATTTAGCGAACGATATAAATTTCTATTCAAGGGGCAAAACATGTGTAAGCAGAGCACACAAACGCAAACAGGCTAAGAGTGGGACGGATGGAGGGAGCGAGGGAGAGAGGAAGAGGGTGAACGGGAGAGAGAGTGAACTAGCTCAAAGTATCGTTGCAAAATCGTAATAATATCACGCATAACTGGTGAGTCTCATACGGATATGTTGTTGAACAACAAATGCTTTGATACAATGATACAATTACTGTTCTTTCGACCGATCGTTCACATGGCAGATATAAGCAGTAGCAGTAACTGATGAGCTTAGTAAAAATAACTCCTTAATCAAAATAGAGAGCAACTACTAATCCTGATGAGCAAGCAAACCTGTTGAATTTCGCACGGATATCATGGTAAATATGCAGGACTTTTGGCAGCTATATTGCCATATCGAAGCGGCTGGTGATACTAATCAAGATTAATGCGTTGCAAACTTCACATCAAAATTAGATATACCCGGCAAGGGACTTTAAGGCATTGCTTGTGGAAATCGGCTTAGTTTTGACAAAGTCATGCAAAATTAGTACGTTTCAATGGGCGAGAAAATAAAATAAATTGAAGCTCGTACAAAATAATACAGCAATGATTATCTCCAAATCAATGAAATAGAATTATTGAGATTTGAATATGCAAACAGCTTTTGTGACACTGATTTTAGACATCGAATGATGATCCAAATGATCCCAAAACAAGCATGAAAACAGTCCTCGCTCAGATGTGCTTATGAAGTTGCATACTTATACATTTATATATCCATACATACATATTTATATCTACATATTTACGTATGTATTTTACGCATATACAGTTAACGTAGCGGAAGTCATAAACAATTTTTATGTTTTCACATTTCAAGTGAAATTCATTTCGCGTTTTTGTTATGGCTGCTGCGCTTTATGGATTTCTTCTTCAGCTGCTGCTGCTGTTGTATCTGCTCCTGCTTCTGTTTCTGCTGCCTTTTCTTACATGACCACAATATATAGCCATCCATGGGCCATATAACTGCTCGTAAGTGTGTGTGCGTGTGTGTGTGTGTGTGTGTTAGAGTGTCGCTGTGTGTGTAGACTGTATCTGCTACAAAGTGCGCGTATGCTGCTGAGAGCATTTTTAGCCGACTTCGAATTCGAATTCAATTGTGAGTGGAGTTTAGTTGAGGTAAGTTTATTTTAGTTCAGCTCGCAGCTTTTGCCAGGTGAAGTTTCAGCTAAAATCGCGTTTACTTTATTGAACTCGCACCTGTGACACCTGCCACTTGGCGCCTGCCATCTGCTGCAGCCAAAAAAAAAACGTGTAAATTGCATTTTATGCCAAACGAAAATAAAAGTGCCGCGCAGCAACAACTTTTGCCACGCAGCAATTCAACGGCTCGCAAGTAGCTTAAAATTAACAATTTTACCACTTTTTTTTTGCGCTCACAAGCAAATTTGTTTTAGCCCTACGGAAAAATGTACACTCAGAAAACAATGTACTCTGGTATTTGTCAAAAGCAAGTCTGCGTTTTCGGTGAATGCCTGAAATGTGTTTTAAAATAACATAAATAAAATTCCTACATGTTTTTTGATATTTTATAGACATATTTAAATTTGCATCTCAATAATACAAATAAAAGTTCGTACATATTTTTCCAAGTGCACCCACACACATACACACGTACACACACACATAGCCACACTCCCGCCTCAACATGCGCTGCAAGTGGCAACCACTTAAGGTTAGAGCATAATTTTTGCGTCCCAAATTGATGCCCGTAATGAGCTTAAATGGCTCATGACACATATTCGCCTGTGCACGGCGCCAAACCCAGCAAACGAAGCAGCTCCTCAGCATTATGAATTTGCCTACAGTTTTTTGGCAATTGGCTCGACTCGGCGTGGCTTTTTATTGTTGTTGTTTCTGCTGCTATTGCCATTTCTGGTTCCCTTGTCGCCTGTCCGTTTAATATGTGGCACTCTGCTTACCGTATCTGCCTCACTTCCTGTACAGTGTACAAGTGTGCAGTGCACACCTTTAGTGGCTGTTGCCATTTCAAAGCTCACTTTTTTAATCGCCCGCTCTTTGCTGGCTCAGCATTTGAGTGGTATTAATTTGGCTGCCCTACCGCTGGCTAGGCCAACTGACTATTTGGCCACGTTACCGCAACAGCGACTTTGGATTAAACAAAGAATTCATAATAGAGAATCAGTCAGTCATGATAAGCTTTACTTTTCCACCAGCCATTGTGATTTAATTATTGCTTCAGCTGGTTATGCTATTATTTCACTATTACCCAGCAAAACTCGGAGCCGGACTTAACTTTGCTTAGCCGAATTCTGACTTACGAATTCTTGATCGAGCCATGTCCAATAAGAGACGAAGGATGCTTGGCAAATAAATATTTTACTTTTGTAGTGTAAAATGGGATTACACCAAAATTTGTTTTGCTTCGGGCTCATATAAAGTTTGACATTAGCATTCTGTAACCCGAACTTATTTTTATTATATATTTTATTTCGATGATACAGTAAATAATACACACGAAATAAATAAATTAAATATATCAAAGATGCAGTAAACAGAATATAATTTTTGTGTTTTAAGTAACAAAACTTTGCGTATTTGAAGTGCGTGGCATATTCGGCGTCTCGATGAATATTTGCCGCCGCCATTCATTTTTGTTGCTCTGCCCTGAGCCAGCTGCGATAAGACGAGCTTGTATTATCTGCCTGATGGCATACACACACACGCACGCATTTCGGTCTAATTGGTTTGGTTGCGTTCGATTTGAAATTCGATTAAAAGCCGCCGCGACACGATTACCAATTCCTGCACCTATTCCCCGAGCCAATTACATTGGCTCCCTGCGATACACGACGCAACGCAGAGAGAAGCATCAGCAGCAGCAGCAGCCGCAGACAATGCGTCTTATGTAGCACCCGGGATGAAAGCCAACCAACGCCAGCCAGCTCTGGACCAGAAATTGGCGAGCAACAGGATGAAGCAGGGGAGCCAGACGGCGGCAATGGATGCTGCATTTTAGGCTTAATCGTTGTCCTGGCTGACAAGGATACAATTGCGATTTTCTGCTCTTTTAGGTTGAGCATTTGAGGAGAATTGACGACGGGTCTGCTGGTCGGCTGGTTGGCTGGCTGGCTGGTTGCCTGGATTGTTGCCTTAAGCGCCAGCCAAAATACCTGGGCACATTTTGTTTATTTCGATTTCATTCCATGGACAGTGGACACGGGACAGTGGACACTGGACAATGGACAATGAACAACGGCCACTTGCGGTCAGCCACGCGGCCGCATCGACGCGTCGTTGCAGTAATCAATTGCATGCGGCTATTTTCGAGGCGACACGGCCAGCCAGCCAAAAACAACAGCAACAACAACAACACACCGAAGCAAACGAACGGTGAACAATGTATTGACGATGACAACGCTCGGCATTACCTGTCGCCTCTCATCCCCCACCACAGAAGTTACCCGATGCTGCGACCTCAAATGAAATATTCAACGATGCAAATTGCAACAAGCAGGCGGGAAAAAAGAAAGAGATGAAGAAAGCTTTGAATGAGTTTGCCCAAATAGCAGGCACCCTCCCAGCAGCTGTGATATTCACAAGCACAAATGTTGGTCTTCAAGCTACGACAACCCGCAAGAGATGCTCTTAAAAATACTCTGAAATACCAGGCGACATATTGATATCGTTGGATCTGTTCCACTTATTGGCAAATGAACATTTCAAACTAAATCGTCAATTGAAGCTGATCAAGAACATGTGCATACCTCACGGGAACTTTGAAGCAAATATACAGGGTAGTTTGGGGCCGAGCAGCGAAAGATGTTGAGCGAATCGGAAAATACGCAGAACGACCAAAGGCAAGTCGTAAAGTAATTAAAGAAAATGCATGAGAGTAAAGCTGGCTTATTGTTGTCGTATACTCAATGCTCAATACTAAATGAATGCCAGCGAAATTGCAAGTGAAAGCTTCGAAAACTGAAACACAAATGAAATCCAAAAGTTCGTGGTTGAGGCAATCAGGTGCGTTTGGGACAGCCATAAGGGCAACGAGAATTCGGGGCTCATATTGTGAATATAAATGCAGATCTTACACGATGTGTTAATATTTATAGGTGCCCATGAAATGCAGATGCAGTTGAATTGAAGTCTTCGAATCTGGCAATTAGTAGATCGATGCAACTAAGGATTATTATGAGTGCAGGCAATCAAGGAAATTGATTTCGTATCCATTTATATTGCTCGTGAGTAAAACACGTTTAATTAGAGCTCAAATTAGTCGAGGTGATCAGACAAGGGACTCGCAAGCCAACCAATTCAATTTATTAACATGCTGACATGCATTTTCCCATATAGCGTAAATCTACGTTTACATTATTTTTAACTTTTTATGGTGACAATAAAGACAATGAAATGAATGCCTTTTATTTTCTGTCGCTTGGGTGTCCTATTCTTTAGGGGTGGTACTTAATAATAAAATGATCACAGCATATTTGCACATGCTATGAATGCACTCAATGTGCACCCTCGAAATAATCAGAGAAGTCAAGTTTTCAATTAGGCTCATTACCTAACAACAGTCAAAGTCACAGACCCATCAAAAGGTGAACTTCAATGGGAACGGATAGTTATATCCTTTCTAAGTGGCGTCGTCGTCCTTGGCAACCATGCTATTAAAATTTAAAAAAATAAACAAAAAACAAAATAAAAATCCACAAGTGAGTGTGTGGGTGTGTGTGTGTGTGTGTGGGTGTGTGTTTGTTTGTGTTTGTTTGTGTTTGTGTTCGTTTTCAGGCACCGCCTGATGACAGTGCAACGAGGTGACGGCGATTAAGCGAACATAAATCAAGCAACGACAAGCGATTGGCGGCAGGAGGTGCCATGGGTAGCTGGGGGCTATCGGGGCTATCGGGGGAGTGTGGCGCAAGTAGAAAGGGAAACGATGTTTGCCAATGGAGATGGCAAAAGTTGCAGTCGCATAAATTAATCAGCAATGTTGCTCGTAATCGTAACAAATTGTTATTAATTTTCTCGCCATTTTGCCAGCTCATAATTAAAGTAGCGCATTTGTGTGTGTGAGTCTTTTTGTGTGTGCTACGTGTGTGCGATGTATCTGCGATGTGTGTGCGATGTGTGTGCGATGTGTATGTGTGCAAATAAGTGTCGTGTAAACGATTGCAATCCAAAGCAATCAGTGCGTAAGCAATACTATCAATTGTGCAATGGAAAGCCATAGTGCTGCCGATGGAAATGTAGCCATTAAATCAACAGAAGGAAATATCACACACACACACACAAACACACACACACACACCCACACACAATCATACAACAGGAATACGTAATTAAGATCGATTATAATGCTGCCGTTGGCTGCAGCTCAGCTTAAATCACTTGGAGCCTGCGCATTAAAAATAGTCAAGCAGTGGCAAATAAAATTAAATAAATTGATCATCGCTAGTAACAGTGCTGAAAACAGCACTATATATATGGATATATATATATGTATATATATATATATGTATATACACAAATAGATGTGTAAATATTTCAATTTGAATGAGTTGACGTGGGCAAGGGAAAGTTTTGCGGCATTGGGGGAGGCCGAGGTGCGAAAGTAGGTTGGCAACTGCTGGTGTACACAAACCAAAAGAAGACTTAATAAATTACAAGCAATAAGAAAGTTTTTCATTCATAAGCGATGCGCTTAAAATGCTTTGCAGCATACAAAACAAACTACAAACTTAATAGCAAAACAATGAGCTCCTTTGCCAGAGTATAAACAATTGCTAGTTCTATGCGTCTGCCACATGAGACATTCAATGTGTGTGGGTGTGAGCTGGTGTGTGTGTGTGTGTTTGAGAGTGTGAGTGTGCATGTGTATGGCGGTTGCGAACGTAACGACCATCATTTGTTGCAAAATGATGTATAATTTAATACCCGCAAAGCTAACTCCCAAATGGCAGTTGCTCCTCTCGCTCTTTGTATGTGTGTTCGAGTGTGTGTGTGTGTGTGTCTGTGTGTTGTGTGACCTCCAAAACAAGCCAAAGCCAAGCAAAGTCAACGCGCACTTGTACACAGTGCAAACACACTCGCACACAGAGGCGAGCCCTCTCTCTCTCTCTCTCTCTCTCTCTCTCTCTCTCTCTCTCATCTCTCTCTCTCTCTCTCACTCACTCTCTCCCTCTCTCTCTCTTTCTCTTTCGAATACAATTCTCATACAGTCGTCAGCCCGCATCCGGCGTCTGGGTTTTGTGACTGCGGCTCCATCCTCGCCTCCGCCTCCGACTCCGCCACGGACCACTAACGCGTCCCCAATGGCCAGCCAACAAAAACCGGTCATGTGAGTGTATAAAAAAAGGCATTGTAACCAGCAACAACAGCAAAAGCTACAACAACAACCAAAAAAAAAAAATAAACCGAGCAGTCCGTGCATTTAGTAGGAAGCCGTCGACGACACGTCGTCGCTCTTTGTTTGCCTGTCGTTGCCGCCGCTGCTGCTGCTGCTGCTGCTGCTGCTGCTGCTGCTGCTGCTACTGCTGCTGCTGCTGCTGCTGCTGCTGCTGCGAACTGAACTGGAAGCTAAAAGCTAAAAACCGAGAGCTGAGTGCCAAGAGAAACGCGGGAGTTTGGCTAACGCGCCCGGCGGTTGTTTAACTCGAGTGCTGCACATAATTCATGTGTCCACTTGCTATTTTTCGTTGGTGCTGATGTTTTTGTTGTTGTCGCTGCTGATGTTGTTGTCGGGCGACATTGTTATGCTGGCCGTGTAAAAACGCCAAAAACAAAAGCGAAGCCCAAAAGCAAACGCAAACGCAAACGCAAAACTCGCCCCATAACCCCACACACTCGAAAAAAATATGTGTATTCTTTAGAATGGAGAAAAGCATTTTCCTATTTCTAATTTTTCTGTTTTTCCCAACAAGGATCATATTTGCTACGAGCTTAGCACTTTATATAAGGATATAGATAATAATTAAATTATTAATTATTAATTAAATAATTAAAATTCGAGCAATGCGAAATACATAAATGAATATTCATAATTACGGTTTTTTGTTTCTCCGAGTGCAAAACCAGACAATTTGAGCACAATGCCAAAAACGTGGCTCAAAACGTGGGAGCTTATATGCCACTATTAGTGAGTGCCTTCTGCGTGTGTGTGTGCGTGCGTGTGTGTGTGTGTGTGTTTGTCACACACCCGGACACAAAATAGATTACTCAGTGCCGCGGCACTCCATCACATCAGGTCCGAGCCGACACCCACGCGTACCACAGCCAACTCCCAACTTGAACTGGCTTGCAAGGTGCCTGCCAAACTGACTCCACAAATGGGGGGAGGGGGGGGCTGAGAGTGGGAGTAAGTGATCAAAAAGTAGCACAGCGAATAACACGCTTCATGATATGATAACCATAATGCTTAGTTTGGTATGAAATCTATTCCAAATGTAGAATTCTCCCAATCGAAAGTCAAATGAAAAATAATTGATGACTGATTGACTGATTTGATTGATGTATTGAAATAACCAGTTAAAATTAATTAACGAACTCTTGTTCATGTTCTGCTTTGCCAAGTCCGAAACTATCGATAAATATCGATAAATACTATAAAGTCCTTTTATTTATGTAATTATCTTAACGCCCCAAGATTACAACTTATAAGTTATTGCGCGATTCACAAGTGAGATGAGTAAAATAATTCAAATGATCAAATGATAATAAATAATAATGTTCAAATATAAAATAAATTCATAGACTTCCCCATAAGAAAATATACGTAATATACACATATACATATTATGTATATTTTCAGATAAATTCTTTACTTGTAAGCAAACGAGTTTATTTATTTATTTTTTCAATTTAGTTGCGGATTTGTGAATGTTTATTTATAATGCTATGCAATTGTAGAGGATAATACTTTTTGCGGATGCGAATATGTTTGCACACTGATGGCGATTCAGTAAGCTTTCGTTGTGCTCTCTCTCTCTCTCTCTCTCTCTCTCTCTCTGTCTCGCTCTCATCACCACGCAGTTCGATTGGTGTCTGCATAATTTAAACTCTTCCCCGCCAATTTGCGAGCCCCCAAACCCAAAAGGGTTCGCACACAGATGGAAAGGCGTGCGGGTTCAGTTGGTTGCGACAAACGCGAGAAATAAATAAATTTCACCGTAAGGTGGGGCATTGTGGGCTCCTGATATTCAGATATTGCTCCGGCTATCCCTTGCCCCGCACTTCCGCGACTGTCAGCAGCAACAGGGCAGCCAACAAAACATTCAAGTGACAGCAAAGTGCATTTTCACACATGTCACACAAGAGAACCGCGTCGCCTCGCCTCACCCCTTTCCAGCACCGCCCCACCGCGTCATCCAGCTGCCAAGTGTGGCAAGCATAATTTATGGCTTGGCGTTTATGGCTTTATAGCATGCGTTTGCCCCACGCCGTTGCCATCGCTATTGCCATCGCCATCGCCATCGCCATCGCCCGCTGCTTACTAATAGGCGTCTCCATTTGCAGTGCTAACGGGGCAACTGGAGCCCCCTTAAACAGTGCCCCTCTCGCCAGTAAGCCCTGCAGCACCACGCATCATGCCAATCAATAATATTTTTATATACTAGCAGTGCCGCGCTTTGTCTAATACTCTTGACTGCAATATTTTTGGCTGGCTGCTTTTAAGCTATTGACTTTAACACTTCTTTTTTGTCTTTCTTTCTCTCTTTCTCTTGTTGGGCCAATTTATGGCTCGGACCAACAAACACATCAGGAGACTTACGTCGCTAATGCATACATACGAGGTGTGTTCAAAAAGTATCGCGAATTTTGAATTTTCGCGGGTTACGTATATTCGAATTTCGATTTTTTTGTAGCGTTATGTTGGTACTCATGTCTCTCACTTATGCCGACAAGCTCGGCCATTTTGAATGTTCACTTAATTGTTGAGAGCTGCTTTGCTTGCACGTGTTTTGGATCGTCTTCGATTTTTGCCTATTCAAAAAAATGAGATGATTGAGCTTTGGTTTCCACGTCGTAACCATAAACCCACGATTCGTCACCAGTTATGACCCTCTGGAGCAAATTTGGGTCGTCGCGGACAGAGTCCAACATCTCATTAGCAATGTTCATGCGATGCTCTTTTTGGTCGCAATTGAGCAATTTTGGTACGAATTTCGCGGCGACCCGTCTCATGCCCAAATCATTGATAAAAATCGAGTGGCATGAGCCAATCGATATGTCTAGCTCCTCAGCAACTTCTCTAACGGTGATTCGACGATTGGCCAATACCATTTTCTCCACTTCATTAATTTTTTCGTCTGTTGTTGAAGTGCTCGGGCGTCCGGCACGCTCTTCGTCGTTCATATCTTCTCGGCCTTCTGAGAACATTTTGTACCACCGATAAACGTTGCTTCGGTCCAAGGTAGCTTCTCCGTATACCACAATCAACATTCGGATTGCATCCGCGCACTTAATTTCGTTTTTCACACAAAATTTGATACAGGTTCTTTGATCCATTTTTTTGAATAGGTAAAAATCGAAGACGATCCAAAACACGTGCAAGCAAAGCAGCTGTCAACAATTAAGTGAACATTTAAAAATTCGAATATACGTAACCCGCGAAAATTCAAAATTCGCGGTACTTTTTGAACACACCTCGTATATGTACATATATACGTAGATGTACATGAACATTCATGTATCTCTGTGAATGTTCCGCATATTTATGACTAATGCACCTAAACAGCTGGGAACGATTGTTTGAGTTGGAGTTCGTCGCATGTATTAAAAGGACAGCTTATAAAAGAAATTTAATAATAGCAAATAAAGGAAATTCGCCTCATACCGCATAGCCCTGTTATAACTATCGATTACTTGCAGTGATTAACTAAAGCTAAGAACACAGTCAGAGTCACAGCCTCTGATATACGAGGCTGTCACAGTTACTATTGCCACTTATGGAAATATCGGCATGTCGTGCAATGAGGATGCCACCTCAGTCGATACCTACTCAAATACTCAAATGGGCAGCAAATGAATCTAGTGAGCTTTGACGTCTGCTTTTTGTAAAAGTAAAAGTCATTCCGAGAATAGTCTCGAAGTCAGTCACAAGACCAATTCTTAATTTTGAAAAATATCAAAAACGGAGCGAACCGTAAGTAGCACATTAAAAGAGGAATATTTAAGGCGTGGTGAATAAAGGCGACAAATAATAGACTTACGCAGAATGGAAAAGCATTGGAATATAATTTGCGATGGCTGCGAGGCAACCAAAATGGTGCACCACCGTTACAAGTGCTTGCGGTGCAAGGACTACGATCTGTGCGCCGGATGCTATGAGAATAAGGTGGAAACGGGTACTCATAGCAGCAGTCATCCGTTCCAGTGCCTGCTGGATCGTGCTGCACGCGAGCTATTCTTTGCCGGCGAAGAGATACCGGAGCTGCTGGCCGAGAGCTTCACTTGCCCCTTCTGCGGCAAGATGGGGCACACCGACAAGGAGCTGGTGCAGCATGTGCAGACCAAGCATCGCAAGGACTCCACGCCGGTCATCTGTCCCCTTTGCGTCGCCGCATCCGTGGTGCGCATACCACCTGTCAACAATTTGGCTTGTCACGTCTCAATAAAACATCCCAATGGCCTTCTCCATTCTTCGGCTGCAGATGGTGCTTCTTCTGAAAGCAGCCTCGAGTTTTGCGGAAGCCTTCCATTGGAGACGGAGTTCTTCAGTCCAAGCGAACACGAACCGGATTCATTGTCAGCAGAATTCAACTCCCTCAGCGAGATTGACTTTGACTCATGGCAGCCTCTTCCGAACATCGCTTCAGAACCGGGCCTTGGCCCCATTGAAGAGGACTTCGCCGAATTTGATTTTAATTAAGGGATCTGGCATTTATCCCATATGAAGAATTGCTTGCAGCTCTCTTCAGAACTCATTTTCATTTAATCATTCATTCATTCATTCATTCATTTATTCACTCAATGCTGCACATACCCACGCCCCATAGAAAATACTGGGAAACTGGTTTCACAAAATAAATAAAAGGCGTCGGTAAATAAAGTCGTTGTGCGTTTATCCACAGAAGGTCAAACAGACACGGCTGTCAATGCCGATCAAGAACACATATATATAAAATTTATATATACATAGGGACAGCATGTCCGATATATATATGTATATAGAAATTGATTGTTGGATTGATGTGCACAACTTAATTAAAAGAATTTAATTAACTATCAACTTATTAATAGTGGAAAATGGTATACATATAAATTTCGTCATTCGTGTAATAGATGTGTTTGTATATATTTCAAGGATACACACATAGCTACCTATAATCACATGAATGATGATGTGTGAAGTAGCTGGCTCTTGAACAAAAATGAGTCTTAGAAACTATAGAAGCGGTCAATTATCTAGTCAATCACTTGATAAATGGACCTGCTACGCAATTGACCCGAAGCAAACTCCATCAGACGGGGTGGGCTGGAGTGGGTGGGGAGTGGGGAGGTGCAATCGAAAGGGACAATTGGGGACAAAGGCTCGTCACATTAGGCGTTGCCCTTCCATGTGCTTTGAGAAAGGTTCGAATTTGAATTTGGGTTCGGTTCGAGGCTCGTTTACCCTTTTTAAGTGCCAAATTACCTTAGTGACCAGGAAACGCGTTGTGAGCTCTTTGGAGTTGTTGTTATTGTTGGTGCGACTGGCTGTTGCGTCGTTCTCTTGATTAATTGCTCAGCCGATGGCGCCTGGTCACGTGTCATGTGTCAGACTAATGCTAATGTCACAACTCACTGCTTGCAACATCACCCAACCAACCCCCTATCCAGCTGCCTGGCACCCACCGACTGTTTTGTGCTTTTGTACAAATTTTTGCACAAAATTATTGTTGACATTTGTAATAAATTTACAAATTGAAAATGAACACTTGCATTTAATTCGACTCAATGGCGACGAGCCTGTCAAATCATCAAACGTGTGTGTGTAAGCAAAATTGAAATTTGTCCTTCTGTCAGACAATCTGCTCTCCTTGTCTGCACTCCTGCCCTTATCGCTCTGGGCAAAATAAGTGCGCAGCAAACTGGAAAATTTTTTGGTCATTGTGTCAATTTAGTGGGTGCTACAAAGAGAGAGAGAGAGAGAGACACAGAGTCGGGGAGTGTGTGTAAAGTGACCCAATCAAAGAATTGTGAATGCTGGCAGCATTGCAGCACTGTAAAATTAATTAAATTTGCAATTTGTTAGTTGCTGCTACTGCTGCTCCTTCTGCTGTTTGTGTCATTAAACATTAATGCACATGAAAACAAGCACATTGCATTTTCAACTGGTGTTTAAACATTTCACACGTGAATACGGCACGCAATAAGCTCTTTAAATCGATCACTTTTACAGCTAACAGACACACACACACACACACACACACAACATTGAAACCATTGCCAACCCCTCGGTCAACGTTTGGCTATTGGCCAATGGCAACTTCCGTTTCCGTTAACAAATTTGCGCGACATTGACAACAGTTGGCGGCCGACTCCTGTTTCCAGGCATTCAGGCATCCAGCTGCCAAATCAGCAAAATGTGCATCTTTTTTTTGTGTATTTCGAAGGTCAAGTTCCACTTTTGTGGCTATAGCGCTTAAGACAATATTCATTATTGTCCTTACCTCGAACTGCTCCTTATCGATTGTGTGTGTGTGTTTAAATTGGATACATTCAGATTTGTTGATATTAGATGAGGCTCCTACATGAATTGCCTGCATCAAGCAGATAACAGCTCCAGTTAGATTTGCGCCGGGTAAGATCATTTGATTCAGCGTTACGGATGCTGTGGCACTCTATAATTCTTAATAAAAAACAGACACACACATTTCAATCTTTCACATGAGAAATGTGCTGTTCGCCGAACCAATTTATGATATTCGTTAAAGTGGCAAAAAACACGAACGCAATTGCTATACACGCAAACAGTAAAGCAGCAAAAAACAGAAACAGTCAACAGACAAAAACAGGTCGGGCTCCGGGCACAGCAGGGGCGAACGGTGGGGGCGTGATTCTAACAAAAAAGGAAGCTGCAAAATGCGCTGCAACAATGACAAAAAAAAAAAAAGAAAAAAAACACAGCTGAGCTGTAGTTACATAGTTCTGTTCTCGTCATACTAGAAATAGGTACACAGACTTCCCAAGTTGTACCCAAAGTATTTTGAAAAACCTCCATATCGATTTTGAAGCTCAGTTTAGGGATTGAGTGTGTATTTGAGTTGTCCGATCAGGATTTCTGCTCTCGGCAGCATACTAAATTAGATGGGAACTTCAAAAATAAATCATCCTGTAGTAATAATATTTATATCGCATGCTGGAATCCATATGGCAGGTGGAAACCACGAAAAAAATCACATAAATATGTTGCAAATAAATCCAGCCGAATGGGTAATAATTTAAAATAGCTGTTTATTTACAATTACAGTTTATTTGCCAGTGCGCGCAAACCAACAGCAAACAAGCAGCGAACATATTTATACAAATATAACATAATATAATATAATACAATATAATATATATAATATCATATTATTTGCGTTATAATTGAGGCACTAAATCAAGCGTGCTTTTCTAGCAATTGAGCACTGCTCACCACTGCAACAGTGCTCGTATCAAACATCGAATGACCTTTGGGCCAACGATATTTAACCAAATTTGTTTAGATTGTGTTACATTTATTGCACATACATATTCAGTTTGTGAGTGCAACGTGAGCTGAAAATATCCGAGCATCCGAGTATCCGAGTATAATAGCCGTGAAAGTGTATTAACTCAAGCCCGAGAAGAAGCCACCACAAAATACATTATTCTTCACAACGCTTTTGCTCGAATGTCCACTGCACAGCTCTATCTGCCCCTTTTGTCCCTTGCAAGAGAGCACCCTTTCTGCTATTAACTGATTTACTAAGTAAATTGAAAAAAGTTAAGTTCATGGCAAAAAAAAAAAACATAATGCAAAGCCGACCAGTTCGGATCACGATCGGTCGAAAGATTAGTTTTTAGACGAAAAGCTTTTTTGCTTCTCTAACCAAACTCACGAGTTATACTTGTTTTTCTGCTCCTCCCAACAAAGTCATCGATATCGGATGTGGCTCTCAAATAAATTATTAAATTTACAGTATTGTTTTGATGTCACCTGGTGCCATTACCTGTCTGCAATGGTATCTAATCGTCGGCACGCCTAAGATAGCCGTTCCCTTTGTTCTTTTAGAGTCTTATATGTGTGTGTCTAATTATGTTAACCAGGTACCCTGACAATATATCCACCGAGACCACAGATGAGACTACGGAGATTGACCGAACTGAAAACGATTATTTGGTGCTCCATTGAGCCATTGTCGCACTTAAATTCTGAGGAAACGTTGAAGAGAGCTTGGACAGCTCTTCGGAATGCGATTGGGCTTGGTTGAACTCAGGTTTTGCTTGATTGTGCCAATATATAAATGAAGAAGCTATCAGCGGCTTATAATTACTTATGTTTTTTATTTATGCTTCTCATAATAACAATTTAATACACGCAATTTGTTAATACACATTGTGCAGATATATTTTTAGCCACTTTTAATAGGTAGATATCAATAAAAACAATACATGAGTGGAAGAAAAGCTGGCTTACAAGCTTATCCCATTTATTTGATATGCATTTAACGAGAGTTTCAGCGACACATTTATGCACTCGATCCTCGGATTTATTAACAAGGATTTCGATAAAATATTGCTCTTTGGTGGGGGATGGGAGACATATATATATTCACTCATAGTAAATGTTTATTAATTATATTTATAAGCAAGCGCACCATTTGTTCGCCTCTATTTATTTATGCTATTAAGCATTTCACTTGCATTTGCTGGCCATCTCCGCAAGCTGCATTAATTCGGCTTTGCATTAAATAATTTTATTATTGAATTTTAATTAATTCAGCTGATAACGAGCAAAAAACATCAAAACCGAAATACGAATGTTTCATACGTATGTGCTACACCGTGCCAAAGTTCACCTGCACTTTCCAAAGAAAAAGTAAGTTCAACAATTCCGCGACTTACACATTATTTTTTTTCAATGTAAGAACAATTTTTGTGTTTTCTCCATAAAGTCGCATATTCCATTTTCGACAAATTACAGACATATTATTAAATTAAAAATATACGCATTAACATAATATATTTGAAAATCAAAATATTGAATATAAATATATTATTTTGTTTGAATTTTAGTCTTATCATTTTATTATTTATGTATGTTTTTTATTATCCTACGTATGTCTCAAATATATGTGAATATTTTTGTACACATTTTTTTATGTATTTAAAATTCATAATTTTCAAACTTCACTTAAAATATTATAGTGCACAAATATGAGTAACCAAATTTTAGTAGACACATTTATAGCCAATTATGGTAATACATATAGAAACCCAAATCAATACATATAGTTTACATAAAATAGTTTTTAAATTTGGGAAAAAATTTCCCTTAAAGCTTATAATAATTGACTTCTCTCCTTTCGAATTGCACTAAATGCTTGTACTGTGAACTTTGCACTGACAGAGAAAAAGATAAGATAAAAAAGTGTTGAATAAATAAGAGAGAGAGAAGGTGAGTAAGACAGAGAGAGAGAGAGTGGGAGAGAGTAAGATTGTGGGAGGATTAGTAGGGAAGGATGTATGTGTATAGATTAGTATGTGTGCTTTCTTTTTTTTTTTGGTTACGCCATTGGGTTGAGAGAGTTGCAAAGATGCAGATGGTCCGGCCAACTGCATGCACGGTTCACTAAACTACTAAGCCCGCCCCCCACACACACACCAGCCAATCCCTATGGGATCATCGTAAAGTGTTACTTAGCGGGAGTGGATTGTCTTACGAGGCACTCTACGTCACTCGTCGCCCAGCTTCGCAGTTTCTGAGCTGGCCAGTTATGATCAGACTTCAAGCAAATTCTTTGGTTGGGGACTATGGCAATAGCCCCATACACCTCGAGTCCTGTCCAACTGTGGCATCCGCTCCAACTCGAGGCTATTGAAATTATTATGATTTTCACAGAAATGTGAAATAATTGGTTTTCCGAAATGAAAGAATATTTCTGATCTCAAACGCAATTCCGTGGTTAAAAACGAAAAGTTTGCTCAAAAATCAAAGAACGACTTTCAAGCCGATGGCCTAAATACTGTGTTTCATATCATCATTAATTATTATGACATAGTATTTATATGAGTTTATAAATATTTTCATATATTTTTGGTAACTCATTGTTTTTTATTGAGTCCAGCGTGTCATTCAATTAAGTGCTCTTCATCTGTAGGCCGCACAGAGCTAATGGCAATCCGAACCGTTGCAATCCAGTTTATAGCTTTGACTGGTAACGTGAATAATCAATGCTGAAATTTAATTATACATAACTCAAACACAGTTCGAAACGGTAAATCTGCGCTGCTGCAAACGCCCAACTGAATGAGCCACCCAACCAGACTGCAAGCCACATTGAATTAGCACCACCATAACAGCAAACCCACCATCAGTTGCAGTTGCAACACCAGCAACAGCAGCGGCTTCAACTTGCCCGTCACCTACCCACACGCTCTAATTAGTTAAGCGAAGCGTGGTCACTTGCTCTGTAGTTCCATCTGTCTGTCTGTCTGTGTGTGTGTGTGTGTGTGTGTGTTTGTATGCGAGTGTTTGTGGCAGCGGTTGCATCTTTTGTTAGAATCATAGCTGGACCCAAAGTGTTGCCGGGGCAACATCGCCAGGGCTGTTCAAAATTCTTATGAGATTCTCTTTTATTTGCACAATAATCATGACAACAGCAGCATCCCAAACAACAACCAAAATAACAAAAACAACAGCAGCCCCACCAACTACAACAGATATGTCCATGTGCAATTGATCGACGTTGAGTTAATCTGTAGTTGGACTGATGTTAAGCATTGAATTCTCTCTGGGTACTAAAATCTGTCAGGAAAATAAAACAATTACATTTATTTGCAGATTGAACATTCCAAATGAAGAAGTGTTCTGCGTGTAAAGGAAAGTACACATTTATTGACAAATTAATATGTATTTACCCATAAGAAAAATAGTTAAGTTGATGAGACATATTAAAAAGAAACACTCTGAAAATGCAGGACAGCATCTGCCCGCATATAATTGAAATTGCTAACTGAAATTGCTCAGACTTGTTGCTACAATGAGATACCCTATGCAAATGCAGGTGCCAGGGTATTATGTAACGGTATGCAGGACTCGACTGCCCAGCCACGCTGCATGCCACGGTTATGTTTCATTCAATCTATGGCGCTGGCTGCTGCGATGGAACAGGAGGCTTCTGCAGTGAAAACAGGAGTGGATATTGGGCTGGGTTATGTTCGCGATGTTGATTCTGGCTATTTGTTGCATGGTCATTTTACGTGTATCTACGTAAATGCATAAATGCATCTGCTTCTTTGTACCGGTAATTAAATTGCAGCTGCCATTTGCTGTTGGCGTTGCGCATGAATCGAGCGTTTGCCTAAAAGAAGGCAGCATTTCTTATTGCTCGCCAACTGCCTCATTGTGTGTGGATGAGCCGAGAGCTAGGCAAAAATGTTTGACAATGTGAATCGCATTCGTGGGGAACCATTTAACACGAACACAACAAGTTGGCTAAGACAAAGGAAGAGGAGAGAGAAAAAGTGAGCAAGAGGGAGGAGGAGCGCGAGAGGACTATCATTTCTGGAAGCATTGCGCCAGAACGCGTGGAGCCTTTGTTAATTTCTTCATGACGAGAATTACGATTGCTGTTGAGTGCATTTGCTTTGGCGTCAATTCCCAGAATACAGATGAAGGCATGCTCATCCTTTGACACTTCCACTTCCACTTCCCATAGATATGCCAGTGCATGTGTGCTTGTACATTTAGTGACTGTATGTAAAATTGGACAAAATTTCTGGTGTTTATCTTGGGGAATTGCACTTGAGATTTGCACTAATGGACACTGAACACATTGCCCAACCCTTTGGCTCTCTATTTGCGCTCGTCCGGACTGTTGTTGGTTACATTGCTTGTCCGGCTGCCAAATCATTTAGCTCAATTGCCTAAGCTAGCTGACCGGTGCATAATTTGAATGCATCATCAGCATGATAATTATCATCATTAATTTCACAGTGGCAGTATTTGAATTGTGGCGTCATTCGAATTCGAAATACTGTGGAACAAAATGCAGGGGAATCGAATGAGCATAAGCTGATGAGAGAGAGAGAGAGAGAGAGAGGGAGAGAGAGAGAGAGCGCGTATGCATTGTATGCAGTAACAATTGAATTAATCAAAATTATGTTTTGCAAGTTCCGCTTCAATGCTTCAATGCAAATGCATTGATAAGGACTTGAAACATCTGAAGGCCGAGGATAACCCATTGTGCACTGTGGAGTACATCGGCAGGGGGAGGAGAACGGTGCCAGGCAGCAGGCAGCAGGCAGCAGCAACGAAGATGATTTTGTGGGCGAGAGTGGCAGCCACAGCTACTTAGAATGGCCGCAAGCTGTTGACAACAGTTGGCCAAACTGCACAACCAGCTGCTGACTGACACAAGCGGAGGGTGCCTGCGGTGGCAGGCGGTTGCAGGGGGTGTCAGGAGGTGGGCTGCGGCAATTGCAACTTTGCTTAACTTGATCGTTGCTGTAAACCAACGAGTGTTAAGCATTTTAATTGCAGGCATTAATTTAGACATGGCTGAATCGCAAGATATTCCTGAACTTGTCTTTGCTGTTGCAATTGTTTCTGTTGCCTTTTGTCATACTTGCACCTGCAAGCAATTTGGCTATACGTGTGCATGTGTCTGTGTGTGTGTGTGTGGCTATGTGTGTGTGGCTGTGTGTGTGTACGAATGCGTAATCAAAAGTGCCTGGGCATAATAAATAATTGCTCTATACATTTATAAAGCTTCCAGCTTAACA
Organism: Drosophila picticornis; assembly: GCA_035043845.1. NCBI lineage: Eukaryota > Metazoa > Arthropoda > Insecta > Diptera > Drosophilidae > Drosophila > Drosophila picticornis. The sequence goes on along the minus strand of JAWNMR010000492.1, from coordinate 21,717,867 downwards.
CAGCCAGCCAGACGCAGGCACACAAAGGCACTGGAACAGACAGCCAGACAGACAGACAGCCAGACAGACGGCCAGACAGACAGACAGACAGCCAGACAGACACACAGAGAATAAGTCTGTTAGTTGCAGCAACAGCATTTGTCTCTCTTCGTTGGCATTTAATTAAAACGCATGCAATTTATGCAAAACTATTGGAGGCCATACACTTTTAGCCGGCAGTGTTGCTCATTACATTGATTACGAGCTATGCATGCGTCTCTTGAATGTTATTAATTGGATAAGTACCCTTATCCGGTTATAAGGTCAAAGTACATAAATAAGTGTATTTCAAACAAAATTCCAAATGAAATAAAGAACAGAACAAAAGTAAAATTCGTAATTTAATATTTATTTTCGCCAACATTTATTTTCAATATTTCCAACACTCGCAATGCGATTTGAGTGTGATTTGGAAACTGTCGACGATATTTTCTCGTTGTCTATTTTAAGGCTGCCCTCAACTTTTGAGAGGGCATCAACACATCGGCTGGGACTGTGGCTTTAACTGAGAAAGTGCTGTAGTCATCATATTAGAATGCAATTATGCAATTGCTTTTATATTGTAAGGATAACAAATTCGCCTCCCAGCCCATTTCAGGTTGTGCATAATTTATAATACGACACACATAAACAAACATATGGATGATATATGCATGAGAGTATTTTATATACCATTTCGACTAAATGCTGAAACGCCCACAGCTTGATGCATCGATGCGTTCAATGTGGCATTTACAATTTATTACGCATACGACCTGTTGTTGTGGTTGTTGAGTGTGGGTGTGGGTGCGGGTGTGGGTGCGGGTGTAATTTAAATTGAGTTTCGTGTCGGAACGTCGACGATTCGGTTGACGCCATTGGGCGCTAGGTGGCGCTGTCGCTGCCGCTGCTGAACCGATTAACGTGCCAGCCCCCAGAAGCAGGCAAAACACTCTTAAGCAAGAGCACCGAAAACTAAAGTTGAGCTTGTGCAGGGGCCAACTTCAGTGTGCGGCAGGAACTTTGGCCTGGCGCTAGTTCGCTGCCAGCCTATAAATGTTGAGTTGTCCTCTGGCTGGCAGCTCTGAGCACACACTTTACCGCTCTGTTCCACCCAGCAACCCACCCCCCTCCCCCTTTAAGTTCCCAGGAGCCTTCAGTCTGCAACTCTTGCTGTGACCAAATAAAAAAAAGAGAACAACTTTTACAAAAAACTTAGAGCCGGCAGGTTTTTGCGCGTCTGCATCGTCGTCGTCGTCATCGCCTTTGTGCAACTTGACAAACTAAAAATGAAAAAAGTTTCCTATGCCGTCGTGTTGCAAGAGGCGCCTTTTTCAATATCCTTTTGCCAGTTTTACCGCAGAAACCGGCAAGCGTCCAAAAATAGCACAAAATATTGCAGGAAGCCAGCTCGAAACGATGGCTCGACATATTGATTTCGCCACGTGTGTGTGTGTCTGAGTGTGTCTGTGTGTATGAAGTGTGAGTGTGTGCATAACAATAGCAGGACAATAACATTTAAGCTGGCCATGACAATGCCGATGCCGATGGCGACGGCGATGGCGATGCCTGCCAGTCAAGTTAAGTCAAGGTGAATCTGTGAATCAATGGCGCCCTCTTCGAAGATTAAGTTGTGTGGGCCAACGGCTTGATTGTGTGTGTGTGGGGGGGAGTGGGGTTATCAGCTTAACAAGAAGTGGAAGAGCAACAAGCACTTGAAGCCAACACAAAGGGTGAAGTTTCAAAAATGTTGCAAACTGTGTAGGTGATAGGGTTTTAGATCAACTCGGCAAGTATTCATAAAATTAATATCATAAAATATGTGGAAACAAATTTGTGGAATCTCCTCCTTTTAATGGAATTTTGAGCTGTGTTACTTCAAGCATATTTTCGCAGAAGTGCACTTTAAAGTGTTATAAGTTTATCATAGCTCAAGCGACTTTCACAAGCAATTCCCTTCCGGTCTTGGCTTAGCCACAGTCGTGTGGCAACACGATTCAAAATTCATTCTGGCCTGCCGACAGTATTCTGTTCAATATGAAAATACATATTGGTTGAAAAAATCTACGTGTTTCGCCTGATTTGAACTATTTCAATTGGTCAATAGTCTGCCAAGGTATATGTAATCTGGTATATGTATTGCTGAGGTGCGAGAACTTATACCCTTTACTTAAAGTATCTAGCATTTATTGTCTCTGAGATTGGTTTTTATGATTATGATTTCACGTACAAATCATATTCACAAAAAATGCTAGTTGGTCGGTTAAAAATGGTTGATATTAGATCATAAGTAGTAAATAATTTGCGCATTATTCACCTGTAGATCGCAGATCTTTGAGCATTTGTCTTCATGAGTGATGGTCTCAAGTGGGATTTCTGTTTTAGCGATGGTTGGGATCGATCTGTTTTACGTCAAACAGAGCATTTTTCACGATCATAGTTTGCGATCTCTGCGCTGAACCGGAGCTGTAAGTCATCGGTTGATTGTGGATCTGCGCCCAAAGGTTCTTCTTCTGTGTTTTCTTAACTGCTTAGTTCTGTGATTTTTTGACCTTTGCTGTTCTTGACCCCAATGGCGCGACAGTTTTGCGTATTGCGTTTTGCGCTTTGCGCTTTGCGATTGGGGCAGTCGAATGAAACCAGTTTGACATTGGGCAACGCTTTATTGCTCCGTCGCGACTCTGATCTGTTCTGGGCAACATTAATTTTTTTTTGCCATGACAGGCCCAAAATAAAACAAAGAACAAATCGCAAAAACAAAAGAGGGTTTGAGACAACAACAGCAGCAACAAGAGGCATAACACACAGAAATCGGCTTGAATTCTCTAGCGAATGTTGTTGGCGTCTCGCCATTTATGCGTAATTTGCCAATTTACACAAATTCTGTTTTGGCCTTATTGAATAAGCGGCAAAAACGCAACCTTTTGCGTGCCTGGGCCAGTTTCTCAAGGCGTTCCGTTTGCGTTTGTATGTTGTATGTTGTGTGTTGTGTATTGTGTGTTGTGTGTTGTGTGTGGTGTGTTGTGTGCTTACGTTTGCGTTAGCGTTTACGGTTACGGTTACAGTTACGGGTTCACGAGTGCCAGACATCCTTGAACTTGCCACAGCCACGCCGTTATGCTCGCATATTTTGTCTGCATTTTATTTATATAAACTGTAAGCCAAGTCGTTGACTTCTACCTGGACACCGGCTGTGTCTAAGGCCACGGCTACGGCTGCGGCGAAGACGCCCGACCAGCCTTGTCCGGAATAGGTTATCAGTTGTTTTCAAATGGAAAGGATTTTGGCGGCACCTATTTTGTTACATGTGTGTGTGTGGGTGGGTATATGTATGTGTGTGTATACGTGTGTGTACGTGCAACGTGGCAGTCGTTGGGTTCACTGCCATCTTCACGGTGGGCACGAAGTTAGCCATGAGTTATGACCACGAATTAAAATCAAATTTAAGACCGCCTTGAGAATGTCGCGGCTGAGATGGCAATCAGATTTTAAAATCGCTTCTCTTACGCCTTGAACATAACACGCACTTTTCGCGTAAAAACCGAACTAATGCAAACCGGAGAAATTGACTACATTTCGCACAGCCACACAAACATTGCGAGCCATTTATCGTGGCATATTTATTTTCTCAAGTCATTAAATCAGTTGTGCCAATTAACTTCACTACAATTTTCCGATTTGCAGAACATTTTTGGCTTGCATTGAAAATAATTGTGGTCACTTTACCATTAATTATCATATATTCATTTCATATTTATATATATATTCGTTTGGTTTCAGTTGATTCCAAATGCAAATTGTACTTTTTATCCATTTTGAAAATACTGAATTTGTAATTAATTTCACGAATAAATATACCATCAGCTTTCAAAAAGCTTTCCATTTGCAGTCGGGACACAGCTTTAAGATAATGTCTGAATAAAAATATTGACAAAAAAGGTTACATTCAATAAGTTTTACTTTTTCCCCTTGCTCGTCACTCATTGACTTCCAGCACATAAATTTATACTTTATTTAAGTTCAACTCGCCAAATATTTATGATATTTATACCCTTTTTTTCGCAGCTGTAGATTGGAGGAGAACAAACCAACTTAATTTTGATGTAATTTAAGTATTGTAATATTTCAGTATTGATATAGTTATATATGTGGATGTCTGATTCGATTTGATTAATAATTTTCCAACTTCTGTGTTCAATTTCCACTTCCATTTTATATGCAAAAATAGCAATAATAATAAGTAGGTAAAGTTAAGAATGAATCAAAACAAAAGAATAATTTGTACATATCGCAAAAATATTGTAATTATATTTTTTTATCAACACAAGAGAAATATTGAATTTTATATTTCGCTGGCTACAAATTTCTATTTTGTTTTTAACTCATTTATAGTTTTTACTAATTTTTTTTTTTTTCATTTTTTATTTTCAATTCATACACTTGCGTTTCATAATTAGCTAGGCAACTCACTCAAAAAAAAAAGAAGAAAACAAATAAACATAAAAGTAGCAAAAAAAAAAAAAAAAAAATAGTTTTGCTGGGCATTTTGACGACTGCTTTTGGCCCGTTCCAGTTGCGTTCTGGTCGCTTTTTTAGCTGAGCAGCTTTTCGCTGTTATCGATACTTGTACCACTGCTGTTGCCTCCGCTTGTGTATGTGGCGACGCCGAGTCTTCTTCTTCTTCTTCAGCTGCGGCCTGCGTCGCTGACCATGCGGCCGAGCGTAGGCATTTGGCCGGATGGGGTACGTGGTGCGTTGGGCAATGCGCTTCTGGGTGTCTTCATCCTCCAGAGTGCGCCAGCGTCGCGTGTTGGTGCCATTGTCGACGGTCGTTGTTGTGGTTGTTGTTGTCGGCGTGCCGGTGGGCGTGAGGGTGGTATACGTGGGATTCGGCTGTGTCACTACAATGATATTGTCACGTGCCGGCTCAGTGGGGAACAGGTTACGCCACAACATAAATTTCTTGAACAGATCTCGCCCACTGCCGTGCTCAGCAGCGGCAGCGGGAGCAGTAGCAGCAGCACTGCGGCCCATGCTTATTGGCAGGCGAAACCCTGCACACAATAAAAACACGATGGGGTTTAATTAATAGTAATGAGCAGCTTGTGTGGCTATGTTTCGTGCACACCTGTCCTTAAGGCCTCTAAGTCGGCCACTTGCAGCAGAAACAGCGCCAGGATGATAGCAGCACCAGTTCCAGCTCCAGCACCAGCTCCAGCTCCAGTTCCAGTTCCACTTTCAGCTCTAGCTCCCGCTCCGGCTCCCGTTCCGGCTCCCGTTCCGGCTCCCGCTCCGGCTCCGGCTCCGGCTCCGGCTCTAGCTCGAGCGTTTGTTCTTGTCATGATTGTTCTGTGTGAATGTTGGGCAGTGAAACGGTTCTTTTATAGATGTGGCGCGGGATGCAATTAAAAAGTTTCACCCGAAATCTAATTGCGGGCTTGCGTGCATGACGATGAATGAGTGAATGAACGAATGAATGAATGACTGCCTTGACATGGTATCATTAGAAGAGCTCTTGGACTGGGCTGCAGGCATGGCTGTCGGGCACGTAAATCAAGCTATGAATTCTGCACACACACACAGACACACACACACGCAGACACACATACAAACAGGGAGTATCTTAGCCACTAGTGAAAGTTGTAGGCACAGTAAATCAAATCTAATAAACTCGACAATAAACATGCACACATAAATCTCGGTAGGCGGCACGAACGAAAAACTGGCAAATCAAGTTGCAGGCCAAACAACTATGCACACACACACACACGCACACACACACACACTGGTGTATCTGCGAGATACAATACTTATGGCTGGCTAAGGCAACAGCCCAAGCGTGTTGTATAAATAAATAAACGAATTTATGTTTTCACAGCCAGCCTCTCTATCTTCAGCTTGAATGTGTGGCATATTTTTTTATGCACATATTTATATATTACATGACCACTTTTGCGGCGATATCCTTTGCACTTCGCATCGCATCGCATCGTATCGCATATGGGGCAGAGATAGTGTCAGTGCGTGAGTCGACCGCACAGGCAAATAACTTTAACATAATTCACTTAAATCTTTTTGGTTTAATCTTGAAAAGTGTTTCTTCGCCCAAACACTAAGCGTTTCCCTCTCACACACGGTCTGGCTGACTGACTGACTGACAGACTGGCAGGCAGGCAGGCAGGCGGGCGGGCAGGCAGCGAGCTGCAAGTTTCAACAGTCAAGTACATCGTACTACGAGTGTAATACACACGCACACACACACACACACACACACATGAGAGCTGGCCTGTATAACTGTTTATGAATCTGTTTCTGCTTCGGTTTTTGTTTCTCAAAATATGTATCTGCTTGTGCAACTTAAACTTTTGGCGCCCAAGTCAAAATGTTTTCTTGTAATTTCCCAAAGTGTTGTGTCAATAGTCGGCACGACCTTGTATTGCCCCCGAATGCCCCGGGCCCCTAAAAACACAACGAAACAAAAGGATTACAGAAAGTAAGTAGAAGAATCCCAGCTGCACTTCATAAATCCTATTTTCAAACACAGCTTTAGTAAAATGTCTAGTTATATTATAAGAAATATCATTGATATGAGTTTGCGATAATAATAATTGAAATGAAATCTATTTAATAAATTTGATTTTGATGTTGTTAATTGCCAATAAAAAGCCAATTTCTGAAGCAATACTCAGCAGTGAAATAATTGCCATGTTTAGCATATCAAATTGTACACAACATTAAAAAAAAGAAGAAAATGTTATACTCAAAAATTTGAAACTCGAAATTATAAATTGAATCGTTAAGATTCATTATTTTGTAATCATAAATGAATGAAGTTTAAAGCATTTATTTTGAATGCCTTTATTTCATACATTGTTATGAATTTGATATTATTTGCCGTTGACTGGGAGCCATTTGAAGTTGCCATCGAGAATGTGGGCGTAGTCATTTGTTTAGCTTATTGTTTTTGTTGTTGTTTTTGCGTTTGTGGTAAAATCCAATTATAGCAATTTCTATTAACTTAAAAGCTTCTTATATTTATTTAATTTGTTATTGTGGTTTGGCTCGTTGATGGGCTTGTGTAAATTCGATTCTAGCAAGATTTTTTATCGACTTGCCAGCACACAAACACACTCACATGTGTTGTGCACACTTATGTTTATTAAGAGTTCCTTGTGAACCATTGTTGTTGCTGCGGCAGCTTTCTAAATTGATTTACTCTCATTTAGGAAATAGTTGACAGATGACTAACTAACCAACTGACTATTTGACTCAATGTATGTTTGGCTAACGTGCTGATTGTCTGCAACATTGCATTTATCTGAACATTCATCCTAATCACAAAGCATATTTCAATATTCAGATCCCAGCGATCGCCTTCCTCCTTCGCAAGCAATCGCCACATGCAATTTGGCCCAACTTCAAATTGTTGCAAATTGCTCAACTTATTGTTGTTGCTGTTGTGGCTGCTGCTTGCATGCTTGTCAGATTGAATAGTTATGCAAGCTAATTGAATCGACCTCTTAAAATGTTGAGCAAAATGAATTATTGCATTAGGTTTGTTGGTACACAGATTCCTGGAATACATAACGGGGCGTATGCTTAATAATAACGATTTTAATGCTGCCTGCCTGCTTGCTAACATTGCGGAGAGCATTCCTTAATGAAGCCCCTAAGTTAAATATTTAACTGCTTAGCTAATAATCACTTTATTTGTTCTGCTTTGATGTTATTGTTCTTGTCGGCCAGATTGTGGTTATTGTTATTGTGGTTCAAATGGTAATTTCGACTATTTCAATTTGCCGTTTTCGGATGTAGGTAAAATACACAAATGCATAAGACAAGAAGAACAAATGGCGAATAATAAATTTCCATGAAACGAATACATTCATATTTTACTTGTATCGGGATTGCTAAAAAGAAAAACCCCTTCAAACGTGATAAATCCATTTTCTTGTGGTCCTTTCATGTAATTTTTACAGGATTTATCTTTCTGGGAAATTACAAATACCAAATCAGATTTGGTTTCATTCTTGTACTAAATCGTTTTAGTAGGCACCTTTCTGAAATATTAAATACGTTGCAATCCGCTTAGGTGCGGAGCTCTAAGCAATACACGATGTGCTTACAGATTTTACACTGTTTTATTTGCCGAAAAAATAAGTTACGTGTTACAATACAAGAAAAAAAAAATACAAAAATAAATGTGTTGGATATTAAAATAAATTAGATCTACAGTAAGACAGGCTAATCGAAGTCCAGGAGGGCTAATTGTTCGCATATGGGTAAATCGTCGTCACCTGCTCACAGATACTGCGTACGGCGAATGTTTTTGGCAAATGCCATCAGAGGATTATTCGTCAATGGGATCATGCTGATGCCATCGTTGACGGGACGTTGGCCCAATCGCTGACCAAACATTGGGAAACGTGAGTTTTTTAGTTTATCGGCAGCTTCCTCGCCGACATCATTGAACACTGACTCTGGCTCCTGCTCCAGCTGCGGCTGCGGCTGTGGCTGTGGCTCGAGACCCTCATCGGCGGAGTCTGACACAGCAGTTGGATCATCTTCGCCCTCGCGGATAGGCAGTGCTGCGTGCTGCATTTGTCTGAACATGCGCAGATTCAGTGGCACATAGCCGACAGCATTGTTGCCTAGGGTAACGGGAACCAAGGGTACACCAGCACCGCCTAGACCACCAAAAGCTCCAAGACCACCAAGACCAGAGACGCCACTAGATGCACCAAGACTGCCAACATTATTCGTGAATCTCAGACCGCCACCATAGAGATCGTACAGTCCGTAAGCCAGACGTAGTTCCTCAGCATCCTGACCAGCATTCGAACCCTGACGCATCTGGTAGTGCGTCATCAGTTGTGGTGAACGTATCAAATCAGAATTCAAGATTCGCACAGCTGGTGCCGCCGTCGTCGGCGTGAACACAGTGACATTATTATTATTAATATTGACATTGGTGTGGTTGCCTTCGCCCTTCGATGAACCGCGATAGGGATTGAAGCCCATCATATTCAGATGAAAGAAGCGTGGCTCCAAATCCTTCACGCCCACACTGCTGCTCGCACTCGGACTGAAGAAGCGTGGCGTATTGAACAGCAACAGCTGCTGCACTTGAGCGGGTGTTAATTCAGATTGGGGCTCCACATTCCCATAAGCAACACTCGACGGAGTCGAGCTGCGTGCACCCTCTGACCCGGACCCGGACCCGGATGCCTGCTCCTCGGCATAGATATTGGAGGCAAGGTGCTTGGGCTGCTGTCGGCTTGCAGCACGGCGTGTGAAGGGCGTCTCCACATACTCATCGTTCGTGTTGAACGTGGCGTACCATAGGTGGGGTCCAAACATCGTGGGCGGAGCGTGGCCCGTTGTGGTGGCGCTCGTCTGGACGCGTCGCTGTCGACCCATACTGGCCGCCCAGCTGCCGTGCAGACTTAGGAGGAGGCCGCTGATCAGTGTCAGCATCAAAGAGTGTCTCACTTGCACTTGCATCATTTGGCTTATAGGTTTGGCTTACTGCTCGCTGCTCGACTGCTCGACTGCTCAACTGCTCAACTGCTTAACTGCTGCTTGTAAGCTGTATGCCACATCCAGGTTTCGTGGCGACTTTATATAGCCAGCTGGTCTGCTCCAGCTTCAACTACAGCTAATGAGCGCTCATTTATCCGTCGGTTATCGCGCCTGCTTATCAGTTTTTCTTCATTTGGCTTTTTTCTTCTCTTCTTCTTAATCTTTATTTTTTTTTTGCCGAATTGTGGCTTTCATCGCGATTGCCAGCGAACGAACTCATTAATTTCGCTTGCTGTCTGCTGCGCAACTTTTGTGCGATCTTAAGCTGTTTTATTATAGAACTGCGACGCTAATTACGGTACACCCCTCCACTCCTCCACGCCCACAGACCGACCTGCGCCAGGATTTGCAGTTTCCTTACTTACCTATTGGTATTCCGATTGTGTCGCTCAATGTGCATTATTTAAGCGTCATTTACATTTTTGGAAGTTTGTTGAATAATTTCTGATAGTGCATGTCACTTTGACTGTATTTTCCATTAATGCACTATTCATACAGTTTTCATATGTCATACGGATCTGCCCTAACCTTTTCAAGCTTGAAAGCCTTCTGCTGTAAGTTTTGCAGCATCTGTTTGCCAATATGGCCTAAATCGCAAGTGATTCCTTTTTTTTTGTTTTTGTTTTTTGCTTTGCTGCGTTTCTCTTTTTTTTTTAGTTTTTGGCAAGAGACAAATAAATATTTTGCTGCACTGCCAGTTGAGCTGGCTGCACCGACTTGCAGTCCCCTAACTGCCTAGCCCCTGTCCATCTTGTAAACCACCCAGCTAACTATATTCCTTTCGAGTCCATTCGAGAATTTTGTTATGCCATTTTCATGCAAGAGCTAACTGATTGGTGGACGGAGGACGGGGGACGTTGGACGGGGGCCAAGCGTGTGGTTATTCATCTCTAACTCTCTCTTCACCTCCTAATCTCTCTCTCCCTCTCCCTCTCGCTCTCGCTCTCGCTCTCGCTCCCTCTCTCTCTCCCCCCGTCTGGCACTCTGTTTGTCTTGGCCCAATGTGTCAAAGTCATTTTGGTAAAAAGTTTGCTTTTTATTATTTCGTTGCCTTCATCGTCGGCAACGTTGGCACTTTTTGAACTTACCACTTGCCGCTTGGCGGTGCTTCCTTTTCCCCTTTCCTCTTCGAAAATATTATAGCAAAGCATACTTTCCGGCGCCGGGGAAAATAGTAGGAAAACAGTGTTCACTGAAATTGGGCAACGACTGAAACAAACTAAAAAAATAAGATGATGGAGCATGCACGACTAGCACACATCCTCAATTATAACAGTCTACGAGGGTTTGAAGCTGTTTAGTCAGATTAATCTATTATTTTTAATCAATAATTTAATAGAGAACAGTTGAATTTCACTTGTGCTTCAGTTTAACTATTTTAGATCGGCAATCTAAAATAATGAGCAACTTAACTTTTCGCTCGATATACTCTGTGTGCTTCTCAGACACGTATGGCGGGTGGAAGGAGATGGGGTGCATCATAATTATGTTTCATTGGAGAGGTTGGAGAGTACTCTCCCTACCAAAACAAAAAGAATACCATGCCATAATGCGATTTTACCAACGGTGTCGACTGCACTTACAGCCCTCTCCCCGCCCCTTCACAGCCACACCCCCACACACACACGAAATCTGCTTTCTCAACTACATTGCACTTTGCGCTTGGGTTTCTTTTCACTTCTCAAACAGTTTTTTGTCGCAATAAAAATTTAAGTCGATTTTATGGGCACGAAAAGCAAGTGAAGAGCCAAAGAAGTCTTCGTCGGCAGTCTTGAGTTGCGAATCCGGGAGTCCTGCTGTCCGGGAGTCCCGAGTCCTGAGTCCTGAGTTCTGTGTCTGGAGTCCTGAATCGTGGCATCAACTCTCGAATGCAAACTGAAGGCAGAAATTACAATTCTCAGGCAAAAAGTTTCATTTCTCTGGCGATTTTGTTGTCTCAACTTGGCATTCATATACGAGCGATGCAGGAGGGGTGAATGGTGAGGAGGAGGTGCGGGGGGCGTTGGAAAAGTCGTCAAAAAATTGGAAGGTTTATTTAAATTTCAACTTGTTTCGAAAACGTTTAAAAAGTTTCCGCTACTAACTGACTGCTGATAACACAAAGTATCTTCTACCCTACACCTACAAAATACCCAGCCACCCAGCCACCGAGCCCCCCATCCATCTATCCAAAAGCCGCACCCGCACCACTCAGCCACCCTCGATAGCGTTTTGTCCCCGGGCAAGTTGAAACAAAGTTGATTCGGCTGCGTCTCCCAGCAAGAAAACTGCTGCTGGTGAACAAGTGGCAAGACTCGAAGGCGGGGGCGTGACAAAATTAGCACAAAATATTTGATATACTTGTATTTTATTTGTATTTTTATTTGATTTCCTTCTGGCTTGAGCCTGTGCTGACTACGCTGGGCTATCTATGTCAGCCAGGCTCTGGCAGCTACCTCCTGGTTCCTGGTTCCTGGTTTCTGGCTCCTGGCTCGTGGCTCCTGGCTGAGGCTAAAATAAGATGTGGTTGTGCCAAATATAGATTTAAGTATAAGTATAATCGTACTCCTGCTCGTACACGTGCTCGTAGAGGATGTTTCAAAACGGAGCTGGGATACATTCGGTGCCAAGCCTGTGCAGGCCAGGGCGGGCCAGTCAATCAGAATCAAAGCCCGGGTCCTAGATGTGGGTCAAAATTCAGCAGAGCACAATAAGGAGGGGGCGGGGGGAAGCTAGTTTGGGAATTGTGCATGGACCAACCAGCCTGACTGCGATTCATTATTGATTAGTTTGGATTCGAAAGTGTACATCATGCCAAATTGTATTACAACAACCAATTAAATATGGTATAAATTGCGCATCAATTTGGCAACAATCAAAGCAATCGAATGCCTTGTTTTCTCTTTTTCTATAAAAATAATGCTGTTTTTATTGTTAAATAAATAAAGTTAGGTGATATTGCAACGGTTGTTGCGAATGATAAAAGCAAGTTGAATTTCGACACTAGATTGTTTCTTGTGTCCAAAATCTATTTTGTTAGATGTTTTGAATGCAGCCCAAGGATAATCTATCTAAAGTTTAAATTAAGCTGGTATTTGTTGTGTAGATGGTTGGTCAGAAGACAATGCGGGGGAATGTGTATTGATGTGGCAACGCCTTTTACCCTGACCATGTGCCGCTCATTAGCAGCCACTTTTGGCTTGACACATTTGCAGGCACCAGCACAAAAGTACGAGGAGAGACACCAAGACGAAGATGGAAGATGGGAGATGGAAATGGAAATGGAGACGTTTATGTTGACATCTACTATGAAGAGGTGGAAGAGGCATCGTCTCGTGGACGAAGTGAGTTGCAACTAATTTCAGTTTAATTTGTGTCAGTTTTTGTCTCAGCGTCGCTTTTCTTTTCACACTTTCGCCGACAAGGCGACGTCGTTAGTTATTATCCTTTGGCTTCAACGTGCTACGTGTAAATGCTGCTAATGACGTCGTCGTCATTCTCGTCCTCGTCCTCGTCCTCGTCCTCATCTCCTTCCCTTGCCCCGTTCAAGTCCCTGTCCTCATCGTCGTCGTCAGGAGACAAAAGGCTCAACGCTCACTGCTCATCGCTCAGTAGTCAATATGCCGCGTGGAATGTCTCATCGTCATTACAAAACGACTTTCTGTCTATCTGTCTGTCTGTCAGTCTGCCTGCCTGCCTGCCTGCCTGCCTGCCTGCTTGCCTGTCAGTCTGTCTGTCTATTTGGCCCCGTCTTTAATGACTTCCTCCTTTAATATAGCGAATTTATTATTTTAATTTGCGCGCTTTACGTTTTTCGTTGGTAAATTCGCTGGTCGAATTTTCTCGGTTTCGATTTCGATTCCATAATTAGGGGCACAAGTTGAAATCATAGCTAGGTTGCCACTGGGACCAAAGACAAGCTCATGAAACCAGAGAAGCCCACGCATTCACCCATCAAACTACCCCTCCCCCCACCTGCCACGAAACCCCTTGCCAACCCCAATGTCATTCATCAGCGACATAAACCGCTGGCATCCAAGATGCTAATGCGCTTATTTTCATGTTAATTACCAACAGACAACGCAGCTCTTCAACAGGCCACATAGTTTTCGGCTAGCCGGCATGGCAAACGGACGGCAAGGACGGCAAGGACGGCAACGACTATATGAACCACGACGTCGACCGCCCGCTGTCGAGAAGATGGCGCTCCACTTTCAGTTTGCCTGCGGGCGACTAAGCGACCTGGCCGGGCGCTCAGATTTTTCCCAGGCGATTTAAATAATTGACAGATTTTCGCATTTCGCTGAATGCCGCCGGCTCACAGTGTTTATGTGTTTATTTTTTCGTGTTTTTTTTCGCCAGCCGCCATCTTGTCAACTGTATCGGCAGGGGGTCAATGGGTCCTTCAAACAGCCTTCATGCAATCGTCTCTCCTAGTGTATCTCCACCTCTCTCTCTCTCTCTCTCTCTCCCTCTCTCTCTCTCTGTTTTCCTCGATTGCTCCATCTCTATCTGGGGCTCAGTTTCCATCTCAAATTTCATATTTTAGTCTGTGCTTGGGCCTGGCTTTGTTCGCAGCGACATTAAACTGTTTTATCTTTATGAGATTATATCTGCTGCTTCCCCATTCTCCTCTTACGCTCTTTCTCCCTCTTTCCCCCCTTCTCTCTCTCACTCTCTCTGTATGACAGAGGAACGCTTTGGCCAAAAGGTTTTGTGTTTGCCAAAGTTAAATGCATGATGTGCCCAGCCACGCAGCACCACCATCACCACCTCCACAACCAGTATGATTTGCCCTTGCATTATGCTTTTGGCTTTTTATAGCCTTTTCCGTTTCTGTTTCTATTCCCGTTTGCGTTTCTATTTCTGTTCGCCTGCTCAGTTCAATATTGGTTTATTGGCCAGTTGAGCTTTTCACAGCGATTTGAGTTGTTTAACCCCAAAGCAGTTAAAGGTTATTGATACACCTGCTCTTCGCAACGGTTAACAGTAAGCACTAATAAATACCCTGTTGGCTATCAGCTAGCAGCTAACGGCTCTATTCACTACCGAACACACTTGTGTGTGGGTGAGTGTGTGTGTGTGTGTGTGTGTGTGTGTGTGATATACACGATGCGACATCTTTTGAGTGCCTTAGCAACCCTATCTGTGACTGACTTAACCGTAAATGGCATCCGAATTTGCTTATGCATTTTACGGCACTAACTTCAGCTTGATGTCGACATTGCCACATTTGAGTGGCGGCAACACCACCACCAGGCAGCACAACACAACAAACAAACACACACATGCTCACACACACACACACACACACACACACACATGCATAAGAGGCGATGACAATGAGATCTAGCTCCGGCATGCAAAAACAATGAGGTGATAAACTTGCAGGCTCAATGCACAACAGCAACAGCAACAGCAATAACAATAATAACAACAACAGCGACGTCAGCGTCAACGTCAGCGTTGAAGTTAACGTGGCGCACATTTTGATGACACCTTGGAGAGACACAGAAAGGAAGAGAGGATGAGAAAGGAACGAAGGGGCAGAAGTGCAGCCGTTTCTGTTTGGGATCTGGCAGTCTGCTCTTCTCTTTCCCCTCTTTATGTTCAGCATTGAGTTGCAGCAGATGGTGGCACAGATGGTGGAGGGGGTGGGTGGCGAGGGGAAAAGCCAAGTGGCAAGGGGGAAGTGGAAAGTGGGAGGGGGGTTGGCCGTTTTGGCGCATTCGTGTGCATGCAAACAACAAAGGAAAATCAGCAGGCGACTTGCATTTGTTTTTGTATTTGTGTTAGTTGCTGCTGTTGTTGCTGCTGCTGCTGCTGCTGTTGCTGCTGCTGCTGTGTTCGCAAATATTCATGCAAAGGTGCGAATATACATCTATGTATGTGTACGTATATACTTGCAAACGGTACAAATATATATATATATATACATATGCGTGCAAGTATTTCCTTTTTCTGCTCTTAAGCGTGTTTCACAAGAAGAAAGTTGGTTGACTTTTGAATGACTTCCTTGCGCTCGTTTTGAGGGTTGCTGCTGCACCGGTAGAGCTGAGACGGGGTGTGAAATGTGCAATGCGGAATGTGTGGAATGCGTGGAATGTGAGGGCTGTTCACCGTAGTTGCTGCTCTTGCAACTGCTCTGTGTTCTCTTGTTGTTGCTGCATTTGTTTTTGTTGTATGTGTTAAGTGCGCTGGGCCCAAGCGCGCGCGCCAAAAAAATCTTGTTGCTTGCAACTGACGCCGATGCTGACATCGCAGCCATAGAAGCCATAGACCGTAACCCGCAACCCGCAGCCATCGACCAGCCAAACGCTCCCCCCCATTTACTAGCTCTCCCCAACCCCCTTGCCCAGCCATTACTACTCCTTTTGGACAGCATACTCTCGGCAAACTGTTGAGCAAAAAGTGGCGTCGACTTGAAAATCTAGTTACAATAAGTGTGACAAACTCAGGAGGAGGTGATTGTCGCATGCTGAAAAGGAGAGCACGGAATTCCTGTTGGGATCTATGGACGCATGGGTATTCGAAAATTTATTGTGCAAACTAATTAACATGAGAATATACGAATCTCTGGATAGATGTTCTTTTCCTAAGAAACATAACTTTCTGTCTTATTTGAATAAGTATCACTGCAATTTGCTGATGCGATGGGATCACATGTAAAGCGATTAGTTTTGCCACCATTCGGAAGCACTGAATATCGATTATGCATTTGCAAAAACAGGACCGCACCCCGAAGTATCGTAGGGCTTGCAATTGAGATGACAGCTCTAGGAATATGTACTTAAGAATAAGAAAAATTAAGTAAGCTTCGGCAGCTGTTTATTGTTAGAAATAGTCATCCTTAAATTTGGCTGGAAGTCAGTCATGAATTCAATTTTTAATTGGCTAACTTAAGTTCCACACATAACATAGAATTTCCATTGCTTGGAATGCGACTAGCCACAGATGTGATGCCACCAATTTGGGGCACCGCAACCGCAACCGCAACCAACTGCTAACAGCGATTTCCATTGCAACTAATTGAAGAAAATATGTCCAGCCCCACATTGTACAATGATTTGCCTTGAATTTGGATGCAATTAACGCTTAATGTCAACTAAGCATGAATCATATTATAATCGCATGGTAAGCTAACAACCCAACGAGTGAATTTCACACAACTATAGCTGAAGCAGGAGATATGGGAGAGATACATAATTAATCTATTGTTTCATAAAAGTATGCAACACAAATACATATATTTTTGTATGCGTATGTTTGTAGGACTGATTATGTGTAATAGTTATTTAGTTAAGTATGTTATGACTTATATAAAATATGAATATTGGACTTATTTACTCGACGCACCGACAACTGTTCAACTTTAGATATTCGGGACTGATGAACTCAACACTCGTTCTGCTGTTCTTCTACGACTCTTCTTTTACGACTGATGCTGCTGCTGTTGGGTCTGTTAGCCAGCGTTGCCACCCAACAGTACTCTAATCCCACAGTAACAACTTGTTATATGTATATAACCAGCTGACTGAGCATAACTAACAACAACCTGCCCATTCAAATGAAATGTTTTTGTTCAATTATTGCGAATTGTGAGTACAAATAATATATTATTCAAAGAATTTCTCTTATAATAAAACAAATCTACCAGAAAAAAAAAAAACAAATCCGAGAGGTGATCAGGGAATTATGCAAGTCCTACAAATATGTATTTAAAATTCACTGGAAATCGAAGCGAAGGTTATATTTAATTGAACTTTTGTTCCAAATTTAGAGTCTCTTATTCCAATTGTCTCTGAGAGCAGCTAGTTCGTACAGAAGGACAGTCGGGAATGTCGGGTCTGAGTCGACTCGGCTGTGGATATATGCACTATTTGGGGTCAGAAAGGCTTGCTGCTGCCTGCTACATACCCTTGCACATCTCACTCTTAATAAAAATTGTGAAGTTCTTAATTGCTGTTAAGGCATCCATAAAGAAGCAAAAATGGAATTGAGGGCATATCCATGCCGAATGCACTCAATGCACAGCAGTCTTATTTCAATTACTGTGCATTTCTAAACAGATACTCAGGGACACAAGCACAAAGCTCCGAAACTGGATGTGCCGGTTGAGTTTAAAGGCTGAGGTGTTTTTTCGTTTCTTCTTTTTTTTTTTTTTGGTTAACATTTTATTTGTTTGTCAGAGCGATGGAAAAGGTGACAAGGGAAAGTGCAATTTAGCGTTGTTACTTTTATCATCATCTGCTGGCCTTTTATATTTCGTCGCCGTCGTGAATCTGACGCTGCTGCTGGCGATTGCGTTGTGGCTGGCGCTGTTGCCGGCGACGACGCTGCTGCTGCGCACGACGACGCTGCTGCTGACGGCGACGCTGCTGCTGGCGTTGTCTGTTCACCGGACGGCGCTGACCATTGTTGCCATTGCCTCGACGCTGATTGGGACGACGGCGACGCTGCTGCACGCGTCGATTGCCATTGTTGTTGTTGTTGTTGCCGTTGCTAGGGCGGACGCGGCGTCTTCGGATGACACGACGCCTTCCACCAAGACCATTGTTGCCGTTACCGCGACGACGCTGCTGCAGATTGCCATTGTTTGGACGACGACGACGACGTCGGCGACGCTGCTGCTGACCCTGCTGACGTGGTGTATTATCTCCTTGATCGCTTGGCGGCTCCTGTTCCTCAGCGTTTGGCTGCTCCTGAAGCGACTCCCCAGCCTCGGACGGATGCACGTCGCCCACTTTTACGCCGGTAACTTCATCGCAAGGCACATCGCTGTACACGACCACATTGCCATAGTTGCAAACGATCTGGGCCTCCTCCTCCTCACCGCCCTCACCACCCTCGCCGCCCTCGCCGACCTCGCCGCCCTCGCCGGCATCTTCAGCCTGATCAGCCTGACGTGGCTCGATGCGGCCGATGCCGTGCTTATCCTCAATCTCGTAGATGTTGCCCGATTTGGTGATGAAACCAGTCACCTGCAATGGCTTGGCATCCTTCACCTGCACAGTGGACTTTAGCTGCTGAGACTTTGTCTCCTTGGATGTGTCCACTGGCACCAGATGTTTCTGATTCATGGGTGGCGCATTGATGATCATCTGCGGTTTCTTTGAATTCGATTCCGTTTTGGGTACAGTCGTTGGCTTCAGGGTGGAGCTGAGCAGCGGCGCTGCTGTTGGGCGCGGCTCATCCCGTGCTGCTTGAGGAGCACAAAAAAGAGAGAGGCACAGAGAAGAGCGAGCGATTGAAGGAGATCGAGAGAAAGACAGCGAGAGATCGAGAGAGAGAGAGGAGAGAAAGAGAGAGGGAGAGAGAAAGAGTGAGAGAGATTTGTCAGATTTAGTTAATTCCGTTTCATCCAAAAGGGGATTCAAAAAAATTTACCGCTCACCAGTGAGTGGCCGCCCGCCAGGGCCAGGACCAGGACCGGGACCAGGACCAGCAACGTTTGTATCGATAACATTGACCACCTCATTGTTTGCTTTGTGTGCGCCAACTGAATCGGGAGTGGGAACAAGCTGCCACTTATATCAACTTGGGCCGTCCAACAGATATCGGTGAATAAATCATTATCGTTAACGGTTCTTTTTTTTTGTTCTGTTTTTTTGCTGGCCAAATTTTGATGCTGCATAATTAGCCGCAGTTCGGGCCCCCGGCCACAAGAGTTCAAAGTACGCCTAATGCCGGGTCGACCCATTTAAGGCGCCTCATCGCCACACGCAGCCGCGGCCACAGTCTTGGCCACTTTTTGCGCGAAATAAAAAACATAAATAATTAATAAGAAAAATAAACTCTTGGCTTTCTATACGGCGAGCGTTCTGCTGAGTTCAATGCCTGAACTCTGGCTTCATTATCATTCTTGCCTACTTACCAACTTTTAACTCTCTCAACATTTGCATGTTGTTTATTTTTTTTTTTTTTTGGTTATTGCTTGATGCTTGACTTGTTGTATTTCGAAAATGCAAATTGGCTGTTGAAGATCGACAAAACGAAAAGGAACAACAACAAGAGAAAAGAACATCGCTCGACCCCAGACAGCGGCTAAAGCAAATTTTACAAATGGGACCGTGGAATGGGACCGTGGAATGGGACCGAGGAATGTTGCTTCAAACGCCAAGTTGAGCAGGTCTAAAATACTCAAATTTAATTAACGAGCTTCAGCCAATGATAAATTGGAATTATTTATAACTTCCATTATGATCATGATTTTTCAGCTGATTTTTTTTGTTATGAATTTCAAAATTGTTTTCTTTTTTTTTGAAAACGTGTTTATAGAAAGACAACTGCCCTTCAAAGCTGGAGACTTCAAATGTAAAATATTGCTAGTTTCTGTAAGTAAACTTTTTCTTTCTATGGATTACCTGTCGGATCAATTTGGATGTGATGAATATATTATAAATTCAAACGAAACTTTCCAATAAATATCAACATTCAGTTTATTGAACAAATAATCAAAAAACCAAAAAAAAACAAAATTCAGTCGCGCTCCGGTTAATTTAATATGTGCATATCTGCTGGGCGAGTTAACCGACTTAGATCTTCATAAACAGGTTTACATATGAAAACATAATAAGGAGAATCATAATTCTAGTTACAAGCATCAACTTGTCCGATAAATTGATCAATCTTCGAGCCCAGCCTCGAAATATGGAAATCTCAAAACGCTGCAGTTGGAATCCGAAATGCTGATTTTTTTTGGTAAATTTGTGTTTTTGTTTCTTCACTTTGATTAAGCCTACTTCTTCAATGGATATTGTATACAAACAATGTTGATTCTCTCTCACATCCCTATGCATGAGGTTTAACTATTAGCATGCATTAATGGAATGACTCAACAACATTGTATTTGAATACTAATAATCATATATTACCGATAAAATGGGGCCAGCAAATTGTGGTTGTAGCAAAGAATGTCGCTAATCGAATGATCTAAGTCGTGTCTGTTGCTGAATGAGTTGTGGATTAGCAGTTCTATCGCGTCAACGATCTACAAGTGGGTCACAGCTTTCCACCACTAATTTATCAGATCATCCACTTCACAATTACGCATGTTTATTACCATTAAAGTACACAAAGGGAATATGTATAAGCACAAAAAAAAAACAAAAAAAAAAACGAATAAGAAAAATGTGTTCGTGTTGAATATTATATTATAATAGTTTAATGGCGTCGTGTCTGTCTCTGTTTCTGTTGGTAGTTGCGCAATGCCTCTGAGAGTTCCCTCAGACTTTGGGCGCCTTGGCGCTGCTGCTTGCGCTCCTGCTCCTTCTTCAGCTCCTTGCACATCTTCACCAGCTTCTTGCGCTCTTTCCTCTCGGACTTTCGCTCACCGTGGTCCTCCTCCGATGAGGAGGAGTTGCCTCTCTTGTGACGCCTACGCAGCTGCTCGCATTGCATTAGCAGCGCCTTTGTCTCGGCATCATCATCCGGCTTGGGTGTAGTTGTTGTTGTAGTTGTTGTTGTTGTTGTGCTCGGTGTTGTGCTCGGTGTTGTGCTTGGTGTTGCGCTCGGTGTTGTTGTGCTCGGTGTTGTGCTTGGAGTTGTGCTCGGTGTTGTTGTGCTTGGTGTTGTTGTACTCGGTGTTGTGCTGGGCGTTGTGCTGGGCTTTGGAGTGGTGGTGGTTGTGGTTGTGGTTGTTGTTGTTGTTGATTCGGACTTTGGCGTTGTCGTCGTTGTTGTGGTTGTTGTTGACGACGAGCTCTCCTCACTCTGGGGATACGCTGTACTCGTCCAGCAGCAGCTGGCCAAAATCAGGCACACTACCAAAGTCTCCTTACGCATTATCAATGTTAATTTGCCTATGGCAGTTCAATAAACACTAAACGTGTAGCCAAGTCGCAGTATTTATTTATAGTGATGGTGGTTCACATACAACTCACTAGATGCCCCACTCACCCACTCTTCAACCGCCCCTTGGCAGACAACTCAAATCACGCTTGGACTGGTTTTATCATACTTTGATACCGATGGTATCATAGTATATTGATTTTCTGCAATGCCCCACATTCCGTCCGTCTGTCCTACTGTATGAACACAACTTGTTCCCACAGCCTTAGAAGTAGAGCCTTGAAACTTATAACACATACTGGTCTATGTCCGCGTCAGACGACGTGTGAAAATTGGGGTGCTACATCCACTGGGTTAGGCTAGGCTAGGAAATCGATAAAACGATAACTGCAACCGATAAGGCTACGTATCTCCCACAGTTTGAAGGCAATGGTTTCCAAAGTTGGCATTTGCCACGCCCATCTCCGTCGCTCCAAGGCCAGTGCCCATAATCGGCAATACCGATATTTCGGTAAGTGTAAATCGATAGGTCCGCATATCTCTAACCGTTTTAAAGATAGAGTCTTGGAAGGTATCTTGCTGGTAATCTCCTTCAAGGATCGGCATATCCATTTTCAGATTACGCCCACATCCGGCGTCCCTAGGAACCTCAGCCCCAGAAATCTGAAATGCGCACATCTTTCACAATTTGTAAGCTTGAGTCACCAAAATTGGAGAGTCTGCTACTAGTAACTCCTCCAAGAGATCGATCGATCCCTAAGTCGATAAGACCAAATATCTCACCAAATTTGAAAGGATGATTGCTAGAAACACTCCTCATGAATCCTGAAAAGTTTTAGATCACGCCGACTTCCGTTCCGAAAAACGATAAATGCCTTTGTATATCGCTCAATTGATAAGCTACACTTACCAGACATGGAGAGGAAATTAGTAGGAACATTTCCCTAATTTTTCTCAGTCACATCCATTTCCAAAAGCTCATATCTCCAGTAATATAAGAGCTACAATTACCAAACTTCCAAGGAATGTTACTGGTTTTAATCCACCGCAATTTGGAAAGCAACTTGGACAGTATTTCTTGGGTACACCCACCCAAAGCATCAAAGTATTTTGCAGTCGGCTATGCCGGACTCTCTGATTATGGTTATTTTGTTTATTAATAGACAAAAATGTACTACGAAATTTATTTGATATTTATGTTTATTTTGGGGGACTTTTTTCACATTCGCTACGCGAGAATTAATCGCGTACATGCGGAAAAAAAATTCCCAAGAAAATTGAAATCGTATTCGTTAATTTGATTTTGGTTGTAAATCATCTGTGCTAAATTTAAGCAAATAGATGAGGTCAGAAATTGTTTGTAAAAGTGGGTGGGAGAGAGATACACAACGAGGAAAAGAGAGAGAGAGCGAGAGAGAGTGAGGGAGAGGGAGAGTGAGTATCTCCACAAACAATCGGTTAACAACTTATAAATGTGAGTGAATGGGCTTCTGGAGCCATTGAAAGCGCCAGCAATCTTTACTTGTACTTAACTGCCTTTATTGGGTATTAAATCTTAAAGCTGTTCCTCTCTGCTTATGGCTAAATTATATAATATTTTAATAATTGATTCGCAACTGAATGTGATGTGCACGTTCCTTGATAATTTGAAGGCTTTAATGAGCTTAAAGCGTGATAAATTGCTTTGACTGAGATGGCAATTAATGCTGTTTAAGGCTGAAAGTTCAACTAACTGGTATTCTACTGCTACTGCTTTTGGCCTGGCTATTAATAATTGTAAATTTCAACGGGCCAGCAAATTGGAATCTGTTTACTTGCGGCAAA
The DNA here is from genome assembly GCA_035043845.1 of Drosophila picticornis. Classification (NCBI taxonomy): domain Eukaryota; kingdom Metazoa; phylum Arthropoda; class Insecta; order Diptera; family Drosophilidae; genus Drosophila; species Drosophila picticornis. The sequence continues at coordinate 21,694,674 of JAWNMR010000492.1, read as the reverse complement.
CGTCGTAAATGCCGCACTTTATGGCTGCTGATGCAGCTACAGTTTAATGATTTGTTCATACACACACCCACACACACACACACACATATATATATATATATATATATATAGATATACCCACACACATGCTGTGCTCACATTCATATTTTAATGTGCTCCGCATTTGAATGTGAAACGAATTCGTGTTTTTTTTTGTAATTAACACAAGAGCAGTTTTCAGCGCAGCTTGTCAGAAGAACCCGTTTTGGCCCTAAAAAAGATAAACGAAAAAGACGAGTATTTGCCACAAAGATTTTACATTGCGGCTTGTGCAGTTGTTATTAAATCTAACATTAAAAAATGTGTTCCAGTGTTTTTGCCTTTAATTGTTTGAACGCATGCCGCTTTGCGAACTGCTGTCTTATTTCGGAGTAATTTGGCCAAAACGACTATGAGCCTCGGCGAGTCGTAGTTGATAACAATTAGCTTAATCAACACATGTGTGATATAGGAATGGGGGCCCATTTGAGCAGATGTTGGCAGCTCGCTCCTGCGACCACTAATTGATTATCAATTACAATTGTTAATTGTTTAATGCGACAACAAATGGAGGTGGCAATGGCGGAATGTAAATAGAAGCGTGTTCAACATTTGGCAGGAATTGTTCAACAGTCACCGTCGACCCCCTTGAACCACCCACTCTGCTCCTGCCAAAATCACAGCTAAAACCAAAACCAAAACCCAAACCAAACCCAAATCGCAAATCCCCAAGCGAAAGCCCCATCTCAGCCTTGGCCCAAAGACAATTACATGCGCATCTCCCCCTCCCCTCCCCCATGACTGCATAAGTAATTGAATAAAAGGGGGGAGAGAGAGAGAGAGAGAGGAGAGCGAATTAAAAAAATCAACAAATAATTAAAAAGTGCATGTGTCGAAAGGCAAGCAGAAAAAGCACAGCAAAATCCGAACACAATCCTGCTCTGGAGGGGGCAGTCAGGGGGTGGGAGGGGTCAGGTGCACGGGCAGTTGTAACCCCCTAGAAAGTGCAACAATTTTAATGAAACAGAGAGAATATGTTAATTGCGTGTGAAACCGCTGCGTCGAGTTGCCTGCCACTCGCTTTTATTTATTATTATAATTTTGTTCGCTTCTCATCTCTGCCTTTTTTCGCCCGTTTTTTGCGCATTTAAGCAGCGCAAATAATGCAGCTAAAATGACTCGCCAAAAGCAGGTAACATAAGTGTCTAAGTGTCTATGTGTTTGTTCGGTTGGCTTATCAACCCATCAGCCAAATCAGCAGCGACACAGAGTGAGAGAGAGGGAGATAGGAGAGGAGAAAGAGAAAGAGAACGAGATAGGCTAGCATTAAGAATACTCAAGAATTTGCTACTAAGTTTGCATTATGCTAATTACATCAACGATTTGCCAAGAATCCCATTAGCCAACTCAGTAAGTCATTTGGTCAGAACGAAGCTCGGATTTTACATCTACGATCAAGCAGAATAGAGCAGTTTCCGCTCAAGAGTTACACATAAATCGGGTGTATTTAATTTCAATAAAAAAACAACTTTAAATGTAGACAGAAATATTAGCTTCATTTATAGTTTCTGATTTTTAGGAATTTTGTTTTTACATCCACAAATTATTTTTAAAAGCAACACAATCTTTTTGGTTCTTGGGGTGGAAGAGGATGATTTTTTTCTGAGTTTTCTGAGCTTTCTGAAAGGGTATGCAATCTTCGCCATGCCCTTTTCCGCTTTTTCTGATTCTTAATGTTTATTTTAAAATTTATTTAAAATTTGAATTAAAATTTACACACGATAAATTATATATTTAAAGTGGCAATCGTTTGCATCAAGCATCTGTCATGCACAGCTCTAACTGGTGTGATGGGGATGTTATCGCCGTAAAAATGTATTATAAAATTGTAACCGTTTCTACAGGATTGATTATCCATTATTTTGTTCAATAAAAAAATAATGACTGCAACTGAAAGTTTTGAAACAATACAAGAGATGTTGGCAAAATAGAATTTTGTCTTGACTCGATACCAGCTGAATTTGTTGCTAATTTGGAGAAGGACTTTGACTTGGATTTGGATTTTGGTTTCGTTTTCAATTTGGCTGGCCTGGTGTGCTTTGGGGCCGAATGGCTTATGCCAAGCCCAAATGCAAATCGCTTCCGATTGCTGCTGTGCGCTTCGGTTCTGCTCCTGTGGCTTAATCCAAATTATCATCATAAGCGTTGCACTAATGAGCAGCACAGTGCAACATAAACAGCGAACCGCTGACGGCTGACAACTGACGGATGACATTTCGCTTGATGGCCAAGACAAAGTTGCCAGCCAGCCAGTCAGCAACTTTTTCAAGTGGCATCAAGCAGCAGCAGCAGCAGCAGCAGCTTGCGTTGACTGCTGACGAGTGCATTTTTCTGTACGATTTCAGCCCACTCAAATCTGAAGAAATCTCGCAAATTCGATGAGAAGCCTGCGAGTCGAAGGGGCTCACGGCAAGCCGTCGTCCGCTGCTTTCGGCTGCGACTACAGCCAAGGGCTGTGTGCAGCTGAATGTCCTCGTTTGCGCCTGGCCATGTGCTAAAAAATGCAAGAACACGAGGTGCCACGTTCCTCGTGCAGCTTCGTGTCGTTTGTGTGCTAAAAGTACGAAGCGCACGCGCAGGCAGCGACGCTGGCAGCGACGTTGACGTCAGTGTGTCAACCATTGTTATTGGCAGCTAACAGTGGCTTAACAGCGACGTAACAGCAACTGGGAACACTTATTTCTGTTTTTTGGGAAGGGAAATATATACATATATAAATATATATATATATATATGTGTGTGTGTGTGTGTTTGCTGCTTCTACTTGTTTTATTTCTTATTTTTGTTGTTTTGTTTTTATTTTTTTTTTGATTGTTTTGTGCTCGGTTTATTTAGCAGCACTCACGGCGCTTGCTGCTTGCTGTTTGCTGCTCGTGCTTTTCATGCCGCATGCTCGTTTTTTGCTTGCCTATATTTTTAGGTATTTGCAGCATTTTCGCTTTGATGCGTGTGGCATGTTTAACGGCACTTGATGATGCCAGCAACAGAAACGACACCAACGCCAACACCAACATCAGCAGTTCCACTTTGATTTGTGCGTCGTCGTCGACGACTTCAGGCGTCAGGCGTCAGGCATCAGGTGAGGACGCCAAGGAGCAGGCATTTAATCCATTTCAATTGCTCGATTCGCGTTGCACTTCATTAAACCCAACATCGACGCTGAGCATATCTGCATTTCTGCATTGCATTTTCAAGCGCACTGCCTGCCAGTCTGAGTGTCGTCCACGTGTGCCACCAAATGACCTTCACACACACTCACACACACACAGCAAAGCTGTTGCCTGCACACAGGAGACATCACGTAGCCGTCACGTAGGCACAGCATTAAAAATAAAGAAATTTAAAGAAAAACAAAAACACAAAACACCAGACAAAAATTCAGTCTCAGCAAGATCTGTGTTCCTGAAATCGCTCCAAGTACAGATCTGACCCCAACTCAAGCTAAAAAAATTACATGTTAAATTCTTGCAAATGCTGCATAATTATGCATGTAGACTTGTGCTGGACTTATTAGCTTAGTTCAAATGGATTCCTGTCCGATTCAAACACAATCTGTACAATTTATCAATAATATGCCAATCTTTATAATATATATATCAATTGGAAAACTAGATCGTTGCACCTGTGTTTTTAATTGTCATCGATTGAAATCGACTTGCATTGTTATTGGCGAAACAGGGGCAGTTGTCGAAAAAAGCAAATAAACTTGATCAGCATTTGGGATACTGGCTAAAGATGATCCAGTATCAATATTAAAATGCAAAAACAAGTTTGGCCAATGTCTATAAATAATAATAAATAATATAAATAAATAATAAAAGTTAGCAATAACAACAACCCACGAGAAAAATTATTACAACTTGGGGCTCATATTTATTCAGAGCGTTGTATTTTAATACAGAAAATATGTCCGCTTCATGCGACTTATTCTACGCGATTCAAGCGACCAAAAGCGACTGACTCACACTTCACGAAAGTAGCTTAAACATACCATCGAAGAAGGTGTACATCATAAGGAACTTACAATTACCGTTGCTCGCAGGCAACGACAGATTAAGATTACAAAACAAAAATGCAAGACAAGCTGCGGTGTTCACGGACAAATACAGTTATTTCCAACAAAAATCATACTTTTTCTTTGTTGTATTCTACTCGGCTCCAGCTGTCAAAAGATGTGCGTTTGTCTATTTAATGTCCAATGCCTATGCTTAATCAGCAGAAGCGGAAAGCACTGTGAAAAATGGAAAGCAAATGAAGGAGAGAAGACGAGCAAACTCACGGGAAATGGGAAATGGGAAACCAGACGAGTAGTTTCTTTAATTTCGTGCAAATGGCCATTTCAGCTGTCTGCTGTTTTGTCACTTAAATCCAGTTCACTTATTTCGATGGCTGCCAAAAGAAAAAGAAAAAACAAAAAAGAAGAAAAATACAAATACAAAAAATGAAAAAGAGTCCAAGCAAATGCCTGCTTTAAACTTGCAGCTTGAGCGTGTTTGTGTGTGTATGTGTGCGTGTGTGTGTTTGCAGTTATTTTCCAGTTATTTGCTGCATACTTGTAGGCATTTGACAAAACTGTTGGGCGAGGTGAGGCTGCTGTTGCACGGCTGGTTACACAGCAACGACAAGCACCGAGAGTCACCGGGCTGAACGAGCTACAAAGCAATAGATAGGTGTGTGTATGTGTGTGTGTGTGTGTGTTTGAAAGGGAGTGGAGTGGGAAAGGGAGGGGGGAGGGAGGAGAGCAGACACTCAACTGTAGCTGCCCGCATGTTTTGAGTTTAGTTTGAAAAGTAATCGAATGTTATAATTTCCATTTAACTGATTTCCCACGAGTGACGCCAGCCAAACAAGCCAAAGCCACAGCTAAAGGCAAAGCCAAAGCCAAAGCCAAAGCCGAAGTCAAAGCCAAGCCAACAGACGATGCAATCTTGATGATGCTTGATGCAGACACAGGAGCAGGGGCAGTGGCAGGAGGCAGGGGGCAGGGGCACGCTGCCTGAATGCTGGATGTTGGATGACGGATGTTGGGTGTTGGAGAAGCAGCCGGTCTACCGATTGGGTGGCAAGCGAATGACCCTGTCACACTAATGTGCTGCGCGTCAATTCCACAGTATCAAAGGAATCGAGTGAAAAAACAGAGACAGACAGACAGAGAAAAGGGGAAAGCAGAGAGAGGGAGGGAGAGATTGAAAGAGAGACCAGTTAATGGCGACATGCATAAAAAGCATGCCACGGCAAAGCAGTCTCTGCCTCTGCCTCTGCCTCTGCAACAAGCACTGCCAACGAATATGGACACGGATCTGGTCAGGGACTGTCTACTTGACTCGACTCAACTCGACTCGACTCAACTCGACTCTCGACTTGACTCCACTCGCCTCGCCGCATCCCGCAAATGAAATATAAATTAAATTAAATTCCAAAAGAGCAAGACGTTTGACCCACCACATACATAAATCAACAGTCCAAAGTGCAGGCCAAGTGGCAAGCATTGCATTGGGTTGCTGTGCATTCAATCGATTGCCAATTGCATCGCAGTTTGTGCGGCAAGCGCAGCGATCAGCTGGGAGCACAAATGCTCCCTGCTCATCAGGGACTTGAGGGGAGCAGCGGATGCATGCAGCTCTGTGTGGCAACTAGCGACTGTCATAAAAGCGTAGATCAACCACAGAATTAAAAGGCCAGTTTAATTTAAATTGTTTTCCAACCCAAAAACTCAGGCATGACTGACATCTGTGGCTACTTCAAGTCAATTCCACTTCTATAACAAAGTGCAGCATTTCTATTTAAGCTCATTAAAATTTTAATTGGCAAGCTTTTGTTTAGTTGATGATTATTCATAAGTTCAGTGAACACACTTAAAAGCTGCTGAAATAAATAATAATTGTTAGGCGAGAACTTTCTGGCGACTGGCGATGAGTTGAAGCTGCAGCTTAGTTTTTCCGGCGATCGTCAGTGAAACACATATGGCTTCGAGTCGAAAGTTGGTAACAGGAGCTGCTAACAGCAATTTGCACCCTAAACCGCTCCTGGACACGTGAGGAATTAATGGCTAGGCCACAAGCCACGACCACAGAGCTGCAGTTGCTTTGGCTCAGTACTCGTACTTGGTACTTGGCCACACTGTCAGCTGCGTCTTATGCAAATCACTAACCAGCAACAGCAACAGCAACTGTGACAGCAACAACAAAAACATCAACACTGGCAATGACACTAGTCACAGCAACATGAAAAGGCAAAAGCAAAAACAACAATTGCAAAAACAAACCGAGAATAATTTTAACATTTCCGTTACAAATAAAAAGCTATTCACTTTGCTAATATGGCCGCAGCGATTCATCCGGTGCTGCCTGCGTTTTGGCTGCAAGTGCTTGAAAACTTGCCACACGCAATACAACAATTTACCCCCCCATTGGACAAAAGGGTTGTTGTATACTCTTCAGATCCACGCAGGCACGGCTCTTCCATGAGTTTTGGCAATCGCAGGCACAAATATAAAAACCGTTTGTTTTAATCTTCCTCGATATCTGAAACTCCCGAAAGCTTTGAAATAGCTAAGGTTCTAAGTGTTTTTCAATTTTAGTTATTTTGCAGCTGTCACAATATTCTTGAATCAATTAATAACAGACTTGTACAATGGAATCCGCATTATTTTCTAGTAGAGAACACTCGAAAACCCAATCATTCCGTCAAATATATGGCTTAAAAACAGTCCAAATTAAAGTTAATAGTGAAATTATATAAAATTAAAAGGGGGCAATTGAATTAAAAGTTGCAAATGAAAATAATTATTATATAATACTTATAATCATAGATAAAGGATATAATAAGTCTGGGTATATTCAAATGTAGAATGGCTCAATATTTTTTGCAAGCATTAGAAAACCCAGAAAAAATTCAATCAGACCCGAAATTGTTAATGGTTAGTAGTAGAAGTAGAAAAAGAAAACTTTCCGGTGATCCCGGTTCTATCTAAAGTTATGTGATATTATATTAATAAGTGCTAACTTTTTGAATATTTTTATTCATGTGTGAATAGTGCATAACTGTTGCGGCATGTTGTTGCCAGTATTTGAGTGTTGGCCCTTTCCCCGCAGTGTCTATCGCATTTGAGTATGTGTCAGCCAGTCAGTTAGTTAGTCAGCCAGTCAGTCAGTCAGTCAGTCAGTCAGTCAGTCAGTCAGTCAGTTAGTCAGTCAGTCAGTCAGTTGGACGGTTGGTCGCATTTGCAAGTCGTTAAATGCTTCAGTTGCTCGTCATTGTAGTGACTCGGCTGACTTGCAACTGCAACAGTTTTACTCTAGCAACTGCAACTGTTGTTGCTACTCGATTCGTGTCGCTGGCATTGTCAATGCTTCGACTTCCTTCCGCTTTGGCTAACAAATTTGCGTCGCGCATGCAGGCCAGGCAAACATAATCATCATTATTGCTGCAATCAGCATATTTGGCAGGCTTAAATCGGCTGACTGCCCCACAGGCCCCTTAAACATCCTGTCTGGACGGACTGTTACCTGTTACCCGCTGCCAAGCGCTATTCTTATTTTGTTCATCCTGCAGGACACACAGAAAAAAGGGGCACGGAAATATTGTAAATTTTATGCTCCTTGCCGCACTTACACGTACCCTAATAACAACAAAAACAACAACAACAGCAGCAACTAGAGCCCCAGTGGTTGTAGTCTGTGCCATAGTTGTGGCTATGCCTAATATCCGTCATTAAAAGTGTTGTTTGTGCCGCAACCTGCGGACTCTGTGTGAACAGCCTGTGTGTTTAGCAGAAGCTGTTGCAGTTGCAGTTGTACCAGCTGTATAAGCAAATCACTCTTCTGACCCCCTCACCACCACTGCCATCACCAACAACACCACCACCACCACCATCAACCCAACAAGTGCGCGGGTGACTTTTCGTGTGCCTCGTGAGCTTAGGCGCATCCTGACTTCGTATTGACTTCCAGCTCCCAACCAACATCCCCCCATCAACAACCAAAAGCCCCAGTCCCCTCCCACACCCTCACCCTCTCATGTGTGGTATGCAAATATTCGCATGGCTCGTGTGTTGTTTTTATGGCAGTGCATTGCACGATAAGAATCCATTGAGCAAAAATTAATTAGTCAATTTGCATGAAATTTATGTACAAAGCGCGAACAAACGAAATGCATTTTGATGTTTTATGCGCACATGAGACCCGCACAGAGCCAGAAAGAGAGAGAGAGAGAGAGAGAGAGACGGCACATGCCCCAACGGATGTAGGATTTGAGTAACTCCTCGAACTAGTCAAGTGTGGTGTCAATGAAGTTAGGAAAAGTCAAAGTCAAAGGCAGATGAGCTTGCATTTGAATGCTGTGAGTGGAAGGGCTCAGCGCAGGAATGAAGCTAGTAGCATTTACGGAGTAGATTCGAGGTCTAAAGACGCATTAAATACATATCGTGCTCGTTTCCGAATGTGTGGCAAACAGTTGAGTTTAGATAATTGCATAACATGACATGATTGCTTTGATCTCTTTGGAGCTCAAATATTGCTAGATATCGAAGAGGCCCTAGTACCTTAACACAGTTACTAAGCCGTTTGTAATTGTAACAATAAATTATCAAAAAAAGAGGGGAACAACTATTAACTACTTGCTAGTGCACGACTTGAGGCCAACACTTTCAATATGTTGACCAGAAGTACAGCCAAGTGAATATATACTCAAGCACTCAAATGCTAATAGGCAGAGCCGAGTAAGGAAATAGTCATTCCGGGAATAGTCTAGAAATCAGTAACAAAACAAAAATTTTTAATTTTGATTAATTTCATAACGGACAAAAGGTTATTTATTCAAGCAGGACTATTAAAGACCAAGCATCGCATGGACCCCACGCCGGTCATCTGTCCCCCCTGCATCGCCGTCTCTCTGGTGTGTGTACCACCTATCAAGAATTTGGCTTGCCACGTCTCAATGAAGCATGCCAATGGTCTTCTGCAGCCACTGCTCCCGGATGAATCAACCATCGAATACTTGGTTTTCCGATCTGATTGTCGAAGACAGGATACTTCAGTCGAAATGAGTTCTATAAGTGTCCATTGCTGCCAGGATTCAATTGGGATCACAAACTAAATAATAAATAGGCGTTGGTAAATAAAAATGGGGAGACTGTTTCAATAAGTTGTATGCATCTTTTATTGTTATCGGAATTACTAATTGAAATTAGATTGCAAGTATTGGATAGGATATCTCCGACCCCATAAGGTTTATAGACATAAACGGCTTTGTGGATATCGCCAGGGCTGTCTGAGTATCTGTGTAGTTGTATCTATATTAACATAATGAACATCAGAATACTATATAATATAACTCTTGTGGCAACAGTTGGCTGAATTTCGCTTAACTAATAATTAAATTGAGATATTATCAGGTGGACTCCGGTCAAAGTGGGTGTAGAATCCTCAGCGTGCCCAAGATGCTGTTCTTTTTTCTCGATTTTAGTTACTTTACGGCTCCGTTCGGCTCGAAACTAATTACAAAAGTAATCGCCGTATTCTGTGAAAGTTTCAAATGCGCTTTCCTGCCTGCCTGTCTTTCCTCTATCCTCGTTCCCACCCCTCTCCTCACAATCACTCTTGCTCAGATCTGTGGCACCTTTTTTGGAGCAGGTGTGCTGGTGCCTAAAAGTATACTGATTCCTCATCCTCGTCCTCGTCCCCGTTCTCGTACTTGTCCTTGTCCTCGTCACTGGCCACATTGGGAGCGTAGTGTTGCAACCAAATGTCTCCGTTGCTGTAATCGGCTTAGAGGTGAAACCTTTTGTCATTATAAAAGGATTTCAAGCTTGACAAAATTTCCATTTGTTGCGATTTGGCCATCCGCCCTTTAATGTACACAAACACACACACACACACATATACACGCAAATACCCTTGAGCTTGGTGGGTGGGAGGAGAAGTTGTTTTTGCTCTCTGTGTGTGTGTGTGTGTGTGTGTGTGTTGTTGTTTAGTTAACTTTTAGCTGGCTGCGTCATTGAAGTCTTTGATTTTGTTCAAAGAACTTAAGATTCAAAAACCGATAGCGTGTTTGTTTGTTGCCAGGCACAATTATAAGCTGGTGGGTGGGTGGATGGGTGAATGGGTGAATGGGTTGGATTTGGACTTGGAATTGGAGTCGGGAGTTGAGTGGGTCAGCCGCAGGCTACAGGTAAACGGGCTGCGTCTGTCAGTGGCAACAAGCGTTCAACAGAAATTGCCAATCGAACTAGATAAAATGAGCTGTGTAAATAGTGGAAAGGCGCAGATAGGCCACGTTCCGCTCCTCTCTCCCCTCCCTAGCCCTTACTTGGATTCCTACCCCCCACCACCCTCCTCTGACTCAGCCTGCTTACTCAAATCAGTTTATAGGCAAACTATGCCAAAAAAACGAAGTGAACCACATCAAATCAAATCAAATCGAATCACAACAAAACAAAGCAAAACAAACGAACCCCACCTGCACCACCACCAGCACCACGAGCGCTACCCTCACCACCGCCGACGCTTCCGCCGAGCTTTGATCTGTGCCAGCGCTGCGTGCCTGCCCCAAGGGCCAATAGATACAGTTACAGATAGCAACGATAGACAGGCGCCCAGACATGGTCATGGACATGGACACGGTTACGGATGCGAACGCAGCTGCTGCCTGCAGGTCGTTATGGCTAATGAGTATTACGAGACCTGCAGACAGACAAGTGCTCCAAAGCGACGGGTTGCCAGTTGGCAAAGTGATAGGTAAGTTGATGGGGAAGGGTGGTGAAGTCGGTGGTGGAGGTGGAGGAGCTGACAGTTGAAGGGTTGCCCATAATGCTGAGCTCGTGCCTGGTCGTGACTGGGCGAGCTGTGACTGCAAATCTTCAAATCACATCAGCCCGTGCCTGAGTGCGAGTAGTATTCAGACAATATATCCAGTTGAACAAGCAGCAAAATAAGGATTAACAGGTGGTAGCAGGTGGACCGGAATGCACCTGTAAAAATGTTAGTTTTTCAGATTAGAAATTATTTTTATTCCCAGTAGAAACTGATGCGATTGTGCTACACTTGAGGGAGGAGGATCTGGCCACTTCCAGTTTTAAGCGACTTGATCACTTTGTGAGATAACAAAAGAAAACTGAAGAAATATATTGCCATGCACAGATTTGTGAGAGTACAAAAAACTATAAAAAAAAAATAATTAGCCAAATACTACATTAAATAATGTTTCGTGCAATATTAGATTTGTTACTCATTGGTTGTAACTCAGCAAATATGCTGAAATAGCAAATATGTTGGCTTAAAATGTAGTGTTTCCTGTTTAAAATGCTGCATCAACTCTGATGGAGATATCCCAAAAACGAGATACGCCTGAACACACGAAAATATATTTGAGCATTTATTTTAAATAAAGCATTAATTTAAAACTATTTTTGTGCTTTGAACAGTTTGATACATGAGATGTTCAGCAATTGCAATTATGCACAGCTCTTGAGCCGAAGCTCGCAACTCGGAAGTAGTTGTCGTGTCACGCGCTCATTCTTAGCTGAGCCATCCACGCTTTGGAATGCCAGGCATCGATATGACAATAAAAATGAACGACTTTGGTTTTGGAATTTGCGACTTTGCCTTTTTATCTCTATCGCACTCGGCAGCTTTGGATGCGACAGATAGCGCTGGTCAGTTCTGCCGCTGGGTTCGGTAGGCACACGCACACACGGACACACACACACACACAGGTACGTACATGCATACACTGACGGACCGCAGAACGCTTGCACAATTTTTAATCATGGTTGGGCAGAGAGGCGAGGATATGTTTGGTTCCCGTCGTGGCCTCCTGGTCATTGTTGTCGCTGTGCCAGCGACACATAAACATGCACGGCTGTAGAAGACCACGCTCCATTCTCTGGGATTTGGCTTGGGATTGGGAACGGGAGTAGGACTGAGCCTGGGACTGGGACTGGGAGTGCGACTGGGGCTGGGCCTGGGGTTGGGGTATGGGTCCAGGGCCTTACCGGTTTATTGTTGCCGTTTGTATGGCTTTTAGTCCTTTATCTTGTTTCTAACTCATTGGATCGCAAAAACGGTCTCGTGTTCACCTTAATTGGGGTAAACATAAGTTCTGATTGCCCGCCAGGACGGCCGCTTTTGTATCCCAGCTGCCAGCCTTCAGCTTTTTGCCTCTAACAGCGGAACGCATACCAAAAAGAGTTGCCAGCGACAAAATTTGCTTCGACTGTTTCTTCTCATTTTTTCTTCTGTACTTTTTAGGCTGTTTTCTTTTCTTTTTCTTTTTTTCTGCTGGCTGCTTCTTTCTAATTGAACTTGTTCGACGTCGTCGACTATCAAGGAACTTGTCGGGCCCAAAAGAAGGTGGGGCAGAAGCCAATGGCTAAAATCGTTGGCCACAGAGCCAAAATTGGAAGACGAACATATTCAACTTCATGGCAGCCAGTAAAAGGGGTTGAAGGGAGTCTGGGTCGGGGCCAGGAAGAGGCGGGGCAAGACAGGTCGGGTTTGTTGAGCTGAAGTGAACTGAATTGCTGCCATTGTTACAGGCACAGATCACAAAAGCGAGATAAAAATTGTTGAACGTGTAATTTTTATTTATTGCATACAATTTTTAGAACAAATGACAGACAAAAGGTTGCCGCTGTCCCTGTCGCTGTCGCTGTCGCTGTCGACGACGGCGTCGACGCCAACGTCGCTGCTGTCTGGGGAGTCGAAGGGATTGCAAAGCGGAAATTTCATTGCCTACATTTGAGCGCGCACCACGTAATGTATGCATTTGCCATTATGTGTGTGTATATATATAAATATGTATATATCTTTTTTTACATGTATCTGTGTGTATGCGAAAATTAAATTTTCTACTTCAAAAGCTAAGCGTCGAACGGACGGAAACAGCAGCCACAGACCAAATAGACCCACCCCACCACCCCTAAGAGTCCCCCAACAAAACCGAATTGAAAAAGCGTTTAGGCCATTGTGTGTGTGCCGCATTGTATGTGTATGTGTGTGTGTGTATGTGTGTGTGTGTGGTAGGAGGGGGGCAACTAAATGATGGGGAAACTATAAAAATTTACATAACAATAATAAAAGCAAAGGCAAAACGACGCAGAACCAAAGGAACGAAAGACATTTATTCATTTCTGTTTTGAAATTAGCATAAAAGTAAACCTCACTCAGACTCACATACACACACACACACACACGCACACACAACCATTTACATACTGTCACATAAGGGGCCAGTGGGGTGTTAGAAGAAGTGGCAGAGTTAGTGGGCAGAAGGAGGAGTTACGCATAATCAAAGCCACAGCTTCAGGATTCTGCTTTCGCTTTGTATCGCTTGATAAGCGGGAAAAACGTGCAAATTTTAATAAAAGCAAATGAGCCGCAAAATCATACAAAGCAACAACAACAATAACATCAATGACGCCAACAATGACGACAGACACCCCCACATTGACAACAATAGTCGCGGCAACAGCAACCAGTCAAAATATATGCTACAGTTTCTGTTTGCTAATGTCTCAACTTTGTCACGCTGATGATGCACACACACACACACACACACACACACACACACACACACATACCGACACACTCACACACACACTGTAAGAAACAAAAAAAGGTCCATTTTGAGTCATAAAATTCTATTGGCGATGCGAAAACAAATGCAGTTACAACAATTCGGCTGTAGCTGCCAAGGGGCTAATAAAAGTGATAAAACAACTTACTCGACAATCTATATAATTATCTGTCTGCACACATAAATCATGTGTGAAGAAAATCGACCTGAAATTTAAAAACCAAAATAAAATCAAAATCGCCCCGACTCTAAAAAACGTTTCTTATTGTTGGAAATAATTTCTAAATACACAAAAAAAAGTAGTCAAAGTAGCACTGCTTTTTCACTGCTCTTTGAAATTATATTTCTTAATAATAGAAAAGATTTCAACATAAATATCTGAAACCGAGAAAATTCTAACGTGACGTGCTTTGAGCTGCTCCATTTCTAGTTCGTGTAGCTCTTGTTTTAGAACATTCTCGTATGGAAATATACTTTCTGAATAATAAAATGAGATATCCTTGGTGCCTAAAGTATGGAGACTTGCTGAAATTCAGGAAGATTTGTTTGTTCGATATCAATTTAATTACACACTAACCTTAATAAAAATGAGTATTTTTATTTTGGCTTTTTCTCCGATAACTAAAAAAGAGCTTTTGTATTATTATTATATGGTAAACAAGTGAGTACACTCAACAGTAAACCACTAAGTAAACTTTTGAAATGGGAGAACAGACAATAAGGTAAAATGTTATTTTCAGCTTTTATATTTATTACTATTTTGCTTGTTATCAAAATACGAAACATTCCTCCGGCAATCTTAGTTATTCATTCCTGAACAAATACACAAATTTCTGTATGCTTGTAAAGCTCCGCTTAAAATTAGAGAAGTGTTGTGGGAAAAATGGAAACGGATTTTAGGAAGTCATTTGCATTAAAGTTTCAACAAATTTTATAACAAAAAAAGCCGATCAAAATAACAGTAGAGTTTTTTGCATTGGCAGTCGAAATGATCAAAAATGTTTTTTAAATTTCAACATTTTTTACGAATTCTGTTATATAAAATCGATATAAAATGCTCAACGCATTTGACAAGATCTTAACACTTTTTTTTTACAGATTTGGATCTATCCAAGGTCAAAAGTTGTGAGGAGCAGCACCACAATTATTAGTTTTCATAAATATTTATTAATGTATACAAAGGAAACTCGTAGAGATTGTTTGAGTGTTTAAGTGCTGGCTTTGGCAGGGCAACAAGATTCGTTATCCTTTTTATGTTTTTGCTTAGCTCATCGATTCTTCTCGTTTTTAATTTGCATGCCTTGCTGTTGCTGGCTTAACCTTAACACACTCCTCTGTCACCAGTTTGCACTACCAGCACCACCAGCACCACCTGCCCTGCATCACCCGTTAGCCGCTCAATAAGGTTCATGGTAGTTGCTGCTTGTTTCTCTATGTCGTTGGCCCTTAAACAGCTCTCCTGACAGCTGTCGCACTTAGTGTCCTGTTCAAAAATATGTTGCATGTGCTTTTGCTGTTGCTGTTGCTTTTGCTGTTGCTGTTGCCGCCAGCCACGATGTCAAGGGCATGAACTGAACGGAAATAGGGCGAGGCCAGCCAGGGGCCAGGGCAACTTTTTGGTGGACACACACGCACCTTTTACCCAACACACACCCCCCCACCAGCCCTCTACAGCCCCTGCCCATCTTCTCACAATTTTTCGTTTTTGTTTTCGTTTTTTGTTTTATATTTTTTTTTTGTTGTTAACCCGCACTTGTATCTGAAATTCTGGCCCGCAGTCTTTCTGTGTGCTTTGCGGCAAGTTGTTAAATGGCACTGACACTTGCCCAACCCAACCACCACCCACCACCCACCACCCACTAGCCACCAGCTCACCCATTTAGAAATATTTATATGATATTTCTTTCTCTTTCTGCGTGTGTGCTTGTTTCACTTTTCTGTTTGTTTATTTCTGTTTTGCAGCTGTCCTTCAGCTCATAATCCTTTTTTATTGCAAATGACCACGCCAACTCGATGCTCCGCACCGGTTAAGGTGGCACGGAGTGGGTTGGGGTGCCGCTGGATGTTGGTTGGTGGTGGGGCGTGCACCGGGACCGAGACCGGGTCGACAGCTCATAAGGCTCATCAACAAGTTCATTTTACGGTCAATTCATTAAAAAAGTTTTTCACTTTTTTGAGCATTTTTATTACAATATTTAGTTTGTCACATCATGTGTGGTTGTGTGTGTGTGTGTGTGGGTGTGTACGGGTGAGTGTGTGTGGCTATGTGTAGGTGTGTATGGGTGTGTGTGACCCTCATTTGCTGACATTTAGTGGCAGTTTTCAACAACAATGTCAACTTCCATGCGTCATGCTAAACATTTTTCTTTTTTTTTTCGCTTTTATTTATTTATTTAATTTTCGCCAGTCCCCTTTTTTTGTATATTTATGTTTTGTATGGTGTGTGTGTGTGTGTGTGTGTGTGTGCTGGTTGGCTTTAATTTTATGATTATTGTTCTTTTTGTTGTTGCTTGTTTTCCTTTAGCTGTCCCGCTCTAGCCCCAAATCACTTTCCGCGGTCCTTTCATTTGTTTTCTTTTTTTGTTTTGGCGCTTTTGTTCATTTCTTAAGTGGCGCTTTATAATGTTGACAGTTTTATTGGGGCGCAAAATGTTGGTCGTTTTGGTGAGAAGGGGCCCAAGCATGTTGAAGAGCTGAACCGGGCACGGCCAATGGCCAGCTGCCAGTGGTCAGTGGAAAGTGGTCAGTAGCTGTTAGCCATTGGCATTGACAGTTTGATGGCACATTTATGTTAGTCGGATAAACTGCTACTACATACTAAGTGGATCACAGTAAATCAACTGTCTTCTGATTACTTAACAAATGTAAGCAACTCAACCCAGGACTCTTTCATATTTTATGTTCTTGTTCCTGTGCCTTGTGAAATGGCTTGCAATTAAATGCAGCTGGGATTGAAAATAGATTAAATTGGTTTGACAAAAATGCAGTCTACCTTCGAATTCCAATTTTACAGCCATAATTGAAGAATTTAATATGCAAGTGAAATAAATTAAATGTGAAACCGTCTCGTGTTATACAATATATTGTGCCATGCCTCAATAACTAATTTGAGATTTTTGGTATTTGGGGTAATAAATAAAATGGCTCCAAATTGAGTTTGGGACTAGCACAGGGCTTGACTCCGAGCTTAATTATTCGTACTAACAAGTAAATATGTAAAATTATAACGAACAGTAAAACTTAAATTAAATACTTCGTGCAATGCGTGGCCAAAGAGTGGGTAAAATAGTGATAAATTGCTTGCACTTGCAGAACAGATATAAAGACGCGTAGACACAAAAGTTCATGCAACAACAACAGGCAACACGCCCCAAAAGTATGTTCTGAATAATTCCATCTAAATCAATAAATGTTGCGGCTTCGCTAAGCCAATGAATGCCATGAGGCTTACTAAGACCTACAGCAACAGCAACAACAATAACAAAAAGAAGGACACCAACAGCAGCAAGAACAACAACAAAAACTACAACAGCAACAGCAAACACGAACATTATCCGGTTTCATTGCGTCTGCTCGCAGTTAAAAGATAAATGCCTGGACAGGAGCAACAGCAGCAGCAACTAGCACTCGGCCACTGAAATCCCTGCGATGGCAGTTGCTTAAAACTTTGCAGTCTGCAACTGCAACAGCTAGAGCCGTGGTCAGCCGTGGAGAGGGGCTGGGGGTGCTATACATACATATGTAGCTGTAGCTGGAGCTGTAGCTGTAGCTGGAGCTGTAGCTGGAGCTGGATCTGTGCCACAGGACCAACTTCATGGCTACCTTTCGTTGCAGGCCTGCGCTGCGAGCGTAGTTTTGAAAGTGTAGGCAAACTTTAACAAGCGACTAATGTTAAGACCTGGAGGGCGTTAGAGGGCGTGTCAGCTGTCTGTATTTGTGTGTGTGAATGTGTGCAGGAATGTGTGTTTGTGTATGCGCAAATACCCAAACAGGCAGTTGCGGTTCTGCTGCTTTCTGCTGCTGCTGTTGTTGCTGCTGTTGCTGCTGTTCGTGTTGGCCGTGCGTGCCTGCAGTTTTGGGTCTGTAATAACTTTTTGCCAAACTTACATCACCGCAACACTGTAAAATTCTGTTGAATATTTTTCTATTATTGAGGCGCCGATACCACCACCAATCGCTCCTCTCCCCCAAAAACTACCTGCATCTACCTGACTGCCAACTAAACCACCAACATTGTTCTGCACCACATTTCGACTGGAAACCATTCGAATTTGAATTTTGAGTCGCACAGTTCGCAAAATTTACTCTGATTAAATTAAGCAAAAACTGTTGCAATGAAGTTTTTATTTCAAATTTGTCATTCAATTAGCGAGCAAGAAATACATATTTAATTTTTTTAGGTATTTTAGCCCTGCAAACAGGGTATCTGTGGAATGGATAAGCACAACTCGAGTTGATTCTGATTTGTTATTTTTAGAAATGCCTGCCGACGTCAACTTCGCTGCTTGCGCCGCTGTCGACAATTGCCGGATGTTTAGCAGTTGCAGTTGCAAGTTGCAGGCGTCCAAAACTTATTTGGCAGTGCCTCAAAGCTCACTCCACACATCCCATCCAAACCCCACCGCACGTTTTACCGTTGAAATATACATTTTTTCTGTCCTGCTGACGTGTATTATTCTTAAGATTATTATAATTATTTGTATTATTATTATTATTATTAATATTACTATTAATATTAATATTATTACTTTTATTATTAATATTAATATTAATATTATTATTTTTATTATTATTTTTGTTATTATTATTATTAATATTACTATTATTATTTTTATTATTATTATTATTTTTATTATTGTTATTGTTATTTTTTTATATATATTTTTTTATTTTTAATATTATTATTGTTTGCGCTACCAGCTTTTTGATAGCTTTAATTTTCAACTAATAAACGAATTTAATTCCACGTTATAAACTTTATTTAGTGTATTTACAATGTTTATTTGAGATTTGACGCCACTTGCGAAACCTCTCAACAACGATAATAAGCTATGCGATCGAAGCTATCTGAAACGACTAATTAGCTGCAGCAGCCGGCCGATCAGCGAGCGCCCTTTATCGAGAGAGAGAGAGCGAGCGCTGCACAAAGAGAGCGCTGTGCCATGAGAGCGCTGCTAACGCTGGCTGCTGCAGCTCAAACTGCACTTAACATAGTGTGTATGTAACAATGACTAATAATAAGCTAAATTCGAGCATATTGATAACTGAAATCAATTCAATTTCTTCGCTGCTGCTGCCAACATACTCCCCCCGTTGAAAGACTCCCTTTCAACAAAATCCTTAACAGGCAGCAGGCACATCTTGTTGAGAGCTCTTCTGACGTTATATTCACAGCTGTAGGGGCGTCCAGACGCTGCCTACTGCACTTATCCAGGTAGTCCTCCTCTTTGTCCTCATCTTCATCATCAGTAGCCGGTTGGGAGTCCTCATCGCTGTCATTGTCTTGTTCCATCTGTTCACCGGCTACAATTTTGGCTCGTAGCTTAAGATCGGCTGCATTCAGATAGCCTGGTATGCGCCAATAGCTCTCCATGCCCACACTGGGCGGTTGCATGCCCAGAGCGACGAGGACCTTTTGAAAGTCACCCAGCTCCATGGCATCCTTTTGTATATCGAGCAGTGGCAGCAACGGGACACCATCATCATCATCATCATTGCCGTCGGCCGCATCGAAAACATCGCTGGCATCCTCGAGACTCTCCCTTAGCCAGTCAAATGCCGTCTGATACACTTCGGCATCCACCTGTGAAATTAAGGCACGCACTGTGCCCACCTCTAAAGGTGTGCGAACACGCTGCTTGGGCTTTGCTTTCACTTTGGTCGCTGGTTGCCTAGGCACCACCGCCTCCTGAAACGTCGGCTCCTCCATGTAGTCATCCTCGTTTTCGCTGTTGCTGCTCTGCTCCTGCTGTGCTTTGGAGGGTTTGCGTCCGCCCTTCGTCTCAAACTCACGCACAATGCGCTCCAGGCAATCCGGTTCCAAGCGATGCTGATCGTATAAGCTGCTTAGCTCCTCATCCTTTTCCGGCGGCCACAGGTTCTTGCCACCCATGGCCGCTTTGGTGGATCGCTTCGTTGGCACTTTGAAGAGCAGACTCATTTCCTTTAGTTTTTTTAGAATGCCGCGTCGAGTGCGTGTCTTGTCTACCAAATTGTCTAGAATCCAATCAATCACATCCTTATCGGTTTCGGGATTCCGTTGATTCTCCTCGAAGAGGAAACGCAGCTCCACCTCCTGTTCCTCGGTCCAGGCGCCCTTGGTGCCGGTTTCGTAGGCATCACAATAGCCCGTCTCCAGCTCGTTGGCCTCTCGTATGCCTTTGTAATCTGCATCCACATCCTCATTCCCATCAACATTCGCCTCTGCTGCGGTTTCAACTGAAGATAGACGAGTAAAGGTCTTCACGAAATGCTGTTCGCACTCCAAATCCTCCTTATTCCCTGACGCAATGGCCTCGCTGCAGCTGTCAACCTCCCAAGATCGTCGATCAACCTCATTCAGTCGATCATCAACAAAGGAGAAGTCCTTCGATGCGGAATTTGAGACCAACAATGACGTGTGGCTCACACGATGGCCACCACCAGTGACGACCCAGCCAAGAAGAGTCTTTTGCAACAAAGGTAGTCCAGGTGAGAGCCTGATCTGACCAACGCACAGCAAGTCGAAGAACATGCTAGCTCCAATCAGCAAATCCACACGATGGGGTTTATTAAAGGCGGGGTCAGCCAGTTGTATGTTGGCTGGAATGTTCCAATTTTGTATGCCAATTGGAATGCTGGGCTGACTGTCGGTAATAGTGGGTGAGACCAACGCTGTAAGTGAATCGGCATAGTCAGTCACTTGAGATTTGAAGCAAATTTCCACCGTGTGACCTTCAGTAGGAAGATTAGTGCCACCGAGCCCGGACACTGTAGTTGTAGATCCAGTTTTTGTCAATTGTAGCTGTTGTGCGAAGCGAGAGGTGACCAGGTGTAATTGAGAGCCCGAATCCAGTAAGGCTCTGCATGGAATAAATAGGCCCGAACGACTTTTCACTAAAATTATCGCCGTGGCCAGTAGCACGACTTCTGATGATTCATCGTGTGCAGAAGACGATGGTGCACTGAATGTCGAAGACGCAACTAGAGCAGAGTCAGATGACCCATTGGCGGGCTGCTGGGAGATGGTGGCATCAAAGTGCAGCAGGGTATGATGCCTATTACCACAGACATGACAATGCCCACTGGTGCATGCCCGAGAATGGTGTCCGAGCTTTAAACAATTGAAGCACCGAGCCAGCTTCTTAACTTCCTTGAATCGCATCGAGGGAGACAAACTTCCAAATCTGGTGCATGCGTAAATAGTATGGCCGAAACAGTTACAGAATGGGCATGGAGAATTGTTTGATTCGGATACCAACAAGGCTCGTCTACTGTGGTTGGGAATTGAATTGTTTTTTCCCACCTGAGAATTAAGGGAATGATATCCCATTGCATGCTCCAGGTTCTCCAACTTCTGGCATCGCTTCTCCAAGAATGCGTAGAACTCATGCGCTGAGGGTATTTGGTCCATCGGTGCAGACTCCTCCCAAGAACTCTGAGTGGTGATGTCCAGTTTTTGCAGTAACATGTGTATAACCATACAGTCAGACATCTCCTGGGAGCTTCCCAAAGACTCAAGCGCGCGCATATGGGAGTTGACCTTGTCCGAAAACTCTCGAAGTTTCCCTGCTGAGGTCGAATCCACCTTCTTGAGGCCAATAATCTCCTTGATGTGCGACTGGAATACTAAACGCTTGTTGTTAAAGCGCTTGCTTAAAATGTTCAAAGCCGCGCGATAGTTTTCACCGGATATTTCAAGCGAACGTACTGATTCTAAAGCCACGCCCGATAAGCACGACCGCAAGTGCTGCAGCTTTTCAATGTCACTTAGCTGAGTGTCTGCGTCAATGATAGAGTTAAACATTGAAATGAAATTAGCGTACTCCGTGTAACCTCCAACAAAGGTAGGCAGCTTGAGCTCAGGTAAGCGCGGTCGATGCGATCGATCAATATATATAGGAGCTGACCGCTCAGCTGCCGACTCAACATTCCGAAATGTTGACGATAAAGGACGCGATTCACACAGTTCAAGCTGCCTTTTTAAACGACATGTCACTTCTACAAACAGCCTCATAAAGTTCATACTTAAATCACTGCCCATTTCGTCGTAGTCAAGACGTTCCAGACTGTCGTGAGCGAGGTTGAATGAGGCTTCCGTTTTGTTCAACAGATCTATGTTTGATTTAATTTGAACAGAGTCAACCGAACTTATCGTCGACACCGGCCACAACACGTCGAGCCTCTGTAGCGCGGCATAAATTGATTCCGCCTTGCGCTTATAAAATGAACTAGGTGCAGGCACACTATCACTGGACGCGACTGTTGTTATGTTCATATTTAGGCTTATAGCGCGCACGAAATTACTGCTCACTGCACAAAGTTAAACTGCAACAACAAATGCACTGAGAGAGAAACGGTTTGTATATGCTCAATCGCCCACGCACAGCTGCTTATGTACACGAAAAGGTTCACAAAGGTTCAAGCGAAGCAGAGGCACACACTAAACGACGATTGAGTAACGGAGTTCTAGTGCACTTGTTGTGTCTGTTTTATGCACTTTTCGTTGCTCAAGTTAGTTTTTTTACTAATATCAGTTCACTAATGATCAGTTTTGATTATTGTTTATTAGGCGCACTTTATGGTTTGATTAAAACGATGCGCGAGCAACAAAAGAAAAATCACGTCGGGGTCACCAAATGTTTGCGCTACCAGCTTTTTGATAGCTTTAATTTTCAACTAATAAACGAATTTAATTCCACGTTATAAACTTTATTTAGTGTATTTACAATGTTTATTTGAGATTTGACGCCACTTGCGAAACCTCTCAACAACGATAATAAGCTATGCGATCGAAGCTATGTGAAACGACTAATTAGCTGCAGCAGCCGGCCGATCAGCGAGCGCCCTTTATCGAGAGAGAGAGAGCGAGCGCTGCACAAAGAGAGCGCTGTGCAATGAGAGCGCTGCTAACGCTGGCTGCTGCAGCTCAACTGCACTTAACATAGTGTGTATGTAACAATGACTAATAATAAGCTAAATTCGAGCATATTGATAACTGAAATCAATTCAATTTCTTCGCTGCTGCTGCCAACAATTATTATTATTGTTACAATTATTTATAATATTATTATTATTATTATTATTATTATTAATATTACTATTAATATTTTTATTATTTTAATTGTTAATATTATTATTATCATTATTATATTTATTATAATTATTATTATTGTTTTTATTATTATTATTATTTTTATTATTGTTATTGTTATTTTTTTATATATTTTTTTTTATTCTTAATATTATTATTATTATTGTTATAATTATTTATACTATTATTATTATTATTATTATTATTATTAATATTACTATTAATATTTTTATTATTTTAATTGTTATTATTATTATTATTATTATTATTATATTTATTTTAATTATTATTATTGTTGTTATTATTATTTTTATCATTATTATTATTATTCTTATCATCATTATTATTATTCTTTTTATTATTTTTATTATTATTAATATTATTTTTTTTATTGTTATAATTATTAATATTAATATTATTTTTATTATTATTGTTATTAATATTATTATTATTGTTATTATTTTTATTATATTATTATTATGAAAAGTATTATAATTATAACTGTTAATATAATTATTATTATCATTATTCTTATTATTATTATTGTTGTTATTATTGAACAAAACTTAATTAATTTTTATACGTTCACATAACTAAATTCGAAGCTCAAATAAATATTTTCAAGTTCATATTATAAATCGAACTAACTTAATATGTGTTTGCGATGCGAGAGAAATATTATTATTATTAATATTTAAGATGCCTGAAGTTACACAACACACAACACCCAAGTCCGATGTCAACTTTTGTCGCGCTTGCAAAGTGCACATCACTTATAAAGTGTGTTTTGAATAATTTAAACAATAAACTTCAACTTAGTTAATACCTTGCTTGTATATAACAAGAATAACACATGCTATAAATGAAAGTGAGTTATAAACTTGTTGTCTACTTGCACGCTGGATATCGTAACCAGCAACAAAATAAATACAATGAGTTTTATGGCTTTACCTTGTTTCGAGATTTTTATTGGTGCAATTCTGCCAGTTGCCAGCGCCAGTTGCCAGTTGCCAGCTGAGAAAGTTGCAGCCGACGGCCAAAGTCGAGAGTCGAATAAATCGAAGGCGAAGAATCTCCGGCTGCCATTTAGCTTTTGAGCAGATGATTTGGCGACAAACGCTTTCGAGCAAACGATTCAGCCATTTTGGAGTCACCTGGCCTTAACTTACACCAGTCTTGAGTATCCATCGATATGTGGCGGCGTTGGCCAATAGCTGAATACAAGCTTCGTTTCTTTGCATAAAATGCACTCTGCTTGCGAATTTGTTGCAACACGTTCGTGCGGCACGCAAGCTACCAAATGGCACAGCAGCAGGGGTAGCAACAAAATTGTTATGTCTGTCATTAATATTGTGCAGATTGCACTTGTCGAGGAGGAGGAGGTAGTAACAACTACCATTATTAGCCAGATGGCTGATTGGCTCGCACTTTGGACACTCTCGCCTGTGGGCTCGGTTAAGTGTATTAATTACACAAACTGTGGGCAGCAAACCTCTTAGCTCATAACTCATAACTGAGAACTCAAAACTCAAAACTCAGAGCTCAGAGCAGAAGTCTGTCGGCTAATTGCTATCTGTCCACATTGTGGCTTGCACTCAGGTTCGCTGGGGGAAGTAGAGATTGACTAAGAACAAAAGCAGTGTGTAACCAAAATCAAACACGGCTGGTAATTATAAAAAGAACGCCAACGCCTGTCACCATCAATGTCCAGCCAGGAGGATGCTGCCTAGCTGAACTCCTCATTTGTTTACGCTGACTTTGACGACTTGCTGACTGACTGACAGACTGGTAGACCGATGGACAGATGGACTGTGCCATTGACTGGGTTGCGTTGAAGTTGATTAATGAGCAACGCGGCGACAGCTATCGATTCATTTACTTTGCGGTTTGATGTAATGTGACAAAGGAATATAAAATAAGCCCACAGAGAATACACAAAAAAGAATGGCAGACAACGGGAATGCCGAACAGCAAGAACAAAAGCATTTATACACTTACACACATATGTGTATCGAACATTTATTGCTTATGCAGCAACTGACCCGGAACCCATTGAAATTGGCTAATGAACATGTGCGAAGCATGTCAAAGGCAGAAGGAAGCGTGGACGATGCCATAAAGAATATATGCACAGTTGATCCGGATCGACGGCCGAGAGGATCAAAATTCTCTTATGTCATTCCCACAACAGGCTTACTTCATTTAATCGATAACATTATTTCCGCTTCTGAGAAACTAATGAACATCGATTATCGATAGCAATGGAAGCCAGAAAGCAGCGTAGCAAGTCTAATTTACATTTAGCCAATAATTGAAAATTAAATTGAATGAAAATGCTTATCAAGACGCCGGTCTAAACTGAACTAAAGCTCCGCCCGCTTGCTGCACTAACACTGTACACACATGCATTTGTCCCTATCACATAAGCCTGCCAAGTCCTCGCTTCTGTTCTTTGCCACCAGCTGCACTCTTCCCCCATCGTCGTCGCCTATCAACATTTAGCCGCAGGGCAATGGCGTTTCACAATGCCATTGGGTGGGCGGCAGATTGTGTGTGTGAGTGTGTGTGTGTGTGTGCGTGTGTGTGTGAGAGTGTGTGCGTGTGTATATGTGAATATTTGCCTTGGTAGCTTCATGCTGAGGTTTTGTTTTAATAAGTTTAACAGTTTCTTGGCATAATTTGCGGGCAAGATTTGACGGCAAAGTCGCGGCAAACGAAGCAAAATGTGTTGCATAAGACGGGGCGCCACCACACCGAGACGCAACCAAGTGCAACAGCAGTGTCGACAGTGTCGTCCTTGTTATTATTATTGCTTTTGTTTTTGTTGCTTTTCGCTGCTCGCTGTTGGCCAAGTCATTAGCAGACGCTTCTGCAACAGGTCCAGCCCCATTCTCCCAGTTCGCCGCTCGCTCTTATTGCTGCCTGCTGCTCACTTTGAAATACGATGCTCCCAGCAGCAGTTGCACACTGGCCACAAAACCTTTAACTCGGAAAGGCATTTTTTATGTTTCGATTGTTTCCTCTGACCTGTGCGGCATGCCAAAATCGCTTGTATTTATTTGTACACTGCAAAAAAAATAATTCTAAAAAAATCGAATCAAATTGTGTGCATTTGGCTGCCACTGTGCCAAAGTGGCCGTTCTTAATTTCGAGTGTCCCGGAACTCTGCTGAGAAATTCCACGCGGCAACATACTTTTGTTCTTATCAGCAGCTCTTTGAAGTTACACCTCCTCCCCCCTCCTTCCGTCCAGCATACAAGCTTTGCATCGCCTGCCGCTACACGGCATCTGCCCACACCATTGTTGAATTAAACTGGTAGCCATAGAGAGGGAAGGAACCGTTGCCCGAAGACTTTAAGACTTTAAAAAGTTACGTCAATGCCAATGTGATTGCCAGAAAAGTTTTTACCATTACTCTAAGGAGGTGTATGGGCCTGGTACGTGTGGGCGGGTGGTAGGTGCCAGGCACCAGGTATCAGCTACCGGTTACTGGCGAATGCATCGTGGCTGCCGTTCAAAATGCCATTCCAGCAACAGTTGGAATGGTTGCCAAGTGCGAGTTTACATGCAAACGATGACGTGACGTGAACCAGTAACGAACGATGATAAGGACACCAACTGTATAGTCGCCCATTTTCCATTGCCGGCCACACAATAAGGGCGATTGAGAGAGAGAGAAAGGGAGAGAGAGAGAGAGAGATAGGCTCTCGGCTATCACGCTTATGCATTTGACCATAGCTCTGCGCGGACACATCAGCACCATGGCGCTTATCGGAGGCCGCACCAAAGTTGGCCAAGCACAGATTAGTTGGATGACTGATGGCAATGGTAAAAGGGTCACGATGCAGTCCAGCCACTCCAACGCAGCCGTTTGTGGAGACGGTCGCAAACACATTTTCGCTGCACAGACCCAGACAGTCTCTCGGTGGAGCCCCCTCCTACCAAACAGAGAATAGATAACACAGCTGTTGAGCGGTGTTAGGAAAGTCAAAGTCGAACAGTCGACAGATTTTATATTTTTCCATTCTAATAAACTATTTTCAATTTATTGACTTTGAGTTTGAGTTTTTAGTTTGTCCCGCAACAATAAGTGAACTTGGTTAAGCAAACAGGATTCGAAAGATCCCGATTTATATTATATTTGTAAAATTTACAATCGACACATGAAACGAGGTTTTCAAACAATTTATTAGTCTTTGGTCTTAAATTTTTCAACATTCAAATTCCTTGAAACTTGGACGTTCTCCGCTGAACCATATTTCGTTGCAGATGCTTCTTCAATTTGGCATAATTTTGTAATTTTTCAAGTTAGTTTTACCAAAATTATTTGAAAATCGTTTGCTTTAACCATACTTTTATTGACTTAATCGCAAAGTGCATCAAATACATTGACAAGTTCAACTGCCGTTGAATATGATAATCTGATACAAAATTAGTGCTCAGTGATCTCCACATTAGCTTCGATATTTCGTGTTGACCAGTGCTGGATAGGAGTGGAGATGGGGGATGAGTGGGAGTGGGAGTGGGAGGCTCAGCAAAAAGTTTTGACGAAAAGCCTCGAATAAACTGTGCAAAATTTAAATATGCACCTTGCATGGTTTTAGGCAAATATGCAACAATGCGTGCAACGCTCAACGAACGATGACTGCCAAAAGGTGGTTCTAATGGACGGGTGGGGAGAATGGTCAGTAGGGAGGGGAGCCAGGGTAGGGAGTAAGCGGTAAAGGGATACACAAAACACAATGCTTTTCACATTAGACGGTGTCGTTTGGGTTTTTGTGCGCTTGTTTTTGCTTGGCTGTTGTTGTTTTGATTTTCAAATCAATTGCCAAACAAAACAACAAAAGCGCAAACACAAACAGCCGCTCACATATGTTACGAGTGTGTGTGTGTGTGTGTGTGTGTGTGTGTGTGCGAGTGTGTGCGAGTGTGTATGCTTCCATGTGAGTTGTTGTGCTTTGCCGGCATTTACTTGGTGCAGTAACATAAATTACCACAGCAGCGACCACAGGCGGCCAGGCAACTGCAACGGCGACATAATAAACGGGGCCAGCATAAACTGGCAGGTTCAGGCTGACTGGCCGACATGGAATGATGGCAAGGGCGGGGGTAGCCGGGGAGTAGCTAGCACCGCAGACGGGTCGCCGTGGCCATTGCAACGTTTGCGGCTTACAAATTATTTACTTAATTGCCAACGAAATGTGTCTAATGAGCCAAATTCCAATCGCAATGAACGAGCTGGCAAATACGAACATGAACGGTGAACGGTGAACGACGAACGAGGAACGACAACCGACGAACGGTGACCAGTGAACAGCGAATGGCGAACTGTGAACGATGACCGCTGAACGTGACTTTTAAAGCCATGCAACGATGCTTCTATTGTTGCATGCCCCATCACATGAGACGCTGGGAATCCTTGCCTGATGCACTCTAGCTAGCTGTATATTTGTGTGTCTGTGTTGGGGCATAAAGTAGTCGAATAAATAAGATTATCAACTCGGAGATGCCCTGCACCAAACGCTTTGGACAGATTATGAATTAATACACCACTCTGATTTATCCTTTATTTTGTTATGTTTTTATTTAAATTATCACTTGGTGTGGAAAGTTGGGAAAACAGTCCAAAATAGCTGTGAAGCATTCCATAGTGGAATGACCTCGACAACAAATGGTGAGAACAAGTTCAACGACTTTAAACATTTCCATCATCACCTGAAAATGTGTAAGCGTTTAAAGATTTTCATTTAGTACTTCTTATACAAAAATGTTTTTGCTTTTGCCAGTCTTCGGAAATGGGTTCACGTGCCTCGCATAAGGCTAGCAACACTAGCAATTCCACTGATAGCTGACTTTGGTGTTGATTTGATTCAGGGAAATCGGGGTAAGACTGCGATTGAAACTAAAGTCTGTCAGCTTTAGTTGAACGAGAATCAGTCGAACTGATTGAGTAACACTAAATTTGAGAGCATTTCAAGTGCGTTGCCATAAAATAGGTGCACCAAGCAGTTGTTTTGCTGGGCAGCTGAAAATAATTTCCGGTAGAGAATAGAATGGAGCATGATGAAAGGTGGAATGGCAGGACGTTGAAATTGTCGTGTTTGAATATGTCACAATGAGGCATTGTGTGTGTGTATGGAGGAGGGAGTGTGTATGTGTGGGCGTGGCATATCGAACATTAGCTAAAACTCAAGTGAGCCGCTGCGAATTGAAACGAATCGAGTCGAATCAAATCGAATCGAATTTATAGCGCTGTGAGTCCTTGCTTATACAAGCACACACACACATCTGTGTGTGTGTGTGTGTGTGTGTGCATGGGTATGTATGAGGGCGCAGCAGTTTGCGGCGTGTTTGTGCAGTGACAGCAACAGCGACAAAGTTGATTTATCAGTTTGGTGGCCATTAATCATCACAGCGACAAGTTGGACAACCAACGGACCAGCTGGGGTCAACAATGTTGTGTTGGCAACTCAGCTCGGCTCGGCCGGCAGGAGGATAGCACCGGTCAGAGGATAAGGGACAGAGCACAGCGGACAGCGGACAGAGGACGGGACCTGGACTGAAATGTCGCTTACGCTTCAGCGCGCCAGGCAATTTCTTTATTGTTGCTGCTAACCTAGATAAAACAGCAGCAGCAAACGCTTAAAATACGAGTATTAGCCAAGCGACGCCTAATAACCCGTAGGACAGTGTGCGACTGACTGGTTTTGCGTCAGGTGATTTTCTGACAACCCACACCCACCCACACCCACCCACAGACACACACACACACGTAGACCCATGTGGCTGCTACAGCATCCAGTGGAGCACCACCTGACTTCGATTTGTTTTGCATTAGCCATTAACACTCAGCACAAAAATCACACTGAATATCCACAAATTATTTCCGTTGTTAGAAATAATTTCTAAATCAACAATAACAAATGTTCTTAAAATTTGAAACGCTTGCCGAAAATTTCCTTTTTTTCCCAACTTTTCAAAAATATACTCTAACTTTAAGATATTTATTCATAAGTTGTTTTCAAATTAAGACAGGTTTGCTAATTATCCAAAAAGTATTTTAAATGTTGCATGATTTCTATTTTTGACTAATTTAAAAAATCGGTGTGTGCATTTAGAAAAGTACCTGAAATTTAGAAAAATATTTTCAATAGTTTAAAATAAAACATTCTGTTTTAGAAACTTACCTTCTGAAAAATAAGATGAGTTGCCCTTGCGACCAAAGTATTTCGATTTCTAAGCGGCAGGGCAATCATTTTTCTGAGTGTATGCGAGAGACAGGGAGAGAGAGAGAGAGTGAGAGAAAGAGGGAGAGAGTGAATATGTGAGTATTTGGGCCAAAAGGCAAATGGAAATTCTTGGCTGCATTTCAATTCACAGCACATAAAACGACAAATCGCCGTTGGTGAAAGTTTTGCGGAGTTTTCTATCCCTCTCTCTCTCTCTCTCTCCCTCTCTCTCTCACGCTTTCTTTCTCCCTTTTTGTCTCACTCCTGCACCTGGCAGACGTGCTGCTGCTACTGTTGCTGCTAGCCGTGCAACTTACAAGAGCGTTCACCATTCTTTTTTTTTTAGCTCCCGGTGCGATTTATCTGGGCAGCGCAGGTGACACGCAGTGCGAAATTGCTGGCCATATATATTGCCCCCAGTCATTAGAGAGACGGCAGTTGGGGCGATAAATGTTAAACGGCCAAATCGATGGCAGCGGCAGCACATGCGATGCACGCCACATCTGTGCCAAACAGAGACGGAGCCACATGCCGAGAGTAAGGGAGAGGGAGATATGCAGAGAGTTGCGTCTTTAAAAGCCATGGCCAAAGCTTAACAGCAAATGCAAACAAGTCCATTAAAGTCTCGAGCTCATGGACACGACCATAAGCCGACATACAATTTCTATACCCTGCACCCTTGAATTGAGTATGCTAATTCTGTCACACTTTCTAAAACGCATTGCTTTCCCTTGCTTTCCTTTCCTTACAAATAAAGAGACGATGAGCTTTGGCAGTTCTGTTTACTTTGCTTTTAACTGTGCACTTTGCCGTTTGCCAGAATAGCAGGGGTAAGTTGAAATAGTTGCCCCAGGATCTGATCAGAGTACGTTGCAGGAAAGGCAGCATTTTTGGATATCAATGTTGTTCAGCGCTGTTGCATAACAAATTGAGTGCTTTCAATAATTGACTGGTTTTTAATTGATTTTTTATACTCCTCCATTTGATTGAATTTGTACGGTGAAAGTGAATCATCGATTAATCACGATAAATATATACGTTCGCTGTTAATATTATATTGTGTTCATTATGAGCTAACTTGGCTAAAATAGTCCTACACGCAAACACTGGGATTCGAATGGGTCATCGATTAGTTATGACTTAGACAAGAGTTTTTGGCATTTGGTTACTTGCAACAAGTGTCACATGCCCAAGCCTGATGCCATAGTCCATGTGCCATTTGCCCAGGCAAACTTTTGGATCTGGCTTTTGTATTTGTATGCTTCTGTTTGGGCATGAAAAGCATATAACAATGGCCATTGCTATGGCTATGGCTCTGGCTATGGCTATGACTATGGCTCTGACTATGGCTCTGACTATGTGTGTATCGCTATGCCCCTGGCTACATATTGTGTACAGTTTGTATTATCTGTTTAAGTGCTCAGTGTGTGTGTGTGTGTGTGTGTGTTAGTGTGTGTGTGCGTGTTGTGACGTTTTGTTGTTTTACACAGCGCAGTGCTAAACGCACAAAGCGCACTGTTGGAAAGGGGCGGGGGAAAGGGAGCAGCGGAGAGTGGTATAATCGTGCTCTTGTATCTGTATCTGTATCTGTATCTCTGTGTGTGTGCGTGTGTACTTAGTGTAATTTCCGCTAATTGCTTAATCAATATACGGACTCATACACATATTATGTCTACACATTGTTCAATTACTTTTATCACAGGCGCAGAAGGGTTGGCGATAGACACTGCCGGACCGAACCGAGCCGGGCCGGGCCGGTTAAAGGGTATTCCTATCTGTAACTGTAGTTAAGATCAGTGGGAAGCCCTGTGCTTGACCACAAGTCAGGTGGAAGAACTGAAAGAGGAGCTAAAATCCAGGCGATAGGCACATTCTTAATTTACGCAGATCCTTCTAAAATCTTTGCCGAATAACAATTTTTGAGCCCCGAAGCCGATTGCTGTTGTTGTTGTTTCTGTTGCTGGAGGCTTTTTTACCTAGTAACTTTTTTTTTTTTTTTTTTTTTTGATGATGCTTGCAAGCTTTGTTGGTCAAGCTAAGCCGCTTAAATTTGCTGTCCGCGTCAAATTGCTGCCATCAACGCAGCTTTGCGTCCAGCGCCTGTGTTCAGCAGGTTCCTGGTCCTAGTTCTGGTCCTGGGACTTAGATGTCAATTCGGGCGGGTAATCCTTGACACCCTAGTTAACGCCAAAAAAAAGGCTCACCCCTCGGTGTGTGTGTGTGTGTGTGTGTATGTGTGTGATCACACACAAAAACCCAATTAAAAAGTTTGCATTTTTATGCCCCGGCCAATGGGCGACACTAAAAATTGGTACAAAATAACGAGATTTTCAGGCAGATTGGCAAGCAAGCAGCGAGGCCGGGGAAAGGGGCGGAGAACGCAAGCAAATTGTAGAAGTGAAAAGCATGCGGAAAACTGTTTGTCAAATAATTTTTCAAAGCATTTGCCAAGGAGCTAAAAAAGAAAGCCAAGAAAACAAGAAAATGGAGAAAAAAAAGAAGTGGGAAATGCTGATACGACAAGTCAAAGGCCGAGAGGTCAAACCGCCCGGAAGGGGCAGAGTCGGGGCGGTGTGGTGTGGGTTCAGGAAATGCGTGGCCAGTCTAACAAAATATAAATACGGAAAAATGCGAGTAAATGGAAATGTGACATTTACGCGTTTTCTGAGCTTAGATCGAGTTAATACCACGGCACGTAGTGCCCTCTGCGGCATGCTCGCGGGGGCAGAGAGATGGAGAAGTTAGCTTTAGAGCAAAAGAGAGAGAGAGAGAGAGAGAGTGAGAGATAGAGAGAGTGATAGAGAGATATAGAGAGATAGAGAGAGAGAGAGAGAGTTGTCGCTGTCGTCGTTGGCAGCTGTTGCAGAAGCAGCATTTTCAAGTTACTTTTCGAATTTTAATTATTTCTGTCATAGCAGCAGCTCCACGACCTCGTCCCCTTCCCCAGCGCCACCTACTGTTGCTCTGTCAATGTCTCTATGCACCCCTCTCTCCTCTCGGTCTTTGTATCTGTCTCTGTCTCTGTCTCACTCTCATTCTTTCTGTGTGTCTCGTTCTCTGGCTGTGTACTTTATTTTTACATTTTAATTAAAACGCAATTTGCACTTACTTAGAGAATCATTTCGTTTCGCTGAGCATTTATCTTTTGGCTTTTGGTTACGGCTTTGAGTCTATTTGTTGTTCCCAACTATATCTGACTGATGACGGACTGACTAGTGCACTAATTGACCAACTGACCATGGCAACCAGAGACGCAGTTCGTCACTATCGCAGCCACCCGCAAAAGCCAAAAGTTAACTGAGCGAAATATCAAAATCAAATGCAGAATTCAAAACCCACGCTTGAACTGCTTGGCGATTCGTTGAATGAGGTGGTGGCGGTCGGAGGGGGTATTTCGTTGGGCAACGGCTCTGGTCACAAAATAATCAGAAAAGCCAACAAATTTAATCGGCACAACTTTGCAGCTATTTCAAAAACTCAATATCACCAAAAGCACACTCCAATCCCCCAAAACCCCTGGCTTCGGGCCAGACCTAATTGTTCGTTTGCCAAAATTATGACAATGGCCAAATGGCGAATGGCGAATGGTGAATGGTGAATAGTGAATGGATATATGGGTGTATGAGTGTTTTGGGTGATTGTGTGAATGGGTGCTTTAGGGTGTTTTGCCAGCTATATTCACAGTGTGCTCGGCCTGCATAATTAATATCGAGCAAGTGGCGGACAAGCTCCACGATATAAACCCAAACTGGGTTTGGAGCTCTGTCTGGCTGTCTGCTTGTTTGGCTGCTTGTTTCGTTGTTGTCTCTGCTGCTGCTGCTGTTGTCGCAGCGAGCATAATAAAATATATTTTATCATTGATCTCTCGACAACACCAGCGACCAGTGAGCAAACACAAACAGAACAGAAACCGGCTGAAAGCAAACACGACAAACGCACAAAATGCGTTTCTATTCAAAATGCCAAAATTATTAGCTGGTAACGCAGCGAGGGGTGTTGTTGAACGCGTGGGGAGGGGGGAGACGGAGTGGCAGGAGGGACAAGGATTTGCGAAAGATAACTATGAAAGAGGTGTTAAATAGAGGGGACAAGGAGGATATTTGCCATGACAATGGCACAGTGACTGAGAGGCACACACAGAAAAAGCAGAGAAGCTGTTCAAATGAAATTCCCACAAAAAAAGTACATACAATTCAAAATAGGGGTTTCCAATCCGAATTTGTGATGCTGACTCCACTAATCATAGGCCAATCTTTTTATTATCTGTCTATATTTGAGATAGTTAAGCGGAGTCTGAAATAACTTGGTGAAACCTGATTAACAGCCTTGCCAAGAGCAGACAAAACGAACGACCAAAATTCACAGCACGGTTTGGATAACAACTAATTAAACTGACTTCTCGTAAAGTATCGACAAATGAGAGTTGGCTTAGGTAGTCTACCGTTTATACCTACATACATCTACAAACAATCAGTTGAATATTCTGCTTCTTCTTGTGTAAACACCAATATTAATTAGTATTGTGTATTTTAAGCAGACCCACAGCTTAGTAACTATCAATTGGAGGTTAATAAAGTCATTTGGATGCGGTCAGGTTCTGTCTTTTTTTCAGTTTCCCTAATCTTCATCGTGCCTGTAAAGAAATTGGCAAGTAGTGGGTAAAAGACAAGTCTTCGCAGCTCGAATGGGGAAGCCTCCTTTAATTTTCTTCCTTGTTTTTACTAAGTAATAATAATGATAGATTAATTTATTTTGGCAAACAAAAAAGAAAAGACGAATGGAGTATAACAAAAATGAAAGCTGGGAAATGAATTGAAAGTTTGGTCGAGTATATTGCACACCCCTCAAAGCCCGTTTAAGGGCTGCTGTGTATTTCAGCCATAAGTTGTCAGCTAGACTGATGTCGGGCTGCATCTGTTCTTAATTTTCTCACCTTTGGCTGCCCTGACAAAAAATAAATAATAATAATAAAAACGGTGACAGCAACAGTAACAAGCCGAGCAAAGCTGCGAACCACTTGATTTGGGGATCAGACGTGCGCCACCCGCTGGTTGCGCTATGAGGGACAGTGGAATGGCGGTGGAAAGGGGCGAAGGGACAGCGGGAAAGTGACTTGATGCTGGCAAACAATTTAATTAAAATATGCATGTGCCCCACGTGAATTGAGTGGTTGAGGTAGTTCGTTGGTGGTTAGTTGTTGGCGGCTGCAGGGGCAGCTCTTGCCTCTGCTGTAGCTGCTGCTGCTACTGCTGCTGCTCTTGGGGGCACAACGAGCAACAAAACAACAACTGTCGTCGTCAGCATTTGACAAAAGTGGGCAAAGATGCCAAATTGAAACATTTGCACTGTCAGTGCCCATAAGAACGGGCTGCCTGACACCAGCACCCCCACTCGCTCACCCACGCCCCACCAACGGCCACCTCCCATAGTCCAATCCAGCACCACCCGCACCACCCATGTTGCTATTGTTGTCATTGTCATAAAACTTCTTGCCACTTGGTCTACATTCAGTGCTGTCTCTTCTGCCTCCCCTTCCATTCCCCTTCCACTCCCCTTCCACTCCCCTTCCACTCCGCTGCCACTTCTCTAGTCCTCCGCCACCTTATCCGCTATCTCTTTGCCCGGTTTGTTTTTGCGTTTTTAATTTCGCTTTGTGACAATTTTTTGCAATTGTCAGTTGACTGCCCCACGTCCCACTTTTGCGCCCTGCCTCGGCTGCCTTACATTTTTGCAGCACTTCTTTTTCGCGCTGCCATTTGATAACTTTGACAGTGGCTACTCAACATCTTTGTCTGCCGCTCTCTTCTCTCCCTCTGACTCTCTGTCTCTCTCTCTCTCCCTCTTTCTCACTTATTCTGGCTTCCATTTCTTTTTTTGCTTTTTTGTTTTTTGAGCTGTCTGTGTGCAAATAAGCAGCGTCAGGGCGTCAAACTGAAAATAAATGAGCCAAAACGTGCGAAGAGAAGCTGCGGGTTGCAAAAACCGTGGATAGAGCTGAGCATAGCTGGACAGAGGAGCGATTTAGGGGAGCGCGGTGGTCTGGAGGGGCTTTCAGCTGTTGGATAGCCTGGGATATTGTTGCTGAAGTGAAAACAAATTAACTATCTCACGCTGAGTTTTTATACTGCAGTTGTCCTCGCTGTCACTGAGACAAACAAAGGAGTCGCGTCGAGTCGAGTCCTAGGCGCTGGTAAACACTTCAAGGATCTCAGGCACCCAACACCCAGTCATCCACACTGGCAAGGCTTCAAGCTGGGGCAACTTTGTTGCCCGACAATACCCTACGAATGCACTGGATTTATACAACTAAAGCCAACGCTTGCCACCTGGCCAGTGCTCAATTACAAATTGCAATTCATTTGTAGCATCTTACAAAACAATCCTTTATTAAAAAAATGTTCTAAGTTATACAAGTTGAATGAAAATATTGTGTTTAAATAACAATTAAATGATTTTTCCTTTGCATTTAATCTTTTGAAAGTGTTCGCTTGATTTTTAGTTTGCTTGCTAGTCTTAGAGATATATTTATCATAAATATATATCCATAAATATATATATATAAATATTATATTATGTAAGTGAATGTGTACATAGTAAATTAACGTATTCGAATAGTAAACATTTATTATTTATTTATTTATATATTTATGTTCTGATTTCATCCGATATTAAGGTCATTTTATCTCTTTTGCAGTCCTTCTTTCTATTGTTTCTTCCTATCATAGAAATATCAATGTCCATCATTAATATAAGTCCTTCTAGGCATTTACACATTGAAGTCTTGATTTACCATAGCACACCAAATAGATCTGATATCGATTGGAAAATCTGAACAATTGTGTTGGAAAGTTGCCATTAATGATAAGTTAAGTTGCAATAAACTATAGAAAATATGAAATGTTCCAATAATTCTTTGGAATGTTGGCTGTTGAGAGTTTTAATATTATTTCTTAAATACAGATCCTAATGTTCGGGAGGGAAAGAGTCTCTGCTGTTGGGCTGTACCCACAATATAATCTCGGTTCGCTTTTAGTTTGTTGTCTTTGTCAATTCGCTTTATCGCCGCTTTTGCTGCCGTTGATGCCGTCGTTTGTTGTCATCGTCTTTGGCTTTTATTTGCGTAACAATTTCGCTTTATGGCACAGCAGCGTCTTGGTCAACCACTTGGCCCACTCTCTCTCCCTCTCTATATATATACACATATATCTATCTATATATAAATATATATATATATATATATATATATATATATATTACGTTCTCACTCTATCCTGCATCTGTTTGCCAATTCTGCCTCTGATTTGCTGTTGCACCTGTTGATGAGCTGTAAATGAAGCGTCGGACGGTTTTATGACCGCCGTATCTTATGCTAATGCTGACTGCCTCTCTGCCTCTCGATCTGTGTATCCGTGTGGCTGTCTGTCTGTTTGTCTGCTTGTCCGTTTGCCTGTTTGTCTGTTTGCCTGTTCGCCTGGCTATCTGTTAAATTGACAATCCTCAAGCACATTTTGGATACTGCCATCGAATGAAATTTGGACAATTTTGCCGCATAATATTATACAACAACAAAAACAAAATATAAATAAAGCATACGCACAGTGCACCACTCCTGACAACTTTCAAAATATGACTGCTAAACTCGATCTGTACTATCGCTTCTCGCTCCTCGCTCCCCTCCACCATACACTCTCCAGCAAACACCCTTCACACAAGCCACAACACACAACTCTCGTGCCATAAACGTTGACTCGCTAAGCCAGTTGGCACCAGTAACCATAACTTAGCAGCGCAAACAAGCTGAATTTGCTGACGACGACTTCAGTCTCCAGACTCATCCAGTCTCCATCCTATCCTATATATAGTCCCCCCCCCCCAACTCAATGCCTTACGGCTGCTCCTTTGGCTTGCTCTACTGCGAGCTGTTACATTTCAATTGAAAGGATTTACATTTTGTTGTTATGTTTCAGCATTTTTGTTTTACAGTTAGGTGGCTTGTCGAGGGTCGTGTCCCTAAAAAGCAACCCAAACGACCCAGCGACCCGTAGTTTTCTAATGCCACGCACTAGCAGAGTCGGGTAGAGAGGGAGAGAGAGCGAGAGAGAGAGCTAAAGAGTAAGAAAGAGACGAAAGGAAGCCGTCATAATTGTGTGGTTTGGCAAACCAGCAAAGCGGTGCACAGTGAGAGTTCTGTACGATGTTGTGCGTGTGCAAGTATCTACGTGTGTGTGTGTGCATATGTGTGCATGCCTGTGTGTGTGTGAGTGTATGTGTGTATGCATGCGTGTGTGTGTGAGTGAGTTTGTGCACATGTCAACTGTGATTGTAGTTGTCACATGCTGATTTACACAAAAAGAAAGGATAAGCATTGCCTTCAACTAATAGGAGCTGCATAAGTGCGTGTGTGTGTGTGTGTGTGTGAGTGTATGTGTGTGTGTGTGTGTGTGTGTGTGTGAGTGTGTGTGAGTTGCTGCATAGAGAAACAGCTGTTTGGTTTGACTGTACTCGTAGGCGAATCCAATCATTTACGTGATTGGTGTGCATGTAAATGTGCTTAAGCGTAATCAGCTGACAAATATCCAAGAACACTAATGAATATATTCATGAAAAGACATTATATTCATGCATTTGCGTCAATGAATTCATTCAAACACTCAGAGTGAGTATCAGTATTGAATATCATTAATGATAATCGAAGTATTCATCAAAATGATTTATATACATTAATCGTTCTAGTTTCCAATTTAAGAACTTAAGTTTCATTTTAGAATCATATTCAACATTTGGAATGCTTTGCATTTCAGAAATATTTGCACATAGTTTAAATAACGAATCACTTCAAAATCGAGCAAAATCGAGAACAATCGTAAATATCTCAAAGGAGAGCTTCGCTTGAGTACAAAACTAAGTTTTTTCTCACATCTCTTGAGAATGCTTTGTTTGCTTTGACATGGAGTCGTGAACACATTCACATTGCAGTTTTACTTCAAATGATTCATCCCACAAATATTGTGCTATGTTATGAGCAACGATGAAGCTCTCACAGCTAACCTCTCCCCCCACCCGTTGAGTACCCGCTCGTTGGCATCGTTCAGTCAGCGATTCGCTCTACACTCGACACTCGACACTCATTCGCTTATGTATTCAAACGACCGCGTGCTTAACGACCTTTTAATTGTCATGTGTCTTGCGGGTTACTTTGTTACACCCAACCCCAAGCCCAGGCCCAACCACCACCCCCACCATCAGCCGCACAACCACCACCATATTCTACACCGCCTTGCATATTCTACCTGGTTGCATTGAATTAACTGTCAGAGCGCCGCCGAGCGGCCAAAAGTAGACAATGCTGTCGAATATTCACCGCAACTTGCGGTCGCTTTTTGCGGGGCAACAGCAGCATGTCGCATTGAGGAGGAGGGGATGAGGGGGTTGAGGGAGTTGAGGGGGGGTGATGGGTGTAGAGGGTATTGCTGACTCGTGTCTTTAGCCAGAAATAAACTCATTTTAAATACTTTTGCCAACAATTTGTAATAATTTGGCTCATTTTGGCGGCAACACACGACGAGGCAGCTTTTTGTCACTGCAACAGATTTTGTGGGCGGCGCCAGTGTGGCCAAAAAACTTTTGCGTGCGATGGGGCGTGGCCCTGTTATAACGTCGGTGCAGAGTCGTGCGCAATGTGTGTGGGGCTCGGTTAGAGCAGGAAGTTGTCGCTTTCATCTATTTGTATTGCATTGCATTGTGTGCCAAGTTCTTAAGCACTGCTGCCAAAAACTTGTGACGAGGCAGTCGAGGCGCTTAAAAAGTGCCGTCTTTGCAGTTACACTTGGCCCCTGGCAACACAGGGGAGGGCGAGTGGAGCAGCAAGAGGATGTAGAGTGGGCTTGGTTGGGTAGGGTAAGCAGCAGTTGCTACTTTATTACGTGCACAAACACGACACGAAGGCAGCTCCACAGCTTTTTTGGGCTGTTTGCATAATTTTCTAAAGCGAAGCAACAAATAGCGTGTGTGTGTGTGTGTGTGTTAAGGAGGGGGGCGGGGTTGTGTAGGTGGGGTGTCTACTGGAGGCGTGCCACTGACTGCCTTTTGTTGCAAAGTATTGAACCGGTGCTCGTTGGAGCAACCGTTGCAGACAATTGCATGAGAGTCGTGAAGGAAGGGGCCGAGTGGGGCCAGCAGACTGAACAATGCAGTGAGTTTGTCAGGGGAATCGGGGGAAATGGGCCGAAACGTGCCCAAACAATTGCTGACTGGCTGGCTGGCAGACTGTCTGTTTGCCGGGCCGCCGGGCTGCCGGGCTGTCGGGCTGCCTGACAAGCGACTCATGTCTTCAAAAATTACATTTAAGTTACTAAAATTACAATACAAAATTGAAATATCTCATTTCAGCAATTCTTCATGCGTATTAAATCAAAAGGGGAGTGTCTTGCAATTACCAGGGGCGGGGGGAGTGCAGAGGACAGAGTGCAGAAGGACAACCACCAGCTAGCGAAGCCACAAAAAGGAATGTTGTGGGGAAAGGGCAGCTGGCGGGGAGAGGCAGCAGGCAGAGGCAGGCGGGCTAACGAGCTGCAAGTCGGCAACAAGGCAGACGAAAACTTTACAACATTTATCAACGAGTTCTCGGCGAGTGTGCATTGCAGCCATGTGTGTGTGTGTGTGTGTGTGTGTGTGTGTGTGTGTGTGTTCCTTTGCATTTATGAAAATGTAATAATAACAAAAGACGCAATGCAGCAGCAGCTAAAGCAGCAGTAGAAAATTCAAAACAAACACAAGGAGACACTAACCGAGGAGGCAAACCCAAAAGGCTGGGGAATGCGAGCAGAGAGCAGGCAGAGACGCAGATAGAGGCGGAGATGGGTAACATAAGTATCTGTAGATAGGCAAACATATGGCTGACTGCATACACAATGCAAAACATTCACACACACGCACACACACACACAGATGAATAAATACACATGCAACTGTATGCAAAATTGTAAATTTATAACTTAAAAATTTGTGAAAAGAAATTATCATCAAGTGTGCCTCACCCACACACAAATGCTTATTTATACAGACATATGTGGATTTACAAGCGGAGAGACCACAAGCAGAGAAATTGTGGAGAAATTGTCTAAAAGTAGCAACAACAACAACGACAACAACAACATGTTAGTTGAAAAAACTCACAAATGAGATGATAACAAAAAAAAACATATGAAAACAGATTCAGATAACTATTGATCAGCGTTAAGCAACTCAGAATATTTAAAGCTGCGATGTGCCTTATTTAAGTATTTTATTTTCTTCAACTTGTTTTGATATTTCAGCAAACCGCTTTTAAACATTATGTGTCAAGGGTTGTTTTTATACTTTGTTACCGAACGAATAATAGTCTATTGGTATTAAGCAATGTCCGTCATACTGCCTGTTCGTCTGTCCGTCTGTATGAACGCAACTTAATTCGACACCCTTAGAAATAGAGACTTGAAACTTGGAACACATTTTGGTCTGTGCTCGCGTCAGACAAACTCTGAAAGCTGGAGTTCTATGTCCCCTTAGGGGCTGGGCAATCGATAAAATCGATAATCGGAAATCGATGCAGGCACATATCTCTCACAATTTTAGGGCTACAGCACAAAATCTGGTTGGAAGGTTAATGACAATGTCCTTCAAATGTCCTTCCATGACCACCGCCCCCGCCCCTAAAAATTTTAAATACTTATATCTTCCCCAGTTGTTGAGTAAGAGCCGTCATATTTGTTACGTGTATTACTGGGAGCCCTTAAGAAACGAATTTGTAGGACCACGCCCATATTCGCCAAGGCCGATGTTTCGGTGAGTGTAAATTGATAAAACCTCATATCTCCCACCAGATAGATTAAAGATAGTGTCTTGGAAGGTAGCTTGCTGATAATCTCAAGATCAAAGACATGTGTATTTTCAGACCACGCCAACACCTGGCGCCCCCACGAACCTCGGCCCCTTAAAATTTGTATTTGGAAACGTCTGTTACCTCCTCTAACCAACTCCTCGAACTGTTGCCTCCCTAAACCAATACACCTGCTAGTGTAAATCGATATGACCGAATATCTCACACAATTTTAAAGCCAGAGTCACCAAATTTGAATGGATGATTGCCAGTAACACCCTTTGAGAATCCTGAAAGTATCAAAGTATTTCGCAGTCGGTTACGCCCGGTTATACTCTCTCCAGGAGAGATTCACAGTTTCTGTCTGCTCAGCTGTGGAGTTTGAAGCTGACTATATGGACACTGTCTAGCCTAGCATAAGAAATGGGCGCGAATTTATAGGAGTATTGAGCATATGAGTTTCGACGCAGAGCTGTGTTTCGCAATTAAGGGTAATATCTAATCTTAAAATCTATAAGTTTTTGGCGAAATAAGGGCAGTGGTGAATTTCTTGGTTAGGTTTCAAGGATTTAATCAAGTGAGTTAACGAATTTATAAGTCAACTTTCAAATACGACCAATGCAAATTGAGAATAGCCTCGATAGCCATTTATGTGTAACGTATACAAAGCGTATTCGCATTCTCATTTGAATAAATAATGTGTGTACGCTTTTACCCAGGGTGTGAGTTGTGAAACCAGTCGCTTAGGGACTGAACTGTTTCATATACTGCTGCTGACTGTTGCCTTCCCCTCTTCGGCGCGCCACTGCATCGCTTGCTTCTACTTCAATTAGCAGCGCAAATCAAAGTCTGAGCCACGCTAATGCCGCCAGACAACAACGGACAACAAAAACCCGAAACTGAAACCAAAACAGAGCCAGAAACCAAAAACCGAAGCAGCGATCAAGTGGCCGCCAAAATAAATCCCGCCCCATGCCCCTGAAGCGTTTGCTTAGTCTGTGTCCCGACAAAAAATTTACAATAAAAGAATATAAAAATAGAAAAATAAAAAAAATCAAAAGTTGGAAAAAGTTAAAGCCGCGTGTCCAGCAGCGTTGCTGGCATTAAATTGATACAGCACCAAACCCGACGGCAACATAAACAACACAATTGTTGCTAATGGTTGATGGGGTGCCTGGGAGAGCAAGGGAATGGCGCAGCACGCGGCTGCGATTTTTCGCCTTTGATAGAAAAACAATTTTTCTACTCCATTTCACGCGTTCAAGGCAGCAGCGAACCAGGGCAGGGCTTACCATGAAAATTGTACAATGGGGATAGGGGCGAAGCCGAGCTAGAGGGGATCTCGGGTCATGGTAGCAGCATTCTCGAAACGCTCGTCAGCGGAAAGATGCCGCCAGACCGATAAACGCTAGAAATGAAATAACAAAAAAAATCTTTTTTTTTTTATTGTATATCGAGCAGAGCTAACCCATATCTCAATATTGTTCGCCCACTCTCTCTCTCCCTCTCCCTCTATCTCTGTCTCTCTCTATCTTTTTGTATCTGGTCGGCGAAAGTTTTGCTCAATGAGACCCAGTTTGTTGTTGTAACCGTTCAATGACTTTTCTTCTGATGTAGTTTTGTAGTTATGATTTGTAAATTGCGCGCACCAATCAAAAACCCCCCCAAAACTAGAATGAAATTGGTAAGCCGAATCTCATTTCACAAAAATACCCGTTTTCGGATTTAGATTGCCGTCGCGTCCCAAATTAACAAACATGATATACGAGATTTTAATGATATAAACCTTGAAGAGGGTATTTTTCTGTTTGCTAGCATACAGACCGGTACTAACTACTCCAAATATGCATAAAAAAAGTATAATTTATATATGAGCTGGATAAATGTACTCTGGAGCATTGAGCCAAATCAATGTAGTCACTGCATTTTTTGATATTTTCTGGTTCATCAGTTATATTATAAGGAAGTACTTCCCTTCGAATGGATCATTAAAGAGTAGACACTTTTTTTTTATTATGTTAGAAAACCAAGAAATATATTCTTGGTTCATGCGAAAAAAAAGTATTAAAAGTGAACAGAACGACAAAATATTAAGCTTGGGTCTTAAAACTAGCATAAACAACTTTAAGTCTCGTTGCCTGGCCTCACCTATCCTTATATCTTTTTATGCCCTTGTA
Organism: Drosophila picticornis; assembly: GCA_035043845.1. Classification (NCBI taxonomy): domain Eukaryota; kingdom Metazoa; phylum Arthropoda; class Insecta; order Diptera; family Drosophilidae; genus Drosophila; species Drosophila picticornis. Next base: position 21,650,466 of record JAWNMR010000492.1, on the reverse strand, counting down.
GAGGGTATCACAACTTTGTCCTGAAGCTTATAACGCTCTGAAGCAGACATCTGCGAGCCTATAAAATATATATATTCTTGATCAGCATAACTAACCAAGTCGACATAGCCTCGCATCTGGGGACTGTCGTCATTTTGTTCACCCTCACAGCTATCTTGTTGAAAAATTTTAAATATCCGAATTTTGACTTCGATCACTTATCATATCGGAAGGGACCATTATGTTATATAGCTGGCACAAGATCAATGGACAGAAGCTAAGATACAATATAACTTCACAGTTGTGAAACATAATAAAATATTAAACTACGCTCCAAAATATTGATGTGAGCAGATTAACAAGAATTTTTTGTACTTCTCATTTTCCTGAATGAAAATGAATTTTCTATTCGAAATCAAAAATTCTTGAGTCAAGTTCGCATTAGAAAAATGTGCTGTCATTTTTTTCCTCTTCGTTTCATGGCGAATAATTTTAGCTGTGGTGAAACTCAGAGAAACGCAATATGTCATAAATTTTACAATAGATTCCTAAAAGAATTTTGCTTCTGGGTTGTCAAACATAACAGTCGCTTGTACAGTGCTGGGTATTGTTCTGGGACAAGTTTCTAAAATGCTAAACACTTTTGTCAACAGCGCGGCAGCACTCAAATTGACGCCGTTACTTAAGCAGGTTTTAGATTTCGGTTTTTTTTTTCATGACAATAAAATGACTAATTCAAATAATGAATATGTGAATAATGAATATGTGAAGGTGCCTCAGCCTCAACCAATACTCCAGCCGACCTACAGCGCGTACGTTGACGCCAAATGAGAAAAAGCCCACTTGGCCCTGGAGTGACCTAAACAAACGCCAAATATCAACTACCTGGTTGTGATGGCTGGTTTTAAGACGATCCGACGTCAGAGGACAGCTTAGCGTAGCTAAATCTGAGTCTACAACTTTCCAGTGTTCATCGGACGTTGCGAGTGAATACAATTGACATGGTTAAGGCAAACTCATCGTACTTATGACATTAAAAATCATGTGATTATATTTGAAGACTGTCATATACTTACTTCAAAGTCATATAATTACTTAAGGCAGGCAATGACAGAATTTTAATATTCATGATTTCTCTAAATCATTTCCAGACGAAAACACAAGGAAGAATGAAAAGACAAATGAGTTGTATTCATAGAAGCTAAATTATACAAAATTATACAAAGGGATACATTTGTTTTGGTATAAGTTGGCATATATATAAATATATATTCAGGGAATTTGAATACTCTACAAAGTCTCTTTTAACTGTTCCAAACACCATTCTTATAATATCTAAAATATTATTTTTATTCGCTTAGACCAATTGCCCAAAGACCCATCTTTATGCAGGTTAGTTTTACAAATGTATTCCTCGTATAAGAGGGATTGGTTCTGTACGTTCTGGCAGGTTTTTATTTGAGGATGGAAAAAAACCCCGGGCCTAACAAACGAAAACATATACACACCTCTCTGGAGCAGTTGTATGGTCAACAAAAATTGATAACATCGCCGTCTACTTAATTTTTTGAACTCATCAAAAAGCAAACGTAAGTGTGTGTGTATGTCTGTGTAATGCTGTCTGTAGAGAACAAGTAAAACAAGAATTAGTCGTCAACACACAAAAAACAAAAAAAAGAGGAATAGTAATATTAATAAAGAAGACAAACACAATAATAAAGAAAACCTGTACGAAATTCAATTTCGTTTCAACAAAATAATATAATAATGCTACGTTTTTTTAATGCAAACGTCAGCGCCAACGCCGACGCGAACGCCAGCATCGCAGTCTCCATCGGCAGGTAATCAATAAAGCGCGTTAATTATTGTTTGGTTTAAAGCTTGATTACAGCACCATCGAGCGGCTTAGAACGCCAGTGAACGCTTGACGTAAAACACGCGCGCCTGTTCTGTCTGCTGCGGTGGGATATACCTGCCTACGAAAGCAAGCACACAAAAAAAAATAAATACAAAAAAATTAGAAAACCACAACAGCAGAAAAAAGCCCGTCGAAAACACGACAAAAACAGCGCACGATAAAAGTCGCCAGCTGCCAAAAACGCGCTCATTGCGTGCGCTGTTTTCGCAGCGGTAAATTAGCCAGCAAAGCGCAGGATCCGAACGAGGCTCCCACCTGCATACATAGATACTAACGCAACGGATACCAGATACAGAGAGAGAGAGATACCGCGATACGCTGCCAGGATGAGGATGCGCCACGCATTTGCTGGATTAATTGTGTGCTGGCTGGCAGTTTGTCAACCGCAAGGTAAATATTTTTGTGCCACGGCGCACCGCTAACAACAGCTACAACAACAACAGCAGCAGCAGCAGCAGCAACGAAAGCAACGACAGCAACAGCAATAACAATAATGACAATAGCCGTACGAACAACGGGTAGACAGGATAATGACACCTACACACACACATACAAACACACACAGACACACACACAGACAATCCCTGCGCAATTTTGTGCTTTGATATTACAGCAATAATTGCAAAATTATCGCTGGATTTTGCACCAACGTGAGACGCATATTGACAACCGTAACGAAAGAACAACAACAACAACACCGACAAAAACAACAACGACAATCGACAATCGACAGCGAAAAGTACAACCTAAAAAGGATAATGAGCATGGCATGCGGCTTTACAGAGCTCCTGCGCTAAATAGTCGCTCACAGTCAAAGTGATTACAACGCACAACATTTACTTCCGGCTCAGATTAAACACCAAATTGTGTGTTAACAATAAAAACAATATTCGAATATGTATTGAAAGCTACATAAAAACTTCATGTATTGTAGCACAACGCACAACAATGCAACAAGTGCAAGCATTTCAATATCAAGTGTTAAATTGTGCACATTTTTTTATTTTTTTTTTTGTTTGTTTGTTATTTTTATAGGCTCAGTCAAGTGATTTTTTGACCACTATTTTTTGTGTTTTTTTTTTCTGTTAAGTAAACTAATTAGATATGAACTAAATGAGATAAACGAATGCTTAAATTGTACGCTGTCCATGCGAGTTTGTTCTTGATAGAGCAGAGTATTTAAGTCCGAAGTAAACATTTTTGAAATTCGTTGAAAATGCCAACATTCTGAAGCAATTTGTTAAGCTTTGTTTTTAACCAACATAATAAAATAATAAGCAAAACTCGTTTATTATTTTAAGGTTAGAGTTTTAAATTTGTGAAAAAAAAACTCACTTTTAATCAGCCCTTAATATGATATCTTATAGATATTTTCAAAATAAAACCCAAAATGCAACCAAAATGAATAATGATTAAATATCCAGATCAAATGTGATTAGTTAAAATAGTACAAAACATTTTTTACATCTTGCGGATTAAAGTAAATTCAAAATTTTCTTTTTCTTTTTTTTTTTAAATTTATATTATTATTAGTTGCAAGTAGGAATTATAATATTCAACGAACAATTTGCAGCCAGCAAATAGCATAGAGTAGCAAGTTCATTCCTTAGGAAATCTACGCGAATTGTATTATTCCTATGTTTTACAGTTACTGAAAAACATACAGCTATCGACCCTCAGGAAACAGGCTATGAAACTTGACCAAGCAAAAATAATCATGAAAAAATCTGCTCGCACTTTAAATGATATTCAAATTAGAAACAGTCGAATCCAAAAAAATTAAAATTAAAAAAAACGCACAGAAAAAAAACAAAAAACAAATAAGAAAAAGAGAGACGAGCGCGATACAAGTTTTTGAGGAGTTCTTCAAGCCGCTTGGCATTGTTGTTTTTGATGCTGCTGTTGCCAAGGAGGGTGGTAGAGGGGGGACTATAAATGCAAGAAGCTTGTGATATGTTTACCTCTAATATCGCGCAACAAATAACAAAAGTTGCGCCAGATGGGCGAACAAAAACTTTTACGTTAACTTTGCTGTCGCATCTCAACCTGAATTCTACACCAACCACTCATTCTCTCTCTCTCTCTCTCTCCCTCCCTCTCTCTCTCTCTCTCTCTCTCTCTCTCTCTCTCTCTCTCTCTCGCTCTGTCTGTCTCTAACTGTAGCTGAGGCACAGTTTGCACCGTTTGGCGGGCGTTATGGACGCCAGGGCTCCGCTTCTCGCGCCAACACCAATGCCTACGAGCGTGAGGTGGACTTTGGCAACAATGTGGAGTACACGCAGGGATTGTCAAACTCACGAGCGGTGACCCGCCAGAATGGCCAACGCACTGTGTCGAACAGTCAGGCGCGCAGTAATGAGTTCGACCTGGGTGGCTTGCAGATTGGCAACACGCTGACGCGCACGCGCACCAATGCGAATGGCGCCGTTTCTGGCGGTGTGGCCAATCAGTTCCGCATTGGCAACGTGGGTCTGGGCGCCTCCCTCTCACGGGATAACTTGCGTCAGGGCTTTGGTCTGCAGCGCGAAGCCGATGGCGACTTGCGACTGGGTCTGGGCCCGCTCAGCTTCGATTTGGATAACAATGTGCAGCGCACCAATTCGCTCAGCCAGGCGCAGGTCAACGCACAGGGTCGTGGCGCTCGTGTCGGCTCCAATAGCAACACTCGTCTCAATCAACAGCAATTTGGTGGTGTCAATGTCCGGGAGACGTTCAGCAATTCAAATGCCTTTGGACGCTCACGTAACGGCCAGACATCGGCGAATGCGGGCGGTTTTGGACAAGGTGCTGCCACTCGTGGCGCCACCTTTGGCGGTGCCCCGATTCGTACTCGACGGCAGGAACCTTTCAATCGCCGTCGTCTACGTCCCAAGCGCCATGCACAATATGTGCCATTTGGGTACCCACAGAATGGTTTCAACAATTTTGGACAAGGCAACTATGGCGGCTTTGGCAATTTTGATCCCATAGGCCGACCACGTCGTCAGTTCGGACGTCCCAACAATTTTGGCGGTTTTGGCAACGGCGGTTTTGGCAACGGCGGGTTTGGCAACGGCGGGTTTGGTAACGAGTTTGGTAACGAGTTTGGTCAGCCTGTCAACAATAAGCGCCCCCAAGTTCATTCCGCTGGCAATGCTGGCGCTCAAGGTGGACCCGGCTTCAATCAGCAGGCGGGCAGCAATAATTTTGCCAATCAGAATGCGGATGGCTCACAGGACGCTGGCAGCAGCAGCATTGGCTCCAATCTCGCCGAGAATGGCAGCAGCGGCCAGGTGAGCTCAGCGAATACCAATCATCAGTCAAGGCCTGGTCACTCATCGAACGGCGCCCAGAGTCAGGCGCTCAACTTCAACGAGAGGGGGCAGCAGGCAACCAGCTCGAATGCGAACACCCAGCATATAAGGGAGGGCAATCGTCAGACAACTGGCTCAAACAGTGGCTCAACTGCCACCAATAACAATCAGTTTGGCAGCTCCAGTAACACGGCCAATACGGACACGCAGGTGGTCAGAGATGGCAATCAGCAAACGATCAACTCCGGCGCGAACAGTCAGTCCGTCTTTCAGGGCAACAATAATCGGGGCAATGCGGCTGCAAATACCGCCGCCAACATCAGTTCGCAACGTGGTCCAGGTGGATTTGTGAGCAACTCGGCTTCCAGCAGTGCCAGCGCCACCAGCACCAACGGACAGTCAGCAAATGCGAACGCCAATGCCAGCGCCGGTGGAAACTCTAACGGTGCAGGTGCAGGTGCCGATGCATTTGGTGGAAACCGCAGTGGTGGCAATGCCAATGCCAATAGCAATGTGTTTGGCGGCTTTAATCGCGGTTTTGGCCGTTAGTTCAATTTAAAACTAATGCACCACCCAAACTACCATTCACACCAACACCAGCACCACAAAGAACACCTCTTTTCCACCTTTTTTATCGTCTAATATATTTTGTTTTTTTTTTGACAACGAATCACTTTACGCACACGAATAAAATGCATTTGTTATTTTTAAATTATTATGACACCTTCTATGCAAGGGGCACAAGGAAGTATACCTTATGGTGTGCCAACTATGACGCACAGCATCGCACACCGTTATCATCGTTGCGCTCGGTTTCATTTTACTTATTATTGTTATTTATTTTTATTTTTTTTAACTTAAGTTTCATAAGTCTCTTGGGATTTTTCTTTTCAAATTATTCTTTTTTTATTAACTTTTCAGCGCACAAATTCACATTGAAGTTGCATCAATTCTGCATTTGTTTCGCAACTTAGCCGAGTCTGTTTACATTGAACAAAGCATACTTTTTGTGACGAGAAATTTGGTTTCTCCTAAGAGTAGACAAAGTATGCATTGGTTCGAGATATATTTTCACCCAAATGTTTCTACATGACACCCAATGCACCCACTAATTCACATCTTACTTCAAGATTATTATAGATTGTTCACGAAAGTTCATTCGCTTTTTTCTCTCGATATTATTATTAGTTTGAGCTGTGACAAAACGAGTTATTTTCAGCACATCATTTGGAGAATCGAAATTACAGCATAGCGGAGGGGATTTGGGAATAGAGCCGAATATTACTTGTCCATTTCTCAATTCGTCACAATTTTATCATTACTTTGAACGTACTTTTTTTTACATGTTAATCAAATTAGGCATCTCATTATTGCATTGGTTGAGTGTGTGTATTTCATATGGTGTTCAAATAATTCGCGCCAATATTTGGCAGTAATTGCATACTTTTTGGCAGTTGATCTAAAATCGTTTCCCCGACTTTTCATTTGTCTTTTTCTCTCACTCCATCTTTCCTTTCTCCCCTCTTTCTCCCTCTCTTTCTCATTCTCGTTTGCTGTGTGCGTTCAGTGCGCTTTCGCACTCAGCAACAGGTGCAACTGCAGCGATGGCGTCCGAGGCCTTTAAATGTCAGTTCCGGCATTGATGACATTGAGTATCTGTACATAAATCGAACATCGCGACTCGAGGACATGCAGCCGACGTTGAACACTTCGATTGAGACCTTCGGCGACTATGATGCTAGCCAACGGCAGGGTCGCACCTTCACCGCCATCTCCGATTTTATCAGCAATCTGTTGGGCTCCTGCGTCTCACCCTGCACCTTGGAAGCCTTTCAGCAGAATCGCTGCTGCGAGACTTTTGTTATAGGTCCGCCTCCGCTTCCACCGCCACAGACGTGTTGTGTGGTGCCAGGGCCACCACGGCCCATACCACTGCCACCACGCCCACGACCACCACCACCACGACCGCCACCACCACCACCACCGCCGCCGCCACCAGCGCCTTTTCCCTTGCCCTATCCGCTGCCTGGATCCGTTATTATAACCACGCCCATCAATTGCTGCACCGTCTGCACTTATACGTATTATGGACCGCCGCCCTGTGGCCGCTTTAACTACAACGCCAGCTATAATAACAACAAGCGTGTGACTATCTACGTTCCACCTCCATTCTACGGTCGCTGACTACCAGTGGAAACTCGGAGCTGTGTAGCCATAAGGAGCCTAGTGTTAAGATACAGCACCTCATAGACTGTAATACCACATTTTGTTTTTCTCTCTCTCTCTCTCTCTTTCTCTCTCTCTCTCTGGCTTTCTCTGGCTTTCTCTCTGTCTGCCTCTAAATCTCACCCACTCCCCATGCTTTCTATTTGCTTTGTAATCTCTAAGAGTGCTTTGTGTCAGTTTTTGGTGCTCGGGCTGTCAAAAAATGCGGCAAATAAGACATATGGTGTAGTGGCATGAGTTGCTAGGAAGGAGTTGGGGAGGGTGACAGAAGTCCTGTGTCAGACATATGGGTATATGACGGCAACTTGAATGCGCCTGCAACAAAATGAAGTTGTTGTGCCCTAAACTAAAGTTGAGCCTACCCAATTTCTGACTTATTTGATGCGATATCTCTGCAACTAATTCATTTATCTTATTAATCCGATTCTTATTTGTGATATATATTTATGTCTATATCAACATACAATGCCCTTAGCCAATTGCAGTTTACCTTTTTGATATTATGCTTTCTTTCACTTTTTTTTATTCCAAGCTATACAACATTTTTTTTTTTTTTTTTATACCTAAGTAGTAAGAAAGCTAAAGTCTCTGTGGAAAATGCAAGCCAGAACATTTGGTGCATCCCGAATAGTTTTAGATACAAATTTATAAAATCTTGCAGGACTTCAAGTTCCTTTTAAGCTATTTGAATTATTCGATAAATGAACGAATCCAAAATAATTTATAGAGCTAAGCAAATAAGCTTAATTTGCAAATTATTTAATTATTATTTCATCAAACACAAAATACAGTTTGAATTAATTCAAAATTTCTGATTTGGTAAACGTCAATCTTAAACTAAAATTGTACATTTTATTGGATGTGCATAATCTGTAGAGCATTCAGAGTTCGTTACAAATGCTTACGTTCGTTTTGCGCCTTTTGCTATCTTGTTGCCTTTTGTTGTTGTCCATTTTTGCGATGTGTATTCGCTCCTTTGTTGTTCATTTTTCTCGTGCCGTTGACTGTGCCGGTGTGTGTGTGTGTGTGTGTGTGTGTGTGTGTATATATTTGTCGGCTTTGTACACACAGTGAAATTTATAATAGCCTGTGCCCAGGACCAGACACAAGAACAAGCCCAAGCCGAATGCGAATGCGAAGCACAGGTCTCTGACAGAGTCGCTGGCTGTCTGGATAGTAACCACACACGACATGGGACATGGGACATGGGGCATGGGACTTGGGGCACGGGACAGGGAACATGGGACACAGGACAGCGGCACAGGACACGTCACGTCAGCGGCACAACAAAGCTGATAACTGCAGGCACTGCGCCGTCAGATTGTGATAAGCGCTGGCAAAACAAGGCCGGCCCCACAAAGGCTACAGAGAGTCCCTGACCAGCAGGGGGAGGCCGAGGAGTTGCAGGAGGTGCAGAAGGTGCATGAGACGGAAGCAGAGAGCCCAACACATCGCGCGCCTTTGTCATTTCTCATAATGTTAATTTATATTCAGTTCAGTCTAAGCAAATAGTAGTACAAAAAAAAAATATATATATATATAAACCACATGCCGAGCATGGCTGAGCCGGGCTGAAGACAGAACGAGACAGAGAGAGGGTGTGAGAGAGAGACAGTTATTTATGTGGGGGGTGGGGAGTGAAATAAATATGTGTTATGCCTTAGTTATAGAATTGCTGGTGGCGACGACGCGCCGGGGTTGCGGCCACAAAGCGACGCTCGTTGAAGACCTCTTGGCCTGGGGCAGAGCCATCTGTGGCCGAGTAGAGCAGTAGGGGAATCTCCTCGACGCTGGTCTTCTGCAGCTGGGCCGAGGTGCGCACTCCAGAGCGCACCAGCTCGTTGCTGGAGAGACGACGAGTGCTGACACCAGCAGCTGGAACAGCCGCATCCGTACCGGCAACAGTGGCGCCCTCTAGCAGCTGGGTATCGTCATTATCGTTCTGCAGCAGTGGTGCATCCTCGGGCTGTGCAACGGCAATTGTGTTGGCAATGGGTGCGGCACCATCCTCGGTCTGGGCATCGCTGGCAATGATGGAGCTGCCCTGGAGCAGTGCCTCAATGTTCTCAACATTGGAGAGACCGTTGATCTGCAACTGATCGTGCAGTTCGCTGGGAATGGCAATCGCCTGGACATCCTTATGGCCGGAGATGCCATTTGGAGTGGGTATGAACTGCACATTCTCGGGAATCTGATCAGTGGGGTAGACAGGCACCAGCTCCGCTTCATTATCGTTGCTGGACTTGAGTAGAATCAATGAGATGGGCACAATCTTCTTGAACTTGAGCAGCACCAGCTTCTTGATGGCCACCGCACCGGGAAAGACGCGTGCCTGGGGACCAACGTGTGGCTTGGCTACCAAGCCACGCTGTTGCTGCTTAACACGATGTCCAGCAATATGGCGGGCTAAAGTACAGTTTTCATTTTAAAATGTGATGCATCCTATATGGTGCTGACAAGCTACTCACCATCGCTGACGATGACCAGAACGAGGCCGATGGCCAGAAGTGTAAATAGTTTATTAGCCATTGGATTTGAGGATCGTCGCCGTTCTGTGTGTTCTGTGTACGTCGCTGGGCGAGTCAGTCTATTAAATGGTTTACTGTTGCTTAAGCTAAGACATTTTATAAAGGGTAGAGCCACTTCTCGAATCTTTCACTCGATTCTTTCACTCGGGTTATCATTTAAATCACAAACAAAAGAAATTAGGCGAAAAATTAGTGCCAGACAAGAAAACAAATTGAAAATGGACAACAAAAAAAAATAATAAAAAATAAAGCCAGCCAGTCAGCAGTGGCAAATGACAAAATTTAATAAACTATGCAAATTCCCTACATTAATTTATGCATTGTACGACGATGAGGGCTTCTTGACTGTTTGCTGAACTGATTCGCCAAATTGACCATGGGCTGACTACAGACTATAGACTACAGTGTATATATGCAGTCCAGTCAAGTCGTTGACCGCCAATGGCTGCACCACTCTTGATACCACGGTTGGGCCGCAGTCTAGAACCGCATTGCCAATGCTATAAATGTGGCCAACAAAATCTCAGTGGAAAATTTGCATTTTAGGTCGTCAGAGCCAGCGAAATTTTACCAACGGTCGAACAGCAAAGTCTAACATATTTTTGGGTCAAAAGTGAGATTTTTTTAACCACATCTATAATGAAGCAACAGGCTAATGTAACGCATTTATCATTGTCCCCCATTCGGACACGGCCAGAGACCGAAAACGACCCCAATACAAAAACTTGTTACCCGTAACCCGTAGGCAGAGCTGGGACTTTGCATTTCTCATGTCAGAGTTCGCCCAGCCCTCTCTCTGCCCTATCTCATTTTGTATTATTCGCACAGCATATGTATCTATTGTGTGGCATTGACTTATTAGTATTTCAAGCTGAGTTTCTAGCGGTAGTTCCCCATCACGAATATCTTTTATTTTGCAAACGATCCGATTTTCCATTTGATTAACGAACGCAAGTGCTCCGGTAGTGGAACCTTGTCATGATGGGTTTAAAATCAGCTGATGCATGTCAAATCTCTTGTCTATGTGATGAAAAGTCATCAAAAACTTTAAATTGATTTTTGGTTTAAATTAAAGCGATAAAAAAGATAAATGTATCTTAGATCGTTGAAAGTCAACAAAGAAACTAAATTCGTTAATAAATGTATATATTTATGTACTTTTTAACTTTTTCTGTGTGCCAATTTACTTTTGTTTAATTTTTTCTTAATTTAACAAATCTTACTAATTTATACAGACTACGTGAAGTTAAGAGAAATTTTTGTTATGTATGGAAAATTTGCAAGCAAAACATTATGTGAAGTTAATTCGATTTAATGAAAAAAAAGTTACGCTAAATGGAAACCGTTAGGAACGCTGTAGTCGAGTGAGATCGACTACGATATACCCGGCTGTTAGGTATATTCTAGTTCTATTGCCCAATTTACTTTTAAATAGATTTGACAGTTGATCAATAACTGTATCGCTATCGGATATCGAAATGATTCTATGGAAATCTCTGAAATCGCTGAGACAAGCGTGTTCATGTGGACGGACGGACGATGATCAAGAATTTATATACTTTATAGTGTCGGAGGTGCTTCCTTATGCCTGTTACATACATTTGAAGAAGACCATTATACTCTTTTTACCCATTTTAATTGGGATCGGGGTATTATAAATTTGTAAAAAATGTGGTTGCGGCTTTTCAAAAACTGTTTCTTGAATTTCGAATTTTGATGGTGAACTTTTCTTAAGTTTGGAAATTATAAAATATGACTATTTAACATGGGGTTTTTCTCTGTGTGTATATTGAAGAATTGTTATCCTAGCTTTCTTGTTCGTTATATAATACAATATAACAAAATATGAATAAACATTTATACATACAAATTTTGTTTTATTTTACATAGTTTATAAATTCAAAATAAGAAATTTGAAAAAGATTAACACATCACGTCGTTATGACCCTTGTTTCGCAAGTTGAGTGACCTCCAGCTGAACTACTCAGCCTCTGAGACAGATGATAGTAAAACTCTAATGTAAAAGCTGGGTTAGTAAACTTCAATACTTGTTTCTCAGTCTTAGAAATGGTTTTCAAAAAATTTTAGCTTGCTCTTCTACCTTTTATACTTTGATACCGAAGGTAGCTGTGTGAACGAAACGTGTTTCGAACTTAGACTGGTCTATGCCAGCGTTAGACAAAGTATCAACATTTTGTCAGCCCCACTAGGGGGCTAGGAAAATCGACAAATCCACATAAATCCCAAAATTTTAAGGTTGGTAGGTTGTTGGCGATGTCCTTTAAAGATCGGCATATGCCACACCCATTTAAATGGCTATATCTTTTGCAATTTTTGATTTAGAACCGTCAAATTTGGTAGGCATATTACTGGTAGCCGCTTTTGAGAACCGATTACAAATTTTTATAGCCTCGCCCACACCTGCGTCCATAATCGCCAATGCCGATATTTCGGAAAGTGTAATTGGATTAAGCCCTATATCTCCCACAATTTTAAAGATAGAGTGACCAATTTTGAAAGGTATCTTGATGGTAACCTCCTCAAACGTTAGTGTAAATCGATAAGACCGAATATCTCACACAATTTGAAAGCTAAAGATAGAAAATTCGAAAGGCATATTGCTAGTCCATAGCAAAAATCTTAAGGTTTTGGACCAACCCCACTCTTTTTTTATGTAGCTATTATATTTTAAACATTAATCAACCTATTCAAGGGCTATAAAACATTAATTTGTAAAAGAATGAATAACAACAGTAAATTACAATCTAGAACATAAACATAGAACAAGGTTTAGCATATATTAACTAACATCAAATATTGCATTTGTGGCATAATAATTAATGAATTTAACACTCTACAGTCCAGAGGTTGCTGGTGTGGAATCGCTTCAAGCTCCTGCGCGTTATATTTGACCCAAGTGAGCAGTTCAAAGGATTGACGTGGTTGTGCAACCGGTCATTATACTGACTTGTTTGTCGGTTAATTTGTTGACTGACTGTCGGTAGTCCGAAGTTGATGTGCAGCGTCCTGTTGCTCACATATGGTGGAACACCAGAGATGTCTCTGAGCACCTTGTTCTGCAAGACTTGAATTTGATTTATCCAAGATTTTGCAGCTGTGCCCCAAAATACAATTCCATATATCCAAGTAGGCACGATGATACTCCTGTACACCAACAGCTTGTTGCTCAAGCTGAGTTTGCTTGATGGCTTCAGCAACCAGTTGAGTTACGTTTTCTTGGATCTACACGCTGCTGCTGTGATCTGGAAATGTTTGCACCAGGTAAGTTTCCTTTCCAGAAACATACACAGGAAGCGAACATGGTTCTCCTGAGGTATGATCATGTTGTTGAGTCGGACAGTTGGACAGTTACCATTCCTGAGCGCAAACGTGCAGTGCTGAGACTTGCTCCCATTGATGTTCCACGGGTTGGCCCAAGTACTAAAACCATCCAAGAACCTCTGCGTACCCGCAGCTGCTCTCCAAGCAGTGGTGGAGCTAGCAAGGAACACAGTGTCATCTGCGTATGTGGCAAGCAGCGTGTTTTTGGCTACTGGGATCGGCAAGTCCGCGGTGTATAATGTGTACAAGGCAGGTCCAAGGACACTACCTTGCGGTACACCAGCTCCAATGCGGTACACCAGCTCCCCTAACTTCTAGCATAAAAGAACGGCAAACAGGTAAAACCTGAGCAGTAAATACTGCGCCGATGGTAGCAGGGACCTAAGATGATGGCAGAGCTGTACTGCTTATATTCCAAGGCCTTGAGGACGTCCTGTACTATTTGATGAACTTGCTCTGGTGTACCATGGTGATGCCTGAAGCCAAACTGATGATCAGGAATGGCCTTCTGGAAGTCACTTACTGCCGGCAATATTTTTTCAAATATTTTGGAGAAAGTGGACATCAAGCTTATCGGTCGATATGACGAGACAAGATTATCCGGCTTGCCAGGTTTCGGGATCATCGCAATCACAGCGCACTTCCACGGAGTGGGGAAGTGGTGAATGCGAACCATGCATTTGCAAAAGACGTAAAGCGACTTTGCAGCTCATCCGCAAACGCCGATGCAATATCTGCATCCGATCGACACCAAGGGTTGTCAAGTTACATAACGGGGATCCGCCTGAGTGGCTGCCGCTTAACACAACGCGTTGCCTTCCACAAATTGAATCCATGATTCTCGTACGCATTTATTGACGACGCAGTGCTTTCTTGTGCCTTACCAGATCCAAAATCTTTTGCCCACTCTCGCCACCGAAAATGATAAAAGCCTATATCCCCCGCAATTTAAGTGCGACTGTTACTAAACTTGGAGGAAAGATCGTACTCCAACATTTTATTCGGTCCCTCCTTTCCCCAAAAACTGTCAAAACCCTGTATCTCCTTCAATGTAATAGCTACAGTTAGCATTCTTGGGAGGTGGAATACTAGAAATCTCCTCCAACATTTTTTTCAAGGATCGCCCACATCCGCTCCCGAAATTCAGAAAAGTCTCTATGTACCGTAATATTTAAAGGCAAGCTTAGAGAATAGTAGGAACCTCCTTCATTTCGGTATTTGTGGCACCTGTTATCAGATAATATGCCCGACTGCAACGTGATCTCTTGGTCGAAATGTTTTTCTTAATAGAGGAGAATATAAAAAAAATAATAAAAAGGATCCTAGTTATTCTGAGATTGTTAAGCGTTTCTAAATTTGAGAAATATTTTTTCCTAATATTTATTTAGGCGATATTGTTTCTGAGTGTAGCCAATTTTACAATCATACTCCAAAAAAACCTCTACTTTTCGTACTCATCAAAATTGAACTTACCGATAATAAAACCAAACCTGACTTCCAATTTGGTTTCTGATACACGCGCAGAACTCTTTACCAGCTGTGTTAATTTATACTCAACACTGACTTTTAAAACTCATACAATGATGATATCTTTGAACGAATTACAATTCGGGGATACAATCATACTGGTGTGTTAAGCTTAGATTCACATTAAGACCCTACATTTCAAATTGAAGATTCTTCCGCTATGACGCTAGACCAACCAACGAAGTCCCTTACTTAACCAATTTGACACTATGATGATTGTTGGAGATACTGTTATCAATTTTGTAGTGCGTTGAACCTCAACCTAATTACATATATGTATATTCTAAATCAACATAGAATTCCGAGTCGATATGGCCCTACTCTCCTGATGGAATTTGTCTTGAAGAGACTTGGGAGAAAATAAAAGATATAAAACCATCTTAAGGAATTTACATTTGGCAAATATGTATATTTTTTTTTCGAACACAAAACGCAAAAAATTTAATCTTTAGTTAACATAAATTTTGCATAAAAATCCGATAAGTGTCAACAAAATCACGGCATCACAAATCTTGTTATATCATTCCCGCTTTGAATGCATGCTGCACCTTGCCAGCAAAATCTGGAGCTATCAGTATCGCAGATCAAATTACTCTGCTAATATTGCAGTCATTTCAACATTGGCTTACAGAACTGCAGAGCTAAAAGCGTTCGCATATAATATTCTGAACAGACTAATTTGTTTGCCTGCATATATATTCTGACAGCTTCAACAATATTCTACTTTGCAAATTTCTTCTTTGTTTTTTGTAGGATTTGTAAGAATTACCGAAAGTAACTGATTCTCGAAACAAAAGCAAAAACAAAGCGGTATTGGAATGTCTTTAGGATATTGTCCGATGACCTTATAGGTAGAGAGTTATTTATGAACTCCCATTAATTATGATCTATCAAATAAAACAAAGGAAGAGGTTTGAGTGAATATGAGATTTAAATATAGTTTAAGTCATTAATTTTCAACGGATCTAAGCTGATCTGCGCAATTCTCATGCCCAAAATAGCTGGCCACCTTTCTGTCGTTGTTGTTGTTTTTGCTTTTATTTTTGGTGCTGCTTTCCTGCTTTCACTAACAACATACTTGGAGCTTGAAGCCGTGAGCCAGAACCTGGGAGCAGTCACGCCCCAGAATCCCAGGTGCTGCCACTGACCAACAATTAATTTGTGTGCTTGTGTGCAAATCTATTTCTTTATGGCTTTGTTATTTATGTCCATTTCCAAAACAGCAACAACAAACACAAGCTGCGTTAATAATTAAGGTTCTACGTTAGCTAGCACCTTTGAGTTTATCTTGGCTTAAGGCGTATGTATGTTTATCTGGCAAAAATACTTGTGGCCTATTATGCGGGACATAAACCAATTTTTTAATAACCATATTATGCAAAAGAGAACAGCGAGAACAGAGAACTGGCCACAGATTAAAGTAAATGCGCGTCTAGACGCAATCTGTTTATTAGGTGACTTGGGGTTGGGTTGGGGATTGAGGACTGGATTTCTTGAGCATGGGCCTGGACCTGAAATCGGAAAAGTGCCTGCCTTATGCTAATGGAAATACATAAAAAACGCATAAATACTCATTAGTAACATATCTGGATATATGTATATATATATATATACATATATTCTTATATACATATATATTCACACATGTGTAGGTGTGTGTGTCAGTGTGTAAGAGTGTGTCTGCTTGCTGCCCTAGAAGAAAGTTGCGTCCGCGTCTGTCGCAATGGCAGGGTCACGACGGGGTCACAAATATTAGAAAGTTATTGGAAAGTTGTAGTTTTTTTTTTTGGTTTTTTTGATTTTGATTATTGGGAACATTATTAACGTTGTTCTTTAACTGGAACAATGATCAGTGCTAGCATTCATAAAGCAATAACGGCAAAAAACTGCAATCTGCAATTTGAATTAGTTCGCTGTGAACATTCAACATCTGCCCAATACGAGTCGAACTGTTATACAAATAATTGAGCTTTTCGAAGCTTACACATGTTCTACGAGTGTGCTTCATGAGCTTTAAGCTTATGGCGCAATTTCTATGTGAATGAAGCGATAAACCGATCTTATTTTCAGCTGATCTACTAAATATGTTTTGGCTGAAAAAAATATTCACCACAAAAAAGGGAACTCGACTAAACAATTGCTTGACAAAAAAAAGGAACAAAATGATTTCCAATATTGCTTGACTAACAGATGCTCTGTGCCCAAATCAAATCTGTGGGAGTATTACAAGTCTAGTCCAATAATAAATTTTACTCAAGAATATATATGCATGTATCGATGTTCCTGGATCGTACTTTTAATCAGTCAGTTAATATTACTTTAAGAGCACAGTTTCCAACTGAAAGAATTCGAAGAAGAGATTCAAATCAAAGTGTATTACGATCGTGTAATAAAAAAATTATTCCTAGTAATCAGTTAGCGCTTTGCTCATATTTCACTTCATCGTACAACTATTAGCTGTGGATGATCAGCTCTGGCTGATCCGCGGTGGCTGATCTGCTGCCGCTGAGGTCACCCGCTGGGTTAACGCTGGCACTTGCGGTAAACGCAAGCCAAAAACAAATCAGACACAAAATTAATTTACCGCCCAGCGGCAAGCAGCGATTATTGCCGGCAGATGAGCAGCACTCTCTCTTTCTCCCTCTCTCTTTCTCGCTCGCGCTGAAGCTCTCTCTCTCTCTCCCTCTCTCTGTGTAGCAGCCGCTCTCCGTCGCTGGTGAGTGTGAGGCAGACAGCGGTGCTGCTCTCTTGGTCAAATTGTAGCTGGTACATAAAAAGCTCAAGTCGGCGCGCACGCTCAAACAGTTGGCCAAAAGAAACGTCTGTCTGTGGACCAAAGCGAAGCGAACGGAGGGCGAATCAAAAGCAAATCCAAACAACAACGATAACAACAACGATTAACGATTAGCGGTTAACGATTGACGATTAACGATTAACGATTGTGTGTTTGTGTGTGCGTGCGTGTCTGCCAGAGCGTGTGTGTTTGTGTGTGCGTGTGTGTGAGTTTGTGTTAGTGTGTTCAGCACACAGTTGTTAATCATTCTCGAGACATGGCCAAACTTGTGGCGCAATGTATGCGCCTGGGCCTGGTTTTAATCCTGGCCGCAGCTGTGGCCCAAGCCGAGCCTGTCAAGGCTGACAGCAACAAGGAGTCGGCGCCGCTTCCCCTGCCCATCGTGCAGACGAGCACGGAGTCGCCTATTGCGGACATGGCGCTGATTGGTAGGCAACAAAAGAATACAAAAAAAAAACAAAAACAAAAAAAGAATCGCAGACCAAACGCGCCCTCAGACAAAACTAATGTCTAATGTGTTATTTATATTATTTTTTTTCATGTGCTCCAATTTTTTTCTGTGCTGTGTGTGTAATGCAATGCTACTTTGTGTGTTCTCTTTGCGGCTTTGGCTGCTTTTGCAGAGGATGCCCCAGTGGTGCCCAAGATCCCCACAGAGAAGCCACCAGTGACGGCAGTCAATGCCAGCGACACGAACACGAACACCAACAAATCGGAGTCCAGTCCCAAAGTGGATGAGAAATCGGCTGAACCGCACACCGTTGCCGACTTTATCATTCATCCGTTGATTGCTTTTAAGCCACGCCAAGCGACGTTAGATGAGTTGCAGGCTCAGGGTAAACAGGCAGCGCCTGGTGGAGGTGCTTCAACCACCTCACCCAGCACTTGGCTGTTTGGCAGCCCTGGTCAAGGCTTGGGCTCCTCCATCTCGACGCTTGCGGGATCCGTTTCCGGTTGGTTCACTGATCGTTTGCCTGGCTTGAACGGCTTGGTAGAAACACCTGTGCGTGATGGCGCTACCAGAAGCACCACCCCACGTCCCGATATTGTAGTGCGTGTTCAGCAGCGTCCAAACAGACGACGCGGTAATGGAAACGGCAACGGCAATGGCAACAATCTCAACAACGGCAATCGAAATGGCAATCGCAATGGTAATCGCAATGGTAATCGCAATGGCAATCGAAATGGCAATCGAAATGGTAATCGCAATGGTAATCGCAATGGTAACGGTAATGGTAATGTCAATGCAAACGGCAATCGCATCCAGCGTCCGAATCGATTCGACAATCATGTGGACTCTCTGGATGTGCAGGAGTATGATGATGACGATTACTTTGATAGTGATCACTACGATGAGGAGTTCTATGATGAAGAACAGGAGCTGGATGATCTACTTCTCAACGATGACGATGATCAGTCATCGCTGGAGCATGTCGACAATAATGCTGATGAGGACCGTCACCAATCCGCTGAGGAGCAGCAGGAGCAAGAAGTCCAGCAGCAGGAGCCAAATCAGAAGCGACGTCGTCCCGCTGAAGTGCAGTCGCAGCGACGCAAGCAGCAAACCCAACTGCAGTCAGAGTCGACGTCAGCGTCATCTTTAGCATCGCAGTCGCAAACGCAGCGCCGCCAGCACCCGCAGGTGGTAAGGCGTGGTCAGCCGTTGGCTCAGCTGGAGCAAGAAGAGGAAGGGGACGATGACGAGGATGCGGATGTAGAGCTGGAGGATGACGATGATGAGGATGCGGGTGCGGACAATGAGCAGAGCTTCTCAAATGTAGTCTACACACACACCTCACGTAAGTCGCCCAGCCAAACGGGCTTCATCCAGAATGGTCAGCAGAGCTTGATCAATCAGATACGTCGCTTCACCTTTGGCCAGACACCCGCTGAAATAACCACACAGCTGCGCAAATCCCCCAGCAGCCAGACACCCTCGAGACCCGCTGCTGGTGTTCGTCGCCCACAGCAGGCGACCCTGTTGGTCAATCGCAATGGTCAGACCGTCTATGTGGCGCCCGAGATGCTACACCTGAGTCCCGCCTACACCAACTATGGCTATGTGGCAGCCCCCACCAAGAGGCAGCGTCTGCCCGCCAGTCCTTATCCACAGCCACCGTTGACGGTGCCGCTGCGTCGCAAGGGAGGCCCAACACAATACATCACGATTCCCTGGAGCCAGCTTGGTATTTCGTCGCCCGAACGCCAATCGGTTGTGTCGGTGGCCGAGGGAATGCAAGCGCAGCCGCTGATCTTGAACATACCCGAGAGTGCCATCAGTTCGGTGCCCAGTAAGAATGGCCAGAAGAAGAAGAAGAAGCGACCGACTCTGACAGCGGCAGCGGTGCCCCTACTTGCCGATGCCTCGCTGATGGACATCTTTCAGCCACCGCAGATCCCCCCCTCACGCACCAGCTCCGGCAACAAGTCGAAGCCCGTTCTGATTACCGCCAAGCCAATTCAAGCAGGCAGCGCAGCCGGTTTCCTGCCGACGCGCATCCGCCCCGCCACAATTGTGGAGAAGGCACCCGCCATGGAGACACCCATAGATTCACAGTCGGAGAGCCAGCCTCAAGGTCAGAGCGAGCAGCAGCAGACGGCGGAGACGTCGTCAGGTGGGACCATCGAGCAGCAGCAGATTCAGAATCCCGAGCAGGAGTTCATCATTGTGGGCGACGACAATGAGCCGGGTCTGTCGCGCCATGTGCAGCCCGTCTATGGGGATGCCCGCTATGTGTCCTATGGCGATTTCCAGCCCTACCTTGATTTAACGCATCAGAACCGACGATTTGCCCTCCGCAAGGTGGGACGTGCTTTGGAGCCGGTGTCGGAGGACAATTCCTCTGCCGATTTACCCTCTGCCCGGGTCTAGTTCTACTAATATAACGAGAGCATATACTGCTTAAATGAGAAAAAAAGCGAAAGAATTGAAAAAAAAACAATTATGAAAACAAAAAAAACCACATAAATGATTTTTAATCACAAAAAAAACCGAGTGTGCAAAAAATAAATTTTTTTTACATTTTTTTCCCTTGTTGTTGTGTGTGTGTGTGTGTGTGCCGGATTCGTAGTCGTAGTCGAGTTCGAATTCGATGTCGTAGACAAAAGTCAAACGTTCACAGATTGACCGAAAAATGCTAATCGCTGTGAACCCAATGTGAACTCCAGAACAAAAACCCGACTAGAAAACTGTTAATTTATTCATTTTTTTTTATTAATATTTTTTATTTTTTTTTGTCTTTTTTGCTTGTCTTTTCGAATGTGATTTCTCGATTGTTATTCAGACTTAATGAATGCCGTTGATCGGCGTGCGTTGACCCGACCAAAAAGAGTAGCATATTAATGAAGCTCGTGCGCTTTGACCCATTAAAATGAGCCAAAAGAAAGCCGGGTCATGTATATTAATGAATTCATTGAATTTGAAATATTTCTCGGCTATCAATATAGCATATGTTTAATTCAAGGAACTAGTTATTCAAAAACGACTAACGGTTGTTTCTATAAACTAGACTAGACGTTCGTTTGGATCACAAATGCGATGCGAGCATTTTATTTATATATATATAAATCTATAACGGACAGTTGTGACATCTGCTTGCCAAGCCAGTTTCATAGCAGGCAGCCTTGGGGCTTAAGGATATATTAGAGTTATGTTTTCACAGAAGCTCTCCGGTAAAAGCTTTTACATGCTTTCACAATTGATCAACATTCTACGCAGAGTTGCGTAGCTTTGCACAATTCTTTGAGCAATAAAAGTTGCATAGCAGGCAGCTAGTAAAAGTTTCAAAGTTCAAACAGTCACATAGCAGACAGCTTGAAAAAATCAATTAACATAATAGTAGATAAAGATGCGAGTAGTTGCAGTAGATCGTATGATACATGTGAAGGATAGAAACTTTTAGATGACATAACGCCAAAAAAGAAGCAGAATATTTTATGGTTCAAAACAAGCTGCACAACATATTTACAGAAGTGTCTTCTGGTTACCATTGAGTACAGTTGGGGTAGATGCCTCAATTTAATAAATGCACATTTGGAAACTGTCATTCAAAGAACCGTACCTATGTATCTCCCTAGTTGTGAGAATAGCTGTAGTTGGAAAAGAGTTTACTGTTTTCAGCAAAGACTGTACTTTCACTGTTGTCCATCTACCCGTAGTTCCTAATCATCAATTAGCTCCAATATTCACTGCTCAGTTTTAGGGGCTTTCAATCACGGGATAATCACTTTCCACTTAAAGCATTGAATCGACTACGACTTCTGCTTAGGTTTCGGTCTCTGTCTCATTCTCGACGTCGACACTCAACACACAAACACATTATAACAGCAACAATAATATATTTCAGCCTTAGCACCTAAGGGCAACTACCAGAGAACTTCAGCATTCAATCACTGGCTCCCACTTGGCGTATGATAATGTGAAATGTGAAATGGAACGAGAGGCTGAGAGGCAGCTTGCCACTCTACTTGGACACATGGCTGAGGCCTCGGGTATTTTAGCTTGGGCTGTGGGGTACTGCCAAAATTTGCATAATCATGCTAAGTGCGGCAAATTGTTAGAGCAATCAATGCGACATTATTAGGCCAACATGCGAGCACTTGAGCTCCCGGCCCCATCGGTAGGAAGGCGCGACAAAGACCCAGTTGACAACATCATTCGTCATTCGTTAAGAACGAAACAACGAACAAACAACGACACGGCCCAAGTTGATGATAGCCTGCTGCTGCTGCCACAAAAATGCTGATAATGATGACGATTACGACGATAATGATGACAATTGAGCGCCTCCGGGGGTTACAGCTCCTCAATTAATGGTTGGATGCCATGTGCTGAGTTAGTGGCTTGGTTGGCTGGTCAAATATTTCTCGGGGTGAATGATCAGTTAAGTGGCGATCAGCAATTTGGCTAAAATACATACGCGCTATTCGAAATTAGAAATTCATTTGAGACTACACACATTCACAAAAATGCGCAGTAACTGTAAATACACACCGAAAGATTCATAATTCAATTTTGAATTTCTTTAGCTGTGCACCTGCTTAAAGTTCAACGCGTGGCCTGTGCCTAAGCCAAATTAGTTGACTGATTCCATAGCTAATTTACATTATGTGCCAACAATCATAAAAGAATAAACAAAATCAGCCAAAAAAAAAACAACATCAACTAAAAATTTGGAGTTCATTGCTATGTTGACCATTTGGGTTTTTTTTCGTGCGTTGAACTTTCAGCTTACCAAAGTCAAATACATATGTGACCACCAAGTCCAAGTCCAAATCTTATTCTAAAGTCGATTTCTCCCTTACCATGAATCAATTTATTAAACATTGCCATAAATGGTGGTCTCTTTGGCCGTTATCTCAGCTTTTCAAATTGGATGTCTACTTTGGTGTCTATTCCCATCCGATCTGATTACCATTCACGGCATATGTTTTCCAGTTTTGACATTTGACACCGTTGATTTTTTGCAAAAATTAAGAGGTCACAGGGCGGCACAGGGGGGCACCAGCTGCGGCACATTTTTATGCTAATTTCATTTTAGAAATTTTTTTGGCAGTTCTTCTTTATGCTTTTCTGCTTTGTTTTTTTTTTTTTTTGTTTTTCTTTGCTTTTTATGATGATCTGTCTTTATGCGGATTTTTTTATTGTCAAGCGTCTCTTAAATGATATGTGGCTCTCTATTCAGGCAAATGCAGAATTTTTGAATTTTGTAAATTATTTCTTTAACATCATAAATATGCACATACCTAATATTTTATTTTCTGAATTCATTTTACGGCTTTTTGCTGATTATGAATCTAAGGAATTCGCATGTTTCGAATCATAATTTCAGCTCTCGATGCTCTTGATTAAAAGTGGTCTGCACATGCCAAATTCGATGGCTATTCTCCTATTCTCTGAGGTCGACAGAACAGGAGAGAAAGACTAATGTTTGCTTCTGATATGCCTGCTCAGACATTACTTTCTACTGCAGATCCATCTTTCATTTGCTTTCTAGTTCTCTTTTCAGTACGGTTTCTGCTATCATTCTGTCATTATTGCACTTAAGCCTTTCGCTTTGAGAATCGCTGTGTGTTCAAACAAAAAAGAATAAGAACCAATTAAACTAAAGTTTTTTTTTTATTATTTACATATTTCTATTATTATTTAATATTATTATATTTTAGTTTGCATTATTTTGTACATAATAGTACAAAGTGCTCTTACTAAGTAGAATTTTGTCTAGATAAAGAATTTATATATTCTTGATAAGTATCTCCAGCCGAGTTGATATTGTCATATCAGTCTGTCCGTGGTCAAGAGGATTTTCGTATTGTGCTCACACATTTGAGCAGAAAATATTCAACATCATCAACCTCTATTTCATAAAGCTTTCATAGGAACAATCGGCAGATTCTTTTATTGATAGTGAAACTTAAAACAGTAGTACACAGGTAGAAACCTCATGATGATGATGATGTTATAACCACTTGTGTTCTGGTAAGCTACGCGCCTTGCTGTTTGCTCGGGTCCAAGGCACCGTTCGCTTAACAAACTTATTCACTTTATTAATATCCCTAAACTCAGATCGTAAGATCGGTAAACATACCGAGAATATCCAAGCGCGAAACAAAACTAAAAATGTTGTTAATACCAAATGCGAAATATCTAATTTGCCTACTATGCTCTTTTTATAACAACAAATTTCCAAATTTTCGCTTACATTTTTTTGACGAAACTTCCACTACTCGCTTGCCGCGATCCGTGTTCCATGTTCCCTTCTTTGTATCTATCAGACTCGAACCGCAAATGAGCTGGACTGACCCAGCAACAAAGTTCGCAATGAAATCTCAGCTGTGATTACAGCACTCGAGCGAATATCAGAGTTTTCAGTTAGTGAAATAAATATTTATCAATAAAATAGGAGTTCATCTCGGACACCATGTATACTATTTATCTCTGAAACTTATACAACTAAAGAAATTGAGGCTGACATGTGCAGCGAGAAAGGCACTATTTTTAACTCAGTCGTTAAAAATTTGACTTTTGTCTTAGTTGTCTGAGCTTAGATTCCATCAATCGAAGTTCGTTTGAGTTCAGATCGATGGGAATTAGTAATTTAAGAACAGCTTTTATGGTGCTATCTATCTATATATATATATATATGTATACATGTTTTTTTTTATAGTTGCGACCCTTAGAAAAATCCATGTGTACAGACTTGGCTATATTTGACGCAATATAAAAGTCTATGCTAAATATATTAATACATATTATTATGCAATGTAATTGTAAATGACAGAAATTTTATTGTTGGCTATTGCGGAAAACGAAATGAGAAGAACTTAATAAAACATAAACATTTGCTTCTACAATCAATCACATATGTTTTGAGATAATTCATAGATTGACACGTTATTGTTTCTTGGGGCCAGAGGAGAAGTTATTTGGTGGAGATGGACAATGCATCTTGGCAGCAGCAAGGACTAAGTAAGGACGATGAAATCGAAGTCAATGCAACGGGCAGTTTCATTAAGGGTTTCGTCTGGCCAGTCGCAACGATCGAGTTCTATCTGGATGTCAGCATGGTCGTCTCCCATATACTGTTCATCGCCATTACAATCGCCATATCGCGCAAGTGCTTGCTCCTGCAGCTGGCAAGGACGGCAAAGCATGCCTTCTATTGTGCCGTGGCTCAGGTGCTGTGCGTGAGCGAGGCTATGATGATCCGGAATGCGCTGATGCACACGGCCTTTGGCCTGCTGGGCTGTTTGCTTGGCTTCTTTGGCGTTGGCACCGTAGTCTTGAGGAAGCAGACGCACTTTCGCAGCAAACATGGTCGCTTTGGTCTGGCCGGATGTTTGCTGCTCTTTGGGAGCTTCTTCACTGGAATGTGGCTACTGTTGCAGCAGCTGCGCAAGGAGTTCAGCATCAGTTTGCTGTTTGGGCATCGGGTGTGCGGACTCTTTTGCTTCATGGCCACAATGGGCACGCTGATGTTTAGCTACAACACTGGGTTCATGCATCACAATTGGCAGGAGAATCACATTGTTGTATTTAAGTGCTGCACACTGATGGCAACGGTAGGCGCCGTCTGCTACGAGTATAGATATTTTGCGGCAAGTATTGCGGCACTGATACCCAATCAAATACTCGACGCAATTTCAGCTTATGAACGGGAACTTCATCTGGGACAGCGGGCCAAATTTACAGACTAACCGTATTGCGGCCTTTCATCATTTAAATGTTATTCTCAGTTTGAATTCGTGCGAGTTGAAATGGGAGTTCTTCGAGCATAACTCGAAGTCAACGATTTGTTCTGCAGTCCAGCAGAGAGTTCCTCCAATTCAACAGTCTCTTGAGAGCTCTATAATTACTCGATTGCAAATTTATGTAATTATTTTATATTATTCCTCTCTGAGGCTATTGAAATATCCATTTATATAAAGTAGTTCCATTTGCGAAGATGCTGTTAAAGCACTTCACAAAACCCTATTTCCCAGCGATCTTTGATGATTACAACAATTTACCCCATAGAATCACGCCCATTGCCTATCAAGCCCTAAAAACATACAATGGGTATACAAAGTTCAAGGACTCCAACCATCCAAAGCCCGAAAAAAGAATCGAAAAGTTTCATTGCGATCGATGCAATTATCTAAGGTGCCTACCCATCGGAAGAAAAGAGCAATTTTATTATTATTATTTCTACATTTATGCAGGAAAAAAATTAGATTTAAAGCTTTAAAAAACTCGTTGACCATGTGAATTATCAGTATTTGTTAGATGTCTTTCTATACTCTTCGTTATAAGCAATTATGAAATTACATTTTCGGAGAATTCGAAGATTGATAAAAAGACATTTGCAATTTGGCTCTAACTGCTGTTATAAATAAAACATTTTTTATGAGATCTTCCCACTCAACAACACATTTGTTTTTTATTTTATATGAAAAGCGGTTTTGATCGTTTGCGCTAGGTGATTGAGGCACAACAAGTTGATTTGTGACACAAGTGAAGGTGAAAAGTCATGAGGAGCATGCGAAGTTGCTAAAGCAAAACGACAACAGCTAAAGCGTCATCGTCGTAGCGTTTTTGGGGCTGGGGTTAAGTTAAGGCCAGCACTTGGGTATATGACCGAGCGACTGTGGCATGGCCAACACAGTTGCCATACGTCGCTAGCTGAGCACTGGACACTGGTCACTGATCATTGAGCATAGGGCTCTAGGCCCTATGTTCTAAGTTCGAAGTTCTGCAGAGTGTAGAGTGCTGGGGTTCATAGATTTTCGATCATATTGTCATTAGCGTGACGGGGTTCAAGTTTTGTTTTGCGGCTGCTGTTTTGTGTTTTCTTATTCTTATTTTTGTTGTTTTTGTGTTTTGTGTGTTCTGTTCTGGGGTCTCTGTTATGGTCGGTTGAGTTGGTTATCGGTGTTGTCTGGTTTTCGACCGCGGCTATTGTTCCTTCTGCGGTCAGTGAACTTTGATCAGCATTTTTGGCCATCTTTCCACCAATTTCGGCACTTCAATTTATGCCGACTTCGATATAAGTATGAATTCGAAATGGATGCCGTTGTTGAACCTGAAGCTGAAGCCGTTTGCCATTCCATGGGCGTAATTATGTCAATCTCTAGAGTTATCTCTCTTCATTGTCTTTTTTCTCGTTTTTTTTTTTCTTCATTTTTTCCTTCTTTTTTTTAGCGATGCCACCGAATCTGTGTGAGTGGATGTCTAGAATGATTCTTTTAGTCAGTTGGCAGAGTTTCGTGGTTTCGTTTAGTCATTTCATCGATTTTGTTTTCCTTATTTGTTCGCTTGTTTGTTTGTTTGTTTGATTCTTGCTGCCCTCTGCCTCGAGCCAAGAACTTTTTGCATAAAAACCTAGCAGCTAACAGCGATTCTGTACAGTTCTCTTTAGAACTTTGCTTACAATTAAGTAGGACAATACGCGGCGCAGCAGACGCAGCACAGCAGACATAGTAAAAGCAAAAAGCAATAAGCAAAAGCAGCAGCAATAGCAGAATATTATATCTTTCTTAGCAAGGATCCCACGCACTGAAGCCATGTCCAAACTAGGCGCTCTATTCGTGCTCAGCTGTCTGGTGGGCCTGGCCTTGGCCTTGCCGG
This sequence comes from Drosophila picticornis, assembly GCA_035043845.1. Lineage (NCBI taxonomy): Eukaryota > Metazoa > Arthropoda > Insecta > Diptera > Drosophilidae > Drosophila > Drosophila picticornis. The sequence goes on along the minus strand of JAWNMR010000492.1, from coordinate 21,622,754 downwards.
GTAAGTGATTACTCCCAATCTCTTTGTCCATACTCCATCTTATGTGGTGAAGTGCATTTGCAGAATCTCGCCTGCAGCAACAAAGACAAGTGCGTCAGCAACAGCAACAGCAGCAGAAGTTGCAACATCCTTATTTGTTTTTTAGCGTGCCACGTGGACGTGCCAATGCTGGGGGCGGTGCTGTGCTACAGGGCTTTGAGATTGTGGAGGATCCCGAGGACGTGCACAACGATGCCGATGATGAAGACGTTTATGATGATGATTTGCCCGAATTGCCGTTGCACCGTCTGCAGCGTCATGACGATGATGAACTCAGCGATGATGATGTTGACGATGATGACGATGATGATCAACCGGCACAGCGTAAAGGTCTCGGCCTAGCACGCAATGGCCAACTGGTGCTGCTCAATGGCAGCAATCAAGACGTCGACATCGATGACGATGAGGAGCAGGACGATGATGAGCAGGACGATGATGTGGATGGACCGCTGCCCATTATGCTCGCCAAAGCAGCCGTCACGGGAAACCGCCACAAGCCGAACGCAATAAATGGCAAGCAGCTCCTGAAGAATGCCAAGCCAACACAGATGATGGTGGCGAGAGATCAGGCCGGCGCCATTATGGTGCCCGATGGCATTATTGAGATCGAGGGCCAGAGCGTCGTCGATGAGAAGACGGGCAAGGCTGCCCTCCTCGTGCCACGCGCCGCACTTGATGCCATTCCCAATGGCGCCGTTGTCGCCCTCATGGAGCGCTCTTCCTCCTCCACTGGGGAGAATGAGGCCGGCGAGGAGCGCGCCAATCGCGTCATTGTGCGCCGCCGCAAGACCGGCGGCCGACGCAATCTCCAGCTGCGTCGTCGCGCTGGTCGTCCCGTCCGTCGTCGTCGCGGCGGTCGTCCCGTCCGTCGTCGCCGCAACAATCGTCGTCGCAATGTGCGCGTCATCCGCCCCAATATCAATCGCCGACGTGGTGGTGCCCAGCGTCGTCGTGGCCAGGTGATGCTGCGGGGCTGAGCAGCTCAGGAAAGCAGCGAATAAATTTATAGTATTATAGTTAAGCGCTAAACGGGACCATCAAAATGCGGCAATTGATTACGATTCGAAAATAAATAAAATGTGATATGAAAATAATGCGAGATGTTTTCTTTTTGCAACAAATCCCTCCTAGTCTTTGAGTACTTGTGTGTACTTTTTAATTGTTTTTATTTTATTGGAGTATTTGTTTTCCTTCTTAAACTTAGTACAAATATGATAGCAATAAACTGCGATAAAAAACATTTAACATTTGTAATATTTGTTTCCCTAATATTTTACTTTTCTGTTTATACATGTCAGCTTCATTTTGCGAGTTTGTCCAGTTGATAAAAAAAAACAGCTGAGAAAAAAGCATTCGAATTTTCTAACACTCATTTTTTTATTTGCCTTTCTTCTTTGTTTTATTATTTTAATTGCCTTTCTTCTCTTCATTATAACCGAAAAGATTCTTCTGGGCGATGGTTATTAATTAGGCTAATGCTCTTTTGATTTTGCCTCTTGATTCGTTTAACAAATTCTACATATTCGTCTGCATACTTAAAATGAGTTTGGTGTTGCGATTGCTCTTTTCTTTTTCAATCTTTTGGTTGGTAAAACCATTAACTGTTTTGTTACTTTATTAGAAGCCAGCAGATTGTGGTTAGCCGCAAAAGATCTCAGATTGATTTGACCCAAATCTGCGTTCGGTTTACGGCAATGCTGCGTATACGCAATGTTTCATTGTTGTTCTTAAAAACCTTCTGCGTATTATTGAAATTTTTCAATTATGTGGAAGCATACTACATTTTGTATATTCAGTGCACAAAGTTTTGTTTGCAGTGCCGAAGCTCTTAACTGACAGTCAATATTCAATATTTTGTCGAGCATGCTCAATCAATGTTAAAAATTTAGTCAAACTCTATTTCTATTTAATAGAAGAACTTTGTAAATTCTAAGTAAGTTTTTATCACCTTGGTTTGCAATTGAGACTGAATATCGTGCGGTTGGCTTAACTAAGAATATGAGAATGCATACTTATCTATTCTGTATCGGAGTATATTCATTTTGTCATGCAACGTTGAAAAATTTGAATGCTGGTGACTAACTTCAAACGTCGACTGAGCCATGCTTAGCTTAGTCACCCCAGATACTTCGCCTGTTTTCCACAATATTTTAGCTACCGTTATGGAAGTCCCATCTTTCCCACAATTTTATAGGTAATGTTACCAAGTTTTAGAGCAAGAGTCACCAAATTTAAAAGTTGCACTTATCCATTAACGCCTCACCGCCGCTAGGTGGTTATATGCCACACAAAAACAGTGGTATCAGAGTATTTATTTATTATTTGCTTTGAATATGTAATATAGGCGATTTGCAGGTAGAATCAAAAGACAAAAATGTAATAAAGTGAAGTGAATTATTAAAATTTGAATTGGATAAGAAGTGGTCATAAAATTTAGTAAGACAGACGGTGTAACTGATAATTTATTGCGAAAACTAAGCCACAAGTGTAAACGTTTTAACTGTAACGAATCTAAGGCAAGAACAACAATAATTGAATAGAAATGAATGAATCTACTCAAAAGTCTTTCACCCGGGGCTACTAAAAATATATTTTGACGGTTCGTCGGTAGATCGGGTGGCACAGTTGAGAGCTCATAATTCTGATAATTAATCATAGGCGTCTATAGATAGATACTACCATGAGTTACAGATGAGGAGAGATTCTGTGCTTTTTGACCATAGTTAGTTGACCAAAAGTTCTTTGGCCCTAGAACTGTTGTTTTTCTTTTCCATAAGCGGCAAACGGCAACACGGAGGCTTTACCAATGGCCTCTTCACTTTGACCCGCCCGGGGCGATTGCCAGATTAATCACACCGGTGGTTCGCAGGCAAAAATGCTACAAATTGGCGGATTGTAGAAGCAGCGGGGTATGGAGACGGGGTTCCCTATTACATGGTAATCCATCAAACCTCCTGACCAAGAATTTGGGCTTGATTGTTGTTTTTGTTGGCTTTAGTGACTGGTCTTAGTGGATGTTCTTGTGGATGGGTATATAATCGTGGTGCTCCCAACATTTGTCAGTCAGTGGCGAGTGCAAGCTCAGAGCCAACGAGTCCCAGTTCCAGTCTCTTATCTCAATCCCAGTCCCAGCTGAGTCATCCTGCAAGGAACACTCACATTCATTTTATCACAATGCAGAGCCTGCAACAATTGGTGCTGGCGCTGGTGCTAACGCTAGCGTATTGCACACCATCTGCAATCGGTAAGTCCCAAAATAAGGCACCTTTCCCCATCTTTGGTTGAGTGGAGTCAAAAAAGTAACCTTTAATTGTAGCTGAGCGTCAAGGTTCGAACTATCGCTTGGGTTTGCGCCAAAGCGAGAATCCGTATCCCGAGGGCCGTTTCACGGCGTCAATTATGAACAAGTTCGTGAAGGGCAACACCTCGGGGGATGTAACAACTTACTACACTCCGCCTACCAGTTACACTCCAGACACACAATACTCATCACCAAGCAGCCCAACAACTAGTTCACCCACTTCACCGACAACAGGAACAGGAGCAACCTCCCCAACCGTGGTTACACCAGTACCAGCAAAAAGGGCACTGGAAAATAGTGGCAATAATGATGGGTCCCACGCACATAATGCACGTGACTACGCCGATGGCCACGATGACGATGAGGATGAGGACAGCAGTGCCGGCGACGACGACGCTGATGATGATGGCAATGACGATGATGGTGATTACTTTATGAACGCCCCCGAAGGTGGTGCTGTTATTGCAAAACAATCAGCTGGTGGAGCTTCAGGTCTGCGGCCAACCGAGACGCAGTGGCGCCAGTATCAGCAGGATCAGCGCAATCGCCGCCAAATAAATCGTTTGCAACGTCAGCATAATCAGCGCATCCGCAGTTTGTTGCTTCGCCAGCGTCAGGCGACGCGCCGCAACGCGCAGCGCATTCAGCGCATCCAGAGGCAGAATCGTAGACGTACCGCCATGCGTAATCGCCGCAACAGGAACAGGAATAAAAGCCAGAGGCAGCGTCGCCGGCAAAACAGTTTACGCCGTTACCGTCGTCACCGTGCGCAAAACCAGCGTCGCCGTCAGCGCATGAACCAACGTCGTCGTATCCGCCGGCTAATGCGCCGTCGCCGTGGACGCAGCAGCGGTAGGATCTTGGTCGCCTAAATGGTAATAAGACATCCAATCGATTCCGATACCGACTCAATAATCCACATCCGCATTCTTGAACAAATGAACAAATGCAATGGCAGCTAAAAAAGTGCCTCAAATAAATATATTTTTTTTTTCAACAAAATCTCAAATTCTCTCAACTGAATTGACAATGCATCGGGGATCGGGAGAAGCATGGGAAGCAAAATGTATAATCTATAATTGAGAGTGTTGACTCATAATTTTTTTTATTTTCCTTAAGATTAGCTAGATCCTTCTTAATAGAAACTGTACACTGCACATGTGATATTGTTCTATATTTATCGCCGCTTTATTATCATCATGTTAATGATCCTTAAAGCTCTTCTAATTTGTATTTTAGTTGCATCTCAAACGGAAATTTCAGTTCCGATTTCATATTCATAAAATTAATAATTCTTTCATCGCATTTATTTTCCCAGCCGAAAACTATCATAATCATATATCTATAATATATAATTTGTGTTCAAATGTTTTTCAAGTTGCACATTCTAACCGGACGATTCTACAGACATAGATATTAAATATAAAGATACTTTTTACTTGTTGCGAAGATTGGTTATGATTGCATTGTAATCATTGAACTTATCCAAATTATGAAAATTGCATTATGGCAACTGATCTGCATGTTGATCACTTAAGGGTCCGAATAGCACAGTTTGATTCGGTTCATTGACTCTGGGTTACACTTTCGCCCTTAAGTTATGTTTTGCATTTTGGCAGCGCTTAGAATTTCTGTTGGCTCGAAACAAAAGCGTCGGCCAAATGAATATGCAAATGCGCATCGATTGATTCGCAGATCCAGATACATAGCTGGCTACAGCTATGCAAATGTCGCGGTGAGCGCGACTGGGGTTATCAGGTTCTTGTGCGAATGATCAACTTCAACATTAATTTATGGGATTATGTAAAATGGCTTACAACTCAAGGAGACTGCCTATTTCTTTTGCTCTACTCTGCTCTGCTCTTCTTGCTCTCTCTCTATATATATATATATACATATATACATTTATATATATATTTTCTTCTCTTTTGCAATGTAACTCTTGGGCCCTACTTTGTGTTTAGACCTTTGAATTAGTAACATCTGATGTTGTAACCAAGTAGGCATATAAATATGCCACAGATTGCCGTTGTAAGTCAGTTAGCCACCGATCCGCATCCAACAGAGATACGCACATATCAAAAGACAAGCCCAAAAAAAAAAGAACTTTAGCAAAGGACATGCACATGTTTAGGGGCTTACTCATAGCGGCCTGTCTTGCAGCGGTTGTGCTGGAGACCAGCGGTAAGTAACTTTCCACCTGTATAAGTCTTCCACTTGCTAACAGAAGCTTCAATTCAATTTATGATTGCAGCCAATCCACAGCAGCAGCAGCAGCAGCAGTATAAGCTATTTAGAAGGCAGCAGAAGGATTCTGAGCTGCCTGCCGAGGGTCGCGTGCTTCCCACCAAGCTGGCTGGACTGATCGGCGGTCAACCACCAGCCACAACCACAACTACCACCACACCAACGACATCGACTGGGTCCAGTACCGTGACGCCAATTCCGTCATCGTCAAGTCCCTCACCCCCATCTCCGCCATCTTCGCCATCTGCGGTAGTGGTTGCCAAGCGCGCTTACAACAATGACAATGATATCGAGGATGACGACGAGGATGATGAGCAGCAGGAGATGAGCTATCAATTAGGCGATCACATGAATGATGATGATGAGGATAGTGATGATTTCGATACCTTCGATTTTCACGCCAATGCAGGAGATTTTGCCGTAAGGCGTCAGCACAATCAGGCCATTGCCTTGGCTACCCAGCGTCGCCGTTATAGACGCCAAATACAAATGTTGCGGTACCGGCAGCAGCAGGGCAGGCAGCGACGTCGCCGAATGCGTCGTCAGCAACAACAGCGTCGCCGCCAACGTAAGCAGCAGCAGCGCCGTCGCCGCAACCGTCGCCGCAACAATCGCCAGATCAGGCGCTTCCGCCAAGGCAACAGGCGCGGGAACAACATCTTCAATGGCAACAGAGTTAATCGCATTATCCGCAGACGTGGTTAGACTTTAAACAGCATAATGATTTTGTGAATCCTTGACTTGAAATAATACCCTTTATTGATTAACAAATTTGAGTTGTTTAATTTTCTTTGCTGGCAAGGCACATTACACATATAACTATTTAGCTCCTGGCGACAACGACTCCTATATACTACATAATAACGTAAAGACAAGCCTCAAGCAACTGCAAATTTACATTTTTCGATTCGTCGAAAAAAAACTTTGTTTAATTAAAAAATAGATCTCCTTATTGACGGATTAGGAAAGGCACATAATGCACATAAGAAATTTGATTGAAGCTGTACAATACATAAAAGCGATCCGCCTTTATTGGCTTTTGAAACGCACACGGGTCATACGTCAATAAAATACCATATTCGGGTAAAGCTCAGATAAGTAAGGCAAAAGGGTTTTTTAAGATCTGAACTGATAATAGTGCTATTTCCTTGCAAGCATTTAAATTCATATATAGATTTACACGCCAACTTCAACGTCTCCAGTTGTAAAAGTATCAGAGATAAATGTAACCCCGAATGGTCAAAGTAAGATTATCATCGCATAAATACCCACAATGTGTTGCAACACCTTCGAATACTCTTATGTATATTTAACAAAGAAAGTATTTATTAATCGGCAAATGTATTTACCACAAGCTCTAAAGTTTTAAATGATAAACTTGTTGATAATGCGGACGAGTTCTGTGATCGCAGCTGCGATTTCATTGCGAACTTTGTCGCTGGGTCAATCTAGCTCATGCGCGAATCGAGTGTGATAGATACAAAGAAGGGAACGCGGAAGGGGAGGGGAGTGTTAGAAATGTTGCCAAAAATTTATGCGAAAAATTGCAAATTTTTTTTGCTGAAAATGATAATGAGTGTGTTTAGCAAACGGTGCTCTGGACTAGTTGTTGTTGTTGGCAACTAGAGCTTAGCCATTGGGTATATAACCCTGACGGCCCATTGGCATCGGCACAGTCAAGCAGCAATATTGCCTCAGGCAAGCAGCGAGACCGAACAAGTCAAGATACATACGGGATTTATATAGGGATTACCGAACAAGGACATCGTTGTCAGTTGTCATCACCATCATGAGATTTCTAACTTGTGCGCTACTTTTGCTAGCAATAGCAACGTTGTCCCATGCAGGGGGTGAGTACAAAGCAAATAATGACCGGAAAGTAGCCCCAAATCAATCCACAATTGCAGTTGGACGCAGAGAGGATGCGGAGCCATCCCAGCAAGGGTTGCGCATATTCAAGCGTGGATCCCAAGCTGAGGGGCGAACTTTTAATATAGGGCAAAAGGGCAACTGCGCTACAACAACGAGTACAGGGCCTACTATTACTGTGACCACCGGCTCTTCACCAACATCGTCACCGTCGCCACCCTCGTCACCACCGTCGACGCCAGAATCACCAGCACCAGCAGTTAGGCGCAGCTTCGATGACGACGAAGAGGAGCATGCCGATGATCCTGACGATGACGATAATAATAATGATACTGATAATGACGATGAATATGAAGATAATGACTTCCAACTGGAACTCCATGCCAACGATGACGAATTGGACGCTGTCAATGACTTCCGCCTCAGTAGCATTAACCGTCCATTGCGGGCAAACAACAACCAGTTGTCGCTCACCTCTCGCATGCAGGAATATGAGCTGCGTCGCGAACGGGAGACGAACAAGGTGCTGCGCCAACATATCAGGGAGATACGCCGCCAGAACAGGGCGAATCGCCGTATCGCCCGCAATGCTATGAGGCGCCAGAGGCAAGCCAGCCGTCGCAGAAATCGCAACGCACGCCGCAGAAGTCGTCGGAATCGCCGTCGCATGAACTTGCGCAATTTGCGCAGTCGTCGCCGCCAGAGAAGGAATCGCGTTCGCAATCGCAATCGCAACCGCAATTTGATCTTTTAAATTGTCTGTGCTGACCAATTGACCGAAATAAATATTGCTTGAAATAAATCATACTTTTGATTTGCTGGTGTTGATTTGACGAGCTTGAAGGCCTCTTTCACAGCTTTCTGGCAAAATGCATGCTAGCGGACAAACACTTGCACAAGTACCGCCTCGAAAAATGGCAAATCTACATCGCCTTGTTGGCAAGGCTAGCTAGACATTTGTAGACTAAAAAAATCTCTAACCGAAAGTTTCAGAAATCGACACACTGTAAGCAACACTGTAAGTCTTCTGAAAACCTTCATTGCAAAATTTCAAGGTGGATTTTTGTTTGTAATTTGTTTTTTAAATACATTTTGGAAATAACAGTGTTTTCAATGTACGACACCAAACATTTTTTCGGATTTTGAAGGTAATTTAAATTTTACGTCAATTTTGAGTGTACACAGATAGAAGGATTATAAGCCGATATTTAAAATGTAAGCTACATCAAATTTGAGCGGCTTTTAACTTTCAATGTCTCCAATCAACTTGTCTCTTTCCCTCCTTTCATTTCTCCTAAGGCTCTTGCAGGAGTTAGTATAATACTGATAGCAGATCTTGTTACTCTCTAACCTAATTATGATGTATTATGATAAATGTTGAAGATTTTTTATGTCACTTTATTGTTTGATCCTTTTCCCCATATACATAAATATGTATCCCTTTTTTTTTATCAATTTTGTAGCTACACTTAGAGATATATCGCCCTATTATTTAATTTTTTTCATTCATCAGCCTGAGGACAAAAATTTCGTCTTTTTGTTTTTGAGAAAAAATTGTAGATATTGAAAGTATTTGTAAATTGCATAAATTATTTTTAACGAAATAATAATAAATAGTAATAACAATTAATCTCTCAATTGCTAAGCGAAGATAAGCTGCTACGTTTTTTTTAAGTTACTTTATAACAATTTATTAACCAACTAAAATGTTTGTATCGGTGAAATCCTTAAATACTAATTTCGAATGATAGTATTCCAAACACAATCGATTCTATGTGTACACTTATAAAAAATATTTTGTCAATATTGCTGAAAAATGTACCCTGGAATTAATAATGGAAACCAATGAGCTTGTGCAGAACTCAAACTTCAGTTTTAGAAATATGCTTTTTGAGAGCAGAACGAATTCTAATATTCTACTTTTATATTTATGATATGTTTATTCGGTTCTCTACTTTTTTATATTTTTTAAAGTATTTGCTCAGGTAAAACCTATTAGAAACCCAAAGCGTGCTTGATGTATTCACAATATTCTCATAGCATCTGCAACTTAACAAAAATTATGTTTTTAAAATTGTATATTTATTTTTAGGCCAAACTAGTTTTTATATGTGTGGTCTGCGTTTAAGCCATATATGATATGTTGTTCGCCTGAGGCCTGTTCTGTGTGCGCCTTTAACTCAATTGACTTGTAATTAGAAATTCAATTTTCAATGCCCATCACATAGTTTCCCCAATTTTTTGTTTTTTTGGCCAACAGCGAAGCATTGACTAATTGAATTTAGATGATGACAGCAACAAGTTAGTGGGCTTCTCTGGGGTGCGAATATGTGGAACTTCAACGGGGAGTAGTAGTGGGTAAGAGCTCCATTGCCAAGTGAGCGAAACGCACATAGAAAGCTTGACTGGACTGCGATGATAAGCAGAACAAGAGTCGGACAGCAATGATGACGGTGGAGAACTATTGGTCCAAGCACTTTGATGGTATGTTCAAATAGCTGCAAGCGCTTTACAGACTTTTATTTGTATTTTTAACTGAAATGGAATTCAATTGTGGACGTTTCTGACCAATAGGCAGGTATATCTAGAGTAGTGAACGCCAGAGACACAGAGAAAGAGAAAGAGAGAGAGAGAGTGACAGAGAGGAAGAGACATAAAAAATATTCATATGCTAGAGTACACACACACACACACACACACACACACACACACACACACACACACAGTCACATTGATCCCTAGGCCATTTACAGTTAGAGCCCAGTACTTAGCCCAGCCGTTAGCATATTGCGTCGTCGCCGCCGACAATTGCGGGTATAAAAGGCATTCAGTTTTCGCGAGAATGTATCAAACATTGATTATCGATCAGTGTGAGAACACGACGACACTAACAACGACGGCAAGGACGACAACTTCCACATTGAGCAGCACAGATAAATAGAAAAGTTCTCATTGGTTGAGTAGTTTCTAAAATGCAGTCGCATCAAGTCGCATTCTTGCTGCTCTTGTGCAGCCTCCTGTGCCTGAGCTCTGGCCACAGCAGTGCTCGTCACAGCGGCCGCAGCTCCTACTTCAACGTGCCAGCTCTGGGCCGCTCCAACGATGGCAATGTGGCTGTTGCCCTCGAACAGGGTGCCGATAAGGATAAGCTAAATGGTGGTGGTGGTGCAGCTGCAATTGTTGCTGCTGGTGGTGTCGCGCCCGGTGTAAGCGGCAGCGCAGCTGGCAACAAGGATGCCTCGAGCGGTCGCCTGTTTCTCAAGAAATTCCTCATGTTCAAGAACATGTTCAGCAGCAACAATCAGCCGGTGATTCCGATTATAATTACCGGAGCTGGCACTGGAACCGGTACCACCTCCCCCACACAGACAGTAACCTCAACTGGTACAATACCGACGGCCACCGGCACAGTGACCTCACCCACCTCACCCACATCACCCACATCACCTACATCACCCACATCGCCAGTCGCTTCGCGCCAGTATGCGCAGGATGACGAAATGGCTGATGACGCCAATGAGTCCGAGGTGCAAGGTCAATCCGCCAATGCTGAGCTGGTCGATGAGCAGGCACTGCAGGCAGCGTTGGCCGCTGGCGCACAGGAATACGAGGTCTATACCGAACCATCGGAGCAACCGGAGTCTGGGGCAACAGAGAGCAAGGCAAGCTCAAATAATCGCATCACTCTGCGCCGCAAGGGCGGTCGTCGTGGCCAGGGACAGATGATTAGTGTACGCATACCACCGCGCTATCGTCGGTACTTCAAGAATGGCCAAAAGGTCATGCTGAACACGAAGAGACGGCCCAACAAGCGTCGTGTGATCAGGAGGCGTGTGCAGACCACCAAACGCAAGCGCTTAAACAATCGTCGTCGTGGCGGAAAGAACAAGAAGGGCAAGGGCAAGGGCAAGAACAAGAACAAACGCCCACGTATACCAGTCGTTTAAGAATGACAACTGCAAAGAGTAGCGAGCCACCGATAGTGAGAGAGAGAGAGAGAGAGAGAGAGAGAGAGAGAGAGAGGAGAGAGGGAGATGGAGAAACAGGGAGCTCGAGCAAAAACGACGCACAACAGCAAAAAACAAAAAAACAAAAGACAACAAACAAAAAAACACCCACACATATGCATTTTTTTTTTGTAATTTATTGTAGCTAATCTTAATAATTGAAGCCGCACTTCTTTTTGGCCAAAACAGAATAAATGAAATCTTTCTTATGGTACTTGACACACATCTCTTTTATTTTATTGTTCAAGCATCTTCCACCTTCTCCTCCGCCTTCTCCCTACTGATGTGATCGTGATGTGGCAAAACCAATGAAATCTGTACACCGATTCGCAGAACTATTTAAGCCGTTAATAGTGCTCGTCAGTCAAATGAGTCCAACATGAACTGTGCACTGTGCTGCATGTTGCTTACCCACGTCTTGCTGCTCGCTCCGACTGTGCGTTCGGGTGCCGTTCACTGTGGCAGCAACACAAAGCAGCTGCGATTGCGCAGCACCTCCAATGGGCTGAGCAGTGAAGAACTCAACGCCGCGCCGCAGCAGATAGATCTGAGCCAGCTGAGCGAGTCGCAGCTGCAGCAGCTGATGCAGCAGCTCAATGTGGCCGATGAATACGAGGAGGACAATCGTGGCAGCAGTCGCCCCTGGAACAAGGTGCAACGCATCATTAGACGCCAACTGGTCCGCATACCCAAACGGTATCTCAAAAAGATCCTCAGGCAGTTTGGACTGGCGCGCAGCGGCAGCAATCGCAGCGGATCGTTATCAAATGGATTGGAGCAAACGGATCCAGAACTTCAGCTGTACTACCTAATACCGCTTGAATAACACTAAGAAGCTATAATAGACCTACGTGTGATAACAGCATTAAACGAATGACAAAAAAGCAAGTTGATTAAATGTTGTATAAAATCAGTTCAGATAATGTTTATTTATCTCGTTTGTTATGCATATTATATACAAAAATCCATTTAAATGCAAAAACTCCTGGGTGCTGTGACCATCAGCGATATAGATTACTATATTATAGATGTTGCCATTAGAGATATCGATTATTTTATAGTCATTGCAAATACAGTTACAGTTGGCAAACTGACTGCAAGACTCTTGTCGTTTATAGCTGCGTCCTCTCAAATACCAGTAGACAACAACATTTTGCTGGGAATTTTTTCCCATACTTCTCATTCAAGTATTTCTTGGCACCTTTGAGCATTTATTGCGCATCGCATTACCAGTTGCAGGTTTATTAAAATGCTTATATTTGCATTTATATATAGTTTTATTCATTTTTCTAATATGTATTTCTCTGTCCACTTTAAGCATTTAATGTGTATCGTATTACAGAGGCTTATGAACTGGAAGTAGGGCTTATCGTCATCAGCCTGTTACAGATCCACAAACGCGAATTTTTTTCAAATATTTCTGCGTCGATTAATTTCCCAGGTATTTTATTTTAGCCTTTTGAGCAACAAGAGCTAGAAAATCTTCGGATTGAAATACAAGCCCGATGTTTGCTTCGCTTACACTAGTGAATCCAGCACCTCGACAACGCCGACACACTCCAACTGACCTTCCCCATCATCCGCAATCACTTTCAGCAGCAACGCCATTATTGTTGTATGTGTTGAACAACCATTCGATAAATTCGATAAATTTACGTGAAATTAAATATGTGGGAAATGACTGCTCCTCGTCCTTGTGAGTGCCAAAAATTGCCTGGCTCTGAGTTGTGGCAGCTTCTCCTCTAAGCCGATACCAATATGTAATCACCTCGCATCACCTAATCAGCTTTGGTGAAATTGCTGGGGGTGCCCGGCAGGCGTGTGCGCTAATATTTAAATAACATATCCCTGGTGATGTGACGTTTGTGCAGTTGCTTGTGTATATCATCCACATACGAAGTAAGATAGCCAAGCGCCTCTTCGGGCGCACACACTTTTTTTGTTACACTTTTGGTTTGTTGCAGCAGTACGGGTAAATTTCTTTCGTCAACCAGCAAGGAGATCACTTTGACTTACAATTAAAATGTGCAAATAATTTTGTTAACACCAAAAATCACACACATAACTGACAAAATAAATTATAGACCAACTGTTATTCAATTTTCATAATGATCATTTAAATGGAGGATATATTGATATATATATTCTTGGAAAAACATGAGCTCTGAAATTAGACAGTACGTAAAGGTGGATCGTTCTATCGGCATCGTGATGTTTTGCGTGGTGCCCGTCGCTGTGTGAATCATCCGTCATCCGTCTGGTAGGTAACACGGATAGATCTAATTCTTATAATATGGTGAACCAAATCTTATAACAAATTCAGATGGTTCTAAATATATTTCGTGGCTTTCACCAGCACACCAAACAGCGTACTTGGAACGATTCAAATTGACTCAATTGGTCCATTACCTAGAACAGAAAGTGGTAATGAATAAGCAGCTACGTGGAATGCCATTTAACCAAGTATCTGGTTGCGGTTCCATATTTTGTTTATTGTTTTAATGCAACACCAAGTACAGTTCTTGTTTTTGGACATTTGATCTTGTTGTCGGTTAAAAAAAAAACAAAACACCTGCTTATCCATTTCTTGAGCAAGAAAGCTACGACCCAATATACAATGACGAATCATATGAAAAAGGTGAAAAATACAAATTACAATTAGCACAACACAGAAAGCTAATCTAGTAATAATCAAAAATTGTACTTTTATAAAACATTAAATAGCTTAGAAGTAAGTATGGGAGACTTAGTATTCATAACAAATGAATGAGGACATAAGCCGGATAACAAGTAAGGGTAAGGGTCCCTGTGAAATCGCAGTCTCAAAACAATTGTGGTGGTCGTGGCAGAGGTCGTAGTCGTTCTCAAGGTGTTTTTATGCATAAAAACAAAATATCTACAAATAAAATATGAAGAAGATTATTAATTCGTAAATGTAGATTTATTTTTAATTGGGCTTGTTGCACAGGCCGATAATCATGGTATCAAAAGAATACAGTTGTCCTTAGGGCACAAAATATTCCGATATACCCAACTAAATCAATTTAAAGAGTGTGCAATACAATTTTAAAAAATATTTCAATTGAATTAACACCAAAAATCACATTCACAACTGACAAGAAAATTATAGATCAACTGCTATTCAATTTTCATAATGACGAAAATGTTATTTCCCAACTCTCTTCTTCTATGATTATAGATATGATCGTTAAATTGATTTAAGGGGAACGGTGAGCAAAGTACCGAGTCCCTAAGCCAATTTTGTAAAGTCACTTTCAAGGTCATTTAATGAAGCCGAGTTTCATTTACACCTCAAGGTTAGAATGGAATATAGCCATGATTTCACGACCGAAACCAGTAGGCCTTCTAATATTAGTGATGCAATCAGATATTTAGTCAGTACAGAGCTCTAAAGGAAACACCAACAATTCAGAGGTAAATAACGATAATAAAGAAAATGCCCCAATTTTTTTTGCGACCACACCAAGTCCAGCCCAAAAAGAAATGCACAAATGTTTGTATCTACCGCGATCTTAAAAGCAAGCTGTTGGATAGATTACTAGGAACTTCCTTCAAAGATCGGTACCACTTTGTCCTGCGGCAGCTGTTACCAGATGGTATCAGCATATTTCGTCGACGGTTAGGCCATGCAACGTTTTCTCTCGTTTTCTACTAATATTCCTAGTAATTTCTTTATTTGACACTTGTTATTTATTTATTTATTATTAATTATTAATTTTTGATTATATTCGAAATTATTTAATGTTGTATATTCTTAGCCTTCCTCAAAGTGTGGAAATGCTTACGGGTGGCTGGCAGTTTGATTGTCAGACTTGCTTCCTATCTTTCATTTATTTATTTGTCATTGCTAATAACATACAATAACACTAATACATAACAAACATTTAATTCCATACTTTTGGGCTGTTGGATGCATATGAATTTTGTCAAAGGTTCAATCAACAAACTTTATTTTCAGAAAATGCATAAAATAAAACATTTGTTGAACACGTTTGCGCGCAGTATTTTTTTGGGACAGCTGATCGCAGCTATGATTCACATCAATTGCCGGCAAATCAGCTTTCTCAGCTCTGGTCACACTGACACTGAACCGCTGCGCAGGTGGCGTGTTGTATTTAGTATTTGCTCTGCAAGTTGCTGGCGCTGATTAGATTTAGTTCCCTCTGATATATGTAAACACACTCACGCACACACACACACACAATGGCAAGTGGATTATTGGCTGGAAAGGTGGCATTTGTGACAGGTGCGTAACTGGGCTGAATTTAAGTGGCCAATCTGGACAAGATGTGTGAACAAGAAATTTGTTGCTTTCAGGCGCGGGCTCTGGCATTGGACGGGCCACCTGTCACCTGCTGGCTCGTGACGGCGCCAAGGTCATTGCCGCCGATCGCAATCTGCAATCGGCTCAGGAGACGGTCAAGCAGCTAACGGTGGCCGCTGCTGCAGTCGAGGTGGATGTCTCGTCGCTGCAGAGTGTACAGAGTGCGGTGTCCGCGGCAATATCCCAATTCAAGCAGGCGCCAAGCATTGTGGTCAACTCGGCGGGCATCACCCGCGACGGCTACCTTCTAAAGATGCCCGAACGGGACTACGACGATGTCTACAGCGTGAATCTGAAGGGGACGTTTCTGGTGACGCAACAGTTTGCCAAGGCAATGATCGAACAGCAGCTGACCAACGGCAGCATCATCAATATGTCCAGCATTGTGGCACGCATGAACAATGTAGGCCAGGCGAACTATGCGGCCACCAAGGCGGGCGTCATCTCCCTGACCGAGGTGGCCTCCAAGGAGTTTGGCAAGTTCGGCATACGTGTCAACTGCATCCTGCCCGGCTACATAGACACCCCAATGGTTGCTGTGGTGCCCGACAACATCAAGCAGCAGGTCGTGCAACGCTGCCCTCTTGGTCGCCTCGGCCGGCCCGATGAGATTGCCGAGGTGATTGCCTTCCTCGCATCCGAGAAGTCTTCCTATGTAAATGGTGCTGCCATTGAAGTCACCGGCGGCCTCAAGTGAATACCAATCAACCCACTAACAACACCAAAAACAACAACATGGTTAAATAACTTTGCATTTATTTGTTGTAGATCTACAATTAAAGAAAAACATTCTTGTTATGTGATTTTGTTAAATGGATAAGCTTTTCTGTTGATCATTGCTCACAGTTGCGCCATCTATTCGCAAACTTTTTGATCGAAAGCTTATTGATGAGCGCCCTCTATGGGCGAGCGTTTGGCATAGCACCGGACCCAACTTGTCCTCCAGAGGGTATTTTTTTTTTACAAAATAAATTTCCAAATGAAAATGAACTGAAAGTCAAATAGGATAACATTTTAAATTGATTACTAGCTTTTCATGTTTTTTTTTATAGAATCCCAAAAAAAACGTTGCTCTAATTTTGCTTCGATAAATGAATATTTTTAAATAGGTTTGCATCATAATTGAAAACGAAACAAAAAACTGCAGCTTTTCTAATTCATATTTAGAAATAAGTTGACCTCCAATTTAATTACAAATCTTAAATAATAATCTAAGAATTATGGAATTTTATGCCAAGACTTTCAGGCCTACACGATTTGCATATTGGATAGCTGTTAAACTAAACAAGATTATGGCTATTTTTGTAAATTAAAATGCATTCCATTTCCAATAGAAGTTCGTACCAGAGTAATACTGTCCCATGTGGTAAGTGTCGATTGCAAATGCGGCACGAGCTGAAGATGGTCGATGGTTGATCGTTGCGTTGCCATTGCAGACAACAGGAAAAAGTGTCGCATTTTCCAGGGAGGGTTAGCGGGGTTGCTGCTTCGTTGACGTAGTGGTGGTGCGTGGTGGGTCTGCACAATGGTGGTGGTGGCCAACTACCAAAGTGTACAATATTAATATATTTCACAATTCCCCAGCTGCTAATTAACTTGGCCTTACCAACACACATACACACACACACATACACATAAAACGAGCATGTATGAGTGTGTGTGTGTGAAACATATATGTACATATATTGGTGGGCTTGTTTGTGCCACCACAAGCGGGTGGGTTTCGCCTGTGGTCGTGCGTGCAATTTAAATAATGAAGACATTTTATTAATTCAAGAAATTCAACTCGCCTCGCCACATTCACACACACACGCACACACACACATACACATTCATGCTATTACACAGAACGGGTCGCCAGGACATTAAGCAACATCAGCTCAAGACCAAAAGTTTCGACCCCTCGCCCCCGTCTTGTTCATTCCACTGCGGTCTACTTGCCGGGTGTGTGTGTGTGTGTGTGTGTGTGTGCTTGTGTTACGTTCTGCCCATTTCGTTTTTAGTGCATAGTGAAAAACAAAACATTTCCTAATCATATGGCCAAAGTCGCAATCCAACAGAACACGCATATAAAACAGACAACACACCGAAAAGAGAGAGAGAGAGAAACAGAGAGAGAGAAGGAAAGAAAGAGAGAGAGGGATAGGGACAGTGTTGGGAGGAGGACCCCTCAACCCCTCGACCCATGCCCCCACCCACCCCTTGTGACAGTATGCCTGCCTGCTTTCTCACCATAGCGTTAACAATTAACAACACAACGACAACGACAACAATGAGAGCCCAACGCCTGCCAGTCACTTGAGCCATAAAACAGCCCAGCGCGGCCGAATGACGACCCCAATCAACCCCACCCAGCCACTGGCACCCCACTAGCACCCCACTACCGCTCGTAGCCACAGCCCACATCCACATCCACATCCACATGCACACCCACGCCAGACACAGAGAGAGAACCACTCGCCATATCTCATGTTAATGAAATCGTAACTCTTCGTGCGACTTGTGTCCGTTTTTTGTCTCTGCCGCGTAGCGATGACGTGCTCCAACTCAAGCTCCAACTTGCAGCTCTAAAGGGGCTCCCAGGAAGTCAGCTCCAAGCCAGCAATATGTGCACTGCAGCCGCCTATTGTTCATAAATGTGTGCTGGAATTGGCCGCGGTGGTGGGGTTAAGGCTGGGGTTGCGACCGAAGCTAAGGCTGGGGCTGGGACTGCTCAGCACCGGGTGGGTGATTAACTCAGAACTCCACTAAAATGCGAGTAAAACCACCACACATAAAACAAGCAAGTAGCGATTTTTCATTTCACGACTGCCAGATACTCTGTAGACAGCTTACTGCGCAAATACTAGAAAGATGTATTATAACATTTTCAATATAGAAGATTTATTAATTTATTTTCTGCAATTCCTCTTTTATGAATAACCTTAGTGTTAGTGCACTCCCCTTGCAGTTGCTTTATGATACATTTCATATGATTTTTTGTGATATAATTTTTGGCATAAAACATAAATGGCAAAATTATGCAATACATGGTTAATGTATATAACAGAGTATATTCAAAGATCATAAATAGCACTGCATACTCTTTGGACAAAGAAAATGTTCTACACTCAAAAATGAACCATATAAAAAGCATACTCTTTGGCTGAAAAATAAACTCACACGAGAAAATCAAAAGTTCTAAGGCATACTTCTATGTGAAGTCTTGCAGAAAAATTGGTCTCGCTCGAGAGGACAAGCCATCGGTTGGTATTCAAGGTTATTAGAGTAATCTTAGAACCAAACATAATCATAATAGTTACGAGACATTTAACATATCTGGATTTTCTTGTCATTTACATGTTCTAGCTAAAGCCGATTTACCGATTTCTTAAAATGTTCTCCGACCTATCCGCTGTAAAAATGTTGACCGAAAGTGCAATTGTTCTGAAATGCTGAAATTTTTGAATAGAAGTGCTTCCTGTCAACTGAGGTATACATGTCCTTTCGAGATCCCTGGGGATATGACCGAGATATGGCCAATTTGGCATGGTCTTTTTATTAATATAATCTCCATATTAGTCGTATTCTTGCATAAATTCCTTCGCAAATGCATTTCATGTTTATTTTTTATATCTGTACACACACACACACACACACACACACATGCATATATGTGCTATGCGTGCGCTTGCAACTTGCGATAGTTTCCACAACAATGTCAAGCCAATTAACACAGTAAACCGCAATTGCAACTTCCGACAACTAAGTGCACGGAGTGCTCGTATAGTTTTCACCCCACCCCTGCCACTGAATGTGTGTATGTGTGTGTGTGTGTGCTTGGGGGGATGTGGGCGGTGACAGGTTGCTAGCTGGTTGGGTAGCTGCTTGAGGGTCGTTTGTGACAAGGGCAACTAATTTAGTTAAATGGGCGCGCTGTCGCAAAATTTTCTTGCAGATCGTGCTACGGCGGCCAACACTCGGCCAGGATAGACTCCGACCAGCAGCAGGAGGAGCAGGGGGTTTCAGGATGTGTGTGTGTGTGTGAGGGAGAGTGCATGTGTATGTATGTTGTGTGTGCGTCCCTCACGCACTCATTAAGCATTTTTAGTCGAGCTTAGCGAACCGTTTGTTTGCATTGTCAACTGCCTGGCTGGCCTCACACCCAACCCCCTTTGCAGCCCCTTTGTTTAATGCCATGTCCCCGACTCCCACTGCCACCTAGTCATAAATTTACACACACACACACACACACACACATATATATATATATATGGGTGGTGAGGGTTTTTTTTTTTTAATTTAACTGCTGTTTGTTTGATTTTTAGCTTTGACAGCTGACAGTTCTGTGACGCGGAAGTTGGCAATTCTCACTCTGATACCACCACCATCGCCGGGTGGGTCACATTTAAAATGTTGCGCCACCTTATTTGACATTCGGGGGCAGCTGCTGTCAGTGCGCTACCGCTGCTAATTATGAGCTTAGTTGCGCTTTGATGTTGCCCCAAAAAATACTGAAGGAGAAGAATAAAACTCGTTCCATTTTTTGCAGTACATTTTTATTTACTTCGTTTAATTTTCAATATAATTTTTTTTTTAATTTTCTCTTTTCTTTTGTAGTTTTTATATTCGATGTTCATTTGCCTTGTGTATACATAAAACATTTGTTCATTTCGCTTAATTACTGATCAAAATATCGACAGCTAAAAATCTAGCAAGTTAATGCTCTTAATGCTAATAATAAAAAAAATACCAAGAACAAACCAAAGAAGTACAATTTGATGCCCTTCTCTTGCATTCATGCACTTTCATGTCTATGTAAGTATATAACCTCGAACAAAGCTACAGGCTGTCTATCAAATAGAAAAAAAATGTATATATAGATAAGTGTATATGCATATGTATGTATTTGTATGTAAATGTATATGAATCTATACGATAATGTGTATGTTAATGGCATACTACAGCTAGGATATATGTAGAGTAATTATCGTTATACACTTAGAAGTACACTTAGCACAATTGAACTTAAGAATTTGAATTTAACTTTAGTTTTATATATCTTCATCATTTTCTTCTACAATTTTTTTTTTTTTTTTTTTTTTTGATTAGATTTTTTCGTATTTTGTTGACACTATTTGTATATATATTTTTCAATTTATATCATTGTTTTCAGATTTGCTGAGCTTCAAATGTGGGCGTGTCATAAGTTAAGGCGACTGTTTAAGAGTGAGTATTTAGTTACTAAAATTTCTCAAATACATTTTTAACTAAAACTAACGCTTAAGCTCTAAGAAAAAAATCTCTTAGAACTACACCTAAAATACTAGACACAAAAAAAAAATGCACATCTTAAATACTATCAGGTACTTTGGCATAATTTTCTTAAGCAAAAAACACATTTGCGTATGTTTGTTTTGCAAGCACATTATATAAACTCTCTTCACGTATTCAATTTTTTTTATTCGTATAAATATATATATATATATATATAGCTTATATATATATATATATACATATATATAATTTTTTGTCTTTTTTTTTTGCGCGACCCTCGTTGCACGTTTTTGAAGCGATGCCCACATTTGAGCCGTTTGAGAAGCAGAATATTGATTAATACAGCAAGTCGGGATATAAGTTGCTGGATATGTAATTTGTTGGGTAGCTTTAAGATATGCTCAACAGTTTACAGTTGAATCAAAAAAGGTAACGAAAATGTATTTTTTACGGGAGCACAAGCTAAGCCATTGTTCAAAGTTTCCGCACAACAAAGGCACGCAAATTCTTAATATTTTTAATATTTTAAATGCATATATATTTTTCTCATATATTTTTAAATAATGCGTTCGTTTTGTCTTTCTAGTAATTGGTTTTTTTTTAACGATTTCAATATTCTGTTTGTGTTGTAATAAATAATCTTTGTAAGGCGTTTCTTAACATGCAGCAAGTTTCTAACGACTTGTAAATGCGCAACATTCTAGCTTATCTAACTATTTAGTCTATATTAACCTGGCCTTTAGTTGGGGCCCACTTACTACTAGCGAAAAATTGAATTTGTCACGCTTAAGCAAATGCCGGAAAGGACCTTTTACAAAACTGACTTTCGACTAAACTAGGACAAAAAATGAATAAGAAAACAATGCGAATACATCAAATTAAGATAGAATACTAGGTATATCTGTAGTTAGTTAAAGATCTACTAGTCGTCCACTAGTGTGCATTTGTATGAGTAAGCCCTAGAGTTAGTCTATTCACATACATACGTACATATGTACGTACTTGCGTATATGTATATGTATGTGCTGCCACATCTGACGTGGCATGAGCTCATTTAACCTTAAGTGATACAATGCGAATTTTTGGTTGCTAAAAACGTTGCATGGGTCTTGAACAAAACTTACCATCATGCCCCCCCCTTACCCTTCCCACCCTTCTCCACTGACCGCCGTGTGGCGCTCAACGTGCGCCCTTTGAGATCAGTCTTACGAGTGTTGTTGTTGTTGCTCTTGCTTGGATGGCTGCTCAGCTGGGTGGGGCGAGTGGGCGGGTTAGCTTCAGTTGCTCGCACACCCACAGGCAACTAACTGCTTAGACCGCTGTGGGCGGTGGCAACAGCGATGAATTTGACGAACGTAAGTAGGGATTACCATAGATGGCGCTGTAACGCGGATCTACGCTCAATGCCATTGAACTGGGAACCACCACATGGGTGGTGGTGGCGGTGCTCTGATTGCTGCAACTGCCATTCGGCGATGAGCTAACCACCGATGCCGTTGTCGACTGCAGACTTGGCAAGCCGTTCTCCTGTCGTATCTCGCGTGCCCCAATGATGCTGCCAGTTAGACTGCCACCGCTGCTGTTCGTCAGAAAGGTCATCGGCACACTCTGCCCCGCCGTCTGCTGCTGCTGCTGTTGCTGCTGTTGGTGGTGGCTGTGACTGTGGTGGTTGTGCTGTTGTTGATGTTGTTGCTGCTGCTGCTGCTGCAGCTGCAACTGATTCTGATGGTTGTTCTGCAGTATTGTGGAGCTGCCATTAGACTTGGTCGAGCAGGAGGTCAGATATTGTGGCGGCGGGCTATAGTGTGTGCTGTAGTCACCGTAGGGCACGTAACCTCCAGATATATCCACCTTGAGGTCACTGTAATTGGAAGTGCGATCGCCTGGTTCCATTTTGCAGCTAACACCGCCGATCTTTGTGATCTGATGCTCGCTGATGACGTCAGCGGGTGGAAGTTTTGTGCGTTTCCTAAACTTCAAGTAGATCAGAATGAGGATGACAATGAACACCACCACGAAGGCCAACATCGAAAGGCCGTACATTTCCGTCATATATAGGGAAACGCTCTCTGAACCGACAAAAAATAAATAAATAAAAGAATTAAATAAATTGTGAGAATCGCACCAGGCAAAATAATTCGTTAGCTCTCGGAGGGTGTCACATCGTCGAATGCAATTTATAGCTAATTGTATACTTACTCTTTGGCAGCAGCTGAATCTCGGCCACATCGTTGCCATAGTCGTTGACGACCGTGCAGTTGTATTTGCCATAGTGATTGGCCTGGCTGTCGCGTATGATGAGAATACTCTTCACTCCACCGGGTACTGCATCGACCAGTATGGAGTAATCGTGACCCGACTCGGCGCTAATCTCCTGCCCATTGAATGTCCAGGAGACGTGACGAGCTCTTGGCACACTACTGGCAAAGCACTCAATGCGCGCCGTATCGCCAACAAGACCATATTGCGAGCGCAGCGAACTGATGCTGGGCGAACCCTTCAGATAAACATAGGCATCGGCTGAGATCTCGGCATAGCCAGGCACATTCGCCTTGCAATAGTAGCGTCCAGCTGTCTCGTTGCTCACACTAAATGTTAGATTGGAGCTGGTGCCGACCACACGGTCACTGGGATGCTGTATCCAGACAATCTCCGGTTGCGGATTACTGTCCACCTCACAGTTGAGCGACACAATGCTGCCCACATCTGCCTCCATCGATTGTGGGCGTTGCTTGAAACTGGGCGCATCTATTCAAACGATATTTAATGGATAAGGGAGCAAAGTGAAGTTGTTTAGTTGGTTAGGACTCCAGTATTCTGCATACATGC
The DNA here is from genome assembly GCA_035043845.1 of Drosophila picticornis. NCBI lineage: Eukaryota > Metazoa > Arthropoda > Insecta > Diptera > Drosophilidae > Drosophila > Drosophila picticornis. The sequence continues at coordinate 21,598,861 of JAWNMR010000492.1, read as the reverse complement.
ACATTACTCATTGAAATGCACACTTACAGCTTATGTCCAGCGTCTCGCTGTCCTCGCTCTTGCCCACAGAATTCTGTACCTCGCATTTGACAATGGCGTCATGGAACTTGCGCGTCACGTTGCGTATGACCTGCAAAATGGATAGATTGTGGATTGTGGCAATTGTGATTGAGTTAGGGTTTGAGGATTGGGTATGAGGAGCTGGCTGCGAATGACAGCAAATTGTGGGAACGTTATGTCTTTCCGGCCGCTCCAACAATTGGTTCTCAGTCTGGTCGCCAGTCGTAATTGCCATGACAAAATAGCTAGCCAGCATTATACAACATTTTTATCGCAGCGCCAGCAAAGTTGCTCTAATTATGCGGCTCGCTGCTGGAATGTGGACGTGGTGGCCAGATCAAGCCAGACCAGCAGCAAACATTGTTTTCAATATATATTTTTTTCCGTTGCGTAACAACTTAAGGCAGCAGAGAGTGTTAGGAGCTGAGGCTGGTGCACTTACCATCTCAGTTTTTTGACCGCCTATAATTGGCTCGTCGTTGATGTACCAGCGATAGCGGACATCGCTGGGATTGGCATCGGCTCGGCACTCAAGTGGCACCTGTGCATGTTCCACAATCCGCTGAACGGCGACCGAGCCGGGGACGGAGACGGAGGTGGAGGTGGAGGGAGAGCCGATGACGCTACCGCTTCCAGGGCCAATCACATTCACCTTGACTTTGGGCGCGTATTTAACCTATTGAGAAAACGTTGAAAGCAACACAGGAAATCAGTTAGCTACAGTTGCGATTCAATGAAAATTTTGTGTCATTTTGGAGCCTGCTTTCAATATTTACATTGAGGCCATTTCTTAAGCTCCTTGTTGAACAATCTATTTAAGTCATAATAATATAATAATTCTTCAGTATATTTCTTTGTTTTCCACTTAGTTAAACTATCTATTTAGGTTATCCTATGTGCTAACGCAAGAATTGAATTTCACGCTTGTCTAGAACTAACTCACTTTAAAGTCTCTCAACTCAGTTGCATTGTTTGAGTTTGAGTTCTCATTACTAGAGTCCAGTTGTGCTGATGCTGAAAGAGCACCTCATTACGAACCTTGCGTAATTGGCTTGAAGAGCGCTGACTGTTCCTCAGGATACCCACATAAGATGCTTGTCAGTTGACAAGCAAAAAAATATATATCTAAATTGAGCGCGGACTCAGGGTGGGTGGTGGTTTTAGTAACATTGACAGCTGCCGAGAGTCTCTTATGCATGCTTTTACTTATGCGTATGTCTTATGTTTCACTATGAATTAGCCCATCAATGTAAAGAGCCTAACAAAGCCAAAAAAAAAAAGAAAACAAAAAAAATAATATCTTTGACAGACCGAAGCTTTCATACCCTTGCAGACTGGAATATAAACTTAATTGGAAATATTCATTTTAAAAACAAAGATGGTCACCACATATTTGTAGATATATATATATTTATATATGTATAAAATATTGGTGATCCCCTTGACAGCTGACAGTTGGTTCAGGTGATGACTGTGATGCGTCAGCGCAGGTACTCAACAACCCAGTCCGAGCACTCCGAGTCCCACTTGCTGACCATACTCCCTGCCAGCTGAAATTGCTAAATTGCAATGGACCTGTCCTCAGACGACTCGGACAGTTTGGACAGCTGAGGCAACCGCACTGCAGGGCTACTGTCTGCCGGCTACTGGCTACTGTCTGCTGGCTGGGAGGGAACTCAGGGGTGTTCGTGAAGCTTACCTCGACACGTATTTTTGCTGAGCGATAGGTGCGGTCTGCCGTATTCTGTGCCTGGCACGTGAAATTCGTGTTGTGGTGCTCCTTTTTGGGTGTGAGGCGCAGCAGCGATTTTGCCGTATAGCGACGCAGATCGGGCAGCGGAATAACTGTATTCTCAATGTTATCCGTTAGAACGTTGCCCAGGCCATCAATCCATGTAATCTGTTCACATAGCCGTAGAAGGGGAGAAACAAACAATACTTTTTGTTTAGTGTCAGCGCTCAATTTGGTTTCAACACTCCGAAACAAATATGCCCCAGAATATATAAATATATAAAAATTGCACATTTCTGCTTGGCAACTAGCGCTGATTATTTGTTGAAATGATTTAGTTTTACTCATAATTTATTAAAGATAAATGTATTTTTAAGATTATGGTAAAATATGTATGATATTAATTAATATATTCCCAAGGGACCAAACTAAGCTCTTTTTTTTTCTTATAAATTTGGCTTTTTTTTTTTTTTTATTTATTGTTTTTTTGAGTGTGAGTCGCAGCAGGCAGCAACAGAGCCAGCCTCTGTTATTCGGTCGGACTGACACCCATTGCTTGTTTGATTGGTTTCGACTTGAGCGTTGAGTGTGAAATAGCGCTTTCAACAGGGCTGCGGTTTCAGCCGCTGCTGCTGCTGCTGCCCAGCTGTCGACTGAGATGTCAATTTGTCGATGGTCGCATTTCGCATTTCGCATTTTGCATTTAGCATTTGGCTTACCTCGGCTGCGGGCTTGCCGCCAATTGACACACACTCAATCTCCACCTTGCGGTCCTCGGTGGCATAAATGACATCGCCCTGTGTGATTTTTGGAGCCTCTGGTGGCACCAGAACCGTTAGGCCCGCAAATGTTGATCGTATGGCTGGCTGGGCATCGGGTCCGGGACTCACTTGACACTGGTAGCGAGCATCATCGTCCAGCATCACCGGATAGATGTCCAACGAGTAGTCACCTTCCTCATCGCTGCCAACCATTGCGTAGCGCTCAAACCCACTCAGATCACGCGAAGTGCCCAGGCCAAAGTCATCCTTTGTCCATTGCAGCGTGCCCTGCTTGTTGATGACCCGGCATGGCAGCGTTACCCGTGCTCCAACCACAGCCGTCTGGTCCTGCGGCTCCATGGCGAAGCGCTGGTTCTGATAGCTTGTATACAGCGATGGTGTCGCCCACACCGCCTCCACGCCCATCAGCATCAACAGCAGCAGTGACGCCCTCGCAATAGGCTTGCCACACATGCCACGTTCTAGCTCTTTCCGCTTTGTTGTCATTGTGCCAAGCTACAAGTAGAAAAGCAAATTCCAATATTATTTCGACATGAGTTTCAATTAATTTTCATTTGAATTCAATCCAATTCTATTATTATTTACATTTAATATGACAAGCACAAATTTTTGTTAGCCTCAAGCGGTTATTGGTTTTAGCTTCAAAGAAGGCTTTAAATATATATTCAACAATTTTAGTTATCTTGTGATTTTAACCACAATTTAATTGGAATACAATTCTCTATTTCACTCAATTAAAATACAAAAGAACTGGAAAAAGTTTTTAAAATCATCATTTTTATTCAACATTATTTCAAAAGTGTTTTTCTTCATGGGTGTGCCTGATTATGACCTGCTTGACGAACCCTGATCTTAATTTCATTTAACCCTAAAAAATGATCAAAACTGTAGTTTTTCTTTAATTTAATAAAAATACGACTGAAATGAATCCGGCAGATCAACCAATTTTTGGCCTTTACCTAATTTTACAACTCATAAGTAATTTTGTAATTATCAATTTGTGCTATATTTTCGATACACGACAAACACCAATAGCAATGCAATTTAGGACAAAAGTGCTGACCATTTTCTGTGCATGCTAGTCTCGCTTATATTGCACCCCAAAAAGCATGCGTGATTAAAGCTCCTTCTGGATGGATGACACTGCAAGCCATCCAAGCGAAGGAACACGCGAAATAAAATCAACGATTTTGCGTTTGAACAAATTTGTTGAACAAATTTTTGGGCAACAATTGCTTGGGGGTCTCTTCGAGTATTATTATTGCGTTTATTGTTTATTGTTGATGTTGGCGCGTGTTTTTATTTTGTTTTATTTATGTTTTCATATTTCTTGTGTTGTTGGAGCGCCTGCAAGTGCAGACAGATTCGTACGTGCGCGAAAAAATAACATCAAAACTCCCACACACACACACACTAAAGTACAAGGAAAGTTGGCCAAAAAGAAAAAAAGGAATTACATTCAAATTAGCCAACATGAAGAAAAGAAGTCTGTGCGGTGGCGTCTCAAGTGCGCTTACGTTACTCAGGACCCGGCAAGGGTTACGTTTACGTTCACGTTTACGTTTACGTTTACGACAACCGAAACATATAAACAAGAAATGTGCAAAAATGTTGCCGAGCAATTCGTGAAATGTAGAAAATGTGCGAGAGTCGTAAGTATAAAAAAACGAAATATGAAATGCGGCCCCCATAAAAATAAAAGGGTTGCCAAGCCCAGGCACACAGGCCATCCCCAAGCAACTGGGCAGCTTGTCCGACTGCTTGATGCCCTGTTTCAATGCCAGAACAGTTCCACGCGTATGCAAAAAGGCCTTGTGCGTTGCCTAACAACTGATAGACTAATTCGCTTCTTTTGAGGGAGTTCCTCAGTTGAGCATGGGTGCACCTATTGCCGCATCAACAGAGCTTCAAGGGAATACAAAAATTAAAAAAAATAGATATATTTATTGCTTAGATAAAACTATTCAAACTATTCATTTCAATATCGATCTCTGGTATCTGGTGGGCGTTCATTAAACTCTCCCTCACACACACACACACACTCACACACACACACACACACACACACGCGCTCACACACTTAATGAGTTGAGTCAAAAATAGTCAAATACACAAATATCGATTCAATACGGGAAACAGAATTTGTTTCATAAATTGCAGCTATCCATGCTAAGAACATAGATACCAAATAAGTCTGTATGAGTGCATACATATATATATATTTATATTTATATGTATATATATTTATATGTATTTATATTTATATATGTATATATTTATTTATATGCGCACCATTCAAGGGTGCCATTAAACGCTGCACTTTGGCACTTATGGCTAGCCAGGCGAAATTTCAATGGCGATTGCAGCTCCCAACTTCGATACCGATGCTGTTATCGATGACGATGCCGATACTATCTGCCCTGCTGCCCTCCCCACTTCTGGCTGTTCCCTTTCCCTCACTCTTTTCACCTGTCAGCGGTTCGTTTGGTTCGCTGTCGTCAGGTGCGACCTATACTCGAGTTTTCTCACGCATTTTGGTTCACATTTTCACCACACACAGACATACATGTATACACATATATATATATATATATACATATATATATATATAGACAGATAGTTATGTGTATATATATACTGTGTTTCTGTAGTAAGTAGTTTGCTTCCGCCACTTGGCGTCTATTGCTTTTCAACTAATTTCGTTTTCTTGTAGTTCGTGGCTGTTATTTGTTTTTATTGCATTTATACGGAAATTGGCGCTACTCATACACACACAGGCGCACACACACACAGAAAATTATAACAGAGCATAAAAAGAGACGACTAAAGTAGAAGAAGAAAACGAAGAAGAAGCAGCACCAGCAGCAGTAGAAGCTAAAGAAATCCATAAAACCGAAGAGCAGCCCAAGACGCACATAGCAAAAGATTACCGCGCTTGCTTCCGTTTGACTTGTGTGAAGGAGTGTGGGGAGGGGGGCTGGGGTGTTTCAAGACCTGGAAATGACTCAAAATTAGAGCCATGCACTGAGTTTTTTGGGCCAAACACACACACAGAGACACACACACAGACACAGGCACATGACTGGGAACCATTTGCGGGCAGCTGGCCGACGAAGCCGACACGACGGTCGCTAATTAAAAGTGATTATAGACACGCTCGTTTATCGCCAGTCCCCACCGATTCTCTCTGTGAGTTTGGAGTTTTGTTTTGTGCGTCTGTTGTAATTTTCATTTCAGTGCTGGAGACTGTCGAGCAGAGCGAGAGATTTCACTTTTAACTACATAAGTATCCAGTTTATTGTCATTTGATATGATATCGCGGTAGACGAGAGAATGCCAAAATTATAAACCCATCTATGGTACGCATATTGACTTGATAACGTACAAACATATTTCAATTCAAAAGATGAAAGATCTCAAAAATATAACAACTTTTCGCAATTGCACTTAAGCGATATTTACTAAAAGTATCATCAAAGATAGTTTTGCTTAATCGAAATTAAGTGTGTGGCTCAATATGACCAAAGACAAACATAATTTGTAAATAACTTTTATTGTTCATTGAATAATGGATACATGATTTTTGAAACATTCACATTATCTCGCTCTCTCTCTCTCTCTCTCCCTCTCTCGCTCCCTCTCTCTCTCCCTCTCTCTCTCATTAGCTCTATCTCCCTTCCGATATCTGGCAGGCATGGGGTCCACTTGAAACCAAAATGGCAATCACCCGACAAACACAAAAACATTTCCGTTCCAGGCGCTTTCCGCTCCAGTTTTTAATTTAACGCTGCCGCTTGCTGCCATTTGCTGCAACTTGCTCGTTGCCAGTTACAAGCTGAGAGTTGCCCCAACTGACAGCAGATACAGTAATTATTTTCAGGCGACGCTTATCACACATAAATCTCAAGCTGGCTCTGGTCAACCAATCGATACAGCAACAGCAACAGAACAGCAACATCAACAACGTCGTTATGCGAGGGGACCAGAGAGGCATTCAGGAGAAAAGAGGGCAGCTTGTTTTGTCAGCGTCACTTTCCTGCCGTTGGGCTTCCTTTAGTGGCAGCTGCTGTTGCTACTGATGATGCTCGACACTAGACCGGCAACTGGCAACTGGCAACTGGAAACTGGCAACTGGCAACTGGCCACAAGATGTTTGCAGCTGCAGCATGCGTGCAGCATCCTTTACGCAGCATGCCAAACGTCTTTTGCGATATTTATAGTTGGCTGCAATTGGGGAACAGGTGCTGTGGCAACGCCCGATACCGAGCCACAACCCCAATCTCAATCCCAAGAGCGGCTCCATCTGCAAGTCTAACTTCAAGTGCAGAACCGACTCCAATGAAGTTATTTTTGTGATGAATGTGAGCTCTCGACTCAGCGCCCATTGCCCCATGCTAATTATTTTCAGCTCGCTCCGGTCGAACCAGTTTTGCTTAGCCAGACCCAGGCCACAGCCAAAGAGACTCTGGCCCCTCTTTGCTCTCCTCTGCCCTCGCATTATTATCATCTTTTAGTTATTAGATGCAAGCTGCAGCGGATGTTCAGCTTCCTTCGCTTTCAGACTTTTGTCATTTACAGTTTTGGCCTCATTGCCAGCCAGGCACGTAGCCAACGACAACGTCGACGAATAGACGCCAAGTGTCCAAATGTCGGATCGACAAATCGTCCAAGTTGCGAGTAGCAGTTGCCACTCTCATAAATCAATAAAAGGCCTGCCTGATACAAATGACTTTAAAAATGTTATATTGAACGCCTGCTATCGACCCGTAGCAAAGTTGTTTTTTATACGACTCTATTTGACTTTGTCTTTTATTTAACTAAGCCAAGCGAGTTTACTCTGGGTTGAGCCACTTTCTGCCTCAATTTCTTGGCCAAGATTTAAGCCACAACGGCAGCTGCATGCATAAACGGTCTGATGCAACCATGGGCACCATAAGCTGTTAGCCACCCCCTCTTCGTCTCGTGCGCCCCTTTGTACTTGTATAACAATTAGCTTTTGTCGATAGTTGCCTGTTGGTATCAGGCAGCTTTTGAAAGTGTGCCTCAAATATATTGTGAGAACAACTCACACAAAGTATGAGAGAGAGAGAGAGAGAGTCATAAAGATTAGTACAGAGATGAAGAGAACTGAATGGAGAGATAAACTTATAACAGAAGTTGATAAACAGAGAGAGAAAGAAAGTGATACCGCCGATAAAGGGTTACAGAAAGATATACAAGGACAGAGATAGAAAGGAGGAGAGAGGGACAAAAATACTTGATGGGCATACGTAGAACAGATTCTTCTTACAGAGAGAGACAGCGATGATTATACTCCAAATGAGACCTAAAATATAGCGAGCAGAGAAAAGGAGAAAAAGAGAGAGGGAGAGAATGGGAGAGAGGGAGAGAAGGAGAGACAGAGATGGAGAGCGAGTGAAACACCCTTTGGCTGGCAGAAAAATGAAAAAGAATCAGGCTCAATCCTAACTGACACATTAACCAGCAGTTAAAGTGTCAACTGTACCTCAAGCCAAGAGCAACGTTGCCCCTCCAGTGACTTAATATGCACGCACAGGCGCACACACACAATCGCACAACGACAATCAGACACACACACACACACGCACACACGCACATGTACAGTTGCACAATAGCGTTTGGGGACCGGTTAACCCTTCGCAAAAAGGAGCTACTTAAAGGACATTTGCTGACAAAATGAAAATGCCAACTGCAAAGAGGCTGGCAAAAAAGTATTGACAGTGCTGGGGCAGGGAGTGAGTGTGGCACAAGGATAGATGGCAACAGATAAAAGGAAAGGGATATTGGCAAGTCCAGAGATAGGCAGAGATTAGGACAATTAAAAGAGGGAATGCTTAACAATTAAAATCAATTTGTGTGCCCAGCTGCATGTGTGTGTGTCTGTAGGTGTGTGTCAGTATGTGTGTGTCTGGTGCACTTTGTTGTCAATTTGTTTGCCTGAACAACTCAACTAAAAGGCAGCGGCTAAGCGCAAAGGGCCCAGTGGCCAAGCCAAAGCCAAAGCCAAAGTAAAAGTAAAAGTAAAACCAGCAAATCCTACCAACAATCCTACATAGATGCTCGATAAGGGTTGAGGCGCTGGAGGTGGAGGCCATAAGTGGGGTATATTCAATACAAATGTGTTCGGCACTTGGAAGGCGCCATGCGAACTGCTTGAAGGGCAGCCGCCAGCTCCTGCCCATTGTCAATAAAAAGCTGGGGCCAACGGGCAAAAAATGAACTTAAATCGCCTATTAATGGCATACCCACACAGTCCCTAGCAACTACGCAAGTTTTTGTTGGGACTATCTACAAAGTCAGCAAAAGTTAAGTTTTGTCCTGCGTTCAGGAAATGCGAGATAAAAATGGCTACTCACTTCTCTATACAAACACACATAATTCGGTATACGTAAGTGGTGGAAAGGGGTAGAGGGGTATTTGTGTGTTGTGGTAGGGGGAGGGTTTAGATGGTCGGGGGTTAGGGGGTCGTTTTAACATTGCCAGCTTATCGTTTTGACATTTAATCAGTTCACTTTGCAGTTCATTTTGTTGACTCGGAATTTGCCCAAATCGTTTGCTGTTGTCATCTAGTTGGTCTGCTCATTTTGAGCAGACCCAGCAGACGGCTGGGTCACTAATTAAAGCATCTTGACTTGGGTACACGGCCTCATTAGCATAATTCTGGCATGGCTCCTCGCCTGCTACAGCGTTCGAACATAAAATTATGAAACAAAATCATATGTGGCCACCCAAATAAAAACTCAACTGCGCATCTTAACAAGCAAGAAAATCAAAAAAAAAAAAAAAAACACCAAAAAATTTGTTGAAAAAAGTTGACACAACAACAACAGCTACAATGAAATAGAAGAAGAAGACAAAGACGAAGACGGAGAAGACGAAAAACTGGACGCTCAACGAAAGTTGCCCAGCCACATCGAACCAGAATTTCAATCAGTAAATTGAACACCTGAACTTAACTGATTTCGTGCTGTGGGTCTGCGGCTGGCAACTACCAACTGGCAACTGGCGACTTGGCCTGGGACTGGGGCTGGGACTGGGACTGGGACTGGGACTGGGGAGAAGCAGCGTGTGAAGCCGAAATTGAGAAAAGAAGATGTTGCCGCCACAACGAGAGCAACAGACACAGACACACACACACACACACACAACAACAAAGAACAACAGCAACAACGACAGTAGCAGCAGCAGGAACAACAGCAACTAAAGTCGAGCAAATGGGGCGCAGCAGGAAATTAAGACAGGCATACAAAGCCAAAGGCAGAGTGACAGTGCGAGAAAGAGCGAGAGAGGGAGAGTGAGAGACAGGGAGTGAGAGAGAGGGAGAGAGAGAGAGAGGGCGCAAGCGAGTCATCGATCCCTCGCACCCAGTGTTGCCCCAATTAAAAAGTCAACAAAAACCCAATTCAAAATCAACTAAAGTAATTGCTCGAAGCAGCTTAATAAAAGTTGAAAACTTAAAAAGTTGGCAGTGGGCATTTATTTAAAGGCTAGTTTTCCTAGTTGCTGGTTGCTCATGTTATGCTTGGTTCCTTTGAATAGGAAAACATTACTTGAAAACAGTCACACTTTTGAAAGACTCTTCCCATTGACATTTGCCAAAGCCAACTATTAAATAGTCAAAATGGCAACACTGCTTTCCCTTACAACGTGTGGATGACCACATGAAAATAGGAGAGTCAGCTGGAACACCAGCAGTAGCAGCAGCTCCAACACGAACTCCAATTCCAAGTCCATTTGCAGAGTGCTGTCAAAAATTGGTGAAGAAACTGATGTTTATGGTTTTGTATTACAACAGATCGACCAGTGTTTGGCTGGGTCCCTGTGTCTATCTTTGTCTCAATGTGCGTTTCGAACTTAAGATTTGTATAACTTTAAGCCTTATTAACATATTTTATGCCCCGTCGATCTTTTTGTATGCTCCATTCTCCATTCCATTCCATCCCATTCGATTCGATTCCAGTCCGCACCACAGCTCGATCGCCCACACACAAAACGAACGAATTTTTCAAGCCACACTTTTGCCAGTCTTGAGATCTAAGACTGAAATGCTTTGACGTGAAAAGAGCGTGTGGGCTGGCCAAGATCGATCCGTACAAATTCATTTTGGTTGCCCGTCGTTTGCCGCACGCAAGCCAAGCACCCAACACCAAACACCAAACACTAAACAACAAACAAAGGCATCAGGTGAAGACTATGTTGTTGTTCAAAATTTGTTGGTGTTTGTTGTGAATTGATCACAAAACTGGATTCTATGCAGCCTTACATCTTTTTGGCGCAGCCGAACGAATTCTGAACAATGTCCACAGTAGCCAACTCAGTGGGTCAATGACGCTTGGCCGCACTGAATCAACCTGAAAGCAATTATAGTTCTACATCCACATTTATGCTGTTTATTTAAATGCTTTTAGTATTCGTTTACTGGTGAACTCTTTAATTGAGCTGCACGCTGGACTTGTTTCTCGTTATTCCACTTTTTATTCACATTTAGTTACGTTTGCTCAAGAGTCAAAAGTAATTTAATAAAATTCAACACAAAGTTCTGTTTCCATTCTGGATTGATATGTGTTATTTAAAGTTGTTTCTCTGCCAATCAAAAATTTAATCGAACCTGTTTAATTACCAGTTTCAATTACTTTTTCAAATATGTTGGATTAATTGGCAGTTGCTACACGTATAAAGTATTAAAATGTCTCGTTTTGTCGTTCATTCATTCTCCCTCTCTCCCTCTCTCTCTCTCCCTGTCTCTCTTGCTCTCTTATGTAATACTCTTAATACTTATTAGTTGTCTACATAATACCCATATACTTGTCTAGCCTTGCACTCATAATACTCATATGCTTGGCGTAGAATGCAATCAATGCGCGCAGCACTTGACAGCAATGACATTGCTTCATGCACCGAGTCATCCTTAGGTGCCACATGACTGGTCGGCCACAGCTGCCCCACCCATTGGCAGCTAATTGAGTTATTTACCCCGAAAGACGGAGGCAAAGCCACCGTTGGGCCCCATGTCTGATAATCAATAACCACATGACGCGGCACTTGGGCGCGGAAAGTGCAACCGACGGGGCACCAAAAGAATGGGGCATGTCAGGGGTATCAGCGGCACCAGCACAGGTGAACGAAACGTTCAAGCGCAAGACAGAAAACTATTTCAAATCGAAGAGAAATTCAAATACAAATCAATTCAATAAATTAATATCTACACATATATAAAATATATGTATGAAAAAGACTTTTTTCCTCTACAAGTTTTATGTGCTTTTATTTATTTATTTATTTTTTCTTTTCGGCTGTTGGGGCACGGAGGAGTGCGGTCGAATTCGGGTTTCACTTGCGGTGTCTCGCTGTGGGGCCCCCCCTAAAAAAGGAAAAAAAAAAGGTTGTGTGGATGTCGCTGCATGTCTGGCTTAGTTAGTGCATTGGAAGTGTTTTTTTTTTTCTTTTTGGGCTAACGAATCGAATCAAAACGTGTTAGAAAAGAGCATAATAATGAACTGGCAGCTGAGCATAGACGACAACGAAAACGTCAACGACAACAACAACAACAACCAACAGTGCGACCGACCCACTCACCGGCAGCATTCGAATTCGAGCTGAGGCTGGAGTTTTTCTTTATGGTTTTTCATTTGTGTTGTGGTCGGTCCAGTTGCCATTGCCGTTCACGTGGCTGGATACAGACGTGTGTGGGCGTGTTTGCAATAGCAGCGACCATGCAACCACACAGCGCAGCCATACGACACCTTCGGCAACGGTGTCGCCATCAACATCGCCATCGCCATCGTCGACCAACTAAATCCGATTATAACTAATTATTATGAACACCAAACTTTGGGCACACTGCCCAGCTACACTCAAAAAATATATGCCCCAGAAAGTTGTATGTTATTTTAAAATGATTTAATAAAATATTATAACTGGATTACCAACGACTCTGAAGATTTTCTGATTGCTTGGTCGTGCCTTTTTTTCTCAGTGCAGAAGCAAAAAGAGACAGTATCAGAGCCAGAGTTGTTAGCACGGATCACTGGGCCATTGCAGCTGCAGCTCTTAACTCAATGATGTCAATGATGATTGCCTAAACAGCGCCAAGTTCCAAGTTCCAAACTCTAAACTCCAAACTTGAGCTTTCCAAGGGCTTGGCGTGGGCAGTGGCTCATTGGCGTTGTTCATGTTGTTGTTGTTGTTCTTGTTGTTGTTTTTTTATTTGTTTAGTTTTTTTTTTTTGTAATGCAAAGTTGCAGCTTTTTACAAGCTGTGCATACATACAGACAGACGGAAAGGTTTACAGTTGGACGGACAGACAAACACAATGTAAATCGCATCTAGTTTAATCTGTCAAATGCAGGCCTTATAAATAATTCATGTGAAACCCATAATTGTGGATTTTAGATGAAAACATAACCAATGCCATTAACATTCGATACAGAAAATCGACTAATCGCAAAGGGGAGAGCGATAGAGAGAAAGGGAGAGGAAGAGGGATCCAGTGGATCCAGTAATCGGTTGTCATTGAACGACAGCTAATAACAACTATTTCTTGGTGTGCATTTTTATGTGATGAATCTTAGTTTTTTACACAAGTATTTTCGATGTTTTTCAAATAAGTCATTTTTATTCAATTTGATGTTTTAATTAAAATAATACTCGTGTCGGTTAAAGGACAAATGGCCTGAGTTGTTAAGCTGTTGTCTGTTTGAAATGCTCGTCATACAATAATAATATTGTAGTAGTTAAACGCTTTTAGCCAAGTTCATCAAGTGTATTCGGACTTGTATTTGTTTATGGCCACTCGGCTCGTACGAGGGGTAAGTATTAAGTATTTGTCAAATAGACTTACCGTTGCCCTCAAGGCTCTTTTGCTCTGCCAGTGACTTTGTCAAAGCTGCAAAAAAGAAACACATATAAATATACACACACACATACACATACATACATATATATATATATATATATATATATACATGTGTACTTATAGTATAAGCAAGTCTGTATGTAATTTATGTTGTATGGCGCATATAAAAGCCAGCTTATTAATTTAAGGTTTTCTTGTGTACACATTAATTGTTGTTATTGTGCGCTATTGTTGCTGCTGCTTGCTTTTGCTATTTTTGCTGCTGCTGTTGTTGTAGTTCTTTGCTGTTGCTGTTGCTGTTGCTATTGCTATTTTTGTTGTTCTTGTTCGACTATAAACACGCACGAGTCGTGTTAGGTCGCGCCGGCTTCCGCATTTGTCCGCTGAGGCCTTTGGCCTTTTTATGCAGGATAGTCCAAGGCCGGTGATGGGAGGGGGAGGAGGTAGATGTGGATGTGAATGTGGATGTGGATGTGGGAGGGGGTAGATCACAAAATGTTTATTAGACATATTATAGCCAGTTGGTTGAATGGTCGCAGGTTCGTCTACCAAGCAGAGCACGCATTTATCGCATAAAATCGACATTTTTATGCACTTCTCATAATTACGCACAATGTTCTGGGGGGATGGAGGGGGATGAGGTTGAAGTGTGTGTGTGTGTGTGTGGGGGGGGGGGGGGGGGGGGAGGGGGATAATAACTTTGTGATGGCCTATAATTGCTGCAGTTTTAATGATTTTTTGCTTTTGTGCATTGCAAATTGATTAGGGACTACACTTAGCGAAACACATGGCAAATCACTTAGGTAATTGCCAGAGTGAAATGTATTCGAAATAAAACATTTCCATTGTTGATCGACAGTTGCCAGCGATTCAAATCATTCACTTATATATCTGAAATGTTTCTTCCACAAAAAGCATATGTAAATGTGAACGACAAACATTTCACAAGTGCAGAAATGATTTTTGCTAAAACAACACAATTTTGCTTCGAGTGTATCGCGCCTGACAAGTTGACCCCTTCTCTGATGATGCTGGTGCCGCTCTCTGGTGTTTCTCAGTGGCTGGCAAACGATCCGTGAGACTGGAAGAGGTGGCTTTGAAGACAATATCAGCTGGATGGGCTTAAATCGGATTTAATTTCAAGCTGAATTTGATGCCGTTTCTATGAAGGCCTCCTGTGGCAGCCACTAAGCTCGATCCCAACTCAAGAATTTCAAATGGCTTTCGGACGGCCACAAAGCGCAGCTGGCCAATAACATAGGCTAAATGACCCACGTAGTACTTGGACAATTTCAAGGCAGAAAAAGCCATCCCCACACACACACACACACACACACACACACACATACATATATATGTATACACAAATATATACAACAAATAGTTTTTCCAGCTCAGAGCATTCTTGTTTTATGCTGCTAACGCAAGTTTTTAATTGAATTACGCTAGCTGGAGACAAATGCAGAAAATATATATTTTCGCACACACACACACACACACACACACTCACTCACAGATACAGATGTATCTGAGAGATACAGATGTTACAGGAAGACGGAGATAATTGATGGAAATATTTGCAAAAATGTTCTGCATTGTATTATTTTACGGCATTGTTTGTCTATCCTTGTGATAGTTTTGTCGTATTTTAGGTATTACATCAAGTTGCCAAGTATTTTCCACTTGCCACAAAAATTACATTTACCAAAATTGCCAAAGAGTTCGCTTGGGGCTGGCCATAAAATAGTTGCAGTTGGAATTCTGCACGCCTGAACGCAGTAATTAATGTGTCTAAGTTCCAGTTCTTGATAACTAGAGAAGCTGTAAGCAGTAATGTGGATAGTTTCAGCTCGTGATGACTGGAGAAGCCTTAACATTCATGGATAAGCGATTTTTTCACTTGACTATTACGTGGGCTAAGCGAACTGCACTGAAATCAGCATCAGTCAAAGGCAAAGTTTTCGAGTTTTTCCAATCACTGGGTGTCTCTCAGTCAGTCAAGTTTCTTCGGCACTTCAACTTCTTTGCCCTGCATACATGAAACAAATTGAAAAATTGACATATTTGTGGTAAAGCGGGTAAAGTAGGAGGTAGGGGTGAGTGAGGTGGAGCCTATAAGTAACCACAGATAGGGTTGTTCAGCTCCGGCACATGCCCGCCCTTCTGCTGGCCGCCCGATTGCATTTGATAAACAGCAGGTCATGATTCATGAGCCTGGCTCTATTATCCTTTTGCATGTGCCAGCCTAACGAAACTGCAGTTGCGGCAAGCAGTTGGACAGCGGGGCAGGGGTGGCAGTGCTGCAAGGTGGGTTGTGCTGGCAACAACGCGGGTGGCATAAAAGTGAAATATATGCGACGTATTCATAAGAAAACATGCGATGCAATGAAAGAAAAACAACAAAAATGAGAATAAAAAATACAGAAATACATAAATATAAAAGTACAGCAACAACACGAAGATAGAAAACCGTGCGGCACGAAACCGAAGCAAACCAAATGGAACCCAAAGCCCTGTTTGCTGAATGAATCAGTCGATTCTCTGTCTGTCTGGATAAAAAAAATAAACACACAAATTTTTAAATACATATCTGCTTTACGTGTGTGTGGGTGTGTGTGAGTGTGTGTTTGGGGGGGTGAATAACGCACTCCAGGATACGGCCAGAAGACTACAGACAGCTACAAAATGGATGAACGTGGCAACAACCGTTAAGTGGTTGCTTGTTGTCCTTGTTGTACTTTGAACTGTTTTACAAATTCAACAGAAAATTGTATTCACAACAAATAAATAAAAAAGTGAAGTAATGCAATAGCTTTATCTGACTACGAGAGAGAGAGAGAGAGAGAGAGTCGAACAAATGTGATACAAGCTGTTGGTGGCTCGGCTAACTTTTGGCTTTTTCCTTGGGGTGATTTATCCTGCACAACTCTCTGATCGAGGGTGTCAGCTGTCCCAGCCGCCAGTCAGCTGCTGGCCAATGCGCTAATTTACGCAGCGTGGGCGAGCGGCCCAAAAAACACAAATAAACCAGAATGAATAATAAGAACCAACACACAACTATAATAAGCAAAATAAAATAGGCATTGCAAATGAGACAAAGCGGCTGCTTAGCGCATGAGTCATCCTGCCAGCAGGACGAGGGGTGTGGGCTGTGTGGTAAGGGGTGAGGGGTGAGGGGCGGCGAAGTGCGTGGGGCTGAGACACAATAAGCTGAGCTCTCTCAGAGGGTTGCGTTCTTTCTATTTTTGATTACTTCAGTTCGAGGGTTGATGGGGTGGGCAGGGTGGATTGTCAAACTACAACAACTACACATCTTAACTCGAGCAGGACAAAAGAAGGCGGCTTAGATAAGGCAACAGCTGGAGTTGACGCGGGGGGTGGGGCGGGGTGGGGCGGTGCGGGGGTGCCAGCAGTGCATATATAGCAATGAGTCACACTAAAATTGCTGTGGCTGCTGATATCCATTTGTTCAATAAAATGCTCAATTCTTTTCAATTTTCAATTGTTGCCAACTACACACACACATACATATGTATATATATATATATATATATATATATATATATATCTATAACTTTCAAAAGTTTAGCCAATCGACGAGTAAAAAAAAAACAGTCGCTTGAGTCACTTGTCTGATTTGGCAAATATTGAAAGAAAAAACTGAAAAAATCACTTTTGGCAAAAAAGTAAAACCAACTCACAATAACAATTAACATCGACGATTACACACACTTGCAGACCGGAGTCTCCCTGCTGATCTATAAATTTATGTTTGCGGCTTAAAATTTAACCATGGTTTTATTCATGTTCAATTTAACTAGCTGAAAGTTGAAAGTTGTTAAAAGGATTTTGCCAAGCAGAGGGTGTATCTAAATTGTATTCAGCTGGCGTTGCTGATATTGTTATTTTCATTTCGTTCCGTTTTGTTTTAGTTTAATTCTTTTTTGGGCAACAATTATGCTTGTGTGGAAATTTATCATTTTTGCAGCAGAAGCCACAGATATTTGCCAGTCTTTTCACATACACAAAGTTGAGCTTATCTAAATGCCATTTGGTTAGAGGCTAGCGAGTTGGGAGCTGCAGTGCCATCTTTAGATTCATAGATAAGACGAACCGTTTGTGGTTGGCCCAGACCGCTGAACTTGCCAACTTGCCAACTTTGCAGCCTGTCAGTCCCCAGTCAGTCAGCCAGTCAGTCAGACAGTTAGTTGATAAAACTGTAGTCATGGCTAAAATACTCTTGGGCCAAATATAAATATTAAATTTGCGCATAAAAATAATGCTGCTACAGATACAAAGAAATGCTAAATGGGTGCGCAGCTCAACTTGGAGCCGAATGCTAAAAACACTATATATATATAGATATATATATATATATATATTTTTATATATTGAAAGAAGAGGATGAAGCCCAGAACCAATCGCTGCTTTAACCGCTCCAGGCTTGGCTGGGGGAGTGTGGGGATTGGTGCGGTTCGAGTTGGCAGGCAGGCCCGTCCATAAAAAGCTTGGCAGACTATGAAGTGCTAGCCAAAGGTCCTGACGCAATTGACGCGCCGGCAACGTCAACGTCAACGACAACGCCAACGAGAAGCAGCAAAAAAGCAAGGAGCAAAATATAAAGAAAGGGAGCAAAAAAAAAACAAAAATGGAAGACGACTCCATAATAATTTTATGCGCTTCCAAAAAACTTCCGCTCCGTCATAGCGTTGTGTTTCCGGCAAAGGAGCGTCACGAAGACATTCCACACACACACACACACACACACACACACACACAAACACACACATGCCGCCAAATTGCCATAGAATTTTTGCTTTTACTTGGCCCGTCAAGCTTTTCCTTTATGTTCGCCTTGGTCGCTGGCTTGATTTTTGCCTCCGACACAACGGACGCTCGTCTTGGCCAGGGAACGGAGAATAATCTGGTGGGAATGCGGGGGAGCAGATGGGTGGGAAGGGCTTCAGTTGCTGGCAACTGTGAGTTTGAATACACTGGGCTCTGGGTACTGGGTACTGGGCATGGCCTGACTGACTGAATGCATGAATGAATGAATGTTCAACTGTCACTTCCGTTCGCCAAGCGAAAGCATTGGGCGACGACAACAACAACGACAACAAGTTAGAGTGCTCTAGGCGAGAGTGGCGTCATCTGGAGATACCCTGTACCCATCCCTCCACACCAATAACTTTCACATCCTTTCAATATTTGCATTTATTTTCCAATCGTGGTCAAATTTCCAGTTGGTCTTCAAAGGCGTAATATGCCCAAAGCGTTCAAAAAGTTAGATATTTTTCTAGCCGAAGCCATATTAAAATTCACCAACTGTTAAAGCCAATCTGGTCCATCGACATTATCGGATGTGGGTGGTCTGCCCCTCCCTCGAGCCCTCAACTGAGCCATGCATTTAGAAATGATTTGTAGAAACCCGAAATGACTTAATATTGATGATATTTTCTCATGTGGGTTTTTGCAAATTCCAAATTTTAAATTAAAAATATTCAAAATTTCAGGGCTTATTTCTTCTGAGTGTTTTTGAATGTGTCGCAACCCATTTCGGGATAGCCATTTTCTTAATCATTGTACGGGGTATCAAAAGAGCGACAACAAACATTCTTGCTGACGAGCTTCAGCTTCTGCTTCAGTAGCTGAAGGAGGAGGAGCTGAGCCGAAGGACGAGGCGTTAACATTGTAGTTGCTGCTGCTTCAGCTCTTATTATTGTTGCCAGCGGAGGGAAGAGGGAACAGCGGAGCGGGTGTGGCAAACAGCGACGAGTAATGACATATTCAAACGCAGCGCGAACTTGTCGACGGGCGACGAAGGCGTCAACCTGCTCCACCCTCGCAGCCCGCTCAGCACCACAAAGCAAAAAAAAAAAATAAGAAAAATAAAAACCAAAGGAGAAAAAATACAACAGAGCAAAAAAAATAAACACACACACACACAGACAGACACAGACGCAGACACACACATAGAAACGTTGCCAGACATTTTGACAAAGCTGGCGACAAGGACGAACACTTGTAATAACATAAAAAGGATATTGTAAAACATTTTCATAAGTTCTCTCTCGCAGACGCTGCTTAGAAATTGGGAGGGGGTTGGGGAATGTGCATGCAGCGGGGGTCGGTGTAGGCGTGTGGATATGGGGAAGGGGGAAGTGGTGTTGGCAATGCTTTGATAATGGCTGCAACTACTCCACGCTAAACGGTGACTGAGTGTTTGCCAGTCGGATAGGAAGCTGTCTCATAAATGTGCAGACATACACATATACTAAATAGTTGTGGTAATGTGTATGCTGCATGTTGCATGTGGCTGTGGCATGCGGCATGTACTAGTATTAACAATGATCGCTTGAGCCACCTCACAGGAAGTTCCGCAGATCATAAAATTAAGCATTGCATTGCAATTGCTGCATTGTGTGAAACAAGTTGTGCCCCATTGGCCAATGCATCGATGTGTTTTACTCACTAATCAATATTTGTTTGCATCAGAGCACTTGACACCAGCTTGCCCCAACGGACAAGAGAAACACACATTTAAGATTAGAGTAGAGCAAAAGTGATTGAAGAGCAAATGGATGATCAAAAGAATAATATTTTTATGGATCTGGAAAACCCAGATTGCCAAGCCGAATCGAATTTTTAGATACCGATTCGAGCTGTGGCCCGACGCACTATTATTAATTCATATGACGAGTATCCTTCTAGGGTTCCTCCTTGGGGAAAGTCTCGGGGATAATTTCACACTTTTTGCTCAGAAAAATTGTTGATGTGCCATTTAGTGAGGGTTTGGCTTGTCCAATAGATTGATGGCATGGGTCAGCTGCAAATCAAATTTAAATCACTTACGAGGCGAGACAAATAGAGGGAGGGAGATAGAAAGAGAGCGAGAGAGAGAGAGAGAGCGACTCGTTGAGGAGCTATCAAAGGTTAATGGTAAAATTAAAATGAATTCACAGTAAAATCAGTTGCGTGTCGATGCTAAACACAGCTAAATAGTCAGTAATGAATTAGATTCGCAATTGAATTTCAATTGTAATTTTAGTTTCGAGTTGTTAACAGATGCCGCCATAATCATATATATATATTATATATATATTTCATATCTTGGCAACGACCAAATCGTATACGTTTTTCGGCAAAGCTGCTGCCAAACAATAAACAAATTTTATGGCCATTTGAAATTCACATTTGGCTTTCTATTTGCCATTCGCATTTGGACTAATTTGACATGGTTTTTTCCTCTTTATTTTTATCTTTTTCTTTTTTTGGGCACTCTGCCAACCCTCAAAGCACATACCGGAACTACCCAGCACACACACATACACACACCCACACCCACCCACACACACACACACACAGAGAAAGAGATAGGGAGTGTGAGAGAGAGAGAGAGAGAGAGCGAGAGGGGGAGAGACATGCATACATAAGTAGTTGGACAGCTGGCAACCCTCAAGTCAGCCCAAAAACGGGGCACACTTCAACTTGAATGTGCTCTGGTTCAACTTTTCCATCAATGACTATTAATTGGCGTTCTGTTTGCTGCAACGTGGCGCATGGGTTGTGGTGTGGACTGAGAGGGGGGTGGTGGAGAGGGTTGGGCATTAATGAAGCGCTTCACTTGCATTAAGGCGGCGCCATTAAAGCTCATCTGAAATGCAGGCCAAAGCCTTGGGGCACTTCAAGAGCTTTAGCTGCAAGCAAAAGCCACTACCCCTGCCTCTGCCTCTGCCTCAGCCTCCGCCTCAGCCTCTGCCCCGTCCGCCATCAAACTGGGGCACTTTAGAAATGCCGCTCATAGATTCTCATTCTCATTTTAATTTCCATGAGTTCGTTTTCATTTATATTTTCATTTTCGTTTTCGCTTGCAGTTGTTGCTGTTGTTGTTTTAATGTCCATTTCCATTTCCATTCCCAATCCCATTTCCATTTGGCATGCCCCAAAGTGCTTCGGCTATTTGGGGTCGTCGTCGTCTCTAATGATGATAGCTTGACAAATATTTATTGCTCAAGCATTTGAGTGCAAATATTTTAATTAGTCTGGCGACAATGCAAACACACAGGCAAAGCGCAGCAAGCAAGCTCGTCACCGAGTGTCCATTGCCACATGCGGCAAATGGGCGTAAAGATGCTTGGCTCCAACTATCCCATCACCCACCCCCTCTCCTTTCCAGCCCCTTGCTGCGATAACCTTAATAAACTGCAAAGCGGCTTTCAATTGCCTCCAATTAACCAAATTAACAATGGACGTCGACGTCGACGTTGACGAACAAATATGATAACTTATTGCGTGCAGCTAAAAAGAAGCAGCAGCAGCAGCAGCAACTGCAACATAAGAGAAATCACTGGTTGTGGCAATGGGAACGAGGGGTTAGGAGGGAAATGAGGAGGTGGCGGTAACAACAATGGCAATGTCATAGCAATGGCAGTTGATACATTGATCGCTTGCCTCACTTGTCAATATTGCAACCGAATGAGTGACAGGCAGCATGTTGCAAGGTATCCGCACCGCATCATAATTTGTGGCATGCAAAGAGCTAACAAAGCGACAGGATGGTTCACAAAAACAGAACAGCAAAAAACAGCAAACAGCAAAAAACAACAACAACAACAAGAACAACAGGAAAGGAATAAGTTTTCGACATGCTGACGCGGACGCGTCAAAACGATCGACCGTATCGAGGCTACCGCCTTGCCACTTGCCACTTGCTACTTGCCACTTGCCTGCTTCGGCTTTCTAAAATACCCTTTGCCATGAGGCATCCCCGAACCCATCAGCCAGTTAGGCGCGAGTAACTGTTTCGATGCTTCTCCATTCGACTCAAATCGAAAATAAAAAATAAAAAATATATCGAAATTGAGAGGCAAACCGTTTTGACTGCCGTGGGGGGGAGGGGGGTTCTGTAAGGGTATTCAGTAATCGGAGTGCGCAGGATGATTTTGGTTTCTTATTTTTTGCTGCTGCTGCACAATCAATACGTTCCATACAACAAAAAGAGGCAGTAAGAGCAGTAACGGTAACTTGAGCATGTTGCACTTCCGCCGGCTGTCGTTGCCAGACATTTTAGCAATTTGCAACGCCAGCAAATTGGGCCAAATTATGAGTAGCAAAACCAAAAACCGAAAACCAAAAACTTGCCCCACTGGCCTTCCCCTGTGCTCCTGGCATGCCAGGTGTGGCAAGGACGAAGTTGCGCAGCAAGCAGCATGCAACTCCTGAGCCCCAAGACACGCTTCAAAGTGTTTAGTATTTGTTTTGTTTTTTTCCTTCTTTTTTTCGGGTTTGTTTTTTTTTTTTTGTTTTATTTTTTAGTTCATGCTTAAATAATGATAATCGTTTTTATTTTTCTTTAATTTTTGTCCGTTTCTATTTCTATCTTTCAGTAGTCATAAATCATTTGAAAGCGCTGGGGGGCTGGGCCTGTGGGGAGGGAGAAGATGCCAGGGAGGAGGTTGCGCAGAGACATTTTAAAGAGCATCCGAAACAGAGCCAAGACCTACGCGAGACGAACTGACTAAATGATTATGGCCTGACTGCTCAGCTCTGCGCAGCTCAGCTCAGCTCAGCCCAGCTCAGCCCAGCTCAGCTCAGTTGATCTAAAGTCGAGAAGTCAACAAATTGAATCGGAGACCTGAGCATTGTTACCTAACGATCACACAATTTGGGGCATGGTTTGGGGCAGCTGTTCAGCATGTGCTTAGCATGCGGCCTATGGACTGAGAGGAGAAGCCATCAAGTTGAGTTCTTCGAAATTGTCAGATGTGCTAAATACCTATGAATATATATATGAGTATATATGTATATATATATAAGTATATATGTATATATATGTGTATATACATACAAAGAGGCACTGCTTTTGTAGAGTTTTCTATTCAAATTTGCTGCTGAGTTGCCAAATTGGGGACAGTTCAGTTCAGTTGCCAGATTTGACCGATTGTTTAAAGTTCTTTTGGATTTTGAAGACATTTGACATTTAATATGCAAACACTCTTTTTAAGTCTTTATGTACATAATATAAATAATTCAATATAACGTTTGAAGCAGTTTTCTTTTTTTAATTCCTTCTGCATATAAAAAATTACAAGCAAATTTTTAAAAGACATCAATAAACCAACAAATTGTACACAAATTGTGAAAAAGTTAAAGTATATTAATGAAATTATTGGAATAAATTCGTTGAGCCTGCCATTCTGAGCCGTCTTTGTGAGTGTGTTCGAGAAGTGCTCGGTTATTTGTTGAGTGCACTCGCCTTAGCCCAGCTGGCTGTAAGCCAGCCGTTAGCCTGGCATATGCCATTATTTATGTTTGAGCCAATTCGGAATAACTGTCAACACACAAAGGCGTCAGTCGACCAGCGGTTCAATCGCAAATGTCAGCCACAACTGGCGGGCACAGCCCACTCACTAACTGGCTAACAGACTAGCAGGCTAACTGACTAACAGGCTAACTGACTAAGCTGGCTTAACAAAAACAAAAAAAAAAAGAAGTATTTTGCGGCAACTGTTTTGTAAGCAATAAAAATTAAAAGGTCAAAGTGTGTTGGCTAACTGTGCGTGAGAGGGAGTGAGAGAGAGAGGAACAGAGAGGGAGGGGGGAAATATTAAAATGCATAAGCCGAAAAATCTGGTGTCCAAATGTCGAAATGCTCTGCAATGCGTGGCACGCAGCTTTGTGTTGCAAGCGCGTTGCACTTGGATTTGTGTTATTTTTTTTTTGGTTTCTTGTTTTTTTCCACACATGTTGAGCAACATTTTAGCAGCCACAAAAATAAATACAATTAACTAAAGATAAGCAACGTAATAATCCAAGAGGTTGTTGAGGGGAGCGGTGGTTTAGGTGGAGAGGGGGGGAGGGGTATAAAAGTAAAAGTGGCATGGACAGGCCAAAAGCGGCTTATGGCTTATGTACAATGTACTCACATTTTCAGCGTCTGCTGTTGTTGTTGCTATTGTTGTAGCTGCTGCGACTGCTGCTTGTTGCAAGCTCAAATGTCACGCCAAAAAAGTAAATAAACCGCTTTGAAATTTCACTGACGGTTTGCTGGCAATTATTTATATATGCTTTAATTGTGTTGAATTTATCTTGTTGTTGTTGTTGCTGTTGTTGTTATTTTCTCACTTTATTTAATGTTGCACCTTGCGGCTGCGGTTGCTGCGGCGCCAACGCATGCACTTCATAACTCTTGCGATTGCTGCAATTTCAACGGATGTCACACTGGTAATCCACGCCGCAGTTTCTATTTCTATTTTCAATTCGGTTACTTTTCTTTTCAATTAACTTTTGCACTCAAACCAAAAAAAAAAAACGTTTGTTTTGAAAAAAAAAAAATAAATAAAATTCATATGTGAACAAGTTTTAAAAACGCACGTTGTCTTTGGACGTGGTAATGTTTTCAAAATACACGAAACGCTGGCGAGAAATCGGTATTTTCTGTGTTTGCTGTTGGGTTTTTGGTTTCGGGCCAATCCGTCGACACGAAACGCACGCGACGAGCTAACGAAACGCAATGCGAGCAGCAGGTGAGGGTGCAGACACAGACTCAGCCGCGACCCAGCAGCGAACCGACGCTCGCAACACGAACCGGCTCGAACGTGTTGCGTCTCGCTATGTTCGGCCACTGTTAAGCGACTGTAAGCGCGCTGTTAAAGAGTGCCGGGCACCAAAATCCAAAGAGAACACAAACGACACAAACTGCAACTTCTTTGGCTCCTCAACACCATGCATGCATGTGTGTGCATGTGTATGTGTGTGAGTGTGTGATCTCATCGATACTATGAGAGCAAACGAGTTATCGATCTGCTGTTATGGAATATATATATATAAATATATATTATAAAAAGGACTTATTTGATGGAATGACTAATTGAATGGAAGTTAGAGGCTTATATCGGTTCACTGCAATCTCATTTTAATTCGATTATTATCGATAGATATGGAGGAACCCAAATCTCCTCCACGCTCCACGATCATTCTTGAAATGATCTGCTTGATTAGAACTTAGAGCCTGATGCCTTTTCTGGGTGTTTTGTGTCTTGCTTAAGTGTTTTTCAGCAGTTGGCCCTGTTGAGCCTCAATTTGAGCCAGGGCCTGCTAGCTGCTGTTGCCCCGGCTGCTGTTAATCATTAAGATGATTGCTTGGATATCATTTGGCCAAGTCGTCTATAATTTGGCTGGCTCTGCCCGCTGACTGCCACTGAGGTAGCCCCGACTCCTGCCGCCGCAATGGTGCAGCTTAATTGTGAATTTATAGCCACATCTGTGGCTGGCAGGGAGTACACTAAAAAAACAACAAACATTTGTTATTTGTCGACTTACGAATTCAAATTAATCAGACAAATTCAATTGAATTGAGGCATTCTTTTACTTTTTTTCAAAGTTTTTTCCATGACTTTGTGCAAAAAAAAAACGTGTTTCGCTTAGTGTAAAGAAGGTGGGCCAAGCAACGCGTGGGTTTTATTCGTGGCCAATTGCAACTGCAACTGCAACACTGCAACTGTTGCCGAAATTGAAGAATTTGCCTGAGGTCAACGCTGTCATGACACTCAAGCGGAATCGTAGCTGTTTTTTATTTCTATTTTTCTTTTGTTTTTAGCTTGTGTTTTATTTTTGGCTTTCGCTAAGCCTCAATCAAAGTCACAGCTGTTGCACCCACAACTGCTGCCAATTTCAACTCCTTACTCCACTCTCGGCCTCGAATCTCGACTCTCGACTCTCGACGTGGCGCTGGGACAGGAGGCAATCAATGCCGGCAACATCTTGCCTGAGACGCTGGCATATGGCATCTGGTGCGATCGTGAATGGGCGCTTGTGGCTGCCACAGGTTTTGCCAAAAATATAGCCAAAATAAAAACAAGCAAAGAAAAAAACAAGGAAAAAAGCAGAAAGAGCTGCACGAAGTATGAAACGAAGAAAAGGGCAAGGAGAAAGAGGAGGAGGGATCCAAAGAACAGATGAAGGTGATGTGCGTCAACACTGTGGGAGCCGCTTTGGTTGCGACGTGTTAATCAGTTGTCTGCATGATGCGCCGATTCTGGGATCATGCATAATTGAATCGATACACAGACTGACGGATTGACGGACGGACAGCCAGACAGACAACCAGACAGACCGATGTAATAGGGAAGAGACAAACATACATGATTTCCAAAGATTAAAGCAAATGTTTATTTTAACATTCTGTCTGCGCGTGTGTGTGTGTGTGTGTGTGTGTGTGTGTGTGTGTGTGTGTGTGTGTGTGTGTGTGTGTGTGTGTGTGTGTGTTAGAATTTATGGCACGAAGCGACGAGCGCAATTTAAACTACGCGTGTGAGTGCGAGGTGTGAGGGAGATTCCATGGAGAGGCAGCCGGAGGGCAAGCGAGAGAGAGAGAGAGAGAGAGAGAGAGAGAGAGAGGGAGAGGGAGGGATGGAGGAGATGTTCGGTGTAAAAGTGGACGAGCCAGGGGCAGGATGGGGTGTTCTCCTAGTTGGTTTTAGACTAAGCAATGCTTCTTTCTGCTCGCTTTGCCCTCGCATTGGTATCTTCTCTGATGAAGTGTTCACCATCCAATTTTTAATGTAGTGTGCGAGTGTGCGAGTGTGTGTATGTTTTTTTTCCATTGGTTTTTCTATTGCTGCTGCTGCTGCTGCTGTTGGGTAATTGTCGTATAATTTATGGTTCACGCATGGGAATATCAATGCTTTCTGGTCTAAATTTACGCATCAGATAGTCCCAAATAGAGGAGGGGGGGGGGGGGGGAGAGAGAGAGAGAGAGAAAGTGGGGTCGGGGTATCGGGGCAGAGCTACTGATAGCAGGGGCCGTCTTTGGTTGGAGGCTGTTCCATTTTCATTTAACGATTATCAACAAATGTTTATAAACAATGCACAATCGAATCGACAATGGCAATCGCAATCCATTTGGCTTAACCATGTTCTGGTTGGGCAGGTCACGATTTCAGCTCGCAGCTGACATTGAAAGAGTGCAGACTTGTGTAGGAATAAACGTTCCAGAAATCATCATTCCAGTCTTAAAATTAAATTAGGGTTTTTTTCTTTTAGAATTTGTTACTTAAGAATTGAAAATATTTCGGAAAATAATAAAAGAAGCCATTGTAATTTTAACAAATTTGTTTCGAAAACTTGGAACATATTTCTTAGTGCAAGAAAACGTTCTAATTTCAGGGCGGTTTTCACTTCAGGACAATTTTCTAAGTTTAGGTCGATTTTTATATAAAACTAGTTTAGAGTCTTAAACTCTTTAAATTCATTTATATAAAAAAGCAATGGAAAACTCGAATGTTTTGCTTTACATTAATCATTAGTTTAAGCATTGCAGATTTCTACATACTTTTGTGTTCTTGGATTATAATTATTTATTTATCCTCATTCTCTCATTCCAATTCACACTTCTCCACAACAATCAAACGGCATCATTTTATTGCAGCAGTTTGTATAGAATTTCACGATTCGTTGAAATGGACAAAGTGCGCCAAATTTAGTTGCACAAATCGAAGCGAGGTGCACGATACTGGGAGTGCCTCAAGTTCTATCTTTAAAACGAGACGCCCCAATAGCAATTAGACATTCTTTCTCCTGCTGCTGCTGCTGCTGCTGCTCCTCCCCCTCCGGTTTCATTCGAAGCTCAGCCAGCGAGTGGAGTGTGGAGTGCAGCTATTTTTAACAATTTGCCCCCAACCAATACAATGCAATGCAATGCATTTTCTTTCAGTGTGGGCGCTGCGACTTTTAATGAGTTTAATTCGATTAAATCAAGTCAAATGAAATCAAATCTAATATAATTCCTTGCTACACTCAACGCTGCGGCGCTGCAGTTTTCTTGTTCATTAGATTGATCACAGACAGGAGGAGGAGGACATAGGGAGAGGGGGGTTTTGCATTACTTAAGCCACGTCCACATGGCAACAGTGGTATTCAATGTCAAAGCCATTTGCAAAATCCGTGCCGCATTCGTTGCCAACTCATCTCATCTCATCTCAACACGACTTTCAGCTGCATATCCCCTGCGTATCCCCTAACCCCGCCCACCTCTATGCCCGATTGTTGTCAGCCGAGAGCGGATGCAACGTTTGCTTAAAATATCAGACGTGACGCTTACATTTAGGGTGGCCAAACGCACCCAGAAATGGCTCGCTTTGGTTCTGCCCCCGTTTTGCCCGGACAGCTGTATTTCATTCTGATGTCGGCGGTTGCCATTTGGCACGCTTCATCCTCAACAACAACAACAACGCCAACAACGCCAACGACAACGGCAACGGCAACAAGAGCGACAACAACAATAATAACGGCAAATGAGTTGTGCCAATTCAAGGGCGTGCAGCCCATTTCATGGCACAAAAGCGAAGATGCCGCCAATCTAAACCAATTCCATGCAATCCTTTGCAATGCTATCCTATCTCCGGCAACCGTCGACAACTATTTCTGAATGTCCAGTAACATCTTGCAACGATCCGAAATACCCTGTTCCAATACCAAAAATCATATCCAAATAGCTAAGAAATTAAATTTCTCATTTGCATAATAATTTATTGTATTCGCTTTGAAAATTTGTAACAGATTTATTTAAACTTTTGGCCAAACTACATATTTTTAAATGCATGTTTTTGTTACATTTTCCTAAATTTTAAAAAATTTACAAATCTTAAGATATTATTTTGGTTTTTTTATTTTATTTTTGACTGAAAATTATAAGATAAAATTAGTTGCATATTGTTTAGTGAATCCTTTTTATTATCTAAATGTGTTTTTCACTGGTTTCAGGTCAACCGTTTTCTTACTTAGTATTTAAAATAAAATAAAACATAATTATTATTAATGGTTTTTCTCTGGCCGGTTATCATTTCAATTGATTTGAATGCCAAACGTTAGCTAAGCATTGTCAACGATTGTCATTTTAAATGATTTTAATAACGCACTGAAGACTGTCAAAGAATGGAATTATATAATAAGATGTATTTTTACTCAGTTTTTGCTGGGTATTCCGGAGTCAAATACTGGAAAGCGTTTTTTGGGCTTGCAGACTGGAGTGGGGTGGAGTGGAGGGAGGGAGGCTGACTGACTGGCTGGCTGGCTGCCTGTTTATTATCTGCCCCTGAAAAAGCAAGCAGCAACCAGCGACGATTGCGACGCCAGCGTCTCTTTTTATGTGTGTTTACTGTAAAATTTATTTTTAATTTAAGCGACGCGCTGCCTGCAACTGGAGTGACTGTAAAAAAAGAAATACGCTGAAGCATTTAAACAGGATGCAGCAGCAGCAGCAGCAGCAGCAGCAGCCCCTACTTTTGGGCGAGGCGACGACCACGTCGAGTCAAGTCATGCAGCCGAGCTGAAATTACTTAAAAATTGCCAGACAGTGCAAATATGTTCCGGGGGAGAAATGGCCCGGGGCCGCTTTGCCGGGTTACGGCTATACGGCTATAGCTGCTGCAGTAGCCGTAGCTGGAGCTGGATCTCCGTACTGTTGCCAGAACCGAGTTGACAGCGCCAGCAACAAATAGTTTGAACCAAAAAAACCAAAAAAAAAAAAACATAAAAAAAACACCAAACACCAAACACCAAATGCAAAAGCAAGAATAGCACAAAGATCAACTTGCTGGCTGTTGCCTAGCAGGCTCCTATACAGCCAGCACCGCCCCCCCTTAACCAACGTGTATTGCTGCTGTTGCTACAGCTACTGCTGCTGCTGCTGCTGCTGGCGGGCCATCATGGGGCCAGCTGTCAGTCTGGGCGCATTAAAATGCAAAAGCATTTCATTTGCCGCCTCTCGCAGACAAAATTCAAAATCAGCAAATTACGTGCCAGCGGAATGGCGGCCATGTAACTAACACTTGGCAAACTGCAACAAAGGACGCTGAGCAGCAGCCGCCAGCTGCCTGCCGCATGCCCCCTTTTCCATTTCCCATTTGCCTTTTGCCATTGCTAACCGCATCCCATTCGCCAGAATTGCCACCCACTTTTCGCCTGCTGGTTTTTGTGTGCTCGCTTAAGACGACATGTAATTATCGTTAGCACAACGCCAAAAAACAAAAAAAAAAAACAAAAAGCAATCTGCTGGTGCTGAGACAAACAGTGACTCATCATCAGCATCAGTCACGGTCGCAGTCACTGTGACTGGTACACACGCCAAGCAGAACAAACATAAATAAGTATAACGAGTCAAGTGCAAACGTTAAATGCTGAGAAGCGATGCGACCAGTGAGGCAGCGTTTTGGTGTTGCATGAACTCAGAGCTGTGCATTGGCAAGGCTTAAAACTGAGAGAAGCTCTTCAAAGGAAAAGCTCTGAGATCTGAGATCTGAGAATGGGAGACGTTGGCATGTGCGTTGAGTTGAGTGCTGTATTAGCGTTCTCCGATCACTGATTACTTTCAAGTCAAGCATAAGAATAACTTTGGGGCACATTTAACTGTTCCGAGGAGAGGGAGCGCTGCGAGATGTGGCAATGTGTTTCAGTTATATGCTTATCAAATTGCATCTGGCTCGGTTTTAGGGCACCTGTTTTCGCGTACAGCACTATTTTGCTCTTGGTCTCCGCAAGGGCCACCTTTTGGTGCCGCACGACTGAGCTCCGTAGTATTTCCTATACCATCACCCCCACCCCACCACCTACCTTCAGCCACCCTCCGGCCCACAGTCGGAATGGGTTTAGAAGAGTACTCGACTCCCCGTGACTGGCAACAGCCCCCCCTTTTGCCTCCTTTGCCCACTTTGCCCACTTTTCCCATTACCCATTTTTAGTTGAATGCCAATCGGCAGTTAATGAAGTCAGCTCCACTCTTAGAGCTTCCCCCATCCGCCAGCAGGCACACGCCGGACTGGGTGGGTGAAATGCGGGAGGAGGCCTTCCCTCGCGCACATACGTATTGGCATTTGGCACTCACTGAAGTTTATTTACATTTTGAGCCAGCCTGTTTTTTAACTCTGTCCAACACTCGCAAAAAATGCCTATCGAATTAATTGCTTATCAGCTCTGTAAAAATATAAGCCAAATATGGTTTCACTATGAGTTATGGGAGACGATCGCAAGCACATCTGAATCTTAAATCGTTCTGAATCGGCAGAATCATTGTCCGAAATATTAACAATATTTTCTGAAGAGGTCCTTAATCTCTTTTGTCCTTTTGCGAAAGTCTTCAAACTGTAATTTCAACTTTTTAGAACTATTTTATATAATTATTGCTGGGGGAACTTCATGCACTCCACCACCAAGATCTACTTTGCCTCTTTTAAGCCTGTAGCTCCTGTTTCTTACACGAATTGTTGAAGATTTACGATTTTGTAATTTGTAAGTAGAAATGCAGTCTTCAGAAACCAGCTTTGTGCTAATGCTGTCCATGGATAAATGCGTGCATTAGAAATGCACTCATATCTTTTTCAAAGTGTACTTTCTGTCTGTCTGTCAGTCAGTCAGTCTGCCTGTCTGTCTGTCTGTCTGTTTGTCCAGCCATCCGATTACTTTCGCTGTCTAAATAATTTCACAAGACGGTTTCGGGTTATTTGAGCTGCGCTTTGGGGCCGCCTCAAGGTGAATGGCAAGCGAGCGAGCGAACGAACGGTAATTACTTAAAAAGGTGACACCCCCTCCTCCTTTCGCCTTTCCCCCTCCCCACCCTGTTGTAAGAGTTAAACTCCAAGTTGGACTCGAAATCGGACTCGGACCTGAAGTCGTGACTGGAGCAGCGAGTGCGACTCCTTGTCCATGTGCCGGTTTATGGCACGTTTGGGACTTAGACGAGCCACGGACGGTGGCAAGGGGTAAGCGGCCGAGGACTAGGCTGCCAGCAGTGCTTGTGGGGACAAAGGTATCTCTGTATGTGTGTGTGGGTAATCTGCACTTGCGCGGCTGCCGCCTGTTTGAAAAGTGAAATGGAAGTAATTAAAATTTGCCAGCATTACGTCTCGCAGCTCGCAGCTCGTAGCTCGTAACTCGATACTCGTAACTGGTAACTGGTAACTGGTAACTCACAACTGATAACTCACAACTGGTAACTCACAACTTCATATGCCAGACATTGGTTGTCCGCTTCTTTTTTGCCATATTGGATGCGACTTGTGGCACAGGGTGATTAGGGTGGGGTTGGGGCATATTGCTGGCTGATTAGTCTCAATTTTGACTAGTAGCTGGTAGGGTTTTAATTAACACGCATTTCCTTTGTCACAGTGTCGTGCCAGCAATCACTTTGCATAGGCTCGCACGCCCCCATCCGCAAAGCCTACTCCAGTTGCTACTCCTCACCAGAATTCAACCACTCCATCAACTTTGCCATATCATCCACGCCACGCAGTCGTATTCTGATTCCGATTCTGATTCGGATTCTCATTTCCATTTCCATTCCCATCTTGAAATTGAGGACATTGTTTGTTGTTGGAAAATGTTCTCACTTCGTCGTCGTCGTCGATATTACGTGTATTATTTTTGGCTGTTTGTTTTTTCAGCCATGGCCGTCGAAGAGGCTGCAAAAACGCCAAAAAGGCACGTAGCGCAGTGGCGGGCGTGGCAAACGGAGCCGTGGCCCCGGCACTTTACCACGTTGCCAGGCACTTTGCTTTCATTTCATTTCGTTTCGTTACGTTTCGTTTTCGTTTTCATTTTCGATTTTCCATTTCTTTATGAAAATTGCTGATAATCACACGGAGCAGAGCCAGCAGCAACAGCCGCCCCGCCATCATGCCAAGTGTGAAGCACTTGCAACAGATCACTCGATATATACTTATCTTTAAATGTGGGCTGGGGTTGGGGTTGGTGGTGGGATTGGGGCTGTGGGTGTGGGTGTGGTATTGGCTTGAGTAAATTCAAAGTTTTGGGGCACGCAATCTCAATCTGAAGCCAAGTGCTTTCGAGCTGTGCGAACGCAAGTGATTCCGAGAGTGCCAGCGAGTGTGAAGATTACAATTGTCTGAAGCAGCACGCAGCGTGTTGCATGCAGCGTTTGAGGCAAGCACATCGAATCTTAACACTCAAATTTACAACTAAATGCAAATGAAAATGATTCGCATGCATCAATTAGCAAGCCAGCCAGCAGTAAGCTTCTCAAATGCTAATGCCAATAAAACAATTTAATATTTCAACTTTAATCACTTATCAATATTGAATTACGTATAATTCTAATGATATTACAATTAATAATACCTTCAGTTCGTGCTTAAATTTACTGAGTTAAAACATGTTAGCCAAAGTAAGAGTTCAGAATTGAGCAAATACGATTTTGAGTTCCTTCTTGCGTTTTATTTGTTGCAATATGCTCAACACCCCCTTCGACTTTTAATGGACATTTGGGCAAAGCTCATCATTTTCTTAATCCCAAGACCGACAAACCTGGGCGGTCAGAAGTCGGTCCTGGACACCAGACATATATGCTTGATCATATGCTGGATATGCTTGCATTTGCAGACTCATCTGCGCAGAACTCTTGCTGCTTAAGAGCAATGCTGATGAAAAACGACACTGAAAAAAATGAAATTACACAAAATACCAACGAGCCAAGAGTCAGTTAATTGCCATCCTGCTTATCGTGGAGAGAATGTCGATAAGCAGCAACGGGAATTGGAGCAAGGAGCTCGACACCACACTGGACCAAGGCGCCAGGCAGCCGGTCGGCTGGCCTGAGACAACCGCTCCTTCTTCTTGTAAAGTTCGTTTGCCTTCTGTGAAATGAGCTTTGAAATGTACTTGGAAATATTTAATATGCCAACGAAACGAAACAAAAAAAAGAAAGACAATGCAAGAAGCGAAACAAACTGATTGCAAATGATGAAACTGGCAACAAGTTTCTTCTTCAAAATGCATTTTAATCAACTCAAATGGATGCACTAAATGAGCAGAGGAGCTAACACAATTCAGGCATGGTATATAAATATGTATGTATGTATGTGTGTCTATTCATATGTATGCCCCAAAACGTGTCCTGACTGACTGCATGAAGAAGCATGTTTAATAAATGAATTTGTCATACTCGATGGCTCTAAGATGTGGCGTCTGGCTGCGAAGGGGAGAGCGACCTCAACTTAAGATGACAACAGTTCCACAGACTAGAAATGCTGATGATGATGTTTATGTTGATGTTCATATTGATGATGCTGTTATTGTTGTTGTTGTTGTTGTTGTTTCTGTTTCTGGTGCTGCTGCAGACTGCAGTGAGCTGAGAGTGACAACGTTGACGTTGTCGCTGCCTGATGATGACTTTGAATGAGTCAACTTGAGGTCTGTCTGGCTGCCATTCACACTCAGAAAAAAATCAAACTGAGTTAAGACAAGCAAAAGTATACAAAAGTATAAATATTGATTCTTATTTAAACAAGTTGCATTTCAATCCAGAAATCAGTTGTTGCCTAGTTGAAAAACAAGACAAGTTGAATCAAAAGCTTGATGACATTTAACTATTATCGTTCATCACCAAGCACCATTCTAAGCTAAGCTTTGTACTTGCATCATCTGAAAGAATTCTTGTGTTCTTTCTCTTTCTACTTTCCTTATTTAAAATCTTTCCCTCGGTTTATTATGGAACAATACAGGAGCGCATGGAAACTCCATGAATTTAGAATTTATTAAAATGCGGATTCAGTTTAAAATTACTTAACAGTCCAAAGAATGAAAGAATGATTTATTTTTGCTTTAAATAGATAGAATTCTAAAATGAAACCTACTCGAAGCGAGAAACTTAACCAATCTTTGAGAATTTTATAAAGAACTGCAGTTTTTTCTCTGAGTGCAGAGCTGACTCCCTTGGCTATCCTGAAAACATATCGAACTGAAACTCAGTTTTTCTCCCATTCTCTCTTTCTCCCTCTCTCTCTCTCTCTCTCTCTCTCTCTCTCTCTCTCTGTCTCTCTTTCAATGTTGTCCCAATCCATTACCAAAAAATGCGCAAAGTGCGCTGCCGCTTTATCATTGGAGACGCTGAGTGTAATTATTACAAGCAGGCAGCTTTATCATTATGACTATGACAGACTGATAAAAATAATGTACGACTCCCCCTTTCCCTCTCTCGGCACCATCATCAGCAACAGCATCGGCATCGGCATCGTCATCGGCATCGGCATCGGCATTGGCATCAGCATCAGGCACCCCATACGGTTTGGCATGGGGCGCTTTGGGGGAGCCGAGCACAAAGCGCTTTATGAGACTGCCAATGTGCCCAAGTTAAACTTTAGCTTCAGACTCGTCTGTCGCCATCAACCTCGTCATCAACATCAACCACATTGTCTCCAGCTCGAGCCCCATCTCCATCTCCCTCTCCATCTCCATCTGTGTCCCCATCTCCGCCTGCCTTCACCCATCAGCCATCAGTTCCAACTCTATCTTCATTCAGACATTATTTTCATTGAATTGCTTCATGCTCGAAAATTTATTGTTATTATTAGGCGAGCGGGCCGAGGGGCTCCCCCCCTCTCTTCAAGCTATTTTAATTTGGCCTGATGTGTCTTGTGTGCTGCTGCTGCTGCTGCTGCCGTCCTTATATTTTCTTTCATTTTTTTTTTAGTCGCGTTCGACTTCGAGTTTGGGTTTGGGTTGGGTAAAAAATTTATGTGAAAATTCATAATTGGATTATGGCATTTTCAGCTCTTTCAGCGGTCGTTGGCGTCGCCTTTGCCGTTGCCTTTGCCTTTGCCACTGTCATACTTTGAGGGGGTCCCACTGATATCTGCATCTGCAGCTCTATCTGCATTTGTATGGCTCTCCCTCTCCATTTATCTCTCCATCTGCAGCTCTTCAACCAAGTGACAATGAACTTGAAAACTTGAAAAGTCTCGGCCAATTGCAGCTTGACGTCTTTCATATTTTCATATTTTCGTGTCTTCATTGTTAGACTTGTTGAACAACAATAAATATTGCCCGTTGGAGCACAGACCAAAGAAAAGCAATTCCCGAGAAATGCTCTCAAGTAAACAAAGTTAGGAGGGCAATAAGAAAATGGAGCAAAGCAGATAGATTGTGAAAAAAGTTATTCCCGAATTTGCTGGATGAAAATACCAGAATTGATATTATTAGTGGCGAAAAGACTGCATCGAAGGCAAAGCATTGTAACTATGCCGTTGCCCAGGTGAATATATGTGAATGTTGCAAGATCAAAATTGTGTTCTTTTTATGGAGTCAGAGTTGCTTCCTTCTGCCTGCTGCGTACTCTGCACAAGTTAATTGTATTCCTTTACTCGATTTTAATGAGTTCAGAGTCAACCAAGAATGAAAGGCTACTTAAGGCACGCCGCAGATTACAGACCGTTGCGGAGCTCAGTCCACCTGCAGACGCCTCAATTTTGGTTTGTATTTAAAAAACAGACACAACTCGTTGTTTTTCGCTCGGCGTCAGAGTATTCAGCGGTCGGTTAAGCTCGTACTTATTTTTGCAGTCTTTTGTGTGGTACAATTACACAATTACAATTCCAATTAAGTGGCAGAATCTGAATCGGTTTTGACCAAGTTTCGAAACTTGGGAATCGATCTGAATCGATTGTGCTTCGATTACCTTGGGGTTCTGCACTCCAGTTTTCAGGATTGTTGGCTTAAAGCGACTGAGCCAAACACTATTTGCAGAGTGTGTGTGAGTGTGTGTGTGTGTGTGTATGTGTGTGAGGGTGTGTTTGTGTGTGTTTTCCCTTTTATTGATGAAATATGCATGTGTTTAAATGCGTTACAATAAATATTTGATTTATTTGCGACGCCATTGACTGAATTTTAAATTACGGCGATTTATTTCAGATTTTTATATATGAGCAATAAACACAAAAAAGAAAAACAAAAACAGGAAGAAAACAACACGAAAGACTCCAAACAGAAACAGAAACAGCACCAACAACAACAAGGCAGCTGCCATGCAAATTGAGTGGATATGGATGGGAATCGAAATCTGAATCGGAATCAGGATGTGAATCTGATGGTGTTGGTGATTGGGCAGCGGAATGTGCGTGTGCCTCTGAAAGTGGATGGCTTTTAGGATATGTTTTGGGCTCGGATACACCTGGAAATAACAAACTCTGTTTTTTACGAGCTCTCATTTTTTGTTGCTGTTGTTTTTGATTCAATTTCGGATGACTTTATAGATTTGTCCAACTTGCTATTTATGTGCACACACAAACATATTTGGGGCATATGCATAAGTGAGTGTATTTTATGATTCCCATTTTGCAGTTGTTTTTAGATGTGCTTCATGTTTTTCCTCTTGTTATTGTTATTGTTCTTGTTGCTGTTGCTTTTGTTGTGGTTTTGTTTTGCTGCAAATTGGCAAATGAAAAATGGGAAGCCATTTTTCACAGCCTCGTCGCCGGCGTCAACGTCCCAATTTTGTTTTCATTTCATTTAATTCGTTGCAATTTAATTTATTTGCAGTCGTTAGTTGTATGCACTTATTTTTGTGTCTGTAGTTTTTCTTTTTTTTATTATTATTACTGTGTCTATGTGTAATGCATTGCCTATGCTGCCACGTAACAAACAGAGCCATTCAAATAAATAATGAAAGGCCTCTCAGAAAAAGCGCCTCCTGCACAACGTGCGATTACAAAAACAACAAACTGTTTGTACCAACTATTTTGCTGGCCCCCCTTCGCCCTTCCCCTGTGGGGCCCTCGGCCGAAATTGCTAAAGTGGCGGCTGCTTGCTTACTTAATTAAGACGACTCATGTTAACCTAAGCGCAGCTTTTACTTTGGCCTGGGAAATCGCGCGACGCGGCGTCTTTAAATGAAAAGCGCGCTGTGCCCAGCAACAAAGCTACAAAAATATAAAAAAAAAAAAACTGAAAAAAAACAAAAAAAAAAAACAAAGAAAAACTTAAAACAAAAACAAGTATAAACGCCAACAAATTACCAAAAGCAAAAAGAAGAAAGACTAAACAAAACGAGAGTAGGAAAAATGGGGTAAGAAAGAGCTCAACTTAAATTGTGGAGGCTGGTAATTGTACCGTTGTTGTTGGCACGCTGCCTGCACTATTCACATGCCACAAATCGTGTGCCCTGCTCAATTACCATGGATCGGATTGAGCTATAAACCAGCTAAGCTGCAACTGCAAACTAGAACACTTTTCCTCGCCAGCCACTCACATCTGTGATTTGCATAATTGTGATATATTCGAAGGCACCACTCTGCTCGATTCCTCATTAGAAAACTGCTAAATACATGCATTTATTTCAGAACTTGCCACAGCCCCAACTGTGGGCAAATCCAAAATGTGCCAAACTTTACTCACACTAAATCGCTATATGCAGCTGATTCCACAATTGTTTTTCGTTTGTTAGCCCTACTTGTCTGTGTGACATGAATAATAAAACAGTCAATTTGGAAATTCATATTTCCAATAAATAACCAAGAAACGTAAATATTATTATTAAAAATTATCAATAATTATAAATAATAAAAACAAATAAATGAATTTAATTAAATTGTAATTGAATATTAAAACAAAAATACTATTTTTGATTGTGCAACATCTACTCTAAATTCGGGGTGAATTCCTAACATTCGCAACATACTCAACGAATGTTGAATGTGCAGAATATTGTCACTTTTGGCAAGGTACTTCATAAAGGAAAAACTTATTATTCAAAAACAGTTTAGTGTTTTTGGAGAGCTACACAACAAAATTGTGATCGGCTTTTTTCTCCTTCTTTTAAGGCTATGGCATTTGCTGTCTAAATATAGGAACCACCCCAAAATGAAAACTGCGGCGATTGTAAGCCGAGCTTGTGTGTCACAAATCATCACCCAAACCGATTCCGAGTCTTTTCAAGCATTTCTCCAACTATGCGTCTCCGGCTCAAGTGCTCTGCATGCCTCGAAGAGAAGTGCTTCTTAGACTCCGAGAGGAAACTGAACAGACAACAGCCCAAAAATAGCTGCAAACTGTCTACAATTTCAAATATGTGCGACTCTCTTTGTGTCTGTGTGTGTGTTGCTGTGTGTGTTGCTGTTGAGTAATTCGAATGAAATGTCGCCTGGGAATTGGATGGGCATTAAAGACATCTAATGAGCGTCATTAGTATGTGAAAATCCATCTCTGTGTGTCTCCGTGTGTCTCTGTGTGTCTCTGTGTGTCTCTGTGTGTCTCTGTGTGCCTCTGTGTGTCTCTGTGTGTAAGAGAGCCCAACAAATCAAAGAAAATATCAAGCACAAGCGCGACCTGTGGCTGAGCAGGAGAGATAAGATACCGTTCCCCACAATCCATCTAAATACACATCTGCAGCTGGATGTGTAAGTAAATTCGTGTATATCTGTGCAAGCTACTAATGAAGTGGAAAATGTTGTGCGTGTTGTTCGTGTTCGTGTCCGTTTTTGTGTTCGTGTGAGCTAAGAAGGATCCGTTCTGTTGCCTGCGCCACACAAGGCAGCAACAAATTCCAATTTCGTAATTTTATGATCTCGACAGCCAGCTGGCAAGTATCCCACAGGCAGTCACAGGCACAGTCACAGATACAGTCACAGATACAGTCACAGATACAGGCACAGATACAGTCACAGATACAGTCACAGATATAGAAACAGAGACCGTCAAATATGTCCGTTTCCAGAGTCGACAGGGCTGCTGACTTTGATCGAAAGTGCTGCTTTTCCCTTTTGTTTCTTTTGTGGTTTGGGGAAGCGGGTGGCTGGAGGGGTACACACACAAATGTCAATTCAAAATTCCTACTTTGAATGATGATCAATGCGTGGCTTCAAATCGATGCTGCAACATGTTTGCATATGGCACTTCAGCTTACACTCGCACACATCCATCCCAACACACACATGTGCGTGGGCGGGCTTACTCAACTCCAACTGATAATTTCCCTCTCTCTCTCCCTCTCTCTCTCACACACACACACACACACTCTTTTTTGTCTCTGGTTCCTTCCTTTGGCAGTTTTATGCACGCCCATTTTGGTTGCAAGTTTATTGTTTTTTGGGGTCAGTTCCCAATCCTGACATTTTCATTTGTCCCATGTGTGTTTTTGGTTTTATTTTATGGATTACCTACGGAAAAAAATGTTGTAATTAAATAAAATTTATAATAATTTCTTATGCACTCTTGTGTTTTAGTCTCTGCTTGTGTTTTCTTTTTTTTTTCTCCATTGTTGCCCCTTTTTATTTTCATTTTTATGTTTGGTTTTTCCACTTCTTTCGTTCTATTCGGCCACAGATTTTTTTTCTCACAGCGTCTCGTCTCCAGGGGCGGGGGGGAGGGGGCCATTTAATAGCATGTCCAGTGCCCCGTTCGTACTTCTTATACATATTTTTATTATTATTATCATTGTTGTTGTTGTTGTTGTTGTTACAACACACACGCACACGCACACGCACACACAGATATTTAGGTATTTTGTGTCATTTTCGTATTGCGTGCGTGAACAGAAACAAAAACAATAATAACAACAGCTAAGCGCACAATAAACACCTTTGCCTTAGATTTAGTCTGCGACTCGTTCGCATTCTTCGTCTTTGTCTTTGTCTTTGTCTTTCTCTCACTCTCCCTCTCTCTCTTTCTATACCTGTCGTTCCTCTCTCTTTGGCAGCTTCCGCCTCAGTTAAAAATAATGACAATTGAAACTTGGACATTCACATATTCATAAAAGGAAATCCAAAAAGATTACATGCACTCATTACGCTCAACGCTATGCAGCGGTATATATATATATATATATATATATATATTTATATATGTATATGAATTCTCTCTCTTTTTATATTTAGATAAATCTGCAACTGTACATGCAAATTGCAAATTGCGTTTTGATACCCAGCAAAATTAAAGATTGTTCTTCACATGGAAGACTTTTTCTGGTTTTTAAAGAGAGTTTTGATATATAAGAAAAAAATTCCATAAAGTTAGATTTAGAAGGGTATATTTCAGAAATTGTTTAGATTATTACCAAAATATTTTGTATTATTCGAAAACACATTTCTAAAGATAAAAATATAACAAACTGTGTAAAATGTAGTAAATTTAAATAGTAATCGCATTTGCTGTCTTATATAAGAATTCTGTGTAAGAGATAAAAAGCAGACTCTGAAATTATACATATATTTTCAAAATTTTTGATTCTCGAATCTAGAGAAGAAAAAAAATAATTTGATGGATTATTGTTTTGAGTGCATGACTTATCCACATAGCACCAAAGAAATAATTTTTGTTTTTGGACTCAATAATGGCATTCCTTAAAACTTTCTTACTTTTTGACATACTTTAAGTGTTTCGCTTTGATTCTGAGTGAGTATCACTGTATGGAAAGTGACCCTATTGCGTAGAAGGTTGGCGATACTCTAATTATTTTGCCTCGTTCCCCATATCATTCGAGAGCTGCGTAAAGCTTGTGCCACATTTGCTTGCAAGTTTGTGGTGCGTACTTTTTCTTTTAGTGGAACAATTTCTTATTACCCCTTTGGGGCAGGCAGGCCAAGGTGAATCGCT
This sequence comes from Drosophila picticornis, assembly GCA_035043845.1. Classification (NCBI taxonomy): domain Eukaryota; kingdom Metazoa; phylum Arthropoda; class Insecta; order Diptera; family Drosophilidae; genus Drosophila; species Drosophila picticornis. The sequence continues at coordinate 21,557,037 of JAWNMR010000492.1, read as the reverse complement.
GGGCTCGCACAATGGGGGTTTCACAGTCAATTGGCAACCTTGTGCTGCCTGAGAATGGTAACAACACTGCCGCCGGGAATGGCAGTGCGAGTAAACGCCAAAGAGGAAGCGGCATTCAAATTTGTGCATAATTTGTAGGCCAAGAAAAGTGGCTCAGAGCCGAGCCGAGCCGAGCCGGGTCTAAGCCCAGCTGAGCAAAGCTAAGCTGAGCGAGCGAACAATTTAAATGCAATAAAGTGATAATAACCTTGGCCAGAGACGAGCAAGGGAAACGTGTCAGTGGCATGTGGGAAAATGATGATGAAGCCCAAACATCAAACACCGAACACCAAACACTAAGCACCCAACACGAAATGCTTCCATCTCGCTGCTCTCGCTCTCACTACACTCAGAGAAACATCGCCAATCGCCAATCACAACTCACCTTATTATTCCGAATGTGTTACTCGAAAACTGTCTTTCGAAAATCGGAAATCGAATCGAAATTTAGAAATTATCTCTAAAAACAAGAAAAACATTTAAATTTATCTACACCGATTTTTTCCTGAGTGTAGCATCTTCTCTCTTTTGTTCGAGGCCCTCGGCTGGGCTAATTGCAGGCGCGGATTTTGCCATCCGCTTTGGGGTGTCAATTAAATTCACTTAGTAGGTGCGACGACGACTGTGCCACATGTGCGTTGCATCTGCCTGCCTCCGTCTCTGGGCTCCATTCGCAGCGCTGGGACTGCTGCTGCTGCTTTCGTTTTGTCTGCTGCTTGTTTTTGTTTTGTTTCCACTGCTGCTGCTGCTTCTACTGGTCTTTGTCAATTCAGAGTGATGCTCTCGACTCGGCTGCTGTTGACTAGGCGGATTGGGGAGGGTTGCTAGGAGCTCCGCCTCAAAGGTCAACCAGTTGTTAGTGGGAAAAGCGCGCATTTTTGTACAGAATTTCTGCAGCGGATCAAGTGCAACTGAAACAGCAGCAACAGCAGGAGGCACTCTCATGTGGCATGCCAACAATGCGCCTTATTTCATTTACTTTTCCATTATGTTCTCGGACTGGGAAAAATGCAGCCTTGCGACAATTTCTAATGCGATTAAAGCGCTTGATTAAGTTCGGCCTTATCTTAGAAGAGCAGATTGCCAACAGGGCCAACAACCTTGCCAACCCAACAACAACAGCAAATGCACTGTGTCCTCAACACACGCCTCTTGATCAGATTCTGTGACACAAGTGCCACAAGATGTGAGTGCTGATAAGACTCAAATTGTTGTCATCTTTTGTTGGTTAACAAATTGATATTTAAATCCATATATCAATGCTGTCTTTGATATTTTCTTTTTAGGCATGCTGTGCCTAAAAATTGTGCAACCTCCTGGGCAGAACATCAAACGGTGCAACTACATAAAATGTTCATTTAATATTGTTTGGCTAAAAGTCTTTAAAAAGCAAAATTATGAAAGCTGTGAGAAATATTGCAATAAAGCCAAAAAAAATTCATTTATGCTTATTTCTATGCAAATTAGTTTGTTGTTTGAATATTTCACAATAATCTACTTCAAGGCTAGCACTTAAATTTCTCCAGACTGCGTCCAGACTATATAGTCACCATATGCCCACATGTCTGACTACAAATATGAAAAGTGAAATATTGATCTAATTGTCCGTGCTTGCCAAGCACCACTGTTTGGAGACTGGACAGCTGCTGCTGCTGCTGCTGATGCTGAGTGTTGCAGCGAGTGAAGGAGCACGCACCGTTTCAGACCTTGCAACGTTTTGCGTCGGCAACCCTCTCTAGGTTATGTGCATGGCTCTGTGTGTGTCTGTGAAATGTGCTGCATTTCCGGTTGCTGCCGCTGAACACAAACTGAGAAAAAGACGCAGACAGGAATAGTCTGGTTCTGATTCAGATTTAGAGGCAGAGGCGATGGCGATGGCGGGGGGCACGTTGCACGTTGTAGGGAATGCAACAAAGAGTCTGTGCGTCTGCGTCTGCGTGTGCGTGTGCGGTTTATTCATCTGAAATGCTGAATGTGGATCGCAGCGAGTGGCATGCTACAGGCCCGTTGCACACTGAGCCACATCCAGAGCCCGGCTTGGGACGGACGTGTCTTTTGGCTTGCAATTGATTTCTTTGAATTTTTCGCTCGTTTGTTTTGTGCACATTTATTTATCTAGTTTTGTGTGAAGTCATTTTGTACCTGCCGCCACTCTCCCTGTCTCTCTCGCTCTCCTTCTCCTTCACTCTCTCTCTCTCGCTCTCTTTTTCTCTACGCGTTTTTGTCTCCCTCGCTCGAAATATTTCTGTATCACTTGTGTTATGGGTTCGGGGTCGAGATTCTGGATTCTGGCTTCTAGCTTCCTGTGAAGCCTCGTTTGCTGTCGCCGCTGTCAGATCCTGTGAAAATTACACACACTAAAGTGTAATTAACAAAATGAAATGAGGCTGCCGTTCGCGGATTAGACGTGCATCTTCTGCATCTGTATCTGCATCTGTGTGTGTATCTGTAGCTGTTGCTTTTACCTGTGCTTGTGTCTTCTGACATGTCACTGGGACTGCTCAGTTTCCCACAATCGTAATTTGTTAGTTGTACAATTTTGTGAATGAGTGCAGGTCCTTAAGCAGGGGCGTGGCATAACCGGGCGTTGCCTCTGCGTGCGACCTTGCGCGGCAATTAACGCATTATTATCCCCTCCCCCCAGCCCTCTGCCCACCCCTTCTGGATAACAAGACGCTCCCTGCTACGGACTACCTGCACAATTCTTATAACTCTTGGTCTCATTAAAACAACAAGCCGCAACAAATAATCACAAGTGGCAAATCAAAGCGTTCCATGCCGACTGGCTAACTACCCGTAATTGTCCAAATGAACCGGCAAATCACGGTGAAATAATTTACAAATTATATTGAAAAACAAGAACTGAAAACTGCGGCAATTAAAGTGAATACGAGGCACAGCAGAATATTTTGCTGATTTTGAAGCACATTTTAATTTGGGCAGCTTTAAGCCTAAAATGTAAAATTTATCAATAATAATCAGTTCCAGTTCAACCCATCATTCAAGCATTCTATGGAGAGGGAGAGGGAGATATACATATATATATATATACATATATATATATATATATATATGCATACAAAGGCAATTAAAAAGCTTTACAACGAACTACAAAATTGAAATATTACAAATAAACAGATTGGAATGGCTGCCAACTGCTGCTCCTGTGCTGCTCTTGTTCTGCTGTGCTGCTGCGCTGCTGTGCTCTTTGGTCTGGCATAATGTGAGCTATTCAAATTTGATAATTTCGATGCTGACCACAGGGGGCATTGGGACCTGACCATAAATTGCCGAGCACCACACGGTCGACCACTAATGTGCACCTTGGCCCCTCCAGCGCAGCAGCTACAATAAATTCATTTCGGCCACAATTGTTCGATTTGGCTTTGCGAACTTTTCATTTCATATTTCATTTGATCAAACACAGTACGCCGAGGCACGCACCCACACACACTAATTATCAACAACAGGCTGGGCAGTTTTGTTTAATTTTTATTTTCCATTTAACAGTTATCAACGAGCTCAAAGTGCTCAACTGCAAAATACCCCATCAAAAGTAGCTCAGCACAACTTGTATATTATTATTCTGGCTGCTTACTGCATGCACTCGTTCATCCCCTCTCACGCTCACTGTGTATGTACAGGGTATGTTTTTGGTCGGACTTCCGCTGAAATTGGCCAAAAATATTTCGCACTAATTCCTTTTAATTTGCCGGCAAACATCGCGAATTGATTAAGTCGACGTTAGCATTTGTTCGAGCTCCGACCGAACTTGAATTTGTGTCCGCCAATAGAATATGATTTTTGCGTTTTGCACATTAATCGGGTATTGGGCACTATTCGAAATAATAAATGCATTCGCAGTTTCATTGCCATGTAAATGTGATGTTCCAAAATAGACCCGTAAAAGCATTTAATGTGATTGTTTCTGGATTGTATTGAATGCTGATTCAGTTCACTTTGAATTATTTGTGTGTATTATCAATTTCCAGATTAAATATAGATATATATATATATATATATATATATATATACTTCTCTCAATAAATGATTTAATTATGTTCTAGTCAGATATTTGATGTCCTTTTTGTATACCCTTGTAGAGAGTCTTATAAATTTTCCAGGAATCTTGTAACTAGTAAATCAAATAGATATCGTAGGAATAATCGGTCGACAACTGAGTTCTTGGATGAAAAACGATTTTGTTCGCCAATTAATTCTTATCAAACTCATCCAATATGCCTGGTTTTTAGGCTTCTCGTATTTGGGCAATAAATCATTGAGATCGGGCCACTAAATCTTGAAATGTATACTGAAAAGTTGATGGCGGCAATTCGACTCCGGTCTACAAGGGGCATGTAATGGCTTTGGCTCTTGCTCTGGGTCTGGCTTTGGCTGAGGCTAAGGCTCCTTAGATAGCCGTGCTTATTTGTTTATTCATGTGCCCTATCTTTAGGGCTGGTCGTCTGCGATCACTTTGGTCAACATTCAATCAGTTTCGCATTACTCTGGCGGCGATTCGGTTACGGTTACCGTTACCTGAACATTTTCTACAGTTGCTGTTGCTGTGGCCGTCGCCGTCGTCACGTGCGATGCAATTAGCCAGCGGTTGAACAGACTAACCTGGACGGCGACTGTGCCAGACTTGACAAAGAGACCGAGTTGACAGAGGTGCAGAGTGCGCGACAGTCAACCATTTGCAATGCTTCAATGGGCAACCCGTCAAGTGCAGGGGCTGTGGTTGTTGTTGTTGTTGTTGTCCTTGTCCCTGTTGTTGTTGTTGTTCTTTGCATAATTTGCGCTTATCAAACACCAGACACACACACACACACACACACACACACGCACTGCAGGCAATAAAAAATTAAGGGGAACAGCTGACCTTCCCAAGCCGGCGCTCAAATACCCTATCAGGCTGCAAATCCATTTAAAGAAAATAAAGTCGAGGAGTACCTCTATAATTCCAGATGGAAAACATACGCGCACACAAATAGTATGCAGAAGTCGGCAGCAGCATGAAATACAAAATGAAACTATTTTTTGACCAGTCAATGTGGCTTGGGAAAAACTGGCGGATTGCTTATGGCAAACTAAATGAAATCTATTTTTAGCTGCTTATTTGGTTTGCAGATTTTGTAAAATAAAGCACTTTTTCCCATCGCAACTCGACTTTTCAGATATTATTTATATATGTGCCAACTTCAATGCGTTGCATACTCGGTGACAGAATCAATGTATCCCGTGGAACGTTGGCTTGAGCTGAGTCAGCTCTATCAGCGCCCGGCAGCGAGTTGAGGTCTTGTCTGTGAGATATTTAGTTTTCAGTGTTTGGTATTCGGGGTGCATAGTTGGTTAGTCGCGTGCCCGACGCAGGTGCACTGATTACCCGCGCCCGACTGACTCATGTCCTCCCAACCCCAACACCCACCCCAACCAAAACCCGAACCACAATCCAAATCCCTCCCTCATTCCAATGCTACCCAAAATGAGTAGTGCTCGGTCTCGGTATCGGTCCGGGTTTGGGTCCGGGTCCCACTCCGGAGCATTTGTCAACGTCACGTCACAGCGTGGGCGGTTTTCAACTTTGGCTTTTAAGGATTTCTTTTCTATTTCGTTCCGTTCCGTTCCTTTTTGTTGTTGCTTCAATTGAGTACTGGCTGCTCTGTGTTTGCTTTGAGTTGCGCTTGCTGCCTTTTTCTGCATCATTCGCTTCCGGTGGTGGCCGACGTTCCTCGCAAACGTGACTCACTTCGGCCACTCGCTCAAAATGCGGGAAACCCCTATTGCCTTTTCCAGCTTTTGACTATTTTTATTCTTTTTAGTTGTGCGAGGCATGGTCAGGTGCGGGGGTATGCAGGTGGCTGTTGGTCGGGTTGGGTTGGTCGCAGTTCTTTAATGTCAAATGCTAATTGGCCACGCCCACACTGTATAATCCCCCATCCGCAGCGTAGTCGTAGCTTGGAGCGTGGCAGCGTGGCAGCGGTGCTCAGAAAGCAGTCTGGGCCGTCAGCCACTCGAAAGTTCGAGCACATGCCACATGGGTTGTTGCCCCAACCACACGTGCCCCATGCCAGTGACACTAGGCAACCAAGGAAATGGCTATAGAGTGGATAAGATATAGATGAATCTAGCTGAATTACATAAGAGCTGTAAAACAGGAATCAAGGCAGCTAAGCAAAAACATTTAAAACTGGTTTGTGAAACTTTTCTTTGATTTGCTAAAACCCAGATTTGGGTTACACTTTTGGGGTTGGATTCGCGAATGTGAAATAAAACACAGTTTATGCAAGCAGTTTCTAGTTTCGTTATTCTGTTGACAACTGGAGCATAGAACCATGTCCTGAGTAGGAAAAAACATAGCTTTGGACGCGAACCGATTGGGTTGCACATTATAAGGCTCCTTGCAGCCTGACAAATCGTTGTCTAACTTGTCTGAAAGGAAAAACAATTGGTATTAAAAAATAATCCTGGAACTTAAATACAGTTTTGAGAAAGAAAGAAACTCTTATTGGCCTGAAATTCTATGGCATGACAAGAAACGTCAAAAGAAATAAAAGTTCAACGGTTACATCCGTTAATTAAGCTTACTAATGCCAACGCATCTTTTGTTCTCGCCAGGAACTCCCGTGTAGGCGAGTGTAATCAGCAGATTCTTGAAGAAAATAAAAGCTAGGCAACAGGAAATGCGGGAAGGATGTTGGGAGCATGCTGCGAGGAATGCTGCAAGGATGTGGCGAGGATGTGGCTCCTGCCACACTCAGAATAAGTAAGAATGCTCTAGTCGGGTCAGCCAGACTACGATATACTCTGAACCCAGCTGGCTAACTAAATTAAGTCTTGCACACCCAAATGTAAGCAGGTGTGCCGAGTACTTCTAGTTTTTGTGGCAGGTCCAGGTACAGTAGGGCACAAAGAAAGCACATTTAATCACAAGCCCGAACCTGGGATGATCGCTTCCGCACGGTGAATATCAAAAACTTTAGTGCTTCTAATCCATTCTTTATGAAACTACGTTCAGTTGATCAATATTGTGCATATATTCAGTATACGACAATTAACCTTGCGAAAACTTGTGTTCCAAAATTGAAGTCTCGATCTCCCATGGAGTCTCAGATCAGCGTGCTCATCCAGACGGAGAGAGGGGCATGGCTATAGCAATTGGGCTATTGATCCTGCTCAGGAATCTATATTATTTATAGATGCTTCCTTCTGCCTTTTACACACTTTTGTAAAAAACCATTACACCCGTTTTAACCACTTTTTCTGGGCTCAGGGTATAAAAATGCAAAGCACGCTTGATTTAGTGTCATTAAAGGGGTTGTCGCTTGCAGCAGGAAGGAGTGGGCCACAGCAAAGCGATTTGCGCTATACAGGTTGTGGGGCAGCTCCCTCCCACCCCTTGCTTTAATCTGCAGCTACAAAGCATAGCGAGCACACCTACCCACCTACACACACACACCTACACACACACACCTACACACACACACACACACACCCATGCCCTGGCCAGCCCACGCATGTGCCTGGCGGTGGAATTTTAATTGGCAGCCAGGATGATGATGACGGTGACGCGGACGAGGACGAGAACGAGAACGACGATGACGATGCCGACGTCAGCACTCTATTTGGGCCAAAGACGGAAGCATATCCTTGTGGCACAGCACTCATAATAGGCGCATGCCGTTGCATGTTCGGAGCGGAGCCCCAGTGGCGTAGTATGCTCGTAGTATTTACCACAGCCAACACTCACCAAATGAATGAATGAAATGTGGAGTTCATTCATAAAATAAATCACAGCAGCAGCCCCTAGATGAGGATTCGAGGTTGGGGGTTGATATCTGGCAGGGAGATGCTGAGATAAGTTCTCAATGAAATGGATTAGTCAGCAGCACAAGGGGGCTGCTGCATCAACACAAAAGCCCAGCCAAGCAGGAAGTTGTTGTCGACAGCGAGGACAGGCATCAAGCAGGACTCAGACTCGGGACTCAGGACTCAGGACTCAGGGCTCGGGGCTCAGGGCTCAGGACTCATTAGCGTTGGCTGGCCAAGGTGCTAGACAAAGTTGTCACTCAGAGTTGAGGGTGTGCGTGTGCGTGTGTCTGTGTGTGTGGGTGTGTGGGTGTTCGGCATCTTATTTGTCTGCTTCATCTGCAACAGCAGCAGCAAAAACAATTCATTCTATTTGCCTTGCATTTGTACGCAGAGCAGAGCAGAGCAGAGCAAAGTAAAAAAAATGTTGAATGGTGTACACTCTATTGACAGTTCACTGCACGACACTTGACTGTTTGAGTTGGCATTCAAAACAACAGCACACACACATACACAGATGTAATAAGCACACACTCACACCCACTCACACCCACACATGCACGTACACACACACACAGCTGAGGCGGGGAGCAACAGCAACACTTTTAAGCAAACACACAAACACAAACATTGCCACCCAGCGAGCAGAAGCGTTCTGTCTTCGGGCGTTCCAAGAACCTACAGCTTGTGGCCCAAATGGAAGACGAGGCAGGAAGAGAGTGGCAGGAGTGGCAGGAGTGGCAGAGTGCTGTCGCAGTTGCATTCTGCCCGCCTTGCTAGCTGGCAGTCAGCGACACGTCGCTTTCAACAATGCAAGTTAATTAAAGTGCAATTAAATACAAACCAAGTCGAGCCAATAAGCTCAGCTGTAAACAAGTAAATTCTACAAAAATTAAACATGCCAGAGAGAAAGAGAGTGAGAGAGAGAAAGGGATGGGGATAGAGAGGGAGAAGCGCACATGAATAAATTTAAAATGTATTTTAATAAGTTATTATTTATTTTTTAAAATATCTTTCATGTATATTCAGTTGGACAATGCGTTCAATGATTGTGCGAGTGCGGAGTGGAGGAGGACTGGAGGGGGCGAGGGGTCGCACTTGTTGATGGGCATGTGCATGTTGTGCAAGATATTGATCTTAATGCCATCTGAGGGGCTGACAAATATTTTACATCCAGATACAAACTGATAATGAGCCACAACAACAGCAACAGCAAAACTCCAATTTAATTAAGGCTGTAAGTCATAATTGCACTCAATTCACAAAGACTTCAACTCATATGTGATTTAACGACGCTTAAGGCAAGTCTGAATGCGAATAAATACAGTAATTCCATATATATTTGTATGTTAAATGAGGCGACTTCTTCAATTGTACTTTGGTCCACAACGCCCAAGGAAAACCACGTTTAAATAGACGTAAAGCAAACACATTGAAATCTCTTGAAAATAATTAACAATTGCTAATTGAAACCTTAAATTTATCCATTTAAGTTTGGGTAACAAAATCCATTCGATAAACGATGAATTCAGTATAATTTTGGATAACGTAATTAAAATAAAATGAAAATAAAAAATGCAACTCGATTGCCTTCTTGACTATCTGTCATTTCCTATGGCATTCATAATTTTTGCTCTCTGATTCAGAATGGATCTTGCATTGTGGCATACACCAGTTGTGAGTGTGAGTTGTTGGAGCTGTGATTGCGAACGCATCCACAGTTAAAGATTAGCAGCAATTTATCAAATGGCCAGCAGGCTGTTGGCCGGGCTTGGAGAGGGCTTGGTTGGCCGGCTGCCGCAGATTGTTGGCCATGTTTTCAGCTGGCTGGCAAACCAAAGACAAGCTCAAACTACTGACCGCAGCTAAAGCTGGAGTTGTCCAAGTTCTGCATAGTCCTGCCATAGTTTCCGCACAAAACTTTTCAGCTGCTTGTAATTATTTATAGCACCTCGAAGAAGGAAACTCTTAGCCACAATGCCGACCTCATAAAGTGCTACCCTGCCTCAGGCCCAGTTTAATTGCCAAGAGCTGCTTTAATTCTGTTAACGCAAGGAGAGACATACATATATATATATATATATATGCAACATTGCTGCTAGCAAATTATATATTTATATATATATATATATATACATGTAGATATGTAGCCAGGGGCAATGCTGTGCATGCTGCAGATATGCTTGCTGGCAACGCTTGCGCTCTTGCCATGAGCTGGTCAGCCGAAAAAACAAAGGCTCAAAGTTACCAGAAAACTTTGCAACACTGAAAGTAGAAACACAAAAACCATCCCGGGCAATAAAGGCCAAAACAAATATGGGAAAAAGTAGAGGATTACTGCACTGAAATAATAAACGCAGGCGGAAATAAATTCTAATCTTTGCAATGGGTTTCTACAAAGTTATCGGGGGCACTGGGGCGGGACGGGGGGTGTGTCTAGGGTGGTTTGTTGTGACGGTGGCAGGTGCATGCGTCATCCGTTGAAAGGTTATAGTGTGCACCGCAAAACTTGTAAATAATTTCGGGTTTGGCTGCTCAACAAAAAGTTGCCCAGCAACCTGTGCAAATATCAAATGTGCATCAAAGATGTGGAAAAGCTAGCAAACGGCTTTTCGCCAGTTTTTTGTGCATTGCCATTGTTGCGACTAGTTTGGGGAGTGGAAGCCATGGCGACAGCAACAGCAGCAGCAGCAGCAACAGCGGCAGTCACATGCCACGCCTCCCTCTAACTCAGGCACAGTGTGGCAATTAGTGGCGCTGACTTGGTGCCTGCATCTGCATCGGTATCTGTGCCTTGACAAGGAGGTTCAAAAAATTAGTTGGGGGCCAGTCGCCACTCTGCACCACAAAACCAAAACCTTACCGTGCTGAAAAGCTCAGCAGCAACGCCACCACTGCCACTCCACACTCAGAAAAATAATTCTCCAGCATTTCAAATGGGTTTCTGGAAAGTAAATGCGAATAAGACATTTTGTTGGATTCGATTGTGGCTCGGTGCAAGTATTTCTACATTTCAGTGGCTTATTTGCAAAATTATCATCACAACTAATTCTTTTTGAACACTTTTAATTGGAGTGCAGCAATGTAACAACATCACTTACAGCAGCATCGAACCGCAGAGCAGAAATTGAGGTTTGGTCGGACTGCGGCCAAGTGGATGCAGTTGACGTTGTTTTTGTTTTTGCAGTTGATTTTGGCCAGTAAACCAGTTTTGGCGCCAAATGCCGACAAAACTTTCAATTTCGCAAACGTCGCCGCAGCCACCGAAACAGAAAAGGTTAAATGTGACTCCAGCAGAGAGGAGAATTAACTGCAACAACAGCCAATATCGCCATGGGCACACATACACCGACAATGGGGCGAGGCAACTTCAACGGCGAGGGGGGGAGCGTGGCAGAGTGGGGGAGCAGTACGAGTAGCCGTCCAGCAGCGACTCTGCTGTTGGCAGCAGGCCTGACAAGCCGCTGATAAGACCAACTCGAAGTGGCTTTTTGGATTCGGTTTTTTTTTTCTGGCTTGCGTTTTCAGCCTCAGAGTTTCGGTATCGCTTTCTGTGGCTGTTTACAGTTCCGTCTTCTGATAAGATTCTCTTCGTTTGTATTACGAATTGCTGTATTTACATTTGCATTTTTGCATAAGCATAACAAATGATGCATGAGCAGAGCAGCAGCAGCAGCAGCAGCAGCAGCAGCAGCAGCAGCAGCAGCAGCAGCAGCAGCAGCAGCAGCAGATGAGCAGATAAGATGGCGGTTTGTTTAAGCCCAAAAGTCGCGTGAAGTGAAGACAAATCGCAGGAGCAGAAGCTGTGGCAGGGGAGGGGGAAGGGGCATACTAATGGCCAATCGAGCGATATCAGTTAACACGATTGAAAATCCGAAAAATCACAAAATGCGCATCTGGTAACTGAACATGATTTCTGGGGGCGGAGACGCGAGCCAAAATTGTGCACAATTTATGAATGCGACGCGGGAAAAAACGCGCGGAAAACGCGCGCGTGCGCAGCTGCTGCGGCGAGGCAGCGACGTGGCTGCGACGTGGCTGCGACGAGGCTGCGATGCGGATGCCAAATGGAAACTGGGTGAACATTTGTTATATTTGTGATTGTGCGGCGGCAGCAAAAACAACACTTGAAATTAGTCAACGTTCGAATTTGGCAAACACATCATAAATCATTTGCAATACACTCCACACACACACACACACGCAAACACACACACACGCAAACACACACACACGCAAACACACACACACACTTGGAGTGGATGCAAATGTTGTTTGTGATTTGTGCTTTGAACCCAAAACAAAAACCGAAAGCCAGATTCAGGCGTCAAAGCGCCATCATCATTTTGGTGTTTGTTTAATGCTGTTGTTGCTTTTCTTGTTGCTGTCCATTTTTTTCTTTTTTTTTTCTCTTTCTTGTGATAATCAAAGAGCAGACACATATTTTATGGCCACGCCAAGGCATGATAATTCCTGGTGTTGCCGTGAAATATTTAAAGCTCATATTTAACACATATTTTATATGGCATTTGGAGATAACTTTAAGATATATTTTAGTGTACCATTTAAAGTAGCACAGCAATTTGTTACACTCGTCACATGGGTCAAGTTTTCGTTGGACGTGCTTTGTTCTTCGTTGCTTACGATTTGTGGGAATCTTGGGGCATGCCAAGGTGTTGTTGCCACACGCACAGAGAGAGAGGGAGAGAGGAGGGAGAGACTATCATAGTTGTACTTGACATAAGTAAAAGTCTTTTAAATATTTGTATTTTAAATGCTTGAAAATACTTTCTTCCATGCGGATGCAACGGATGCTTTTGTACTTTTCACAATTGAAGTGTATTTAAATGCAACACAATTGCATAGCCCATTCGCAATAAATATTTATTTGTGTCTCACAGATACATTTGATAAGGTCAAATTGAATGTAATTCAATGCAATTGTCGAATTTAATTGCGTAATGACAACTGGCTCGGATGGCATCAAATGAACTGTAACTGACTGAATTACATACCTTGTGGCATTCATTTATGGGCCAATCATTTTGAAGCTTGTATCTGTGATAGGCAAGCTGAGAGATACTTTCTCACAAAGTGACACTTGTATCTAGCAGATACTTGACATACATTTGCAATGTTTGCTCTTCACAAATCAGAGCCTGAACACATTTCATTCATTGTCTAGCAATGCCAACTGGCATTTTTTATGATGTCCTCGAATCCAGTTCTGGATAATTTTGCGCTTGTTTAATTACATCAAAGATCTTAGTTATTTGCTTTATCTTTTTCTTTATCTTTGAGCTGTGTGAACATTTTTCCCCGTCTCGTTAAATATTTTTGTTTTCTTTTTCGTTATTTGCCAACGTTTATACCCAAGATTAAATAACTTGAACCCGTTCGCCTCAGTTGGACTTGGCTCTTAGTTTGCGGCCATGTTTGCCCCCTCACCTTGGGCCACCGCCGCCACTCAAGTTGTATAAGCGCGCTGTCAGAACGTAAACTCGCCTGAGCTGCTCGGCTGCTCGGCTGCTCAGCTGCTGAGCTACTCATCTATTTAGCTGCCCGGACGCCTTTGAGTGCCAGTTGCAGTAACAGCAGCAGCAGCAGCAGCTGCATCAACTCAGGAAGTGCACAATTAATCTATGGCTTAATTAGAATGCAAGTTAAGTGCACGCTGAATGGACAACTTGACTTCAAACTTTCGACGTGGCCAAAAAACTTTTACCTTTGTTGACTAAATGGCTTCTTCTTCTTCTTGGACTTCTTCTTCTTCTGCATCTTAATCTTGCTCATCGTCATCATATTCATCTGCTGTTCGCTGTTCACCAGCAATTGGGCTGTGGATGGGACTGCAAAACACTTTGCTGCACATCATCAAACGCAAATCAAATAGTCCCCTTGCCACAGCAACATTAGGAGCAACAGCTGCAAAAACATCTACAGCATTGTTGAGCGGATTCAACGCTTAATGAACAACAAATTACAAAACGGGAAACCGCAGATGCTGACAGCTAACCAAATATTGAGTTCCACAAAATGTGTCCGACACTTGATACCCTCTAAACACAGTATTTGCACATCGAAGCGGCATATTCAACACTCAGTTTGTAGTTGGCAACGAGTTGCGCCAGGGTCAGTCACATGTTTTATGTTTTGTTTACAGGGTATGCCGTATTCGGCTACACTCACCTCTTTGGCACTTGTAATAAGATCAACAGCTGCTCTGATGCCTGCCTGGCTGCCAATTCGAGTTGTGAGTGCAAATTTGCGATTATGCGAACAGTGTGCAACAAGAACAGCAGCAAAAGATGAAAAAAAGCTGCAAGAAAAAACATAAAAAATGTTCTGATTCACAGAGTTATTCCCATTAAAGTTGGACTCCTTCTCAAAGTTAAGTTAGGCTTTAATTTCAGAGACAGATATGAAGAGAAAGAGACTTTTTAGTGCTTAATGCCAAATTTCGCAGATATGCAAAAATATATTTAAACATGGGATAAAAAGCATGAAGCTTAAAATGCTGTTGAAATGATTGAAAATTGCTTATAATATTAATGGGAGGAAGGAAAGACATGATAAAAAGTATGGCCTAATTTCCGGGTGTTATTGGAATGTGTGAAGGAAGTTGGGCTGGCAATGAACTAGTCCAGAAAGAAGAAGGTGGAAATATGCAAATGAACTTTAGGCGGAGGGAAGCCTGACTAGTTAATCATTTGACGGCAACACACACATTTTGGGTTCATGGTACTTTAACCCACTTTTGAGCATCTCCAATGGCACTGCGATCCAAGTTTGGAGAGCTGCACATAAATCAGAGATAAATCAACTCACTTTCACGATATGCACGCCTTCGGCCAAACAAATTGGAGACAAATCACAAACAAATCAGAGACGCACAAAATGCCATTCGATTACAATGGAATTAATTGATTTTCTTTATCAAATTGTTGTTCAAATTTATTTATGACGATTTTAGCTCAAATATAGCAAAAAGAAACACAACAAAACATGGCAGCACTCAATGACAGACATTTTACCAAAAATGGCACCAAATAAGATTTTTTGGGGGCGCCTACAAAAAAAAAAAAATAATAATAATAATAATAAAAAATTAAAAACAAAGACACGGCAAAAATAAACCGAAAATCCAAAACTACAACAAAAAATGCAGTCGAATTTTTTGTGTTTTGTTTGCCGTAAAAATAAAAGGTAGTTCATAAAGCAGCAGAACAACAGCAAAAAAAAAAACTGAAAAAACTGAAAGCAGCAACAAAATTTAAATTAAATGCGCAAGAGAATATATAAAAATCACATAAAAACATCGAAAACGACCAAGAAACCAACCACAGCCAAAATATAAAACGGAGATATGAAATCGGCTGACGGAGACTTGATTAAAGTTGAGGCTGGCGACACAATAAAATGTGCTTATACTTTTTTTCTTCTTCTTGCCGTATTTTTTTTATTTCTTTTTTTCTGTATTCATATTAAGCATTTTAAACAGTTTGAACATTCAACAAAAAAGGCACAACAACAAGTGGCAGTGGACACGAGACTTAACAAAAAGTTGGCCAACCGCAGGCAGAATGAATCGAATATGACACGGAAAGTCACCGAACTTTGCATATCCTAAGAATTGCAGATAAATATGAACTGACAAAATTTGTATGCTTCCAAATATATTTTGAATTGTGATTGACAAACCTTTACTCAATTTACTAAAACGGAAGAAAAAAGCCAATTTTCGGAACAAATATTTTTTAGCGTCAACAATGCAAAGAAGTTTAACAAACATAAATTTAAACAAATATTTTTTATTTACAATTTTTACAATTTGCAACATTTTTCAACATGTCCACTGCAAATATAGCAAACCATTTTTGCTCTTTTTTTTTTATTCCTTTTCAGAGCCTACAGAATTGGTTGCAATTGCTACCTGAGCCCAAGAAATCGTTGAAATGTACCCATTTGGGGAACCAACTTAATGATAATGTTATGGTGCTCATCGACAATTTGTGCAGGGCATTTTCGTATCGAAACTCGTTTCGAATCGAATTTTAGCTGTGCGTTGCTCATTTTATATTTTTGTTATTGTTATTAGCATTTTTCTCTGTCATTTGCTGCTTTTGTTGCTGTTGTTGCTGTTGTTGCTGTTGGTGTTATTATTGCAATAAAATCAAAACAAATCCAAAGTTATAGCCAAGAGTTGTGGGGCAGGTTTTTATCTGGCTGTGCCGATGCTGATGCCGTTGTTGGAGACGCAACGCCCACGCGACCAACATTTTTTCATGTCTCGCGCTTATTGTTAGCTGCCGCGTTGCGCATACGTCGCGTGGTCCATGACAACGTCGCCTTTTGATTTGGCTCCTCGATTTGAAAACACATAAAGACGCACAAAACCCGTTGCTTGGCTGACACACAAACAGAGACAGAGACGGAGACAGAGACAGAGATAAACCGATTCACTCGCACAGCAAATAATACAAAAATAAACTCAAAGTGTTACACGATAATTCGTGCAGGTGTCATTGAGACTTGCGAATGATTTGGCGCCAGTTGACGGAATAATATGATAGTCAAAGCAGCACACACAACAAGAAGCACGACAACAACGACTACAACTTAAGCCATTTTAGGAGCCCAGAAACATGTTGTCGCAACTCTTGTTTTACCTGCCGCCATGGAAAATCTCTGCATTGGATTTGAATTTATCAACTGCTCTATTAAATATTAAAAAAGGAAATATGCTTTACATCCAACGGATTGCTTTACACGAATAAAAAAATGCATTCGAACTGCATTTGCATGTATGGCAGCAAGTGCAAGTATTTCCATGGTAAGAACTAGTTCGAGTTATTATTATATTTTATTAAGTTGAGTGATTTGCATTTATACATTTGATTATATTTTATATACGATTGCAAAAAACCTCTTTACCCATTTTTAATGAGTTAATGGAATAAAATGAGGTCAATTATCAACTCAGAGAGGGATTAAAATGGATTGAAATATTGGAAAAATATATTTGTTGTCTTAAGCAGATGGTGAAATATTTTAATTGTGGGTCTTTAAACCTGACTCGAAAATGGTTTGATGACCATTCCATTGCCGTCGGATCTAAGCCTTATCAAGAAGCTTTCGGGCGAAATCAATGACTAACGAAGAACTTCGAGCCGTGGCTTAAATGTTATTTAGTCTTATTCTATTAATGCCAAGCTGGCCAACACTCCATATTCATTTAATTAGCATCCTAATTCCATTTTATGCAAAACATATTTTTAAAAACCCGAAATATCTAGAAACTCCCTTCGTTTCTTACTGCTTAGAATTACATTACTTATTTTCAGGGTCAGCAGACGTTTGCATTCGGTTTCTTGAAAAGAAACTCTCCAGCAAAGACGGACTTTTTTTCCGATATGTTTTGGGGTATTTTACTCAGACCATAGGCAAATTTGTTTTACTAAATGGCCTTAATGATATCGCTTGCCGATGCATGCTACGAATATTTTAAGCTGTTGACTTTATAACATCTTTGCATTGTATTCAATTTTTATGATGTGGGGCAATTTGTTTGTTCTTTCGCGAGGTTTTAGTTCAAACTTTGCCACATCGTAAATTATATTCAGCGAGAGCAACAACCACAGCAACCACAACAACAACTGCACCGTAACTTGGCGCCTCAAACAAAAACTCGTAAATTTTCATAATTGCATTGGTGGAGCCGCCCAGTCGACCCCAGACGCGTATGTCATGCGCACATCTCGCAGTGGATATCGCTTTAAGGGTCGCCGCCGGATTACACTAAACACATTTCCTCCGCAGCCGGGCAGCGTGTCGTATGAGTAATGTCTCGGTGCAAAAGTTGCGCCGGATGTGTAATCATTTTATCATATTACCCACACCCGGACAACTAGCAGACCCAACTACCACCACCACACTATACCTATATATACACACACTATATGGCCGGCTATATGGGCCGGGTCGGACCGTGGTGGGCTTCTTGGCCAGTTTTGCTCGTTAAGTTCGTCATCATCGTCGTTGACGGCGCGCAAATTCAATTAAATTAAATACATGGCATCAACGCTCACTACTTCACTTGGCAAGAGGTACGCTTTGGGGGGTGGCTGGGAGGAGTGAGGAGGGGGGGCATGGGGCCAAAAGACTATGTGAAAATTGTGCGCACAACAAGCAAGCAACTAAACAAGCAGAAAACGGCGAAAAGAGACCACTTGTCTTGTTCTTGCATTCAAATTTCCGTTGAACTGCTCTGCCTGACTGTTTATAAATCTTAATTAATTAAAGTACACACAACAATAAGCAGGCACACACACTCACACACACTCACACACACGCTGCAAATAAAAATGATTAACCAACAACAACAAAAAATGCGAGAAGCAGCACTGAAAGTTTTCTCCAACCGAACCCGAACTTCAAACACTCTAAAGCCAAAAACTTTTGGTAAAATCATATTTAAGACATGCCAGCCTGAAGAAGCCCGAACATGTTTTGCTCCACATTTTAATCGTATTAAAAGCCATTTAATTGCACATGAAATATTATACTTATTTATTCGATATTGATTTGATATTTTATCTTCAGTACGCTAGAATATACAAATGCGAATAAACAAATTTCAAACAATAAATCATATTGAACGAAAACTAATATTATTTCAATAACAATCGAGCCAGTTTCAGGATTGTTCGGTGGCGTCACAAACCCATTGGCATAGCTCTGATGCTTAATGGAGGAGTGGCCCTATAAAGTCCAGCCCGCATTTGATAGTGGTCCCTTCCCATGCGGAGTTTGTCTGCGTTTCTTTTTATCAACGCCGCGTGAACCGCGACATTTGTGGGCATCATCATTGTCATCGTCATCCTCATCATCATCCTCATCATCATCATCATCCTCATCGTCTTCATCTTCATCTTCATCTTCATCTTTGTCGTCGTCCATCGGCTGATCATCAAACGGCTGAACAACGGTTAACAGCAATTCTTGGCGCACAGTTTTCTGTTTTTTTTGTTCTCTGTTTTCTGTTCTCTGTTTTATGTTTCTGCCTTGTGTGAGTGTGTTTTTTTTCCTCTTTTTTCTTTTGCCTCCTATTTCCTACTTCTAATCGAAATGATTTTGCTTAATTCATCTTAATTAGAAGCGCTAGACACTGGCAGTGGCACAGGCAGAGAGGCAGTGGCAGCAGCAGTGGCAAAGGCAAAGTTTTTCTGGCTGTTCGCGAAGAGCAGCTGTGCTGAAGAGTAAATACAAATAAAAGGCACAAGAAGAACAACAACGAAATTAAAGCGAAAAATGAAGAAATTATTTAAGAGCGGCTCATTCTATTTAGCTATTTATTTTAATTTTAATTTACGCTTTTTTGTGCGCAACTCCCGTTAGTTGTGTTGTTGAGTGTTGTTGGTCTTCGTAAGAACATCTTCGGGAAGTTCCCGCAAAGAAATATTAATGACACATATTCTGGAGTTGCAGCTTACATCTTGTACCCCCCCAGCTGAACTGGCCCACGTCTGAGCCAAAGACAGTTCGAGTGGCTCGCTAAATTGACAACGCTAAAGAACAACACCTAAAAAGAGTTAAACGACCTCAATTGCGGTCTTTCAATTGATGCTGCTGCTGCTGCTGCCGATGCTGATGAGAGTTGTCTGCCTGGGAACTAAAACTCCTCAAAAATAAGTTCCGCAGTTGAATCTTTATAAAATGGAAAGGTTTTAAGAATTGCCTTAAATGAACCTACAACATGGAAATCAATCAAATAAAACTTTTAATTTTCGGAACAATTCAGAGCCATAAATAAATTTGATAAGGTTAAATGCAATTTAATAGATACAAATAAAATATATTTTTGGCAATACAAATTCAGGGCATTTAACTGGATTCGACCAATTGATGTACACGATTTCCCCCGGTCAGCAGCAGGTGCAAGTAAAATTTGCAGTGTGCTTTCCCCATTTTGTTGCACCGATTGTGCTGCCGCTGTAAGCTGTGCAACAGCAGTCATGATTACGATGACGACGATGGTGATGATGCTGGCACGATTGTAGCAACAAGTGTTGTGCAGCACTTAATTTGCATGCAACATGCGGCAGCAACAATGTCTTGTCTTATATCTTGTATATTCCGCTGAACGCACTTTGTGCTTTACCCCCACCCTCCCACCGCGCGCCCCTGCACAAATTGAGCACTCAGAAGTCCCCCAGCGAAGATTTGCATACAATCAAAGTGAAACGAAATTGATTTGCCACTTTGCCGTTGCTGGTTTCAATTTAGCAAATGGCATCGCTTGGCTGCTCAATTATTAATTTTTGTCGCGTGCCGGCATTGCCAGACAGCGACGGTACATTACGGTTCGGTTCGGTACGGTTCGATACGGTACGGTTCGGTACGGTACGGTAGGGAACGGTGCGAAACAAGGGCGAGCAGCGTTGCTCTGAACTTGAAAAATGATTGCGCATAATTGAAATCGAAATGAAGCGCAGCTTTTTTCTTAGCGTCAGACGTCAGCGGAAAGCGGACAGCCCCTGCCAGGTGAGCGACAAGCAGACTGACAGCCAGGCAGACAGGCAGGCAGACAGGCAGATAGACAGGTACAGCAGCTAACGACATAGACAGAGACAGAGACAGGCGAACAAGTGTGGCAAACGCCATAGACACAGTGCTACAAATCCTGCCCAGCAACCTGAGCCACATCTGCAACAGCTGCTGCTGTTCGTTATATACCCTGTGGCACAAAGCAACAAGGGTATACAAGACTAGCTAGCATTGGTTATATAAGCAGCTTCGCCCAATTTTTGGTACTGATTTTGCAATATTTCAGATTGGTTAAAGAACTCCGCATAACTTTCCATAAGTGTTCAAGAATATATATAATATGTATATGTATAGTAGGGTATATATATATATATATATATATATATATATATATATATATATATATATATATATATATATATATATATATATATATAATGACTCACATCTGATTCAATTCATTTATCATTTTTCATATTTTGGCTTTGGGCAACCAATCCACTTTAGTATCAATTATAAATGCCAAACAGACTCAAGCAATGCGATTACAGGGTATCTGGTGCGTCGGGCATGCAAGGGCAGTTTAACTTTTGGCTGATATTTATGATAAATGTGGGCGTTAAAGTTGCGACTTTTGCCAGCAGCTAGCAGGTACCAGCACCTGTGCGAGTGGGCGCATGGAGGGAGGGGGTAAGGCGGTTTGCGTGGGCTGATTGTGTGAACAAGGCGTGGCGGCCGGCGTCATGTTAGCAACCTCTAGTTAAGTATGTCAACTTTGCTGCCTCACTCAATTTGTTAGATTTGTTCGACGCGATGCGAGCCAAAAATAACGCCCACGCATGTTTATCGATTGCCAAAAGGATCTCCAATATCGTCAATACCTAGTCTTCTATGTATAGCCACACACACTCACACACACACACACACACACACAGACACATACACCAACCCAGCTGGGCCACAATTATAATAAATATTTCAGAAATAAACCGAAAAGTGAACCAAAAATTATGTTCGACGAGAGGAAAGGCGTGAGAATTTTACGTTCGAGTTTTTCGAACGCTTTGCAATTATATAATTAATTATTTAATTCAGAAGAAAATTGTCTGCGGCATGCAAGCAGCAGACAGGCAATGGCCATTACAACAAAAGGGGGCGGATGTGGGCTGTAATTTTGTGGCAGCTGAAAGGGTTTTCCTCGGTCAACTCGGGCAGCCATGAAAATGGAATTGAATGTGAATTTTGAAATGCTACCGAATTGGGTTCTACCTTTTGGGCTGAGGTCGCGATTTGGGTAGGCAAAGTGAGTTGAGTAAAGGCGGAGAGGAGGAGAGGAGGAGGTGAGCGGTGAATTGTCTGTCTGAAAACTACAAATTAAGCCCAATACTACATCCAGCAAAATAGTGAGACGGAAAACTAATACATATTTGATGAGAGTGGAAAAGGATGTTGCCAGTGGATTTAAGAAAATTGAATCCTCGCACAAAATCTGTTTATGGTATAAATAGCAATAATTATTCACGCAACTTTCTCGCGACAGCCAAATGCTTACGAGAAGAAGAAGCAATTGACAAAATTGTAGCTGCAAGCTGCAGGAAAAGGACACATCTCAACCGGTGTACTGCGATTGGTTGACTCTGGGACTCTTTTTAGGAATTCGCAGAGTAAACACGTATTTTCTGAACTTCAACATTTCAAATTAAGCTTTGTCGAAGAGTGAAACAAATTTCAAATAAAATTTATGGGTTAATCTACTTTTGCCTCACATATAAATTAAAGCTAAAACTGAAATTAAAAGAAATTTAATTTCAGTTGTTCACCAACAGTTACACCCAGCTTGGTGGGCCTGTCTGTGTGTGTGTCTGTGTGTGTGTGTGTGTAAGGGCAACAAAGCTTTTCCAATATTCGCGATGTTGGTTGCATAATTGCCATTAAGCAAATAACGGAATGATCAATGATCCAGGTTATCCAAGTTATTATGGCCATTACGGCGAATGCCATGCATACTTCTGGTCAAGGGTGGGCACATGTAGATGCCACAGTAGTTAGTCAGCGGGCGGGCGTGGCAAACAGTGCCACTGATGGGTAATGCATTTGCAAAAGCCACACGAATAACCGCATGAAATCACATAAATTAAAATAAGTCTATTAACCTGAACAAATTTATTATTTTGACCAGAAGCATTCGATTCTTCCTTTTCTCTTTCCTTTTTTTTTTTGCACAATAATAGTGGGACAGGGTAAGGGGTCTGTGTAGGAGCTACACAAGGGGGCTGACCCAAACAACACTCTGGCTAGCTGTGACAATAAGGACAAAGCCAAACAGTGGAAGCGACCACAGAGGGTGAGAGGGAGCGCGGGAGAGAGAGGGAGCGGGGGTGAGCTGGAGTTTTTTGGGGAAAAGCAAGAGAAAATTTATTATCCTTGACTCCCAGCTGCTCCCTGCTGCCTGCCAATTGTTCGCTGTTCGCTGTTCGTTGTTGTTCCGGTGCCCCGTTAACTATGCGCCATTTAAGCACCTGCTGTGCAGCCCAAAGCTCTCACATCTCCCCGCCAATATCAGTTCGTGCCCCCAAAAACCAAACGCCGGCCCATCACATTCCACACGTCCATACATCATTGCGCCACAAAATGTTTATGGTCAGCCCAAGCGGGGGTCGGGGTAATGTCTGGAGAGTTGTCCAAAACGACGAGACCACACCTCCCCCAAGCACCGTAGCCATCTGCCATCGACCCTGGCCCACAGTTCCGCTCCACGACTCCGCTAGCAACGCGCTTTTAATAGTTTTGTGCGCCAGTCCAACTAATGCTTTATTTATTTTTAATCATAGAACAAATACGAGACGCCACCCAGAAAATATGTATGGCTTGTCATTTGTTCGACAATATGTGCAAACAATTGGCGCATTAAAGGCCGGCGATAAATGAATTCAGCCATTTGACGGATACAAAACGCAGAAAAATAACCGAGAACAGCAGAACGGGGAACAGTGCTGCATAACGTGTGCTTGGAGTGAATGGCACTTAAGTTATGCTTACAGCAGCTCTTATCGATAATTATCGATTACACACACAAGCAGAACAGCAGAAACTCGACGCAATTGATGGGCTTGCTGACATAGCATGAAGGGTGAGTTTGCACTGAGTGAGTGTGCCACATTGCTGAATAATGGGACATCTTTCAGCAGCTAGCCGAGCATGCGTCAAATGTGTTTGCTTAATTCTTCTTTTACCTGGACCACATTCAACAAATCAATTTTAAATTGACTAGACTTACTTGAGAAGCTGCCCTCGGTAATCATAGATACATGGGTGGAAAGCAGCAGCTCTCTAATTTAGGAGCCGATTTCTGGTAATATTAGACCAATGAGCTTAGGAGTGAGCCCCGGGCTGGATGTGATGTGAGCTGATGCGATGTCTGCTCAACTGGTTGACGGCTTCACTTCTTGACGTTCTAACTGGCCAATTGATTGAGGGGTTTTGGTTTTGGTTTCGGTTCTGATTCTGATTCTGAATCTGGTTTTGGTTTTGCTTTTGCTTTGCTTTTGCTTTCGGTTGTGGCTCTAGTTCTGTGTTTTGACATGGGCTTTTAGTTGGACGAGGGCCGCAAGCATTTAAGTGTCGCGTAGAAGCTCATTGTTGTTATTCTCATGTATATCTCACATGGTCATTATTGGCAGGCCGTTGTTGTTGTTGCATTTAAATAGCCTTTTGATAGCTGTAACAGCAGCAGAACTGCTCATCAACAGCGTCATCGTCAGAGTATCTGTTGGAGCGCGACTCGTTCATTATTTCAAGTCAATTAATCAATCATTTTTCCAAACGCTGAACATTTATTTCCTCGTAGCCATACTTCGTTTTGGTAGCGGGGCAGGGGGGGAAAAGCCTGAAGCAAAACTTATGTCAAGTTCGCCGTTAAATGAAAATGGAATTAAAAAGGCAATCAGAGTCTCAGAATCAAATCAGCCGAGCAGTCAACCAACAAATAGCGATGACAAGGCCACAATGGAGAAGCGGGCAACTGGAGCAGTTTAAAGGGCACTTGAAATTTTATTGAAATTAAATGGAAAACAGTAGCCGAACTAAGTTTAATATTCACCATTATTTAACTGACTGAATAAATAATGATTTAAATAAATAAGCCAAATGAAATTCCGGAAGCCAAACTGCAATTCACTGTACGAAAATAAACAATACAACAAATTATGCGAAATATATTCTGTGCACAAAATATATTTTATTGCTCAATTGAGTGAAATTGAATATGGAAAATGAGGCAGCAACCTGAGTAAATTCTTCAGTCAAATTCAAAGGGAATCAGGGATCAATAATGCAATATGTTTACGAAAATAAGCAAAAAGTTATCAATCATATTCTGTTCGCCACAAATAAAAGAGAGTTCAAATAAAAATAATTGCAAGGACAAACTGAGATTATATTCCTTTGTCAACCGGAGGTGGTCTGCTGATGTCTATATTTTTGTTCGGATGTTGTTTTCCAGGCTCAAGCAACTTTTTATGCGCATAGTTTGTGTGTTTGGTCTTTGCATGTGAACGCAAAATAATATTTCTTTTAATACGATGACCGGTTGGCAGTGACAGCTGATCAAGAATAGATACACTTGGTGAGTTCAGCAACACGTTGTAAGCCAGAAAACAACACTTCAATAACCGCTAGAAGGGTATAAAAGATGCTTGTGCTTAATCGAAACAGTCGTGAAACCAGACATGAAAAACATTGCCTTTAACATCAACATTAAATGACTCATTTGTAGATGTAATCGAATAAGAATTTCGAATAGGAAATACGATAACTTCTTAGGCTATGTAAATGCAATAAGGGCAACATTAGCACAATTTAACTGCCGCTGACTGCTGACAGATGCCAAATGGTTGCTGCAGTTGCTGCATACAAAGTGTGGGCCTCATGCACCACACACTCAGCCGCAGCAGCTGCAGCAGCTTTAGTTGCCGCCATTTTTACACCTTGCTGCTGCTTCCGCTTCCGTCTTTGGTTCTCGCCATCTTTTTTGACTCCAACTTTGTCTCAGTTTCGAATGCATTGCAAGTCATCGCTTCGCTTTCTAATTAAGCAAGTGCACAGTGCTTTTTTTAACCACCCAAGCCTACCCCCCGCCCAGCCCGCTGCATCGTACCTCGGCATCAAAGTCACCACGTTTAATATTAATGGCCCTTCAGGCAATTTCGAAACTTGGCAGCAGTTGGCGGCGATGAAAACAAACTTTGCAATCATTTGAAAATTTTACATTTTGTTAATAGTTTGCAATTTATGAGCAGCATTATGCGTAGCATTTACCGGAAAGGGCTCATAGCACTCACAGTTGGGATGGTGGCACACCATGAAATCCATACAAATATTTATGCATGTATACATTGTATGTGTGCGCGTGTGTGTGTGTGCGTGTATTAAGATATTTTTTACTGCACGATTATCAAAGCACACAGCGGACAACGAAAAATTTAATCACAACTTCCTGTACTCTTTGAGATTTGTAGTTTCTTTTTTTTTCTGTCTTTATAAAATTATTTTTTAAATTTGTTGCTGGTGTTTTTTTTTCCTTTTGGCGTTTGATTTGCCAGCTGGGCGTGGGAAAAAGCTTAAGGCGTTTTGGGTGTGAGCACACGACGTCATCAAGGGGAACATATTACTCAGTGGCCACAGAGATAAACACTAAATCAACACAAGCGACTAACGCGAAATGAGCCAAAGAACCGAAGATTTTTATAGGCCAAGGCGAAACAAGCCAAGAAACTGACTAAGCTCATTTTTATACTTTGGAATTTCCGTCATTGAATATTCTGTCAATCTGTGCGAAGTGTGTGAAAGACTCAAAATGTTCTATCCACACACACACACACACACACAACCATCTTTTGCACATTGTCATCAACGACTTTGATAATGATTTCTGACAAAAAATTATGAAACTGTTGATACTCGTCCGAGTTGATTCTCTAGATTTGCAATGAACTCATTTTGAACATTCAATAGACGATCGAGCCATAAATTATTATTCAACTTGTAGTTTTCTTATCTTTTAATGAGAATTTCACAAACACACGTCGACGATTCGAACTGGAAATGGAGTGCTACTCTGAGTGTATTCATATCTTAAACGTATCGCAAGCATTTAAATTGATGTGATTTACATATTCGCTGTGCGTTTGTAATCTGAGTGCTCCACATAAATCGCTGTCAACTAAAAACAACTGAAAAACCAATCACTGAACACTCAAGGTTGCAAGGCATCCATATTGCTTAAATACCCTGTACCCCAAGCAAAAGGGGCAGCGCGGGCTGCATTGCAAATATATTTTATTTTTTTTGGCATAGAAAGTCATCCTTCTTATAAGATGGAAAACTTAGGCGGGTCGATATCAACAGTTTATTATATTATTACGAACAGAGCGCACTTAGTTGCAGATACTATTTCGATCCGAGTCCAGGTCAGTGCTGAGCAACTCGCAGAATTGAATGCATGGCCGCTGGACAGCAAATGAATGTGCAATTGTCAAATTGAAGACACGGCAAGTGGAAAATGGTAAGTGCAGATCCAGTTGTTAAGGGAGATAAGGGCCTAGATACCAGATTACCAGATACCAGTTACCAGATACTAAACACTAAATGCCTGTCAAAGCTAGGCGCAGATGTGTCGCGACACAAACTTGTTCTGCGCACGCGTTTAACACGCGCGCTAATTTTTCGCTTTAATTATGCGACCTGTGAGTGTTGCCCCCTGCACCCCTGCACCTCCTCCCCCTACACAGACAAAATCATATAAAATACAATATCGGAATCGTATCAATATTCAAATTAGCTACCCGGGGCGCAATCCGCCGCAACTTTTGTGCGTTTTGTTTTGATTGCTTTGGCCTTTTGTATTCCGAAAAATTGATGGACTTGGAAGTGTTTAGTTTTTGTGGACCAGCCACTTTGCCGAAGGCAATAAGTTTTGCCTCAAAGTTTGTATAAAATAAATACATTAAACTGACATTAAAAGTGATAAGATTCACATTTGATTGGAGCTTGAAATCGGTTCAATTTTTAATTATCCACAAAAGCTGATTTTATTTAATTTATCTGCAAATGTGCAAAAGTAAATAATATTTGACTGCGAAACATTTTTTTTTTATTTTCGCATGCAAACATTTAAAATGATTTTCAATTGCAGGCATTTGTTGGTTGGACCATGAACATTTCTTTGACTTCACTTCCCATTGACTTAACACCAGATTATTGCTATAGTTATTTGTGTGTGTGCGAGTGTGTGTGTGTGTGTGTGTGTGTGTGTGTGTGTGTGTGTGTGTGTGTGCATAAGCACTAGCTTTAACAGCTCTTATCTCTGCTGGTGCCATTCGCAGTTGTTTGCGATTAGACTTCAATATATTTTCAACACTGAACTCATGGCAAGCATATTTCATATTCCAAATTGAAATGGGCACATTTTTATTTGCGACACACACACAAAAATTACCTAATCTGTGTTATTGGAGAAGTGGGTGGCAAGAACACTGCGAAGGGAGACGCAGTGCGGCAGGGGCAGGGGCAACGTGTCTGAGAATTGAGCGGATTTTGTGCATGTCGCCTGTCGACTTTAAACGTCAACTCGCCGCTGCTAAGAGGGCGACTACTGGTATTTGCCATAGTTGTCGTTATTGTTGGCTAAAACTGTTGGTTAATAAATTGTTGGCTAAGCGGCGATTCTCGATTCTACTTTATTTGTTTGTCGCGCTTCCTTCCAAGAAGCCCATTAAACCTTTTATTTATTTGTTTACATTGTGATCAACAATTTGCTTGCTTGTCGCTTTATCTTGTGCATTGTTATTTGTTGTTGTTGCGATTGTTGTCGCCGTCTAATGTTCATTAAACGCTTCCGCCTCCGATGGTAATGATTTGATGATGAGCAAGATGAATTTGATGAGAGAGCACAAATACTTCAAAGACGCTGACAAAATGTATCACAAAGCCCACAACCCGAAAGAAAAAGCATAAAATACCAGTTAAGTCATAATAAATATAACATTTGAGGAAACTCTCTGCTTCAATACCCTTTCGAAAATTACCACTGATTGGAATTTTCATCACATTTCATTTATTTGATTTTGATTTTCCAATTTATTCATATTTATTGCTGATTTTTCTTTTGTGTATTTCCATACCCACCACATTTTTTACTAGCCACTTTTCATTACATTTGTATTTTCATTAAAACTTGATTTGTATTCCACAATCTCAGATAGATCCAAGTAAAGGTTGACCTCAAATTGGAATGCTTTTCTATTAAGAAGATCTGAATGAGCTTCAGCTCATAACTGATATGCCCAGTCTGCTGGGGCCGTTTACACCATGTATAATATTTAGATAGATATGCAGACAGACGGCGGCAAAAGCCAAAGCAGAGCACAAATGAACACAAAGCGAGGCACGGGGCACGAGGCACGAGGCATGAGGCATGAGGCGTGAGGCAGTGCGAAGCCAATGGAGCCAGCGAAGCCAACGGACTTGGGCAATTGGGCATAAATTTCTGGCACAATTACAACGCAATCAACTTAATTACATTGAATAATTGGAGATGAAGCCAAATGCTCAGCAGGAGGGGCGAGCGGCGGAAGGGAGGGGTGGGCTAAGTAACGGAAGCTGTTTTCGCCTCAGTGGATCGCCCTGAAACTTCAGAATATTCAGCGATCTGAACTGGATCGCAAATCGGCTCAAAATCTGAACATTTGTGTTGCATGTATTGAGAACTGTAATCAGTAGATGATAGCCGCCGGAGGCGTGGCAGCAAAGGGTACACACACACACACACACACACTCGCACACACTCGCATAATGTCAGCACAAAGATCAATGAATGGCAATGAGAACATGAATGAATTAATCATCAAAAGGGCTGCAATAAACCAAAGAGTAAATCACACAGCGAGCTGAGGGAGAAAGAGAGAGCGAGAGAGGGAGAGAGAGCGAGAGAAAGAGAGGGAGAGAGACTTGGAGTAGGAGGCAGGAGGCAGGAATACAGAATTGGCAATTGTTTGGGTGCTTCAATTGAAATGAGGGGAAACATGCCCGGCAATTTGCCTTATTATTATTATTACTGGCGTTGGCGTTGTTGTTGTGGAATTTAAATGAATGAGCCATGCAAATTAAAAGGCAGCCTCCGGTTTCAGTATTCCGTATTGTATTAAGGGGCCCAAATACGTGCACAATACGTACACACAACAATGGTAGTGTAAACAACTCATTTACCTAACAATGACCGAAGGGGCTTTTCTTTCCTAATCACAAATTTAGGATTACTAATAAAAAAAAAATAACTTTGGGTTCAACTTCTGCCAAAGCAACTCTACTCTAATTAAATGCGAGTGCATTAGTCAGTTACGTGTAAACATGTTGCATACCATCAGCTAAGAAGAAGAAGAATTCTATGGAAATACCAAGTATTGCCAATCCAATCTACTGAATCTTTTTGAAGCTCATCAGCCATCGAATGTTGGTGACAAACGATTATTATTATATCTATCTACATATATATATCATATTATATTATTATATCTAAATCAAATGTGTTTTCAGTGACGCAGGTCAATCTAGTTCTCAATTTGTAAACCTGCCCATGATTTACCATAGGACAAAGCAGTTGAAGAACTTCTTAGCTCCGCCGTCCTCCATGGGCAAAAAACATAAATTGGAAAATGGAACTTAGTATTGAAAAAGCAGGCAAAGGCTGAATTTTAGTGGATCGTTTGTCAAATGTATTTCATTTGTGGAAACTTTACAGTTTTATGCCTCGCTTTGCATTTGAACGCCGTAAAGCAGCCGTTAAACGCAGCGACAACTCTATTCATAAGTGTTTCCTTTCCCATTCAGCCAGCTTTAATCTATGCCTCGGGGCATATCAAAAAGAGTCGAGCAGGTGCCGTAAAGTCCAAAATAAAGACGGATGCGGTTACCGCTCAACGATTCAGTTTCAACTTCTGCTGTTTGGTTGGCCTTAGCTTTGATATGATTTTAACGGATTCAAAAGGGGCGGCAACACTCGTAAATGTTGTCCGGCATAGAGTTATTAAAAGAGCATCAGCCACAATCACTGAATTGATATGATAGACAGCTGCTGGATGGATAGAGATGGATGGAGGCTTAGCTTGGCTTAGCTTAGCTAAGCTTGGCTTGGCTTAGCTTACGTGAATTAATGAAAAAGCCGTCGAAAATATTTCCGTTTTAATTGGACGCCAGCCTTTGTGCCATATAAACTTTATGAGATCGAAACGGCTAACCGTCGAACCGGTTCGGCGTGCGCACCAAATTGGGCAATCTAGCTGAGGCGCCATCAGCCAACTGTTCAACTGCTCAACTGTTCAACTGCTCAACTGCTTAACTATTCAGGCCAAAGTTTTTGCTGTTTTTTTTTTTTTTTTTTGCCGATCCGGCCGGTTCTTGGTTCTCATGACAGCGTGCCAAAGTTGGTAGCCAGAGATTAGCTGTAACCAGAGACGCGCCAACATGCGACTAATAGAACTATTACACATTATCGAAGTGCAGCAAAAAGCAGTGGCGGGAACAGGGCAGCGAGGGGGGGGGGGGGGAGACGGAGAAGGAAGAAGGGAGAGATTGCGCGGCATGAGCAGCACGAAAAAGAGCAGTTGTTGTACCATAAATACACTCAGCAAAACAATAGTTTTTGGGTGTTTGTTGCAACGTTGTCAACGTTTTTAAAAATCAACTTTTTTTAATTTTAAATTTTGCTTCTTAAAATGCAGAAAACTATTTAATCAAAATTTTAGTCGATCAATTTTATATTAATTTAGCAATGAAATTCATAAATGAAAATCGATTTTCTGTTCATAGAGTTGCTAGTTATTTTGGTGAGTGTAGTGTTAACTGCAGCAGGCTGCTAAGCGTAGGCCGTTTAGTGTTCGCCACTGGCGTTCCCATGGCACCACGTCCGTCCATGTCCATGTCGTTGGAGTGTCCCGGCAGTTAGCAGGCAGCGCCCAGCTCCCAGCTCCCAGCTCCCAACCTCGGTCACAGTCTCCGAGTCAGTCTTTGAGCTCAGGTGTGGCTGGCTCTTTGTGGCCTGCGCGTGTTCAAAATTGTTAAGCACTCAACTGGAAAGTTGTCTACAGATTTATGGCCAGCCAAAGAGCTGCTGTTGCTGTTGCTGTTGCTGCTTTTGCTGCTTTTGCTGCTGCTGTTGGTGTTTTGGTTGCTGCAGTCTCATATTTGGTGGCTTGTCTGCGCCTAACTGGGCCTCGCACAGGTGTCTGTGGCAAAAACAAAATCTAGCCGCGTTCAACAAATTATTGTGAGAAAAATCAGCTGTATGGGAATTTCAGTCTGTCAGCGAATCTGTTGCCGTTTGCTGTTTGCCGTTTGCCATCGCCAGGGGAGGCGAGCGAAAGAGCTCTGATTGATTGACAGCGGCACTTGGCTCTTAGCGCCAGTTGTCAGCCACTTTTCGAGCATTGTATCGAGATATGCAAAAATGTACTTTGATTGCATTACCAAAAGTCAAAACATATTTACATTAAGTTCACGAATTCTCACTTATTGGTAACATCAACGGAGCGAAAGTTATCGTTATATTTTTATTATTATTGGGGGACTTTATGCTCTGCGACCTAGTTGGATTTACTGTGGCCCCATCTGAGCAAATAGCTCCCCCATAAAAGCTGATTCTTTAACGAATTCAAGAAAATTTGGTGGGTTGAAGATTTCTATGGCTTCGGAGCTTAGGCCATGTCGCCCCAAGATACTGCACCGTGTTCCGGCCAAGGCGATACAAGCCGCTCTGGTGTCTTTTGAGAATTTCTCTTCATTGATTGAGTTTATATGATTACAACTTGGTTAGCTAGGTGACTATGTTCAAGAATCTATGCAATATCTGCCAAGTCATCGAACCCATAAATTGCCTGATCCAGGGAAATTGATCTGTTGCAGAAGCTCCATTACATTTGGAGGCCATCGCCATATGCCCATCCCCAAGACATACTTTGGACTCTACGTATCCTTCTATGTAGACATACTTGTGCATAGGCACCTATTAATAGTGTGTGGTAGCATTTTAGCTATCGAATATCAGATATCAATAACGATCCCGCTTGTTGCCAGTGCCAGTAGTCAGTCACCTTAGTCGCCTTAGTCGCCTCAGTCGCCTCAGTCGCCTTAGTTCGCCTTTGACCACATGCAGTAAGCCACTTCCACAACTTTGGCGTGGCAGCTGTCATTGGGTAGACATTGAAATTCTTAAAAAGAAAGAGAGGGTCTACTTCCCCCTCCGTCTGCCACTCTGTGGGTATTTTTTTATATGACTATGCTGTGGCATTTTTAGGGCTACATGCCGCAAAAACCACAAGAAATCAATTCCAAGAAATTGTTTGTCTTCCGCTGCTGCGCTGCGATGTGAGTGGAGTCGCCGTTTGTTGCACAGCCACCGATTTTGATATGTATAGAAAATAAATCGACGCATTTGCCACGCTTCATTTAGCTTTGAGGCAGACAGTGGTGCAAATTCGCGTCTGAATCCGAATCCGAATCCGAGTCCGAGTCCAATTCCGCTACCAATGTCCGAAGTAGGCGTCCGTCCGTTCGAAGGCATAATTATTGATGGTTTATTAACACGGCATGAGGTGTTGAGTGCTGTCCCAGTTACGCCTCTAAAGTTGCCCCTCTCTCTTGGACTCTCCATATTGAGGCGCGCTGCAATTTTGCGCGCTTGTTTTTTCATCGCTGCCTTTTCGGCATAATTTCATTGGCACAAAAGACAACAAAAACAAGGTAAATAAATAAATAAAAAGCATGATAATAAAACTAAAATTAACTGGCGAAAGGAAGTGAAAAGCGTTGCACAAACTCAGAGTCAGCGTCAGCCTCAGAGCAACAGCAACAATTCACCATATGACTATATGGCTGACGAGCCATCATGATGGGATTTGATCGTTGGGTCGGCTCTCTGTGCTAACGGTTGTCGAAAACGAAACCGAAACGAACACATTTATAAGGTGCGGAAACTCGAGGCGTGACATTAACCACTGAAAGGCCATCCAGCTAACAACAACAACAGCAACAGCAAAAGCGTCAAAAACAAATGGCCATCAACCGTTGTCCGCTAATGACGGCAAAATTAAACACAGCCTGCCGTTTGTCTCCCGGCTTGAAGTAGTCTGTGTGAGAGTTTGTGTTCCTCTTCTCTTTTTTAATCTGTGTTGCACATGCATCGCACATTAACATTGCCATACCCCATTGGTAATGGCTCAGGCATTGCATTTGAGATGATAATAGATATTTAATAGGATTGTTCAGTTGTTGATTAAATTAACAGCAGATTCTCTGATCTGAGTAAAGGGCTTTAGTCGATCCAATCATACTAAGTAAATCTGTCTCTATTTCTGTACAATTCTTGTACATTTTTAATTTAATTCGTTTAATTTTATTTGTTTTTTTAAAGTGAAATTTTGAACAAATCTCTGCAATTAGGCACGTTTGCCTGGTAAGGCAAGTGCACAGTTGACCTTTAAACCCCATTTTGTCCACTTGCTTTTACCTTTCGTTTGGGGCATCAGTTTAACCCTTGATCTACACGCTTGGTAAAAATTTGTGCACTGAATTATGCTAAACTTTTTACAAACTGCAAAAATATTTGGACGGTCACTTGTGGAATTCAATTAAAATAGATACGCACACACACACACACACACACATACAGACATGTGTAGATATATGTATGTGTTCATGTATATACGCATCCACCTGGCTTTTTTTTTGGGAATGGCAAAGAAGAGCTCAGGTTACTGCGGCGCAAACTAATTAAAAACAAACGCTCGGCTACTTGAGCAGCATGTAATATAATTTCCAGTCCATTTTTGCACACACACACGCACACACACACACACACAGAGGCATGTGCACACATGTGTGGGCTGAATTTTCAGCTGGACCCGGGGACTGCGGTCCCAGCCAGCTATTTATAATTACCTTGTGCGGTAGTTCAGTTGCCGAAAAACTTTTGCGTAGCTGCTAAAATCTAATTTGTGAACCAGTTGCAGTTGGCCGTGTCCGCCTCTCTCCCCATACTTTTAAGCAAATATATATAAATTCAAGACATTCCGCATACGTCAAGTGGACCCGCAAAGAAAAGTCTCTCGACACATGCATAAGCTAGGAAGCAATACTTAAAACAACAAGAGATAGAGCGAGAGAGAGGGAGAGAGAAAGAGAGAGAGAGAGAGAGAGAGATATGTGCAAGCAGGGGCGGTAAATGCTAATTCAAATGGTCTGGCTGACTGTCAGGTAGTCAGTCATTCAATCACTCAGTCAGTCAGTCAGTCAGTCAGTCAGGTTGTTAGCACGAGCATGTCACGTTTGAGCCGCATTTCAACGTCATTCCCAAATACCCCCGAGCTGCTTGCGGTCTGTCTGTCTCTCTGTCTATCTGCTGACTGCAGCAAAACTCATCTCTTCAGCTGTGACTAGCTAAATACTTCATTTATTTTATGAATAAAGCCGAAGAACTGAGCCGTAGCCGTAGCCATTGCCGTAGCCGTAGTCGGAGATGGAGACGGAGTCATAGTCAAATCGAGATGAGTCGCTGCGAGGCTGGAACAATGGCAATGCACATGGCAATATAGCATAGCAGCCATCCAAACACCAACCACCACCCAACAACCAACACCCACCCAGCTGAGCCACCCACTCGACACAAAGCTTGAAGTGTTGGCAGCGACGATGACTTCCTGTTTATCAGCGTCTGGACCGCTGGCTGCTGGCTGCTGGCTGCTGACTGCTGACTGCCGACTCTACTCGACTTTCATCTCCTCCGGACACTTCCTCGCACCGACTCCAAGTGGAGTTCGCGCATGCTGAAGCGTCCACTTTGGTGCCATTCACATGGCCTGCACCACCACAGCGAGTGGAGTGGGAAAGGGTTGTGGTTGGGCGTGTTATATGCTAGCGTCAAGATGCAGACTGCACCGCAGCAACTGTCAGAGCAGAGCCTTGACAACAACCACGCAATCAACAACAACAGCAACAACAACAACGGGAGACACCGCAGTCTGAGAGCTATCCATGTCTGCACCACCACCACCAGAGAGACGGGGTTGCACGAAGGATGGGGCTGTGTAACGCCTGCGGACGTTTATGGGCTACGTTATTTATTTTTAATAAATTTTAATGCTGAAATTTTAGAACTTTATGCTCTAAGGGACAACAACAAAGTTGTTGTTGCTGTGGCTGCTGTGGCTGCTGTGTGGGCTTCCTTGCCGCAATATTATAATTTTTATGCCACAGATAAGATTACAAATAATTCATAATTGGGCTCTTGCTAAACAGCAGCAGCAGAGCAGCGGAGCAGCAGCAGCAGCCAGCTTCAAAGAAAACTCAACACCAGCAATCTGGGAGCCGGAAACACAGCTCTTTGTTATTGTTGCCATTGTTGCTGCAGTTCTTGTTATTGTGCACGGGTCTTAAAAAGTGAAACATAGGAATCAGTCTAGACTCAATTATGTAGCCAACAATAGGGAGAGGGGAAGAGAGAGAGATCTGCCTCTAATACATTAAGAAAATTAAAAAATAAGTAAGAAGGCTGTAGTCGAGGGAGCTCAACTACAATTTATCCTGAATCCTGTTGTAAAACAAATTCTAGTCGTAAAATCAAATATTCCATGGAAAGTTTTTGCTTAGGTGTGCAAGGCACAGTTACCGAAATGATAAATAAAAACCGAACATAAACCTTGTCATCTCTCTTTATCAGATGCACACTGATCGAAATGATATCAATATCAGAATACGTTTAATACTTCGCATCAGATATTGATGAAATGTGTCCAGTTAAACAATCAAAAGAATCTGCCTTTTAATGCTTTCGGAAAATGGATATGAATCATTATCGTTCTGTTTATGTTACAGACTGTGATTATTGATTCCGTGCCTAATTCTTGTTTTATAAGCTTTCAGTAGGTTGATTAATGTATAAGATATAAATGCGATATATGGAAAAACGATTTATATCGATATTCGATTAACTTGATGCTGTGCGACAACTTATGCTCTCTTATAGTCTCTGAGTTCCGCGTGAGATCCAAAATCGACTCGGCTGTTCACCCTGATCCTGTGGGGGGTCGGAAATGCCTCCTTCTGCCTGTTACACACCTTTGCAGAAAACGCTTTAACTGTTTTTATACATTTTTAATACGTTCAAGGTATAATGAAAAATACAACTTGGGTCAGTGTGGTTGTTTGCGTAGTTTTATTAGCGGGACTAAGCGAAAAATGGATTGTGGCTAAGCTGGCTAAAGTCATCTGTTCCGATTTTGTGTTCATTCTGTTCAATTTTCTTAAACGTTGACGTGCAATTACAAAAACATGAATTTATGGCTGCAAGCATGTGTGGAATTGTTCTGTGAGCTGGAACAAAATTGATCAATAAGCTGCTTGGGTTATGAAATGAATACAAATTTAGGGAGTGTCCAAGGATGATTGTTTGACAAAACCTAACCGACTTGCAGAAGCAACAGCGTTTGGACCATACTTGTAATAGAAAATGTACATATTTAAATCGATTTTGGCTGTGAAATATTTACTGTGATACAAACACAATAAATCGGTTATATCCAAAACTGGTCCCTGGCACTGCACTGACTGTTTTGAATAAAACCCTAGGGTATCGCAATGGCAACGATGTTAGATGTGTGTCAAATTTAATTCGGGCAGTGAATTTGTTGGTCAACCGAATTGCGCATCGAAGAGTGTAAGTTTAAGCAAATGCAGCGGGTGGAAGTGGATGTGGAGGTGGACGTGGATCTGGATGTGTATCTGTGGGCGGGTGTGCGGTTCGATGCATATTAAAGTTGAAAATAATAAACAAACACACACGCAATGAGTGCAATAAAAACAGTACAACCCATATAAAAAAAGCAAACAAGAACTGCTATCTTAGGCACGGCGAAGAATAAATACCCTTGCAGACCAGTGTGAAATTGCCCTTGCATTAATTGTGCCATCATTTAAAGAAAAACCAACCGATTGTTCCTATATCAGCTAGTCAGATCCCGAAGATTTTTGATCCACTTACGAGGAAAACATTTGATTAGCTGGGATAACTTGTGAAACGAATTAGTTTTTCGTACAAGAACTTTTCTTTCGGCCAATTCCCCTTTATGGTCTGGCAGTCTGATCTAAATGGTTTTTAGCTTAGGTGTGAGAATTCAAATAATTCAAATAACTAACGAGTTTAGTGTTGACATCTTTGCAAACAAGAAAGCTTGGTTAGCATATCTCCTTCGACAGGTCGTTCCTACTGCAGAAGTCCGATCTGAATCATGTTCTGCTTGAACGGCAGACAGGTCGCAATGGGTCTCCTTCAACGCGTGACAGACTCCACGACGCAATTGTAATACCCCTGCAAGAGTATAAAAGGGGGAAGCAGAGCAGCTGGGCCAGAAAAGTATGCTAGCAAAATTGTTGCTTCTTTTGCATAAATATGAATAAATTAAAGTCAGAATCAACATTTTTTGATAGGCGCACAGTTTGAGGCCTCGCTCGCGTTGGCCGGACAGAGACGCAGCACGGCACTGAATGCAGACATGAATATGAACACGGACACGGCCACAGGCGTGTGGGCGGTGGCGGAGGTGGCGGCGGAGGCGGACAGAGGAAAATCGAATTAAGTGTTGGCGGCAGGCGTATGGGATTGCGCAGAGAGCAGCGCAGAGAACGCAGCCAATGAATTGACTGACGCACTTTTTGTGGCCTGCAATTAAAAATTGCGCGCTGTTGCACATTTAATTATTGGGAATCGGCTTTCAGGTAATCATTGTTAATGGCAACTGCGATGCATTTAATCTTAACGGTAATGTTGTTGTTATTTGTATAAACAACATTGCGCCAAACCACCTCTCCTCATCTCCCCCGTCTCTCTCCCTCTCTCTCTCTCTCTCTCTCCCTCACTGCCTATGTGCTGAATATTTTCGTTGTTTGTGCAGCCGTCGCCTTAAAGTTGTCATTGCTCATTTGCATGCAGATATTTACACACACATATACACACACATACTGCGATATAATTACTCCAATGGCAGCACAGGTGGCACACATACCAGGTGGCATCCGAAATTTCCATACCAGAATAAATACGCATTATCCACAACGCATTGTGGCATTGGCCGCAGCTCAAGCTGAATATTTCTCATTAAATTGGATTAAATGTGGTGCACAAAATTGGCGCGCCCATAATCAAATAATATTGGAATAAAGTTTCGAGATTATTAATTACAGCTACGCCGATGATCAAAAGCTTGCACACAACAACATTCATTTTACTCACAATATGATGACAAACAAGTTCAAAATCATATTTTTTTGCATATGCAACCTTATCCACTGGCAAGCGTTGCGGCC
Source organism: Drosophila picticornis (assembly GCA_035043845.1). Taxonomy (NCBI): domain Eukaryota; kingdom Metazoa; phylum Arthropoda; class Insecta; order Diptera; family Drosophilidae; genus Drosophila; species Drosophila picticornis. The sequence continues at coordinate 21,518,235 of JAWNMR010000492.1, read as the reverse complement.
TCCTCGATGAACGCGCCGAGGGCAAGCAGGCAAATTGGAAGCAGCGTAAAAAATCCTCTGGCAAAAGCCATTTAAAATATTTGTGCTCTAAAAATGCATAAACACAGCATCCAAATAGATTTTGCTTGCATGCGAGTGTGTGTGCGTGTGTGTGTGTGTGTGTGTGTGTGTGTGTGTGTGTGTGAGTGGTTGTAAGCGAGCTGCAACTTTGATCGAATTTACATTTACTCGAATGAAAATAAATATGTTTGAAAATGAGATTGCACTTGACAGCATAGCTCACGGCCTGGGAAAGCTCTATCACAGGCAAAAGCGAGAGAGAGCGAGAGAGAGAAAAAGAGAGAGAGAGACTGAAGTAAAGTGCACAAAAATGTGTCCTGAATACGAACATATATTAAATTATAATAATAATATATCCATAGCTTGCCAAAGAGTTTCACAAGAAAATTGGAGAACCTTAAATGCCATTAAGGAACTTAGAAATGCATCGATAATATTAAGTTGCAGTGTCCTGTGGCAACTGTTATGTTGCCAAGTCAAATATGCCGGTCAAATATATTTCAATTTAATGAATACGATTTCAGCAAATAAGTTGCGAACGAGAGCAAGCTAACGAGTATTGGAGCGGGGGGCGTGGTGGAGGGGTGCCTCAGGTAAATAATACCAGAATTTGTTATATTGAGTTCTCGGGTGACACAGAATAACAATCTATTCAAAAGGACCGCAAAGGCTGTTGGATATTTTTCGTTATTGTTAGCAATATTACAAATATATTTTAAGGGTGCAAAAGCCTGGCAAACGAAAAGCGAAAAGCAAAAAGAAATAAAAATAGAGTCCACCAGTGTAAAAAAAGTAATCTTAAAAACTGCACAAGCTGCACAACAACAGTAACAGCAACAGCAACAGCAACAATAATAAGAGCAAGATGGGGCAAGACCAGCAGCAGGAGCAAAGCGAGAAGAAGAAGATTAAGCAGGGGGAGAAGAAGAGGAATACACCGCCATGGCAGCCTCGATAAAAGTAGGCAGAGAGAGAGAGAGAGAGAGAGAGTGAGAGAGAGAGCGCGGCGAAGACGCCTTTTGCCTGGTTGGATTAAAGTATCAGGCTGGAAATTTAAAACCTCTTCAATAATAACAACAACAACAACAAGGATAGACGACGGCTGCAGATGAAGAGGTCGCCAAGCAGGCGGAGAAGGAGAGGTGCAGAGAGGTGCTGGGTTGCTGGGTTGCTGGGGTGGGGAAGGGGCAGCACAAAAACCAAACTGAAACCAACTGAAAAATTAAACAACAACGACGATGAAGCGGTCTTCAAAAAGAACAAGGCAAACGGATAATGTTGCACTGCCTAGTCGTGGTAGCAGGCAGCAGGAGTGGCACGGTTGGGGCTGGGGCAACACAGTGTAGGAGCGCAACGGCTGGATGAGAGAAAGAGAGAGCGCGAGTCGTGGTATCAGTGTGACGTTGAGGTTGCGGTCTTCTTGCTTGTGCGACAGGTAAATGTATGCATGAAAAAATGACAGGCAGAGGCGATGGAAGAAGGTGACTGGGGGTAGACAGGGTATCACTGGCGTTGCCGGTGGCTGGGGCCTGACCCTGACCAGCTTACCAGCTAGCAGCTACAAAAATATTTTTAATAACGGGGCCGTCGCATAAATAACATCGAAATATGAGCCTCCATCCTGGGTAGCCGCCATGTCCTGGCCCGGGCAGCGACTTGACCATTAAGATATTGCATTGGACGAGCTGCAAGGCTTGCATCGGTTGCAAATTCAACTTAAGTTCCCTTCTCCCCCCAACTCACACCGATTACCAATGGCACAGCAGCCGAAAGCGTTTACATAATGCCCGGAACCCTTTTAACCGGTTCGACGACTTCGCGTCTCCAGGACCACGATGAACAAGTGTAAGTGTGCTCCAACCCCTTGCCACGTATGTAGAGCTAGACAGCATTTTAAATGTGCTTACGGGGAAATAAGCAAATTTATTTCTCTTTTATTCGCCCCACAATTTAACCAATTGATACTGCTCAAGAATGTATATATATATATATTCCCGCCAGGACCTTAAATATGAGCTACATTCAATACTAACCCAGGCGAGGGCCTTAAAATGCCTTTAAAGCTACCCCAGTACAGAAGCCGTATGCTAGCCAGCATTGTAAGGTTCATTTAGGAAAATCAAGCATCAATCAAACTAACTTCAAATGTAACTTGATGGTTATCATTAAAATGTTGCAGCTAAATCCTTTCGTTTTCTCAAAAATTCCAATTTGTTGTACATGCATCATATTTTTGCCAAAGAAGTCAGTTAAATTGTATTGTGGCCCACTGAATCATCGAATCATTTGATATTCAGAGTATTTGCGCTCCGTTTAAAGACTAACCGTTCGACAAGTAGGTTTTTGGTTACTGTTTTTGTTATTGTTGTTGTCGCTGTTGTTCCTCTTAAGCTGATGTTGCCCTATTCGCTAGACTTAATCACCTCATGACGCGGCAACGTCCCCGTCGTTGTCCTCGTCGTCATCATCATCATCATCATCATCATCGTCAACTTCGTAATCGTGCTTGTCATCGTCACCCTTCAGTCGCAACAGTAGGACGCGTCCTTATGAGCAGAATTCAAGTTGGGGCTGGCTTTGGTTTTGGGCTTGAATGCGTGCCGCTTATCAATGGAAAGTGCTGACGACAACGCAGCCAAAGCCTTGTTCCCATCCCTAACCCCATTCGCATTCCCATTCCCATCGTCGTACCGAGGTCAAAGAGGAGCAAGAGCAGGCCGAGGACCCTCACACGCTGCGGCTGACGAGAGTCTGTTTATAGTTTGCCAGCAACTAAATTAAAATTATTTCAACTTGAGTGACGTTCTGTGCGAGGTTGGCAATAACGGAGCCTCTGCCTCAGCCTCAGCCTGAATCGAACAAGAAAAAGAAGAAGCCAGTAACGGAGTCTGAGCAATAATCCGAGAACGCGACCCTAGCCTGCACTCGAAAAAATATATGCCACATAGAAGTAAGTGCTTCTTCTGTGGGTCATACTTTCAAATCAAAGATGAATTTATCAATTATTTACAACAACAACAATGAAGAAATTAGCTTCAACATTCGGAGTAAGATTCTAAGGATTTTGATAACACATGCAGATTAAATAAAAGAGCGTCTTTCAAAACGGATTTCGATCAAGGATTATTTCTACTTCAACTAAGTTGCTTGCTTACAATTCCAAATGGATACCAATTGGATAAAAAAAAACCTAATTTGGCATTTATTTCTTTCGCATTATAAGTCATATTTTTGCAGAGTGTAGTTTTGGTGTCTGAAGTTTGCAGTGTAGATCTGGAGTTTGACATTACCCTATGCCTGGTGCCAGATCTTTGGTGCCTGATGCCTGATGCCTGATACCAGGGCCATTAAAACAAGTTTGCTGAGGCACTGCAGGAGGAGTTGCGCAGTGGGGGGAGCTGTTGTTTTGTAGGGGAAGCATTTTGATTGCTGTCGCACTTGACTTGGTTGTTGCTGTAGTTGTTGTTGTTGTTGTCGTTTTTCTTGTTGTTCTTCTTCTGCGATGGTATCAAGTTATAGGCAGTGATGAGCGACTGTTCGATTTTGGTTCTCTTCAAGTTGCTAAGCCAACTAAAAAGGTTTTGACGAAAAGGGTAAACAAAATAAGTATGATAATAATAGTTATACGCAACAAGCGCAACAACAACTATAACAAAAAAAAAAAAAACAAAAAAAAAACCAAAGTGTGGCGCTACCAATTCGAATGACACATTGAGGCAAAGGGGCCAAAAAGTGTAAAGGCAAACAATTAAAAACTCAATTAGCGCCATATTGAAAAGCTGCCAATCATTTGGTGTGTCTCTCTGTGTGTGGCGTGTGTGTGTGTGTGTGTGTTTTAGTGCTTCTTGTTTGTTTGCATTGTGTGCCACAAATTGGTCAAAAGCACAAAAATATCAAAGATTGGACTGAGTATAAAAACGAGCGTGAAAACAAAACCAAAAACACAAAAACAAATCAACATCGAAAATAACAAAAACCAAATCAAACAAAATGCAAAGGCAAATGGCAAACCTCACAAATAGAGCGTGAAATTGACATAAAAGAAAAAAGGAAAACCAGAATTGTGCAGAGTCAAAAAAGAGGAAAAAAAATAAAGAAAGGGAGCAACAGCAGCAGCACTAACAACATCAAAAACAACAACAGCAACAATAGCAGCAATGGCAGCAACTGCAACCAATGCAAAATAGCAAGCAATTTTTTGGAGCAGCACATGAATTTCCCTGAATAGATACATTTGTATGTGCATCTGTGTGTGTGTGTGTGTGTGTGTGTGCAGCCGGAAGGATAGAGCATATGCCAAAGGCATATGGGTTGAGCTCTGTATCATAAGTGAACAAAGATGGCTGGCAAAGGGTTAAAGGGCAAGGAGCAAGTTATGCACTCGACTAAAAAATTAGCTGTGAAAGACAAGCAAAGGGGAAAACAATCAGTAAAAAGCAGGACAGTTAGTGTGAGGTGATCCCGAGGTAATATTTTCAATTCAAAAGAGGTTATCAAATTCTCTTCCAATCGATTAGGGAAAACAACAATTACAAGATGGCAGCAGACTAGATCCACAATGGAATGAAATCTTCAAAGTGCCTAAGATAACCATTCTTTCTTGTCTATTTTCTTTTTTTTTTGTGGGATTATGTCCTTAACTGAAGACGATATATGTACACAGGCTAAGAACACTTTTACACTTTTCTAAAATAGACAAAAGATCCTTATAAACATTGCCCACCACCCGAGTCTTCGAATGGGGAGCCGGTCGAACAGGAATATCATCGTTGTCTAACCCAAGTTGGGGTCCCGGATTATCATCAACATCAGCGTCAGAGTCAAAGTCAGCGTCAGAGTCAGCGTCAGTGACAACTCTCTGTCTAGACTAGACCACGCCCACATCTTGGTGGCCGCCCATGTTGTGTCAGCCTGCCTGGCGAGCTGATGGCAGACGTCAGCAGAAAACGGAAAGGCAGCCAAATGCAATTATGAAAATTCATTTGATTTGTGTTTATGATTGTGCCATCCGTTCGTTAAATGTTTTTAAAATTTAATTTACCATGAGGATCAAGCTGAGACGAGGACGAGGCGCAAAAAAAGCGCAATTCATCTGCCTGAAGATCTCAGGTTGTAGCCGAGAACACAACTGCAACAGCAAAATTGCAACAATTTGACTGCATGTCAAAACCATTGGCACCCCATGCAGATGCACGCAACTGTTGCAGTTGCAGTTGCTGCTGCTGATGCTGCTGCTGCTGCTGCTGTTGCTGCTGTTGCTGCTACTGTTGCAAAGTTGTACGGATTTTACTTTTACTCAACTCATTGCCTCGTAATTAGTGGAAATTACTTGTGCCGTTTCCCCAAAATACAACAACAACAACAACAAGTGCAACTGCAACTGCTACAGCGACAGCCGCAGCAACAAAAAGCTCAAGCAAATAAATGAAGATAAAAACAATAACAACGAGTGAAAAAAGTGCGGCTGCAGCCGAGAGTCGCTTGTAATTACCGCAACGATCAACGAACACCGATCAACGTCGACTGCCGCTTGCCACAGGTGCGTAGCGCACAAAAAACGTCGTCAAGTGGCAGCCACATGCTGCATGTAGAATGCCAAATGCTCTGCCATGCAACACTCGCAACGTTAATTAAACTTGAAAACAACTAAAATTAATGCCAAAAGTTTCGAAATAATATTAAGATTTACTGTACAATTTTCTAGTATTTATTTAGTCTTTCTTTTATTTATTTACTTCTGTACTGTAAATGTGATAAAAATATATGTAAAACTTTCTGAAAATAATAATTTATTAATGAAATTGTTTACAATAAAATTTGAAAAAAAAATGTACACAAAAGAAATATGTTTTTCAAACTTTGCAAGCGAAGACAAATAAATATTAAAAATATATACAAATAAAACTTAAAAATATATATTTTTATCAGATATTTTTTAACTTAGAATTCAGTTAAAGTTGTTGTTCTTTTCATTGTAAACAAAAAAAAAAAATTAACAAAAGCAAATGTTTAATTTGTTGTGCTGGTTGTGCTAGCAATTTATGTGGTAAACCGCATTACAACTTATAAGGCTCTCTCCCTTCCTCTCTCCCTCTCTCTCTTCCTCCCCTCTCCCTCTTTTTCTCCCTCTCTCTCCCTCTGGCTAGCAAGTGAAATAATAATAATAAAACATACACACAAAAAACATGTAAGAAAAAAAGACAGAGACTGAGAAAAAAAGAACTCAACTCTGGACATGACACGGCAATTTGTGTCGCAAACGACGGTTTGCAAAATTAATTTGTGTCCGCTGTTATTATAAACTTTTTCTGTTGTCGTTGCTGTGGTTGTTGTTTCTGCCGGTGCTGTTGTGGTTGTTGTCGTTGTCGTTGTCTTTATTGAATTAAGCGTTTTTTGCAACTCGATTTCAATTTGTGTCCAAAAGCCGAACGCCAATCTGTGTGAGCCAGCGGCAAGGTGAACTCCGCTTTCCATCTCCATCTCCATCCACATCCATATCTGCATCCTCGACCTCGTTTCCGCGCTTACACATAACACAGATTTGTAAGGCATGCCCCAAGCACACTAGACACTGTGTGTGGGCGCATAATTGGGAAGGGGTGTCGTTGAACGAAGAAGGGCGTGGCACTGTTTGGTTTCTGGTTATATGACGACAATGATGGCGTCTCATTTGCACTTGACATTAACAGCCGGCTGCTGCTGCTGCTGCTGATTTTGCTGCTGCTGCTGCTATTGACGCTGTTGATGCTGTTGTTGCTGTTGATGCTGTTGATGCTGTGGTAGCTGCGTCTCGCCTCAACACTTTATGCTTCATTTGATGCCGCACAGCTGGCCAGTGTGCCAGTGGCATCCCAGTTAGCGGCGTCTCGAGCCCAGTCAGCCGTAGCCAACGCCAACACCAACACCAACACCAACACCAACGCCATCGCTGCTCAATCAATTGGAAAAGTAAACAACTAGACGAGCAGCAGTCGGAGCAGCAGTCGGAGCAGCAGCGGCTGGAGGAGAAGGAAGGGTAGGGTGTAGCATATCAAATGTTTACTCCAAGTGGACAGCCAGCAATTGGGGCTGAGGCAGCAGTAACCACTTTTTCTCTTCGATACCACTCTACTTCAGTTTCATGTTGCAAGTTATCTTCCTTTTCTTGTTGCCCCTCTTCGGCTATTTGGATCGAGGTTGCACTTTGACAAAGTTTGCCAAGTAAGTTGCAAGTTGTTAAACTGCAAATTCTTCTGGCCCGGCTAATTAATTAAGTTAAGAACAGTAATATCCTAGTTAGGTCCTTTTTCAGGTATTACGTGACTGGCACTCCACACCAAGCACTGTTTGCCTTAGGTCTTTCCACGTGGGATCTCACTTGCTAATTACCAGCAGTAGTTTTCTTCATTTTCCACTATACAAGATAAATGACAAACAAGTAGCAAGCCAGAGTCGTGGCATATGCGACTTTCACTTTCCCAGAGCTTACGATACTTAAATGACCAAGGAAACGACACCCATTTTCCAGCGGAAGCATCAAATTGTTATTAATCCACAAGCCAATTGTATTTTGACACACATGGAGAAATAAAAATTGTTAAGTTATGCAACGCTAACTGAATTACTTTCAAACGGCTCTTTCTAAATTTCAAGCTGTTCGTAATATTTCTAAACCCAATGTGTCACACAGGAAGGAGAATAGAATAGAATAGAAAAGAGGATAAGAATTCAGGTAAAGATGCTTGATCTGAATCAACATCCGAGTCGATCTAGCCATGTCCGCATGCCAGTCTGTTAGCCTGTCTCTATAAGCAAACAGATCACAAGGATCACATGCATATAAACACCTAAGTAACGGGATCGATCATTATGTAGCTCGTCTGCGTTAATTTCGTTCCAAATAATATCAGCTCCGATTCCTATGCTGAACTTCAATCGGTAAATCTGCAGTTTCGATTCCAATTCCCCCTTTTGTAATTCATAAAATGCATTGGAATCTTTTAGTTCTTAAGTGAAATTTGCGCTCAGAACTCAGTTTGGGATACAGCTAGGAATTCAAATTCGATTCATTTCAGATATTCGCCATAAAACGTAGCTCAATCAATGGGTTCATCAAGTTTCTGTACGGTTAAGTTCATATGCATTAGGTGTTAATATCTTTTAGCTTTTTTTCTATTGGGTAACTCGTCCCTGGCACACATCAAATACATATGTGTGTGTGTGTGTGTACAGATTTGGGGCAGTCTGCGTGCTGCGCTGCCATTTGCAGCCGAGGCAGCTCCAATCAATTAGCCAAATTGTGCATAAATTTGCGACGCTTATCAATGTCAATATTATCATTATAACAATAATTGCCGTGTGGGGGCGTGACATGGGCGGGGCCGGTGGGCCACCAAATTAACACATATTTCACTTTATAGCACAGAAATATTATATTTAAGAGACGTTTCGCCCACAGCTCGAAGCAGGTCTTCTTGCTGCCATCTCCGTCGCTTTTCCACTGTTTGCGGGGCTAATATAATAAATTGCAATATCGATAAAATACACGAACGTCACGCATTGCTCACGGCTCACGACACCCCCCTCCCCCCGCCCGCCCATCTGTCCGCCATCGCCCCAGTCCCCCACACAACCTAGTGGAACTGTCAAGCCAGCCATGCCCTCGTACGCTCATTAGATCGGCCTCATTTTATGGCACGTGGGCGTTCAAGTGGGCGTGCCAGAATCTGTAGCTTGAGCATAGACATAAGCATGCGCTGAACAGCGAGGGGGGGGATGGGGTGTGTGGTAGAGTGGGGTTGGGTTGGTGTGGGTGGCCGGAGGGCAGAGTCTGATATTGGTCTTGGTCTTATTGTGGGGTTGTCGTCTGCCGCCCTGTCTGCGCAAATGGCGCAGCAAATTGAATTTCGTTTATTGATTATCCTGGCATTTTATTTTCCTTCTACATACATACAGATATATGTATACATATATATCTTCTTCTTATCCGCTGTTCGTTGTTGTCTTGGCGGGCAGAGTGTAATCGTAAGCGTTGGCTTAAGCTGCGGGGAAGGTGCTGGGGAGGCGGTTTCGCGTAGCGACTGTTACAATTTATGCAATTTATGGCCCAACAGATGTTAAATTAACTTTTGCCAAGCCTCCAAATAGATGCTTCGAGCGCATCCAAATAGAATGTTGATGGCAAGCGCAAATGTAACGCACAAATAATATCATTATTGGATATCGCATCGCAAGTTAAACTCTCAATTTGCTCGGCAACAAGCACAGACCTATCGACCTATCGACATATCGACCTATCGACCTGTCAGTCTAAGACTAGGTATGCGAAGTGCTTTCCTCGTATGTGTTTTTCACCAACCGCAAAACAAAATACATAAATAAAACAGGCACCTGGCCAGCAGTTAGTCTTTGGTCGTCATGCAATTGCCAAGTTGATACGTTTGGGCCAGCAAGACAGAGAAACAGTCAGCCGCCTTAGCCGAGTAGTCAGACAGACAGAGAGACACACAGAGAGACACACAGAGAGACCCACAGAGAGACTGACAGAGAGACAGATAGTTGGCCCCACCGTGGCTCAAACCGTGTGACTCTTACAAAACCCGGGCACGTAGCCGTTGTCAATCATTATGACAACTTAACGCACTCACACACGCACACACGCACACACACTCACACAGACACACACGCACAAATAACAGCGACTTTACGTGTGTTGGTGGGCCGTGCATCATGCATCAAAGTGTGCCTCGGCTTAAGAAGGCAGAAAGAAAGAAAGAAAGAAAATATCCAGAGCAGAGACCAGAAGGTGAGAGCAACACACGCACACACACACACACACACACACACACACAGACACATTTCAATATTATAATGACAAATATAATTTATAATAAGCAAAGGGCTCGAGTCATAAGCAAAACCAAAACCAAAACCAACCCGAGTCCAAGCGAAGCCAAGTAGCTGATATGCATAAATTAAAAATAAAACACAATACGCAAGCGGACAAATAAACAGAAATATTCAAATAAATTAGACAAGAAAAATGACAACGAAAAATAACTAAATTTGAATAAAGTGCAGGTGTTTCAGTCTCTCTCTCTCTCCCTCTCTCTCTCTCTATCTGCTGTGTGTATACGCATATACCTATACCTATACCTGTACCCATACCTATACCTCTACCAATAACTATAAATAAATATTGCAATAAATGCAATAAAATAAAAAGTATTCTTTAAGAGGCCTAATATATATATATAAATATATATGCATATATAATATATATTTATATATATGCATATAGGATCATCTCAGATCCCGTTGTTGTATATCATAATTCTGCTTATCGATATGCTTAGCACCTATCTTGCTTCCACTTAACTTAAATGTATTTTTACACTTTTGGCAGTTATTGTAAAATGTATTTAACTAAAATGAGTTGTAAATTATTTAGTGAAAGTGTTTTGAGCTTGACTTGCTAAATGTCAAACGTTTGCCGTCGAATCACACGCGTTACAAAGAAAACGTCAATGCCAAAAGACCCGCTGCTACGCAAGAAGCAGTAGTCGCAAGTTCAGGTGAAGCATGGAGCAAAGTGGCGCCCACACACGCAATACCTCGGATCGGGGGAGGGGAGATTACGGTTGTCCACTTCGTGCGGTAAAAGTTAACTTTTATTTTTGACAAAAGACGAGATCCCAACACACAAAGATAGAAAGAAAATTACAGACTTCATTTAAATGCAGGGAAACGTGGCCGAGAGACACAAAAATCGAATATGAAATTTATTTTAGCATTTGACAGAAAAAAGTTTGTGGATTCACATTTAGATGCTAATGGAGATGGGGACAACTTGGCCAGTTGGCCGGGACGGGTGACGCTGAAGAACAGTGCAGCTCAAATGTGGCGGACGATGACTGCATAATTGATAAAGCAGCACTCAAGAAGCAGACTTACAAAGAAAATGAGATTCAAACACACACAGAGAGACAGAGAGACGGAGACAGAGAGATAGAGAGGTTAGCGAGAGCGAGATGGAACGATGCGAATCGCATGAAATGCAAATATCCTTGTTAAGATGCCAATTACGGAAATTAACTTGGCCCTCGCAACGAACGAATTTATTGATTTTGCATTGAAATTGAAATTGAAGCCAGAGCCGGAACCAAAGCTAAACCTAAAACTGAAGCTAAAGCAGCCGAAAGAAAAGTGCGCAAAATTCTTGGCCCTCATCGCTCAATTGGCAAATGTGCTGAGACTGCAGCAAAGAAAGAAAATCGAAATGAAAGGAAAAAATGAAAAAAGAAGGTGCCAGGAAAAGTAACAAGCGTAAGAAAAGCTTTGCACCAGCCAAGGGAAACCCCAATTGCTGCCTGCTTAAAACAAAAATTGAAACCAATGCACAACCCGAAGCCAGATACGACATTGCAACACAAGAAGAAGACGAAGAAGAAGAAGAAGAAGACAATGGCATGGAACTGTGTGTTTGAGTCGGGTGGGAGGGCTTAACCGGCTGCCAGCGGAAGCAGCAACGTAGTCGGAGACAGTTTGAAATAATTACGTTGAGCTTGCGTTGGCGGGCCAGCAGGCGGTGTGGGGGTTGCTGGTGGGAGTGTTACCGTTTGGCACCACGGGCAGCAACAACAGCAGCAATACCAACAATCAATGGCAATGTGATGCAAAACAAGAACAGCAAGAACAGCTTTCGCAAGCACGCCAATGCTGAAATACCCTCGCAGACCGGAGTCATCTGAATTTCACTACACATTTCAAAAGTCGACCTTTTGTTGCTGTGCAAACAAATATGATGAAGAAGCCCGATGTTGTTTTGAAGCACAATAACAGGCCCAACTGGAAACTGACGGAGGAACGGCAATGTATATATCGACTCGACTAGTGATTTTGATAGGATAAAATTGTAATACCCTAGCCACAAGCAAGTAGACAGCAAATCGAACAATCGTTTGTATTGAGCGCAGCAGGCAGCAGAGCCATAACGACGTCAGCGCCGATGCCGATGCCGACGCAGTAAAAGTACAAATAATTTCATTATAATGTTGTCTAAGGGTTGGGTGGCTCTGGATGGGTGCAGGGGGACCAAATTGAACGACAGGTTAAAAAAAAATGCAGACATTGCCACAAATTGCAAAGCAAAAGAGTGTAAGGCAGACAGACACAGGGAGAGTGAGAGCGAGAGAGATGGAAAGAGATAGAGCGAGAGAGAGAGAGCTCAAGTGAGACGGAGCGTGGGGACCAAAGTGACAATGCATTCTATAAATAGCTTAACTGGGGTGTGGTAAATGTCAGTTATGGTAAGGGAGGGATGGAAGGGCGGACGGCGAAGACAAACAGTGTCAGTTGCAAAGGCAGTAGAAGCAGCAGTGACGACAGCCGCAAGGCATATTAATTGCGACAGTAGTTCGTCAACATTCCACAGGAGACAGGACCTGGCCCAAGCAAACATTGGAGCAGAGACATGAGCAGCAACAGCAGCAGCAGCAGTAGCAGCAGCAGTAGCAGCAGCAGTAGCAGCAGCAGTAGCAGCAACATAATTAAAACTGCCAGCATGGCGCGTGATCAGCGGCAGCGATAAGCGACACAATTGAGGCCGAGAAACAGAGACTTGCAGTCGGAGACTTAGACATAGGCTGACACTGAGAACTGACATCATCAGTGACGGTGACGGTGACGGTGGCAAGCGATCGATGAGCGCCGAAGATCAGCAAAGTGCACAAGAAGTAAACAGCAAACCAGTAGACAGTAGACAGTAGACAGTGAAAAGATGCAGAATCTATTCCAACAAGATGGGGCTGGCAGGCCGACCAGCTAATAGAGAATAAGTTACACAGTTCGGCTTAATGAATATGTAATGCGTTCACTGCATCTGCATGTCCGATAAGAGAGCCATCATTTTGCATGGGAGTCGAAGAGAGAAGAGCCTCAAAGATTGATCGATCGATAAAACTGAAAGACGTGTGAAAAGCAAATCGAAAAATGGCAAAATATATGTTTTAATTTTATGACTAAGTACTTTATCAGCTCTTATATTCATTAAGCGAAAGTGGTGGAAACTTCAACACTGAGATAAAAATATCAAATGAGTTGCGTCTTAGATTTTGGCTAATATTGGCTGTTGCAGACAAGATTCTTGTGGAGACTCAATGGAGAAGCAGTTCAATTAAAAGCTAATTCGTTAAATGAATCCAAGATTATTTGAGATTCCCTTGCACATCATCCCATAAATGGGTGCCTCATCGATCGAATTACAGCATTATTTACATGCATCTGAGAATCTCAGATCTGCCCACTTTGTTTTCTATGTTCATTCAAGAAATACGTGTAATTGGAAATGTGCGGCAAGTGGGCAAATGATGTACAAATTTGATCAAGTTTGCATTGACTTTGGCGAAGGCATGCGGAAATCACAGCCTCGAGCAGCAGCTGCACGTTGCATGTGGCATCGCGTAGCAATAGTTAATTGCACCTGTCGCCTACTCCTACTCTCGGCTAAAAGGTATACAGCTGCTGGCCACACTGGATTCTCAACTGGCGCTACAATTGCGCCCATATTTGGAGGCAGTCTGAGTTGGACTCCGAGCAGTAATCGCAAAATGCCGAGTGTTTTAGCTCTGATTGAAGCCAAGACACAAACCAGTCAAGACACACGGCCTGCGCGCCTGATTATGAGGCAAGCAATTTAGCTGGATCCGCACTCGAGCTGGGCATCAATAATAACAAGCAACACCAACAGCAACAGCAACAGCAAAATCAGCAGCAGCAATCGTTACTCGGTGGTCCAGAAGCCTGCGGCGCGGCAGCGCAGCTTGCAACCAGTTAAAGCACAGCCATCACAGCGAATGCAACCGACTCCAAAACAGCGCAACGAGCTGCGGAGTTTGGGGCATCGTGAATGGAGTGCAGACTTCGGCCCTCTTCTGTGCGCGTGGCCATCGCGTCGTGGCGTTTTATGACTTTGTTTGGCAGCGGCTGCCGCCTTGGCTTAGAAACAGGTGCACTTCATATCAAAAGACGAGCGAGGCCACAGTCAAGCACTCGAAACACTTAATCAAATCGCTGTTGTTGCCACAGTGTTACAAATCGAATGTATTCCAAAACAAAAGAGATGTTCATTGATGGGTATTTAAGCCTTTCGGGCCCCATTGTCGTCACATGACACAAAAGCAATTGCGATGTTTTTTTATTTGTATTCTTCTCGAGGATAGTATTACCTGAAATATTTTATAATATTAAGAATAATACGACCACAACTTTTATTTAAGACACCCAAAATTAATTCGGTATCCAAACAGTTGGAGAAGAATTACATGTTTTTATTTGCATACTGGATCTTTGTAGTAGTTATAAAGAGTTTACCAGTACATTGCCAGCTTAGACAATATTATTTTAATTGTGTTCATATTTAGAGTTTTTAAATTGAGCATAATTATTTTATTACCTTTTTTTTAGTACACATTTCATAGGCGTTATCACAAGCTGTGGCCCACTGTGCATGTTGCGCTCGTCGCATTGGCCATCTTGGCATTCACGTCTAATTACCGGGAAGTCAAATGCAGTCAACATATAGCTCTTTGATTTGCGCTGGCAGCAATAGCAACTGGCTAAAATAGTCACAGCCACAAGCCGAAGACTGGCTGTCTAAGTTGCTGTTGCTGTTGCTGTTGCTGTTGCAATTGCAGCCAGTCACTGTTGCTGCAGTTGCCTGTCTGGGGCGCAACGTCAGGCTCAGGCTCAGGCTCAGGCTCACTTTACTGGCCGGCTGTCTTCTTGGTCATAGTTATATAGTTTACTCGCCTGCCACACGATGGGAAAATGTGCGTTGTCTGTGGCAGTGGCAAGTGGTAGCCAAAGTGTGGAAACACGGCCAATTCTATGGCCTAGGCTATGGCTAAGGCTCAGGCTGAGGCTTCGGCATCAGCATCAGCAGCAGCATCAGCATCGGCATCAGCATCAGCATCTGGCCCAGCCTCAGGTTGGCCCTGGCCTAGCCATAAATCAGGCTCATTTTAATGACGCAAGCGAAATGCATCTTGAAACGTGTTCCGCTGGCTGCTCGGCTGTCGCCTAGAGTTTGCTGACCAGTTGGCTGACCAGTTGCTACCCAGTTGCCTGTCGCCAGCAATTTGATTCTCTGCATGCACTTGCTCCAGTTGCAGAAAAAACAAAATATAAAAACAGCGCCCGCCGCTGAGCTCCCGAGCTGCAATTAGAGCATCTATCATAAAGGCATTAAGAATTGAAAAATTGTCTTTGAAATATTGAACAGTAATTAGAATACGCAATCGCAATTGATTGTTGTTATTTATCTACAATACCAACCATCAGGCACCGGACAGACGATGCCCAATTAATGTGACCAGTTGGCATCAAAGCATTAAGTCAAGTCAATGAACTTTGGGCAAAGCACAATTGAATACTAATCCATTTACACAATGTATTTCATGCATAGAACTTGATCGTTATGTGATGGGTAACCCAGAAGACTGTCTTTCACAAAACATTAGGCGTGGTGTATGGCACTGTATATATTATGTGTGGACACAATCGATTTGTCGCATTTACCGCTTCCTGGCCAAATATAGTTGGAGCCATAAGCTGCAGACTGCTTCAAAGCTTTAAAACACCACATTTGGCTGGCTGATATGCAAATGAAATAATTCGCCAATCGCATGATTCATTGGCAAGAGGCAGTCTCGGAAATCTTAATATGCATAAGGCCCGACATGACAAATCTGATTGAGTGGCATACAAAAGCGACTGCTAATTGATTTAAAGACACATTTGAACGGTCTCAGCGACATTACATTAAGCTTATAAGGTGTTTACTAAGCACAAAGAAAAAAAGTTCAAACACTTTTATGGCCGCTTAGAAACGCAAATTTTATGCTAAACTTATGCAAGTCGATGGCCAAATCGATGGCTAGAATTTAGATGCGCATAGATTTTTCCCAAGCGGCTTAGAGCACTTGGACCTGAGGGAGCGTAGCTGGTTGCCGGCTGATGGGACGGGAACACACTGGACAGGGCTGGAAACAATGTGCGGCGGAGGGGGGAGATTTGAACTCTGTTTGACAACTGGACTAAACTTAAGCCGTATGTTTGAATGTTTATCTGTTTGTTTATTTTATTTTAAATGCTGAACATTTTTAATGAGCATTTTTTATTATTTTTATACGTTTTGTTAATTTGGTTGAGGCCACGTTGTAAAACTGTGAAGAAAAACGAGATGCAATAAAATCGAAACGAATTTGAATAGAAATGATGTCCAGAAACAAACAAAGTACAGAAAGGCGCCCAGAATCGAACAAAATATCTAAACAATTCGACAGGTGTCCGCTGCAGATTTAATTTGGTTCCCTCTTTTTTAATATGTGTTTTCAGTTTGATTTGGGGCCGGTTCGTTGATCGAATGCAGATCGCAGCGTTTATGTCTGTAGAAGTATGTGGCCCAAGTATTTGGGCAGCAAGTGGCATTATAATATTTTCTTTAACAGATGCAGGAATATATAAGGTATTGAATAGGTGACTTAACAAAGAAGTCGAACGATTTAGATTGCATACAATTTTGATCGGTGCGTTTAAGTTGAAACTGTCACACTTTGGATCGCTTTAAGCAGGACACTTAGCTTTTTCTATTGTTCAGTTGTTAACTTTTAAGTATCTTACACAGGATTTGATATATTGGGACTTGAATTTTCAGTAAATATTTATTATGAAATTATATTCAGAACTCGATTTGTTTTCAAGTTAAATATCCATATTTATTTTTACATTATTTTATTTTTATCACTAAACGTTTTTAGTAACATTTTGAATACCTTAAAAATTATTAAAAATATTACATTTTAACATTTAACATTTAGTTTCTTTTCCAAGTAATATATTTATAATTTTGACATTCTAAATAATATTTAAAGAGCCGTTTCCATGTCACCTGATAATATTTGCTTCACCTTCTTTATTTGATTTTTTGTTTTTTTTTGCTCTCTGTTTAATTTGAGTGCAAATAGAGCAGGCGGCTGTGGGGTCATCGAGGCACTGGCTCTGACAGCCCTTCGGTGGCAAGCAGCGACTCGCTTTGCATGCTGTTGTTACAGTTGTTGGAGGTGTTTGTGTTATTTTGACATCTTTTGGATTGGTGGCCGGCTGTTAGCTTTCGCCGTTAATTAAGGTTAATGGACAAATTATGCCCACAAATTGGCAATTAAAATTAGAACGCGCACATAAATTCAACAGCATCTAAAAATGTTATCGTTGTTGCTATACCTCTTTGTTGTTGCTGTTGTTGTCGTTGTCGTTGTTGTTGTCATTACGCTGACAAAATGTTGTCACTTGACTGGTTTCCCATTTTGTTGCACAACACAGCACAATACAACAACACACAAACAACAGAGACTGCAAGTCTTCGCTGATAAGTTCGATCTGGTTTCAAGCTGACATTGGACCAAAGTTGACGATGGAGCTTGAAATGATATTCAGAATGTGGGCGTACTTAAGGCTTGTTCAATTAGCAGAAACCGACATCGAAATCGAAATCAAAAGAAATTGAAATCGTACAGATAAGATTACAAACACACTTCGGAATATTTAAAGCTGATCTTGGCAAATATGGCTTGGTAAAGACAATAAAACTTATTTTGGAGCCACAATAAAACCAGCCGATAGCCAATAGCTACAAATATGTCATTAGAGGAGGAGTCAATAAAGCTATTAAAGTTAACTTTCAAATTAAAAGTCAGTTTTATTATATTTTTAGTATTCGATTTATTTTGATTTAACGAAATTGATAGCTGATCGTGGCTACTAAGGCCTTTCCCTCTATTAGATAATAACTTTTTTTTTTTGGTATGCATAATAAAAATTCAACGAACACACTCAAAAATCACTAAAACAAATCTACTTACTTTGGGGTCAACTTATTATTTAGAAAGTATAAGTAAGACACGGTTTTTCTTTTTTTTCTGAATTCCGCGTAAAATGTGGAAAAATACGGCTAATTTCCAAGGGGTTTTTTTTAACTCTAACAAAGAGAACAAATTGTGTTACTATTTTCGAAATTTCTAATATGAATTTTCTTAAAATTGTGGCTCACATTTCTAACTTTTAGAAATATTTTCTATCATTATGAAAGATATATCAGAAAAGTAGACTACAATTGAATATTTGCACGTTCACAAGTTAAGTCCCAAAATCAGAAAAAGTATTTAGGTAAGTTTTCTGAATATCAGGTGCTTTTGAAGAATCTAATCATGTTCCAAAGCGAAGTGCGTGTCTACGCAAATTCCAATTAATTTTTAACTGCATCCCATCAAATCGATGGCAAACTCGTTACACTGTAGTCCAAGCACTCGTCCAGAGCCACTACATGGGAGCTTGTACACGTAGTTTAATGTAGCCGAACTACATACATATATACATTTGCTATATATATATAGACATGTAATATCTGGTGTGCTATGCATAACTCGTTCCCATAACAACTTTAATGTGCTTTTCCTTATTTTACGGCTACTGCTCAAATGGATATTCCCCATACTGAAGAGCTGCATTTTCCCAGCGAATCTTGGCATCTAATGCTCTATTGAGGGCCCACCATATCTATGAGTCTTGGGCGCTTATGGCCCAGACAAACTGTTTTGTGGCTGCCTGCAAGAAGAGAAGGAAAATAAAAAAAAAATACACCTGCTACAAATGCGCTGTCAATAATTACGAGGCAAAAGTTCAAGGCGCAGCTCTCTGTTGTCGGCTCTCGCATTTGCCACAATCATTTACACTAAATCACTTAGGTGTACAAGTGTCTGTGGACCAAAACGTCTCCTCCTCCTTTTCGCACTGCCCCCGTTGCCCTATCCGGCTATGCTAGGCGCGCTTATGTACGAGTTTGTGTAACTAAGTATAAGTTGGCCAGTTGGCTCGTAAACATTTACGCATATTGCAAATAAGCAAAATAACAACAACGGCAGCAATCATAAAAAATACAAGCAGTAGTCCTTCGACTACAAAATACCCTGTGAACAGTCTTCACTCATCTGCATTGTATATATTAAATTAGATTGGCTTCTAGTCACTAGCTTTTAAGAAACAACAACTCAAACTCGTTCCAGTAAATGGACGTCTGACATCGGAGATCTGGCCAAATATATACAGGCAACCAATGGAATCAGGGAATCTAGAAAACAGAAAAACAATGTTTACCAATATTTACCAATTTGGTGATTACAAGATTACAGAAGTGGCTTCAGTTTAGCGCTGCTCAAAGATACCATTGCAATGCACCTTTCATAATTTGCTACAGGGTATAACAAGAGAAGCTTCAAGACTAGGTCCTCAACTAGAGGGGGCCCCACTAATTCACTTTGCTGCACGCTGATTGGTTGAGAGCGCCAGGTGGTCGCGAGTCTAACGCGACCGCCGATGCTTAATCTGCCACTCCCCTGCAATACCCAACCACTTGCCACCCCCCCATCCCACTAACCCTAACAGGTAACATGTTTTCTTCAGCAGCAGCAGCAGCAGCAGCAGCAGCATCTCACTTGATCAGCGATAGGCAAGCAAGGCAACGGAACGGTGAAGCAGGCGCATCCTGTCTTGGACTCTTCTCAATTCACAATTCTCGTGATTCTCGCGATTCTTGCTCGATGCCCGATGCCCGATGCCCGATGCCCGATTCCCGATTCTTGCACGCTGCGGCGTTTCAAAGCTGTTTGACTGCTCCACTTTGGCGGTGGGCGCTCGTCCGCACGTCCCAATCCATCCATCTCGACGTATAAACTGGTTCACTCATTGGCTGACTGGCTGGCTTGCCCCTTGTTGCACATGGCATATAACGAGCATTGCCTTTTGGTTTGATTTTTGCGCACAGGTGGCTTGGCAGTTCCAGCTCCGATTGTTGTTGCTGTTGTTGCTGTTGTTTGTTGAGCGAGCGATCGCGCGTAATAAGCCGCGAAAACATTGTTCAGCTGCGAGTATTGGCCATTCCTTGTGGGGCAGCAAGCACCCTCTGCTATCTCCTCCTCCCCTCATCTTGACTTCAATTCCCCCCTTTGAGTGCTGGGGAACCGGTTCAAGCGGCACCTTGATTTCAGCTCAGCAAGGATGCCGATTGCCTCATACGATAAGCGCCCCAAAACCCCTCCCCCCGCACCGCCTCTAAAATGGGAACCAGCTTCAGTCTAAGTTGTAGCAAAAGGGGGACCACATCTATCTGTAGGCAAATTATGTGAGCAGCAGGCAGCCAAGCAGGTGATGGCTCTTGAGGGAAAGCGTTGTGTAAGTGGATGAGAACTGCAGAGGCGGATTGCACGGAGGCAACATGGCCAACATGGCCAACATTGGCAGCATGGACAACAGCAGCAGTCAACACTTTCGCAGGCCGCGCACAGATACAAACAGTTGGCCATTAATCATTCGCCGCCTGCAACAACAACAATAATAACATCAGCAACAACAACAATTGTTGCACTTTACAGCTCTCATTATGCCAGCTAATTGAAATGTCTTAGAGGGCAAATGAGCAGGGAACTACTGAGCACTACTAAATTTAGGTTTCCACTCTAATCAATATATGGCCCAGCCCAATCCAATACACATTCATTCAGCAACAAAACCCTATAAATATGCACTCAGAAAAATAATCACCCTGAAGTTGAAAAATCAGGGGAAGCTTACTTGATTATTCAAAAAATATTTCGCTGAATAGGTAGGCTTGTGTCTCTCTGAAAACCAGGGTTTTCTTTGCTTCATTGCAGGTTACATTTTTTTACAAATTTAAAAAATAATTATTTTTATTTTTAAGAAAGTTTTTTTTGTGGTATATGAACCCGTTTCTAAGCCAGACAGCAATTAGCAATAATATAACAGTCGAGCAAGCAAATTCTTTTACTATTTTCTGAATTTCAGAAAAGATATTCTCTAAACAAAACATATATCTGAAAAAGAGGGTGAAAAATAGTCTTTCAAATTTGAAGAAATTCGTTTGGAATGCTAAGAAATTATTTCCATAATGAAAAGAAATACTTTCGAGTGCAAGTCCGATTAAACAAATCATTTTTAAAAATTTTGCTTATAAGCTACAATCAATTCTATTAATTATAATTGGTTAATTAAATTAATTAAATTTAAATCATCAAATACAAGAATTGAATGCTGACTTGAGGTGCATTGTACAACGAATGAAGGAAAAGGGTTTCTCAAAGTTAATAGTGCCGATTGACTCAGTTCATTTAATAATTTAATTTAGCTGCTTTACTATTCGATACTCCTCTAAGCATATTCTAGAAAACAGAATATTTTTTACTCTTAAAGTGGGTTTGAAGTGCCAATTTTGAAACTTGTTCGGATTGCTTTCGATCAGTGGATTCGAGTGTTATATATTCAATCCATTTGTTGTGATTTGCTGTGTGTGTGTGTGTGTGCTTATTTATGCATTATCGAATCCAATTGAATTTAATTTCGTATTGTTGCACATAATTTCAAATTGATGCAGATGGCATGTTGTCATAACCATAGACTGTTGTATTTGACTTTGTCGGTTGATGCATCGGTGCGCATGCAATTTAAAGCTACTCACTCGCACAGACACACACACACACACACACACACACACACTAGGAGACACACACACACACTAGCAGACGTTGTCACTATTTGTGCAACTACATCCGCATCCGTATTCGCATACGTTTCCTTCCGCAGATCCAGCATTTCATTTCGTTAGCCTTTGACTGCAGTTTCAAACTGCTGCTGCATGCCACACACACATTTATTCAGAGAAAGAGAGAGAGAGAGAGAGAGAGAGAGAGAGGGGGGAAACCACAACAGCTGCGCAAACCAGAGCTAGAGTGAGATAGAGGTAAATGCTATGCTTAGCCTCAAAGACAGCGATGCTTAACCCTTGGCTTGCCCCGTGTCGTGCCCATCGCGTGCATCTTCTTCTTATTCTTCTGGTTCATCTCCTTCTGTATTTTTTGCTCGTTGGTATTATTATTATTATTATTTTATTTCCTTCTTGCTATCCACTGTTTTTTGTTTGCGAAAACTAGCAGCGACAAGTGGCAAAAACCTTTTGACAACTGCAACGCAGCCGGCAGCAAAATGCGATGACATTTTAATCGACAGGCAGCCCAACTTCAACTTCAACTTCAACTCCAACTCCAAAGCCAGCATCAGCTTTAGCTTCAGCTGCATCTTTTCAGCTTCGGCATCAGCTTCTGTTTCAGTTACAGTTTTGTATTTTTTGTTCTGTCTACCGTCGCAGTGGCTATTACAACTTTCTCGTCAAGCTTGTAACGCACTGTATGTATATATATATATATATATATATAGTATAATATCATATAATATATGTCTATATAGAGTATTTTTATCGATATTTGTGTGGTAAAGAATATCAAAATATTCCATTTTGTTGCATTTCGGGAAAATGTTGATTTAAGCGGTTTTTATATAAGCCTAAACTTGCCACTCAGATGTCTTCGTCAAACACGATCTTCTGAGTTGAATGCATGAGCCATAGCCATGTCCGTCTCTCCGGCCATATCGAAGGTGACTTTGTAGTCCAATTTAGACATCAGTTGTTGAGCTGCGGTCTGCAAGGGTATTTGATCATCGTTGTAGCCAAGATGCCAATTCTTTCTCGATATTATTTTGTTCGCTGTTGCTCCTTTTCCATCTCGCTCGTCCACGTTCTAGTCCACAGTTGGCAGTCGCTGCTGTTGCAGTCGCAAGTCCGCCTGAGCCCGGCTAGCTGCCAAGCAGCTTCGCCCTCAACAGTTGTCTGCACCGCATCCCATTTTTTTCTCTCTCCCCCCTTTTTTCTTTTTGGTTACAGTGGCGGCCACACGGTGCTCCTTGTCGTAGACGTCGTCGTCGTCGTCGTCGTCATCATCATCGACTTGTGCAGCATCACTGCCTCGTCAAAACGTCAATCGGTGTAATCAAGCGTTAAGTGATTCTGCGGAAGCGCAGCGAGGCCTGGGCCCAAACTGGGAGAGCGTGTAAGTGCCGAGAGTGGCAACGGGGGCTGGGGGAGGAGGGAAGTAAGGGGCATCGGTTTGGAGGTCGACTGCAGCTTCACTGATTTCGTTGTGGCAGCTGTGGTCAGAAGCACTTTTCATCATCATTTTTATACATTTTTTTTTTTTTTTTTCATCTGTCGCCTCGATTTTTTTCCGCAGACTAAGACAAATTTCCAAATACGAATGTGCAAAGCTGAGCAGAAAATGACCACAGAAATGATTATTATTTCACCTTTTATTTTTTTTATTAAAATCAACTCATTTAAATTGCGTATTACATTTTTTATGTGCGAATATTCTTGAATTTTCTGCATGTTTGTACATTTTTTTGGTTGGATTTGCTAAATCTGAGAAAATAAAATTCGAAAAAATGCACGACTTTTAATTTTAAAAGTGGATCTCATCGCAAAGACAATAAGCTTTTACGGAAAATATCCACAATTTAAAAATCGCTGGATTTTGACAAATTTTGTGGGTTGCATGGCAATTTCCATGGACTACAAATCTTAATATGAGTTTCTCCCCGGCAAATTTGTAGAACAACCAACGAATGAATTGCTTAAGATTTATGCCTGTTAAGCGAATTCAATATGTGATTCTTGAAACAATCTTGTATTTATGCAGTGCAAGTCAGAAGCAAGAGGCCAATAACAATTTATTGAAAGGCAGAAACAATAATTTAGCTTACACAATTTCAAGTGAATACATGTTAATTGTCAAAGCTGGGCGATAAACTGAAACGAAGTGAACAAGCAACAGCAAGCAATGGCAAGTCAAATTCAATTAGGAATTGGCCCAAGTTGGTGCACTGCCCGCACCGCCAACACCAATGCCCAACTCCGACCCGCTCAATGGAACAATGTGCCGCAATCAAAGCAATTACAATTAGAGCAACAATAAAGGCGACAACAAAAAAAAAAAAAATGAAAAAACAACAACAACGGTGTGAAATAGGTGCTGGTAAATGGCCAGCTTGGTGACTTGGTGACTTGGCCACTAAAATGGTCATCACGCATGTAAAATGCTTGAATATTTTTTATTCACTTGTGTGTTCATTGACAGTTTCTTGGGTCACTCTAAATTTATGTGCTCAGCCCATGTGCAGTTGAAGTGCGAAAACTTTGAGCTGCACTCGGTCTTCAGTGGAACGAAGCAAACCAAATCGACTGGCAGTGTTTGTATTTATCATTATTTTGATTAAGTTGTGGCAGGGGAGCAGCAACGGTAACAAGTCGGAGTGTAGCAGTCGGCTACCGACTGCTGAATACTCTGACATCAGCAGTATATCAGCTGTCAACAGGTGGCAAAAAGAAGGTCGTCTTGTGAAAGTGGTTAGGCTACCATTAAATAATCATTTGAGTGCCATTCAAATTTGTTAACTGTTTTTCAATCTGTGCTGTGACTCCTGAGAGGCTGTTACTAGCAATAGTAATGGCAGGTATGGCAGACGGACAGACGGACAGACGGCAGACAGCATGGCGAACATTGTTCAAAGCCGAAATACTCGGTTACCCCTCGGTTTCAGGGCATGAAATCAACAAATGATAAAATCATTACCATCAATCGATATCATCGATTGTTTTAGCTTGGCGCTGGTATCCAAGCTGAGCGAATTTCATATGCAGGTCCTCGTTTTCGTTTTCGTTTTCATTTTGGTCTTCATCCTTCATCCTCGTCACTGTGCCCTTATCCCGTGCTGCTCCTGCTCAAGCCGATATTTGCCGTTTAGCATCCGAGTCAAAATTCACAACAAATTTGTGGCCATTGCATATTTATGCGCAACGGACGCAGCAATGGGTTGCCTCAGCCGTAACCCTTTGTGTCTATCAAACTTGTTCCTGTTGTTGTTGTTGTTCTCTGTCTGTCTGTCTGTCTGTCTGTCTGTCTGTCTGTCTGTTGCTGCTTACCTTTGTCAGGCAGCGATTCGATTTTATTGTCCTCTGTTTCATTCGATGGGCGTTTTTTGTTTTCGTATTTTGTTTATAGCATTTTCTTTATTTTCAGCTTTTCTACTTGCGATGGGATAACTCAACTTTTAAATGGGTTTTGTAACACTCGGTTGGGGCACACACGCCGTGGCAAATGCAATGCTGCATTTATATCTTCATAGCCGATAAATCCTTCCACAATATGCTCAATATTTTTAGAGCCGTCCAAAGTATTTCTATTTAATTTGCAGCTGCAAGCAAGCCTGGTTTTTTTCTAAACTTTCAAAATCAGGCGTTGCCCAATTTACGCTTGGCATTAGCTTCTCAGAATGGAAAGCTATTCCGCTTTCGTAAATTGGAGCTTCCAAATGCCCGCGTTGGTAATGAAAACGGAAAGCTTTTCCGCAAACGCGAATTGGAGCACGCCTCATAAATTTCAATTTTTTAGCTTTGCTTGAGAATAATCAAGAGTGAAATGTGCAGCAAGCACGGATTGAACTGAAAATTGAGTTTCGAAATTATGAATATTGAAAATTAGTGACGAAAAAATATTTGAAACATTTTAAATGTGTGAAAGTCTTGTCTGACATAATCTTTATTCGAATTTCGAATACCAAAACTATCTTGACAAATGATTGTAATAAGTGCAGTGAATTTCTTAGTTCTTATGTGTTTAATTAAAAGATACATTTGAAGTATTCTTAAGATGCAGAGTGCATTTCAAAATTCGTTGCTTCTAAATCAATTGTGCGTTGTGCGTTGTGCGTTTTATTTGTATATATTTAGTTTTAGCCGCTTTTGTCGTTTTAGATATGCGATATTGCAGCAAATTCGATTTGAATCGATTTCTTATTTTATTATGCATTCGATTGCGACTTTCAGCGCGCTTTGCCTTCAGCCATAACAATATATACAAACACATACATCTGTGCGCCACATATACTAGATATGCATATATACATAGGGATATATGTGCGAGTATATAAATAAATTTCATTTATGCTCAAAGCAAATTGGCGCTGCCAAAAGCTGCCAAAAACCAATTGCAATTTTCCATGCGCAGTATGCATAAATAATACACACACACACACACGACACACACACACACACACACACACACACACACTAGTACACAAAGGCTGCAAATAAAACAAAATTACGCATACGCCGTGTGCTGGCCAGCACTGCGGACGAGGGGTGGAGACGTTGAAGAGCTTTGGTGACATCGACTGGCAATGGCCATGCCATGATACTCAGTTTTGTTTAATAATTTATGTATATGCCTTGGCAGCAATTCACACACACACACACACACACATCTAGGAGCAGAGATAGACAGAGTGAAGGAGAGAGAAGAGAGAAAACACATCGGTTACATATGTTTCACTTGCGCGTCTGTTTGTGTAATTTACAGTTACACAAAACCGCAAATAAAGTTGCCAACATTACGATCCATGGTGTAGTGGCAACAACAACAACTCCAACAACAACAACAACTCCGACAACAACAACAACAACTTCAACAATTCAAACAACAAGAAGACAAAACGCTAAAAAGTCAACGTTTGCTGCAAAGGGTTTAAAAGAGCAACACAGCAAATACGTCTATAAAGGGAAAGGGGGTTGCCGTATTGAAAAGAGCGGGAATGGAATGGGGGGAGGGGGTAGGTGTGTGTGTGGGGGCTGAAGCCATTATGACAATAACATGTCGCAGTTGAAGTTGAATTTGAAGTGCTGAACGAGTTCGTGCCGAAGAAGTTACAGTTACCTCTGCTACAGCGACAATAGTTGCTCGTAAATATTGCAATTGCCACCCCCCCCCCCCACCCCGTCCCTCCCTCCCTCTGCAACACCACCACCTCCACACACACACTCGAATATGCACCAGGCCGCGAAACGATTGCAAAGTAATTGAAAGCACTCACAGAACAGAATACTCAGCTTTGGTAGTTTCTTCTCTTATTGATTTTGTCGGAGTTTGTTTCCAGTTTCTGGACTCTGCTGCCGGGTCGCCCCTCGATTGAGGGAGGGGGTGGTAGTTAATGGTACTTGAAATTATCGACGGTTGTGCTACATTATCATCAAGCAGCAAATGTGGAAGCCTACAATCATGGTTAAACGAGGCAAACAATTATCGTCGATTGCAAATAGTAAATAGCAAACTATTTTCGCTTTCAATCTGAACAATCTAAGAAATTTATATCATTACTCAGTTCAAAATCACTAAAGATTTTCCGAGATCAGCTTTAAATATTTATATATTTATTCAAAAAATAACAACCAATTTTGTAGCAACATTAACCATTTATAATTTAGACCAATTCAAATTTGTGTAATACTTTTTTCAATTTCTTATTAAAAATGCAGATTTTAACAATTTGTACTTCACTAAGACTCTTCATATTTTACTTGTGCTTACTTTCCCTGAATGTGGATCTGGTACATGGTCTCCCCTGGTGGCTCAACTGGATGAAATGGAATACACAAGTTCTGCTGTACTGTAATACTAATAGCAGCTTTTCTACATAAAAAATCTTCCTTCTCTTACCCAAACTTATAACTGGCGAAATTGAATATTTCGGATTCATCAGACAATTTTTTACGTCAGTTTCAGTTCTGATTAGGAGCGTAAGGAACTTTCAGTTTGTTCTCTCCCAACTTGTAATGCGAACCATGCCATCTGCAGCTCATTTCGGGATATATAATTATATTATTCAAATATAATAGTTTGAGCCATTCCTTGACCTGCAGCAACAAGGACAACGCTAGGCACAACTCAATTCAATTTCATTGTCAAGTCGTCAAATCCAGCTGAACCCAAAGTTTCTATAATGCATTAAAAATCTATCAGGAGAAGTCGGTCCCCAGCTAGATTCTGAAAGTGCACTCGAATAATATCATCTATTTGTTGTGTTTGCTTCAAGCACACACACAAGCCACACACACACACACACAAGCCACACACACACACACAAGCCACACAGACACAGGCACACAAAGGATATAAACATTTTCAATAGATTTCCGCTAACAAGATAAATAGTTGAAGCTAAGTTGCTGGCACACTTTAAAATACAAAGATACAAATGAAAAGCAGCAGACGTTTCAAATCGCCACCGAGTTTGGGTAGCAACACCAAAACCAGGACAAACAACAACACAGAGCCAAGCAACCAAGCCAACCAGAGCTGCTCAAGGCGGCAGTTACTGGGGAACTGGGAATGGTTTAGGTTGCCAGCTCCTTGCCTATTATTGATACCAAATTGGAAAGTGTCTTACTGGTAAGTGGCTTGGCAGGAGATGCTTTCATAAAATATAATTCTGGATGCCTTTACCAGTGAATACTTAAGCTTTATACAAATATATGCTTAGCTGAGAACATTTTGGCATAGTTTTAGTTGCATCGCTTACACAAATGTTGTAGCAACAATTGAAAGACTATTAAAATGACTTGGCTTTTTTGATACCAATCAAACTGTAATTCAATTCAAAGTTTCGCTTGAAAAATATTTCGAGTAAATTACAATAAGTATTGACAGTATTTTGCTCGGCTTGTTAAATGTGTTTTATTAATATCTGCAGACCTAAAACAATACATGGCCCAATGTGGATGCAACTAGGCGACACTATTTTAAACAAATGCGTTAACAATTTCGCAGCACATAAAATTTTTGGCACTTCTAAGAGAAAAATATTTTTTGATATTTTTTTTTTCTTTTTTTTGGTTCCTTCATTCCTGTTTTTTGTCTGTTGACCACAACAATATCATATTTTGTACTGGCCACAAACGAAAAAAGACAACAAAATGAACATATATTTGTCCATAAAATGCCAACTGAAGGAGGGAGTGTTGGAAGAGTGTTGGTTGCATGTTGCTGGCTTGGCAGGCCAAGCCTTAGGTGTAAATATTAAATATCCTGCCTAAATATCCTCGTACCGTTTCCTATTGGTTCTGCTGTCTTCGTTCGATTCAGTCGTCCTTAGGCTGCCCGCCCTACAGTCCGCAACATTTTCATTTCCCATTGCAATAATTTTCCCTTTCGCCTGCTATTTATGTTGCCTCAGCCGCAGCAGTCTCAGATACCATGGCACTAAAAAAAAAAAAAAGAAAAACCCAAAAAAAAATACTCTGCTTCCCATCATCATGAAGAAATTTGTAATAAAAATTCAGCAGCAAATGAGAAAAGTACACACAAACTGACGCATACCTGTGAACCTCCCTGCCAGCCCCTTCACACCACACACTCTCTCTCTCTCCCCCCTCTCTCTCTCTCTCTCTCTCCCTCTCTCTCTGTCTTTCTTCTTTTATACGCTCTCGTATCGTGCTGGCTGTTTGGAGTTGAGCACAACGTGTCAGTTACCGTAATACGTGCACAAACTATGCCACTGCCTTTGTCTATCTTTGGCGTCTCCTCGGATTCTGTCGCCAACGTATTTTCCACTCCCTCTCCCTCTCGCGCCCTCTCCCTTGTCCTCGTTTTCGTCCTTAGTTACATCGTCCTTTGTGAGGCAAGCAGCGCAAGGGGTTTATTTAATAGCAGCAGTTGATAGTACTTTTCATTGCCCTCGGCCAGCGTGTGAGCCTTGCTAGGAGTTGCAACTGAGGCAAGGGGAAGCGCGGCCTGCTCAGTGCAGTGCAGGATTTTCAGGTGAGTGCCTGAAAGTGCTTCCTTTATAAGCCCAAAGGGAGCCATCAATGTGGCTAATAGCGATTGCTATTGGTGCGATATGTTTCTGCCCAGCTGCAACGGAATTCGATCTAAAATCTGAAACGATAATATATTTAATACTGGGCACATCTTACAAGTTTCAATAACTGAATTGGATGTAACAACGAATTCGCAACAGGGTTTCCACATAAACCATTTGGCCAACATCTTAAGGTATAATAAATAACTTTTGTATATTTTACTATTCATTATATTTGCCCAACTGCTACTAAAAATCTGTAAACTAAAGTTGAACGGGTGAGCAGGGAAGGAAAAGCATCAA
The DNA here is from genome assembly GCA_035043845.1 of Drosophila picticornis. Lineage (NCBI taxonomy): Eukaryota > Metazoa > Arthropoda > Insecta > Diptera > Drosophilidae > Drosophila > Drosophila picticornis. Next base: position 21,488,247 of record JAWNMR010000492.1, on the reverse strand, counting down.
TAAATGAAAATAAAGCTGGAATTACAGCAAAAACGTTGCATTCAAATTGCAATTTATTCAGTTTGCAATTTGTTCGTCGGAGTGGTGACATTTAAGCTTGTGTAGAAAGCAGGCATTTCACTCTATGTGAAACTATCGGCTGGCCCCAAATCGAAAGTGGGGTGTGCCAAGCCAGAACGGAAATGAAACGCCACATTAATGTTGGCGAAAACTCGAGCGAGTTTTCCTCGACGAGCATAAAAGAGGATATAGGAAACCGGAGGAGCCGGTCATGAGTCAGTTAACCATACACGCACAAGCCCAGGCAGAAGAACACCACAAATCAACACGTAGCCATAAAAAGGCAGCCAAACTGTTCTCAGACCCTAAGCAAAATAAAATAGAAAAAAGGAATATATTCATGTGCGTATATATGAATAGCATATACACACACACACACATATATACAACGCTTCTAAATGTATATGAACCCTTTTTAGTCGTCAAGTCAACTCGGCAAGCGCTGTTTTGTTTTTTAGTATTTCCCTTGCCAAGCAAATAATGGCAAAGTCGAACTCCAAATACCCTGCAAGCAGCAAACTCTGGTGCCATTTGGAGTCAGCTGCTGGTTGGTTCACTTCGTTTCACTTGCAGGTCTCAACACTCGAGCTAATAGGGAAATCGGCTCTGGCTTTGGGTTAGCGCGAATATATTTTATTTTGGTTTGACAATTATAAGTTGCGTGCGGGGCGAGGCTCGCAGCGGATTCAAATGATAAAACAAAAGCGTCAGCCAGACGGCAGCAATAACAAATGCAACAACAATAGCAACAGCAGCAGCAACAACAACGACAACGACAACACCACAAATAAACAACAACAAATGCTGACAACTTCGAGTGTCTAACACCAACAAAGCATGAGAATAAAAATAAATAAAAGCGGAAGTGACATAAAAAAAACATGTGGCAGCATTTTCCTCAAACTTTCTCTCTCCCTCTCTCACTCTCTCTCTCCATCTCTTTCCGACTCATATGCACACTTGCACACACTCACACACACGACCCCTTTTGTCGTCGAGTCTATCTTGGCCACGCACGCAAAATGTGTTGCCTGCTTTTTGGGCGATGCCGCACGATATCCCTTTACTGAGCGAGCTGTTGTCCAAGGCATGCCAAGCTTCTCTAATATGTATAGAGTGTACCAAACATAACCCCCCCCCCCCCCCCCCCCCTCTTTGTTCACCGAACACTTTATGCCACCATCTCGATGCCCAGGCAGCTCTCTAATATGCTGGCACGGCCGTAAGCGGCAGCGAGACAAATATTAATAAAATATACAACTATTAGTCATTGGCTGGCTGCCTCTGTGTGTGTGTGTGTGTGTGTGTCTGTGTGTGTGTTTACAAGGGCTTGTATTTTTCATATGAAAGACAAAATAAATATTCATAAAATGGCGGCCTGGCAATGCCAAAGAACGTAAGAAGCACAGCTCCATGCCGTGTTCCACAAATCGCTTTCGTTACTGCATTTCAGTTCGGTTTGAGCTTTAACGAAGTGTCTTAAGTGCTTTAGTGACATTGGAATATTGTTTCAAGAGAAGACGAAACTCTTTTTGTCTTTTCCCCACTTCACATCTGGAATATTTCGAGCATTTCGCAGGCACAAGTTTTGCTGACCCTGGCGTTTTTCAAATGCAGAACGCATTTGCGTCACACTCTCGCTCTTAACGCTAAACCCACATCCACATCCACACCCAACACTCACCCCCTCCCATCCCCCCTCCGCCCACTACCAGCAGCTCAGCCCCAGCCACTGCTTGGCTGCCCGCCCCAACTAACAATAAGACTGACGAATGTTTCGCCATAAAAATAAATACCTGCTGACATTTTTCATTGTAAATATTTTGTAGCTGCTGACGCGCAGCCAAGTGACTTGAATGTGGGCGTAACCCGACTGATGGGCGGCCGTCCTGTGTTATGCGGACGGGTGTCTGGGTGTGTCAGCTGTGTACGTGGAAAAAGAAAAGGTTTTCACAGTTGCCGGCCAAGGCACACGCACAACATGCGAGCGAAGACACACTGCACGGTTTGATGGCCGCACGCCGGACAGAGGCGGCTCCTTTTGGTCGGAAGGGGGGTGCGGCTGGGCCGGGGGAGGTCATGAGGGTTGGGGGTGGGTTAGACAAATGGACGTCGCAATAAACCCGACTGCTGCTGGTGCTGGTGCTGCTTGAGCTGTTTACTGGGTGTGTGCGCTGATCAACAGCATTAGCGAGTATCACGTCCGTCCCTCTGTCCGTCCTTCTGTCCGTCCTTGTGTCTGTCTCTCTGTCTGCCAGCCCATCCTCATCATCATCATTATCAAGAACATCAAACAACATTGTGTTAGTCCTAGTTCTAGTTTCAGTTCTAGTCCTCGTCATCGTCCCCGTCCTTGTCCTCGTCCTTGTCTTTGCTGTCATTATGGCCAACACCATCCGGCAAGTGCTATGATATGTGGGCGCTGGCCGTTAGGTCTTAACTTCTGTAGGGTTAGGCATTTGTCAAGTCGAGCTGGGCGCGTGTGTTTTCAGCTTAAACTGTTCCCCAGTTCGTGGGTCACAACAACAACAGCAACAGCAAACAAACAAATGCTTTGACGAACAGTTTTATTAAGCGAATGCTTTGAAAAATATGAATATTTTAAGCAGTGCTTTGTCCGACACTCAGATGTTGCTGCTGCTGCTGCTGCTGGCAAACTCATGAATAATGGTCATTGCCATACCAAATAATAATCAATAGATTTTATTTGTTCTTTTGGCATTCATACGTGTCGCAGCTACGGCTGTGATTATCGTTTTAATCAGATTACATTATAAATATTATCTAAATAATAAAACATGTTTACGCAAGTGTCAATCAACAAAGCCTAAACTGTCTAAGCTGCTCAAATGAAGTTTGATGTCGGATCTCACACTGAAATGGAAGCATCCAAGTTTAGCAAATTAATTAAGTTAACACTTATAAGGCAAATTGAAGTTGAATTGAACAGAAGCCCATTGCTCTTTTTGTCCGTTTACACAGACGGACAGGCGGACAAACAGACATGGCTAAGTCGACTCGGCAACATAATTATTGGGTCAGAATTGCTTCCTGCTGCCTGGTTTCCCTTCTCCCCATTGCCAGGAAAGACACTTTTTGAGCTGCAAATGAATATTTGACTGAGGTGTGAAGATTGTGAATGCTTCGAAGTTGGCTGCACTTCTTTCCCAACGAATGTGAAACGTATTTCGACATGGAATTTTAATTGGTTTTTTGGGCGTGACTTTCAAAAAGAATGCCAATAAATAAATGAGAGTTTTATTTTTTAACTGGGCTCATTGCGTACAGAATAAATAATTGTATAAATATGTGTGTATTATACAAAAATATTTATTACTATGCAGCATGCAATTAAAAAAGGTCAACAACAACAGCGGCAGCAGCAGCAGCAGCAGCAGCAGCGGCATTTGCAACAAAATTCAAATTCAATTGATTTATGCGACGATGGTCGTAAAGCAAACGCCCTCCATTAAAACCGTTAGGCGAAACAATTGATGTTGCTGTTTTTTATTATATTTTTCCTTTTTTTTCGTGTTTTTATTAAACGTAATGACTTTTAAATGAGACGCGTGCCGCGGTTGCTTTATGCTTCATGTGGCAAGCAACGGCGGTGGCTAATGAAGCCATCAAAACGCTGCCAAAATTAAATATTTTGGTAAATTATTATTAATAATGGCAGAAACAATTAAAGCTCATCAACTCCAATAGGCTGGGGGAACACAAGTTTAAGTACATAAGTATATCTATGCATACAAATATATATATATAACTAAATGTATATATATATTTACATATACATATTTATATATATATGTGTGTGTTTGTGTGGGTCTACAAATGCGGGCGTGCTCCGGTTGAGTTCTGTGGCGCCTGCATTTCAATTATGGAAACTATTAAAGAGGCGCACGCGCTTTTCAATTAAAACAATCAATATGCAAAATATTTGAGAGGCAGGCCAACCAACTAAATTTGAAGCACAAACACAAAAAATAATGATAGTAATGAGCGCACCGCCTGCGGAATACTCTTACTGACTGAGAGCCTGATTCAACTTGCCCAACGCCATCATTTTATTTGGCTTTGTGAAATGAATAATAAAACAATTAATTAAAATGCACGAGTGGCCATAATAAATCTGCTCTAAATAACCCAATAAATACGAAAATAAATTTAAAAGTTAAAAAGTATTTCGTTTTCAGTATTCAACTAAAATAAACTTAGCAAAAATTGCATTAGCTTAATCTCAATTGTATTTCAAAACAGTAATTAAAAATCAGCTGTTTGTAAAATTAATATGGTCACACTTTTCATAACATATGCGATACGAAATATGATAAATCATTGCTCACAACACAGAAACAATATACACTGCGCGAAATTCGATTGGAGGCACTCGTGTTTTGGTACTAAGAACAAGCCTGCTTCTTCTTCTTACACTGTACTTTTATTATGTTGTATTGGAATAAAAGTTCCGTTAGGCTTTTTCAAGATTTTAGCATATTTGTGTTTTTTTCGATTAAAGTCAGCCACTTTCTAACCATCGGAAAGGAAATAGGGCGTTGTAAGAAATTTCTTTGAATGGAATCACAAGGAATAAATATTTATTTATTATTTTATAGATAGAAATAGATCAGTTGCATACAAAAATATGGAATGCTCTAACCTGAGGAGAAAGCTAAGATTCTAGCTGACAAGAATACTGGATTGAGCAACAGGCAATTGATTATTTAATTATAAAAGTCAATTAAAGTACGTCGATTGGCATCGGCAATTGATAACATGTTCAAATTAATAGGAAATACAACAAACACTGCTAAAAAAAACTGCAGCTAAGACTCTGTTTGATTTTGCGTAACAAGTATCGAAACATTGTGTTCAACAAATGTTATCTGATAATGATTGACTGGTTTGGAAAAAAATTAGGTCAAAGTATTAACGAAGGAGCACCACAGATTAAATGCAAGATTAAATGTTGCAAAGGAATACATGTCCTGGATTGGCAAAATATGTTTTTTTTTCAGATGAGAACAAATTTAGTTTCGATGGTTTAAACGGTTTAAATTATTGCTGGCCCGATTTAAAGGAGACTGGGAGATTTTTCCGTACTCGAAGCTTTGACGGTGCTTCACTCATGATCTGGGCGGCATTCAGTCATCACAGCAGAACCGTGGGTCTTTCGGGAGCAGGATTTGAAGTTTTTAGAGAGCCCAGCAGGATCACCCGACCTGAATCCCATAGAGAATAGGTGGGAATAACTGGGACAGTTTGAGGCAGTTGCGCAGCTACGAAGGCTGTCTCAAAGGAATGATCCAAAATCTCACAATCTGAGTTGTCATCATTGTCAAATCGAACCCTAAACAAATTTGGAGGCTGAACACATTTTTAATTTGTTACTTTCATGTCACTTCTATAAATTATTTGGATTTAATTGCCACTGCCTTTAATCGAATAAAAAAGCTAACTTTTGTGGAAAAACCCAGATTTTATAAAATTTATTTTCAATTTTATAATGAACAAATCAAGTGCCTTTAATTTGTTGAAAATTCAACATTAAAAGAACTCATTTTAAATTGCTCACAGATCACATATCGATCAAAAACCTATTTCTAACTTACTCATATCAATATCGGTTCATGCTTCCAACCTCAATGATTAATATGTGGAAAAAAAAAGGTTTACAAATATTGAATAATGTAAAGTATTTAATTTTCGGTGTGACAGTTAAATCGACGTTCTCATTATGCAATGGGTTTTCATACAAATTTCGGCAAATATTAAACAAGGCAGCAATTGAAATGATTTGGTAATGCTAAATTTTTCGGCGCAAAAATATGAATCAAATGCATTCAAGGCTCTAAATAAAAAGTTCAATAAATACGCATTGCAAATGGGGAGAACAATAAATATTTCTATAGACCGAAAAAGAGGTATGAGAAATACACAATGGGATTAATCAAGATTAAAAGCCAATACGATTTTCGATATGTTTTGATAAATTATTTTAAGCATGCAAATTATGTTCATGCGTTTAAAAAGTATGCATGTTTTTTTGGTTCAGATAAAACGTTGAATTCAATTCATGCAAGGCTGTTGCAGCTCAATAAATAGGTAAAAGATACAAATGGAGCTTAAATTTTATCTTTTCTTTTTTTGCAGGCTTGTTTTGAAGTATTTATGACTATGAATCATCAGCTTATGTAAATGAAAAGTGTTGACTTTGTTCAGATAGTGTTCAGTTGGCTTTTGCTTGCCTAGTGAGTAGCGCCCATCACTTGCCCACAGATATGAAGTGCTGGGATTGAATACCTTTGGCCTAATTACCAGCTGGGCCTCATTAGGCCCGCTCGCTGGCTCACTTGGCTACCCCTATTCAGGGAGCTCACCAATTTGCATGCAACCGTTTTTTTTACGACTCCTCGAAAGTGAGCAGCCATTATCAATTTCTTTTGCCTCGGTGCTCATCAAAAAATATGGAGGCAGGTATGAATAGCAGTAAAAGTGGGTTGAGGAGCAGGAGCAGCAGCCGGAGCAGGAGCAGAAGCAGAAGCATCGAGCAGTGAGAATATATAACGATTTAATTAAAAAGTTACATTAAATATGTTCGTTGTTGTATTTTTTGTTAGCAATCACTTTGCGCATTCCTCTTGCGCTGTCTCTTTTTATTGGAGAGTGCACAAGTTTTTTAACTCAGAACCAGAGAGCCATGTTAATGTACATGTATTTGGATATACATATAAAATATATATATATATATGTATGTATATATCCGTATATCCCAGCTGCTGCTCATTAAGTCATCGTTGAAGTCGAGTTATTCAATGGCTTTGCCTGCCGACGACCTTTTGATGGGCAAGGTAAGCTAAGGGGCCGAATCGCATCGCATTTTATTTTCATAATTTAATGTGCGCGCCTTTTGTTTTTAGCGGTGCCCAAAACACTCGACAACAACATCCACGTGGAGCGGCAGACGGCGAAATGTGCGGAAAATCTGGGCTACCAAATAAAAAAAAATGAAAAAAAAGACGCGAAAAAATGCGCAAATAAAACAAAGCAAAAATGGTAATAGAGTGGTTTGGGACAGGGCGAGTGGCGGGTGGCGTGTGGCGGGTGGGGAGTGGGCCAGAGAGGGAAATGTGCGAAATGTGGCGTATGCGTGGCAGCCGCAGAAGCGCCAACGACCCTCCAGCCACGCAGCCCCTGCACCCCCACCTGCGGCACCTTGGGGCATCAACCCGACCACCTTAAAAGACCAACAGCAGAAGCAGCAGCAGCAGCATCAGCAGCAGCAGCAGCAGCCAAGCCACCCATACATTGTCCCCTTGAACTTTCACTTGTGCTTGAGGCTCCAAGCGGCACCAACAACAGCAACGATGGAAGGGAGTGGGTGGGGGGATGGAGTGAAATTAAGCAACGGCTGCAAAATGAGCGCCAAAACGTTTAGCGAGTTGTTTACGAGGCTGCCATTTTGTTTGTGTTTTTGTTTTTGCCGTTTTCTTGTTGTTTTTTTCTTTGTGTTTTCTGTTATTATTTTCACGTGGAAAACAGCAACGATTCGACATCTGTTGAGTGTTATAAAGCTACATACACATGGCACGGGCAAAGGCGAACAAAACTTTCGCATCGCTCGACAGTAAACCAAATTTCCAATTGAACTTCAACAATCAGGCACCCTCCACTTTTGGTCGTGGGAGGTTGCCAAGGCTTCTGAATCAAGCGAGTATCCTGTGATCTGCGACTTGTGCACATCGATTCAAAGCATGTGCCTAAAACTCAAGACAAATTTAAATATGGCATTTTTCCACGGGTCAATCGAAAATGCTTTTAAAAATCGCCAAAGCTGCGATCGAGTTGTGACAGAAAGTGACACGATTTGAAGCCTGATTAGTGGGTACAGGGTACAAATAAAACTCCACATTCACACAGAGAATTCACATATCAAAGTTATAAAGTTTGTTGTATGAATTGAATTGCAAATTGCAGTCGCCCACTCAAAATTCTTGAGATGCCAGCTGTTCTTCACACTTTTCGCTTGACCAAGTTCAAATTGGTGCCAGCAAAAATGTGATTAATTCGCTTTGAGGAGATGCTTATGCTAATTGAACGATAAGTTGGGCAACGCTCTTTGCATACATTTGCGGCTTAAAGCATGGACGAAGATGTAGGCATTATCGCCAGAACACGCTCCAGATAAGCGACAAAGGCCCGACAACCACGCCCCAACACCACACACCCCTCCGAGGCAGCCCTCGTCCCAATCTTAGTGTGTGTGCGGCGGGGGGTATTCTCTTTTCATAGCCTGAAGCCATTTGAAACGGCCAAAAGGGTATGCCGAAGTTGTGAAAAAGCGTGCCACAGACTGAAGACAGTCGAGTTGATCTAGCCAAGCCGGACTGTCTTGGAGACTAGGGAAAATCGAACTCGAGGGTTCAAATTTGCAATGTAAGTTAAGTAGTGCTTCAAACTTGACTTAAATTGTTTGCATTAACTAAACACAATATTAAAACAAAATAGAATTAGAAAAAGCTATTTTCATTTAGGCAAAACTAATGTCAGTGTATTTTTAGTCGGGGTTCAGGGTACCTGCCAGTCGAGCTCTCTCGACTAGAGCATTCCTGCTTGTTCTTTGTTATATTTTTTCTTGGGCTTTTAAGCGCTTATTAGATTTCAGGGAGAGCCGCAACTCTGGTGACTAACAAAGAAATTTGAAATTCCAATAAATCTGCGCGCTTCAATAAGTGCTGGGCACTTGGAGAGGCGTTGCGACGGGGTGGGGCGCCCCATTAAAAAGCCGGCAAGCAGTTGTGCAACAACATGCGGAGATTGACTGACTGACTAAACGATCGAATGAATGAATGATTGACTTACAAGCTAAAACGCAGTTTTGTGCGTGGATTTTTTATTTTTTGGGGTGCCAACTTTGTCTGGTGGTGGTTTTTGTTGTTGTGGTTGTTGTTGTTGTTATTGTTGTTGCCTACCCGCGACATAAAAAAATGCGAGCAACAAGCCAGCCAGCTGCTTGCTGACAATACACAAATTTGATTGGAGCCACCCTAATGTGATTTCTCCGCCACTGGGGTTTGACAACAAACATTTTGGCTGGCAATTTATATGCTTTCTAATTTTTATTGGTATTACTTGGCTAAATCGATTTTAGCCTGCCCCGCAGCAGCACTAGGTAAGCTAACCCCAACGCACTCCCAACTTACTCTGCCCTCTTTCCATCTCTCTCTCTCTCCCTCTCTCTCTCTCTCTCTCTCTCTGGCTGATGTTATCTTTTTATTTTTACTTTTTTTTTGTGGAATTTTCACTCTTTCGCATCTAGTCTGCATTTCGCATTTGGAACGCAGCATCAGTGAGAAGGAAGGCCATTTGTTAGCCATTTCCGCGCTGAGGGCCGTAAAATGGAATTTATTATTTGAATTATACAACGACGCGTTGGCCGCCGCCCGCAGACGGTTGCCAGTTACCCGTTAACCGTTAGTCGTAGCATTGCCAACTGGCTTGGAACTCGGCCTTTTTTTTTGGCGGTCAGGGTCCTTCGTCCTTTGTTGCCTGGCTTGCCTGTGTCTGATGCCAAGATTTTAGCGACAGTTTTTTTAATTAAAGCCTCGCCTGAAACCAAGTCGAAAACTTTTATATGTATGCAAATGGCACATACATATATATATTTATATAATATCTATACAAATAAATTTAAGTGGAAAAATAGAATAAAAAACTAGGCACTCTTTATGCCATTTATCTATACTTAATTAATTTGTCTTGCAATCAATTAAATTTCTTATTGAATTTTACTCATATCACAGCCAATACTTTAACTGCAACAATTAACAATTTTAGTTTTTGACTTATTATTAAAGAACAAATTTGTTAATTGCGAACGGTTTGTCAGCTAACAGCAGCTGTAACAGCGCGCTGTTAACTTAACAGTGTCCGTTGCAACATGTTCGCACAGCGTTCGCTGCCAACCAAAGAGAGTTGTGCCCCAACACAGGACCAGTCTGAACGGAAGGGGGGAGGAAGGCTGTTGTGTGTGTGTGTGTGTTAGGGGGGGGACATATATTTGGAAAATTCTTGAAAACTTAAAATAATATTATTTAGCCAAAGGCTTTTTGGCCATTTGCTTGTTTGTTTGGCTAACAAAAGGCGGCAGCAAACAATTCATTTGCCCAACTAATGTAAATGTATTAAACCATAATTTCCATTGGCGACAATAAATATGCACATGTGTGTGAGTGTGTGTGTGTGTGTGTGTGTGTGTGTGGCTCATTATGCAAAAATGGTTGAACGAAATTAAATTTGGAACTAAGCAAATGCTGCATATTTGATGGAGCTACCAGCCACACACACACACACACACAAAGAGCATCACATACTGCTTGCATTTGCTATGTCAATTGATGTGACTGTGTGCAATAATTAAATATACACACACACACACACATATGCACTTAACAGCAGAATCAACCAACCAAGCAGTGTAAACAGAGAGCAGCTCACAGCCAACAAATCCCCCTCCCCGCAAGCGCCCCGCCCCCGCTCCGCTACCCCACCCCCTGGCATACCCCAAAGGAAGTTTCTTGCTAATTAAAATCCAAATATTAATTCTGAAATGCACACAGAAGCATCAACAGCAGCTGCAGCAGCAGCAGCAGCAGCAGCGTCAACGTACATAAAAACAAATCAAAAAGAAAATAAAGAAAAGGGGGAAGAGGAAGCATTTCACAGGTGAATCGTGGCAAAGCTCACTTGTCGCAGCCGTAGATCCATCGATGATGGCCACAAACTGCACCAGGGCCAAAGGGAAACACTTCGATGCTGCTCAGACTGGGAAACTGGCTACAAAAGGTAAGCAAACATTTGGACAGATTCAGATGTGGCACGGGGCGAGGCACGAGTTGAGTGTGTGGCAGGCCAAGGAGAGTGAGTACCTTGTGGCAAGCAGAGGGTGACGATCACAATATATCGATATAAAATACTAAATCGACTTCATTGCGTCTGCATTTGAGAATGTGCCAGTTGTTAATCAATTCAAATTAGTTGAATCGAGTCGAGAGTTGGAATTAGGAGTTATTTTGCAGCGGGTGTTCACTGTACTGGTCGAGTTTGAGATCAGCTGAAAAGTTTGTTCTCATTTCCACTTCGAGCTCGAATTCGAATTCGAATCGATTATGTTGAACTGTACTTTATTTACTTTTATTATGCAGCTCTGCTTGCTTCGTTGCTTCCTCTTCTTCTGCTAACTTCAGATTAAATGATGAAAGAATTATAAATACAACAACAACGACAAACAACAGCGAGTAATTTGCTGGACAAGTGTTAAGCAACACTAAAGATCATTCATACATGACACACCGCAGATCGAACATCGAACCAACTAGCTCACACCACAAACACACACACATGCAAACCATTACGACGCTCTTTGCTTAATATGCTCTGCGATCCAACCAGCTGCACAAACTCTCTTAGCTATGCTTGTCGCGTGATCGATTTGTTGACTCTTTGACATCTCTAACTGTGTGTGTGTGTGTATGTGTGTGTGAGAGAGCCGTTTCTTATTGTGTGAGAGAATTTTATGCTTATGCTAAAAGATTTACAGTTGGTGCATGCCGAAAATGTTAATGAATTTTGTTATGCTTTTATACCTGTCAGTGTAGCCTGTGTGTGTGTGTGTGTGTCGTGGCCATCATTCGATTTGCTATAAATGACGAGCAGTATATTGAAGCGTATGCGACTAGACGCTCATAAAAACACATAAACAGCTATATTTATGCATGTGATTGGGCCAAGCATTTTTTTTTTTGTGTTGCTTTTTGGTGAGTGAGAGGAGAGGGGGGGCTTGGCATGGTGTTTATGGAAATTATGAACGGTGCCAAAGCGACGCCAATTGCTTGACCCAAATTAAAACATTGCGCGCACATTGTTGTTGTTAATTGTAGAACAAACAACAAGAGAGACACAACACACACACACACAGGGAGAAGACGAAAACAAGCAACAATCACATTTGCCATGGGAACCATGCGCCTGCTGCTGCCTAATGGGACTGCCAACGAAATCGGATTCAGAAAACTAAATCAGTTTGCAGTCTCTTTGCCAGCAAATCAATGGCAATATTTCAAAATGTCAGGCTTGGTCAGGGCACAGGTGTGAGCCACAAAACTTGAAGAACGACCAAGCAACGAGCAACAACAACAACAACAAGAACAACAGCAACGAGCAGCTTCTACATTCACATTCATATTCACATTCACACTCACATCCCCAATACACATTCACATTCACATCCACAGCAGCTGCTCCATAAAACCCATTATACCCAATCATCATCAGGCAGCAGAAGCAGCAGAGTGTCCAGCTCTGAAAATCGGGATCTGGGACCCCAACCACTGCTGGCACCGAGAGAAATTACTATGAAAAAAAACTAAGTTATGCACTGTAAAAAAATAACAATGACAATAATTTCAAATGTTGAAGATAGCACCTGATATATAAAAATATTTCTTATTTCTTACCTTAAACTTAAATTGAATTTTACTTTTAATATGGTTTAATCAACTCGACTGTCTACTGACTCAAGGTGACTTTAAATAAATAAGTAAACACACAAGTAATTCTTTGAGCAATATTTTTCAGAAAGATTATTTATTTTGCCCCTTAAATCTTATTTATTAATTTTCTCAGTGATACTTAAAGATAATAAACGAATACATAAATTTAAATATCTTGATGGGATATGATGAAAAATAAAGAAACGCAGATATATATTTACAAATGCCCACCTGTATATAATTGTACAAATTAAAAATTAAATTCTGGCAATGTTTTTAATTTAAAATAAATGAAAAAACAGATAACATGATTTTCTATAGAATATTTTAAAAATGATATATATATATATACATATATATATAAATATACATATAAAAAATATATGTGTGCATTTGCAAATGTAATTTGAACTTGAATTTTCTCCCAGTGCACTTTTGGGAGCGTATTTTATGCAAAGAAATCACTTTTCATATACGAAAGCAACAGGAATGGGCAGCGATGGGGATGACAATGGGGATTGCGGAATGGGGAAAGGGTACGGGGATGGGGACGGGAGGGGTTGGGAGCTTTGGTTATAACTGGTTTGACAGTAACTATAACTACAATGGGTAAGACTGTAAAACAACAACTGGACAGATAGGGGCGCATATTTGCTGCAAGCCATACAAATACAACAAATGCATGCGAGAAGTTGCTGCGGTGCTTCAATTTGCTGCCGCAAATTTTGCCAGCGACAACATCGGCAACAACAGCAAATGCAACATCGACAAGAAACAGACAAGCCTTGCGGTTTGCACTGTGTGTGATTTGTATCGTTTACAGGTTGTCGAGCACACGCACACACACACACACACACACACACACATACACACGCACACAAGCAAACAAACAAGCACAAACAAACAACAAACGCAAGCTCATAAGGCAATACAGAAAGCAAGCCACAGATAGAGACGGAGACGAAGACGAAGACGAAGAAGGCGAGAGGGACATGGAGATGGGAAGGAACAGGTAGAGCAATTGATGGGCTCTCTCGCTTGGGAAGGTGTCTCTGCTCTGCTCCCTTGCACATAATTATGCAGCAGTCTGCAAGGCGACTGCGAGCAGCAACTGTAACGAGGACAACAACAACAAGAAAAAGAACAACAACAGTTCAAAGTTGAGCAACTGCACTAATAGGATCTCGCACAAACACACATACACATAGAGTTGACAGTAGTCAATATAACTGCATTCTGATCTCTCTCCTCTCTCTCTCTCTCGCTCTCTCTTTTTGGTTGTTCGCTATCTGCTCATCTCAATCCTGGCCATGCGCGCGTCGTTCGCAAGTCGTGCGCGTGCGCAACGCTTGCTGCGAGTTGGATTTTGTGCCGTTGTTGCTGTTGTTATTGGTGTGTTTCTTCATTTCTTTTTTTTTTGGTGCGCGAAAAACGGCAGTCAACTGCCCACACGTCGCTGCCAACTTATTGTTGTTGTTGCTGCTGCTGTTGCTGTTGCAATAAAGACATTGCACAAGTTCCTTCATTCATGACTCTGCCTGAACTGACTCGAACTGCAACTGCAACTGCAAATGGCAGCAACACTTGCAGCACTTGACTGACAGCAGTATGGCAACGCACGTGCATTAAAGTTGTTTCTTTTCCCTTTCCTTTGCCTTGCCTTTGGCATCGACTTGCTTGTGAAGATTTCCGTATGTGAGTAGATTAAAGGAGACCAAATAGAAATATTTGGGTGGACAACAGTCCATCCACAGTTGGACAGGTCAGCTAGTTAATGTTCCCAAATATGAAATCTGAGAGTTTATTGCTGGCGTTATTATTTATGATCGGAAAGACGTTCAATACAAAAGCAAACATTCTGAGTTGTAAACACTGTTGTATTTGTTGCTTCGTTTTATTTTTGTTAAATTATGTTCTGCGTCAGATGTGGCTGATCGCCTTTCGAATTAGTTAACATCCATTTACCAGCTCGAACAATCAATTAGATCTGTCTTCTGCTCTTGTTAATGTGCAGATATCTGTGAGTTATTTACGAACATGTTTTATGTTTCTTGTAGGCAAATTAGAAACAAACAAGCAAGAAACAGAAAAGAAACAGTTTCGAGCATTGCTGGCATTCCACTTTGTTGTTTGGCATCAGCATATTTTCAATAATAGGTTGTAAAAAAGAAACAACAACTACAACAACTACAACGACAACAACGACAACAACAGCAACAATTACAAGCATAGCAACCAACACGTGTAATCTTGGCGCTTTGATTGTTATGCTTGTTAAAAATTGTTGTTGTTGTTGTTGCTTATGTTGCTGTTGTTGCTGCTCATGTTGCTTGTTGCTGCTTAACTTTCACTTGACCAGTCATTTTGTTGGTCAGCAAAAGTTTTGCCAAGTCTGAGGGAAGCAGCCGCAAAGAGCAATAACAACGGCAACAACAACCGACTCGGAATGCCGAAATCTGTGACTCGGAATGCAAAGCACCTAGTGTGGCATGTGTGGGTGGTTGGGGCAGTCAGTTTATGAAGCTCGTGGCGCAGCGCAACAGCGGCACTCCATTAGACAAAAATGTGTTAAAACCAAATACATATAATTTGGTGGCCGCAAGTCAAGGACAATGAAGGCGACAACAACACCACACGACAAATGACAGTGGCTCACAAGGCAAACAAAGACACCAACACCAACAACAACAACAACAAACAACGCAACGACAACGACAAGAACAAGACCAATGCCGTTTTACGAGCATTTGCGTCATAAAAATTGTTGTAACAACAACAGAAACGCATTTGGGGCAGCCCCTAGAAGTACAACATTTATGCCCAGACCCAACCCCAACCCCTGCTTCATTTCTCCGGCGTTTTCAGGCTGCAGCTCCACACTGAAGGAGGCGGCACTTCTGCTTTTTTTTATGTCAAAGTCAAAGGCCAAAAGGCGCACGCATAAAAATGCCAGGCAATGAGATAGCTTACAACGCAGTGCGAGGGCTGTTCCAAGACAATGGATTTCTCCAATTGTATTTCTGTAAGGAAATCAAGCTGGAATTTCCTTCAAGGCAACTAACTCGTAACTTTTGAGAAACACATTTAGATATTTTAACATGACTCAATCTAAAACACCAGTTCCAATTTTTTTTTATACCTAGGCCTTCTTTGTGTAACATGTTTATTGATCTGCTTGCAGTTTTCTAAGCACTTTCTTTGTCATTTGCTTAATGTATTCAGAGCTAAAAACAGCTATTTATTTTCTAATTAATTCCAATTAATAACAAGTTCTGCTGCACCGCAAAGCAACCTTTCCGATTAACTAGCCACTGATTATTAGTTGCCACTTGATGCAGTTTGAAGCAACCCTCGCTCACCCTGCATTCGTTTATGTGTACCTATAAGATGGGGCAAGTCAATCGGAAAACACAAATTCGATTAAGTTGTTTAAAAACAATTTTTATTTATTACCTACGCATTTTCATTGTTGTCGCTGTGCCTTTGTCGCTGCGGTTTATCGACGACCAACATTGGCCTGCCACGCCCCCCTCCACACCCCACCAGCACTAAAAATATATGCGTACATATATACAAGACAATATTGATACCTTTTCGGTCGATTGCGGTCAGTTTCATTCCCAATGTCGGGTGTCCAAAGTCGACTTGAGAGAGGGAGGGAGAGGGAGATACCCCCCGAGAGGAACGGAAATGCCGTTTCCTTTTGGGCACTCATTCATTCCTTCCTTCGCTCATTCATTCATTCGTTCATTTCGAAATTAGTCGCCGGCCTGTCACTTGATAAAAAGCTGTGATAATTAGGCTCGAACTGGAAGCCAAATGCAACGACGGATAGCGTCGGTAACTCGGGTAGCTAATTTATATGACCCATGCCCATGCACACGGCGATACCCATTCTTTGAACTAGCATATCAATTTGGTCCAACAAAACACAAGCAAACAATACAAAGAGACGAAAAAACGGAACATCGGCAATCTTAGGCACGCCGAAGATTACTTAACATTGTGGACTGAATTCAAGTTGGCTTATAGTAAATGGTATATGGTATATGGTATATGGTATATGGTATATGGTATATGGTATATGGTATATGGTATATGGTATAAGGTATATGGTATATGGTATATGGTATATGGTATATGGTATATGGTATATGGTATATGGTATATGGTATATGGTATACGATGGTGTTTGGATATTGCTGAGATTGGGTGAGTTTAGGACAATGCGTTAAACAAAAAAGTTGTAAAGACAAGAACTCAACTTTCAACCAATCGTTCCTATCGCAGCTATATGCTATAGTAGACGGATACCGATGATTTTTGCTCACAATTGAGAAGCATATTATTACACATATTGGAGAAGTTTAGTGGGAACATATTGTTTTTATGCAAAAGCTCATATTTGGAGGTATTATTCCTAGGTATATGATATATTTGTCCGATCTCATGGAAATGATTTAATATCTTGTTGAACAAAAATGTTTTTTATATAAAAACTTACCTGTCGTCGAACTTTCGCTATGACAGCTGTTTGACTTGGTGATCCGATTCGGACGTCTCTTTCAAAGTGCATCAAACTGCACGACAAAAATATAAAACCTTTCGCAAGGGCAAACAAATGTAGCCAGCAAATGAGCAGCAAAGAAATCGAAATATGTCACTCAAATCATAGACGAGGTGAAAGGGGGATTAAGGTTTGAATGTGGGGTTGGCATTGCGATTGCGATTGGATTTGGATTTAGATTTGGGTATGCCGTTGACTTCGTTAATATTGTCCCCCGGACATGACAGGGTTTGTGGCATGCGGCATATGCGGCATTGAAAATTGAATTTGAAACACGCTACTTGTTAGTCTATTTGCGGGTGGTGCAATTAGCAGCGGCACACGCTTCCCCGCCTCACCACTATCATTGGCATTGTTATTTTACAATACGAACATGCCTCTAATATCCTAATTGATTGGCCAAACATCAAACCTCAGCAACAAAGATATGCCAAAGACTGTTGCAAATGGGCAAACGTTGCGCACTTAATGTGTTTAGGGGGGTTGCGGATGGAATCGAATGTCTGAGGTTGGAAATATTGCCAGCACGTCGGTATTTAAATTGATAGATATTTAAAGAGGGATCAAAGTTAGAATGCCCAAAATCACAAATTGGTCACAGCTCCAGGATTCAAAAAATAATATGAGAGAAATAAATAACAATGAATATTAGTCTACAAATATGATATATATATATACATTTATATATATATAACTGTGTGTATGTATATATAACAACACAGTAATTATTATTTTACAGTAGAGAATATTAATTTGTAATATTATTGATATTTAGGGAGCACCCCGTCGAGAGAGAGTCTCAGCAAGTTTGTTGCCGGGCAACCTTGGAGAATGTTTTCTGGAGTCCCGTCATCTTCTGCTAATGTGATATATACTAATAGCATTGCAGTATAATACAATGAAAGAGAATTTCACGATTCAGAAACTTGGCAGCCCCTCTTTGGTCATCATATTTCTTTCAGTGCACTGGCTGTGCCGAAAAAAAGGAAACGACGTCTGGCCAAAATGGAAAAGAAAATCACAAAATCGCAATGACGATACATTTATCAGGAGTGTGTGTGCCACACACACACAATAGAAAACACCATATACAAATACAAAATACAAAAGTCAGCTGGCTGACGTTGACCCTGTTAAAAGATCACGAACACGTCCGGCACTAAGTGAGCCGTCCGAGACAACAACAGCAACAGCAATAACAACAAAAAGGAAAGGGAACAACGGGAATATCATTATGAGTTTATCATCGGAATACGGCTAAGGCATCGAACTGAACGGGAAAGAAGCGGAAGTCAAGGCTGTGGCCCTTATCCTGTTGCGGCCGAATGACCCAGAGCCCCGAGCACAGAGCCCAGGACAACTGATTGCCATCATCGCGAACTCCTAATGAAAATGCCTACAAATGTAATGGCAACATATTTTCTGTTGAGTCATCGAACAACGAAATTCAAACGAAAACGGCGAATGCAGCAGGCAAGTCGACTAGAAAGGCAGCCCGAACCAGCAGATACCCTGGAATGCCAAGGCAAGCGAATGTGTTCAAATCTGACTAAGCCATTTATAAATCTAGACGAAAGCAGGCCAAAATATTGTCCGACTTTGGTTCTTTACTATATATACAGCTATATATAGCACTACCCCACGACAATTTAACCATAGGGTAAAAAATAAAATAAAGTGAAAAAAAACTAACGAAAAGGTTCAACGGAAATTTGGAGTGTGAGTTTCGTTTGAATGCCGGCTACTTAACGGCAAATGCGAATCATTTTAAATTGTGATTCATGCAATTCAGTCGACAAGAAAAGAAAATACGAAATACACACAAAATAAAAAGGGACAGCAGCCGAATTCGGTAATCAAAACAGGAAAAGGTCACACATGGATCAGGGGCGCACTGGAGCCTAATGATGAGCACGGCCAGGCAGATAGATACAGACACAGATACAGATACGGATACAGATGCAGATACGGCTACATTTAGAGAACCAAAGTCAAGTAAGAGAAATGGCGCACTTTTCTCTAATAAATGGCCAGTACAATGGCTACCAGAAGAGACAAAAAAAAAGAAGAAGAAGAAATTACCCACTTAAACCCAGCCAATTCCCCTCTCTGCGCACGCGTTTATTAATGGCCTGTGAAGGTTTTGCAACGGCAATTAAAGCGATTTGCAAGTTGAAAACGTTATAATTAAATGCTTGCCATGTCACACAAATAAATAATAAGAAAAAATAAAATAATAATTCAAAAGACAAAAAAAAAAAAAAGAAAACAACAGCAACAACCACATCTGACCGTAACTGGCAGTCAAGTTGCATGCTGAGAGCCCCGGCGATTCAAGCGGGGCAGAGGCAAGCGAAACTAGCCCCAGGCGCTGCTGCGTTTCTTACAGGTTTTTCAAGATACCACCGCGTACTTAGCGATTTGGCCAGCGTTGTCAGAGTTGCCACAGTTGCCGCAGCTGCAGACTTTGTACTGACCTTTCTGTATTAATTGCTCGCCGCACTCGTCAACTCAATGCCAAAATGTTCGACTGACCCAGGACTGACCAGCGATTTTGTGTATTTTTTCTTCATGCATACTTCGACTGTTTCAACAGTCAAAAGTCGATTCGAGTCGAGCCGAGTCAAATCGAGTCGAATCGAGTCGAGCTAAGGTGACTTGTCATGTGGGCGTTGGGTTTCTTGTTTTTCAACTTGGCTGCAGATATGTAATTTTTCATTTGCCAAACCATATTTGAAACGTCAGTGTAAGCCAGTGGCTTAGATCTAGCCAGGGCCAAGGGGCTGGCACAAAAACTTGGCATTCACTGAAAAAAAAATGTATATTTATAAATTATGAATATAAAAAGAAAAACTTGAATCGGCGTTAATTCTTATTAAGACAGTCTCAAATTACTCATAATTATTATAGAAATTGTTGATAGTTTTCCATTTTTAAATTTAATTTTCCATAATTACTGAAGCATTGCAACTTTGACGGTGCGAATTTGCTTGAACACCCTCAGCATTCATTAACGTTTCAACGTTAATTGATTGTTAATTGTTTTGTGTGCCATAAATTAATTAGTGAATCGCTTTGCAATTGCTCACATAATTGGAGCAACTGTTTACTTTCTCTCCCTTTCTCCCTGTGCCTTATTTTTTGTTGAACGCCACTGTGCAATCTGAGAGATACATTACATGGCATGCTATCTGTCACGATTGTAGACTGTCGACTGCCTCGACTGCCAAGCATTTGTTTGGGCGTTTCGATTTCTATGTTAAACTAAAGTGAAAAATTAACATAAATTACAAGTAAACTTATGGCGCACGATTGAGTCGAGAGTTGCCATCGCAAGTCTTCGAGTTGAAATGCAAAATGAACGCGACAACTTTGGACAGCCGACTGACGCCAGTGGTCAGTTTGCCAGCGAGGAAGGAGAAGGGAGGAGGAGAGTGGTAGCCAAGTAGTATTATTGTTGTTACTGGTATTTGTCTGGGTTCCAGTTTGTGGGACGCCAGCAAGCCGCTGAATAATAATGGAACAGCTAAATGGCACAAATAAGCTTCTGATTTGTGTGAAGTTTTGCTCGCATTTTCAGCGCTTATGTAAATTCATATTAATAATAATAAATAATGATCTTGCCTATTGCTATTTACCAAGTCGTTCGTCTCGGGAGGCCTTCAGCATTCGACCGAAACATTGGCTGGCCATTTCATTCGAAATGATTTCAACCGCAATGAAGCTGGCCAATTTGACGTTCATCTCATTGCGCATAGACAACAAGTTCTGCTTGCAGCTTCATTTTTAACTCCATTTCCATTTACTGGCAAAATTGACTTTGAGTTTGCTCTTGCAATTTTGAGTTGCTTCACTTAATTTGCTGCTGCTGCTGCTGTTGCTGCTGTTGCTGCTGCTGTTGCTGCTGTTGCTGCTGCTGCTGTTGCTGCTGTTGCTGCTTCTGTTGTTGATGTTAATGTTGCACCAAATGCTGTTGCGTACGCTTTTCATGCCACGTCAAGCTGCTGCCGCCGTTTCTCTCCGCTGCTGCTGCTGCTGTTGCTGCTGCTACCTCTCAGTGATTGTGTGTAGAATATCAATTACTTATGCTAAACACCTGCTGCATCGGAATGTCTGTCGGGCAACGAGTGCTGATTCTAAACCGGCTGTACTCACACAAAATCACACACACAGGCGCACACACACACACACACACACACACTAGCTCAAGCACTTATGCTAGCGCAAGTTTGTGCCTTAAGTCTTTCGTTCAAATTTAATTTTTGTGCAGCACATCGTCTTTAATAGAGTGGCGTGCGGTGTCCATCTGCTTCGTGCAACGTTTTGTGACTTGATTTAGCTGTCCATCACATAAGTGAACTAAATTGCTTACACTACAAATTTTGAAATTATAAAGTTGCCCCTTTTTTAATTATTTTGCCATGAAATGTTTTTTAAAGCAATGAGCAGAAGTAAAAGAAAAACACAACATCAAAATGCTGTCTTCATATCAGTAATTGTTTTGTGTTTGTTTTCCAAATTTATTACATACATACAAATATTTTTTCATTTATTTTTCATTTAAATAATAAACATATTTTTAGCTTGCACATATTTTTTTATGATTAGAAAAAAAGAGTCAAAAATGTATTTTTGAACTGTAAAAAATCAGCTAATTTTAATTAAGGAAAATATTTATTTTTTAAATCTTGAAGCATGTTTTTTTTTAAATTTCGGCTATATTTCGAATCCCAACACTTGATCCAAAACAAAAATCCTTTTTAAATCATAAAATGAGGTCACCAAACAGTTAACACTTTTCATTCACTTTTTTGTTAATATTTTTATAACATAATTTTTTGTTAAGATACATGTAATATATTCCAGAAAGAGTATTTAAAGGTTGAACTTCTTGCAGGTGCTTCTCTTGTTGCCTCACCTCGTTTTGTGTTTACTCATTCAACTGGCATCAACACGCCGTTTCGTGTAATGCAGTTCAAGCTGCCCCTACTCCCGCTGTGTCCCAGCAACAGCCCCAGTTCCAATCCCAACTCGAAGAACAACCCCAACCTCAGCTCCAGCCAAACCCGAGTCGCAGTTCTGGAGTAAGTGGCAGGTCCAAGGTTCAGATGCAGGTCCAGTTTCGAGTCGATTCCCCTCATTTGAGAGATCTGTTTGCAGTCTGCGGCTGCCGTCTCAATGATTTCATTTTTGTTACTGCCTTTTTTTCTTTTCTTTTCTTCTGATGCTTTTTGTTTTTTTTTTTTTTTGTTGCTGGGCTTATTGCCTTTTTTCTTTTGTGGGCACTGTCGGGCAGTTAACGTAGCTGCCTCTGCTTATGGGGTCGATTTTTCTTAGAGCATCTGCCCCTACTCCTCTGTCCCCGTCAGCTCCCATAAATGGCTCGTATAATTTGCGGTGTTTTGTACTGTGGAAGACTTGTTACAATTAATTAACTGGCGTATCAATTAAACGTTGCACTCTTGGCCAAGTTAGCAGGCGCCGCATTGCCAAATACCCTTGGGAGTAGTCCAACAAGAAACTGCCTGCCGCATGGCGAATATCGCCCATAATCCACGACAGATAAAAACTCAATTAATGCCCGCCATCAGAGCAGCAGCAGCCGCATTCACAAACATTCAATTTGGGCGGCGGCCCCTCTTCCGCCGCCTCTATCTGTGGGCGTGGCAGTGGCAGGTGTTGGGCTCGAATTCAACTGCAGTTGCCTAAGTTTTGTTGGCATTGCAACTTTAAAGATTGTCTGCTTAGCATCACATCAATTAATTGCATTCGATTGGAGCTGCAAAGTAGGTTGGAAAATACCTTAAGGTCCAAAAGACCTAATTTTATTTCACAACTTCCAATTAACAATGTTAACTTTTCTTTATACCAGTTGAAAAATGTCAAAAGCCCAGTCGACTTGGCTATATTCGTCTGTACAAACACACCGATTCAATATATTTAGCAGCTCGATTCGAGCTCTCTCGACTACGACTTTCTTGCTTGTTTATTTTGAATATGCTTCTCAATTAAATTGCGAAACAAACCAAATTTAAGCGCATCTAATTTCAATACTTTTCAATATTTTTCAATATTTTTGAAGCGATAATTTGAAGCTATTTTAGCGACTTCTTCCATTCCCCTTGAAATAATTCCATGTCAACCCCATAGAGAATACACGATAGACATTAAAAACAAAACCAACCAACTAATTGGAGAAAATACCAAGTGAAAACACTCATCAAATGTAATTCCAACTAAATGACTCGGTAATTGTGAGCCGAATGGAAAAAAATAAACGAAATTACCCAGACAAGATGAGGAAAACACCTCAACAAAAACCAGAAAAAAGTAAGGCTTTTGCTGGCAACTTTTGAGGAATTGAGCTGAGAATTAAATGTGATTTGGATAATGGAGATCTCGAAGAGAAAAATGGGTGAGCAAATGGAATAAAGTTCTCACAATTAAAACGAGCCCAAATTAAAAAGTACTTTTATAGTTTTACACTCGTGACACGCAGCAAAAATTGGGAACGACGAGGGGCGACTTGGCTAGGTGAGCTGCTCAAATTGGTGGCCAGTGTGGAAACTGGAACTGGGTGAGTGGACCGAACTGACTGCGGACGTGCTAGCCAAGAAAATGACTTATAATTGATATTCTTAAAACGGATAAGCATCGCTTCAAGCTGCCACAGCGCGTAGAAACAAACCAAAGAGCCACTCGCTGCCACGTCGCTTGCCCCATCGCTATCATCATCATTATCATTATCATTATCATTATAATGAAATTGGCAAGTCGATGGCAATGGCGCATTCCTTGGCTGGCTTGCAAATTGTTGTTATTGTGTTTGGCTGCCTACTTGCTACCGTGTGGCAGGCGCTTGCTTTGGTCCGTAATTGCCACAGTGCGCTGCAGCAGCGGCAACTCAATCTCAATGCGCCCACGGAATCCCAATTCAAACTCCAACTCCACGCTCCACGCTCCACGCTGCTTCGCTACCAGTGACCAATTGAAAATTAACATGTCCACGTTGGCTGCCACGTATGCAAACGAGTGTTGCATGTTGTTGTTGGCCCTCCTGCGGCTTGCTTGCCTGCTTGGCTGATGACAGGTGCTGCACGCGCCTTGCCGCATCGGTCGCAACCACAGCAACTGCAAGTGCGACTGCAGCACCTTTATTGTTGTCAATTTGGTGGCGATTGTTAGCTGCACACGTCTCAAGCGCAGCATTTGCCGCCAATTGGCCGCGTTGTTGTTGTTGTTGTTGCTGTTGTTGGTGGCGTTGTTTTTGTTATTATTGCTGTTGTTCTTGTTGCTCTGTGCCGTTCAAAGAAGCGCAGCGCTGCAACTTCACGCGAATCTAATAAGCAAGAAGCAGCAACCAAAACGCAAATGATTCTACGCTCCCCCTCCCCTCCCCCTTGTCAACGTCTTCCTTTCGTTTGATGGCAAACAGCTGAACACTGAATGGAATTAATGAAATCCAAAATATGGCAAAAACACAAGATGAGCAAGTTTCTGCTGATTTGCTTCATCGATTTTTCGAAGTTTGGATCTAATTAACTAAAATGAATAAACAATTTGACTGTGTGAATCCAAATTGTTGTGTTTATGCGAGTTTTTCTATTATTATTTTAGCTCTTTAGAATTTTGGGGTTTCAAATGCAGGAAAATGTTCATAACTAATGCTGATTCTCTGATCTTATAAATTTGTGTATAGTTTTAATTGGATTTGCAAACGCGTCAAACTTCAATCGTTTGATCGTAACACCTGTGAACACCTTTTCTATCGCTTTCATTCCTGCAAACTAAATGACAATGGGTTAATACTCTCTGCAGAGGTTTAAATATAGTTTTGTGGACATCATCGCATCGGAATATTCATTTGGAAATCTTGAAGCGAAGTCGTTCTTAAATATATCCAATCGTAAATATTCCACGCATTGCCAACTCGTGCTTGGCAGCAGTAAACTTTGAATGAGATATTTGCTTAGTGCCATAAAAATCATAATAAAATTCATTTCGAATTTCAGTTCAAATGTTCAATGCCAAGTTTAGGGCATGACTATTATGAAAGAGGGGCATTGTCAAGGGGCATTAAGGTGCGGCACGGATATCCCCGTACACTGAAAATAATCTACTCTAATTATCGGAATTCGTTACGTTCGTTACGCTTCTTCTACTTTAGCGCTTTGCGTAATTTGAGCTACTTCTTCTCTTCTCAGACCCACAGCGAACCCGCTTAGTTTTTCAATGTTCTATGGGGGCCTTGGTTGCTTTACGCAATTTTCTCACCAAATCGCTGCCACAATTGTGTTAGTTAAGTCACTTAAATTGCAAACAGTTCCCAGACACCTAACAGCCAATCTCCCCCCACCTCCCAACCTCTTTGCTCACCCAAGTTGCCCACTTACCCACCACAACCAGGTACCAGCACACATGCTGGCAGCGAATTGCAAATGCCTTTGTTTTTGGGATTTGGCGACGGTAATCTGATTGGAGTTTGTGTGCAAACGAGCTTTTGGGGTCTAGGACGGAAGCTGACTGCTATAATTAATAATGATTTCAATTTGCATTAGCCCACCTGCAATTTAAGGCGTTTGCGCAAGCGCCAACCGGCGTCAACGTCAACGTCAACTTCAACTTCAACGTCGACGTCGTCGACGACGTCAGCAGAGGCAGCTGTAAGAGTTTCGTAAACGCAGCAGCGACGGCAGCATAAACTCTGTAATTTGGGAACAAAAATAAAAATGGAAATAAAAATAAAAATGGACGTAGAAATTGAGCATCTCAGGCACGCCGACGATTTAAAACCCTTAAAGAAACGCAGTTTGTCTGCTGATATTGTTTTTCTAGGGGAAGCTATATGATAGAGTAGTACAATACAATAATAAATGCTTAAAGCGTGGTGCATTTAGTTCGCATATCTTGGTTAACAACAAGAACTCTTCCCTCGAACTGATTGTTTCTAGGCAGCTACAAGATATAGTCGCTCGATCGAGATGATTTTTGACTTAAGTGTGAGATGCATGATAATATGCACATTGGAATAAGTAGGCCTGGATATCTTCTTAAGCTAACAAGTGGTCTATACAGGAACTCATCTTTCGATTGAATCCATCCAGTCCGCTTCGTCGATAGAGTTCGACCGAGTTCAAGTTTCATAACGAAAGCTTTAAAACTCCGGATCTTGACGCTGATAGTAATGTTGATCACGAAGAAGTAGGCCTTGTGGGGTTGAAGATGCCTCCTTGAATGCCTTGCAAACTTGATCACATAACTATAATGCCCTCTGCGAGGGTATGATTAAGAAAAGCAAAGTGCTTGAATTGAGTTGCCTCAGGCTGGCTTGAGTTGCAGTCTGAATGTTTTGGGTTTTTGGTTATGCAAGCGTTTAGGCCAACGATAATCAGCTGTTGGCAAATCAACGCCAATCAAACTGTGCATCAGCAGCAGCAGTAGCAAAGAAATGGCTTTATTTAGGTGACTTTATGGGAGCAACGAACAACAGCAATAACAACGGCAACAACATAAAGCGTCAACATGCAAACGTCAACCAGCAAAAACGTGGTTGTAAAAAGAAAGCAGTTGGCTGGATTTGAAAATTAAAGCTGAGAATTGTATCATCGATGGCAGCTGCCCAACTGACAGAGCAGAGCAGAGTAAACACAAAAACAATAAACAAAGGAAAAGCCCTAGAAAAACTGTTGTACAGCATGCTGACAAATGACTCAAATGCGCACGCACACACACACACACACACACACACCGCAAAGATATATGCAGCAATTATGCGCGATATTTCAGTTGCAGACATGCAACAGTTGTTTGCCTCACCACCTCGCTCCACAAGCTGCCACTCAGGCAGGCAGCCAACCCATCCACCCAGTGGCACATGCAGATTGTTAGTCGTGCTCATATTCATGACTGTCTCCAAGTGGGCGTGTGTGCGACTGTTGTATGTGTGTGTGTGTGTGTGTGTGTGTGCAGCTTACACACACATAACTTATGTTTAGCTGCAACAACAACAACAACAACACCTACAACAACGTATTAAGGGCAACACTCTCTCTCTCTCTCTCTCTCTCTCTCTCTCTCTCTCTCTCTCTCTCTCTCTCTCTCTCTCTCTGTCTTTATCTGACTGAGAAGGCAAGAACTCCATTTTACACACACACACACACACACACCACTCACTTATAAATACTTTGTGGTCCACAACGCCATTCTCTTTGATGGATTATATCTGGTAAGTCGTGATTTTTGTCTATATTTTTCTTGCATTACTTTACCATCTCATTAATATACTTAGTTGTTATTCTCACATGGATTGGCAAACATTTTCATGCAACCTGCTTTACGAGCTGGTCTACTCCAGTACAATATCAATGTTGCATTGCTCCCAATTAGCAAAAGCTTTGGTTGAACTCATATTTTATTCAAAGCGCTTCAAACGAGTCCATGGAAAATTAATTACAATCTTTGAGTACTTAGGAGCACTTTATGGCTCTTTACCTTTCTGAAAATGAAATATGTTACACACATATATATACATATATATATATATATATACAATATATGTGGGCATACGTTCTTTCGCCGTTGGTAAAAAAAAACAAATAAATAACTTAGAGCCAGTTATAAAAGAGTCGTCCAATTTGTTTCTTAGTCAACACAAAATTCCTGCGTGTAGAGCATTTATTAGAATATCACAACAGGAATCGGATTAATTAAAAATGTATATATTTAATTCCATAAAAGAATGCTTAGTATATCCTCATTATATATTTATATATAAAATAATTGTTGGCTGGCTTAAAATCGAGAGGGTATTCGACCTTCGACCGTGCCCAAAACTACAGCAGCGCAATGTTTTATATTATGCAAGATTCTATTGCGAATTATTAATACTCGTATTATGCACTGCAGCACTAAAGGGAAATCCAAAAAAAAAGGGAAAAAATGTAAGCTGTTCGTCGTCATTGTCAATTAAGCAAATGAAAACATTTCGCCTTTGCTAAAGCGATAGACGACGGGCGACCAGCGACCAGCGACAGCAGACAGGCAACAGCTACACAACAACAACAACAACAACAACAACGAGAAACAAAACAAACGCTGTGCTGGCAAATGCGGCGTATGCGCAACATGAAAAACAACAAACATGACAAAGAACTTTGCTACAGAATACGGCAAACTGACCAACAGCAATGAAAAACTGACAGCATTTCCAAAAGGGATATGCAAAGGAAAAGGGTTCAGGAGCGGGGGGAACGATTAGCGGGTAGCGGGGGGATGCTGAGGTTCAGCAATTTCTATTATTGTATTTCGAAAAAAGAGAACTAAGCAGCGGGCTTGCTTGTAACTAGTGACAGCAACACTGAAAGCCGTTGGTGCAGTGAGTGTGGCAGTCAGCGGGGTGCACGTAGAAATAGGGGCAGGAAGGGGATCACAATGCGTTGCCAAGCTGCTAAAAATTGGCAAAATTTGCAAAACTGCACAATGAAATAACTAACAAACGAAATATTGCAAGAAGCTACAGCAAAAGGGTCCGTTGGCAGCGGACAGTGGGGGTGGTAGTGGGGAGGTGACTTGTCGAGCTGTGCGGTAAGCGGTAAAATAAAAGTGAAGTTGGACAAGAAGCATAAACCCAAATGGAGCGCGCATAGCGTCAACTGGATGCAGCGGTGCAGTCACAGTCCAAAGTTGGGGGGTGGAAAAAAAGGTGCTGGTGGGGAGGGAAAGGATTGCAAGGGGGATGCAGATATGACAAATGCATGCAAAACACATTCTGCGAAATGCAAGCGGAAAGCAGGCTGCCTGTGTTAGAGGGCGGGGCCAGTGGAGCGTAGGGCGTCGCGGCGTACAACAAACAGACAAACAACGAAACCGCTGCAATGTGGGGGAAGGGACACAGCGCTGGGGAACTGTTGTTGTTGCTGTGGCTAGAGCGATGTTGTCGTAGATGGTGCCTGCCCCTGCAAACTCCAGCACCCCTCGTGACGCATTGTGCTGGACAACGGCACAAAGTAATTAATTTCAATTTGTAAAGTTCAGCGAAAGGCAATTCGCTGCTCCCCACCGTGTACTGCCTGTGCCCCACTATCCTTACACCATAAGCACCCCCTCACACCCGTCACGCCACTTTTTGGCATTCGCAGTAGTATTGCAGACGTGTGACAAGCTGAAATAATTGCGCCGCATGCAGATAAGCGCCGCACAACAAAGCAGCTGCCACAAGCACAACGACGACAACGCCGACAACGACAACAACGACGAGAACAACAAGAACAACAAGAACAACAACAGCGATGCCAGACAATTTGCGCAACGAGAGGGAAACTTGAAGACTCTTGGACCTTTTCCCCTCACCTGCCCCTGGCCCTGCCTCGGCCTCGGCCTCTGCCTCCACCCGGCTCAACCCACTCAGTGCATTACTCTCAAGTTGATTTCAATTTTTGCCCCAACATTTTTCGGTTCAGTTTCCCTTTCGTTTACCCTTTCCGCTCCTCTGTCCCTGTCCCCCATCTCTGTCTGTTTCTCTGTCTGTTTCTGTTCTCAGCTTCGTGGCCCAGGGAAAAAGGCAATGCAATAAATAAATGAAACATAAATTTACGGCCTACTGCAGTACTGCAGTGGAAACAATACCAACAATTTGAACATATTCAGTGCTTTGCAATTCCTAATTTTGCTGCAGAATAACAATGAGATAGTTACAATTGAATATGGCTTCAGCTTCGCATCGAAGAGAAGATACCCTAAACAAGCCTTGAAGGGGACGCATGTGAACGTTGTTATTTAAAACTATATTGCGAAAGACAACAACTCAATTTAATATCTTGTAATGTGTTTGTCAAACTTGTGGGAAGATCAATACTTGGATTTGCACAGAGCCTGTTTAATTCATTACCCGGTTGGTCCTTACAAGGCAGTGAGTAAGTTCGCAGTGCCCAAACTGATTCACTCTGATATCAAGCGATCTCAATCAACTTTCATTCAAAGTTCGTGAATTTTGTTGCTGATTACATACTTATTTCATCTCAATACAAGCAAAGCAATTATACACAGCAATGGCATCCAATCAGATTTGAATTTCTGATTTCTATAGTCTCATTGTGATGACTTAGTCGATAAAATACCACGCTTTATATTATCGTTGAATTCCACCAATCACAAGCTTTGCCATTTGTCAAGATCATTGATTAAAAACCCATTAGACTCGTCTGCAGCGAATCATCCCTCTGAGGATGAAAGTGATGCGGATGTAGTATTTGAGGCTGACCCGTGGGACCCATTAACTGGTGTCGGGAACCGCCTGATGCGGTGGCTATCTAGCAGAAGATAGCCCCAATCCACAAACTCTGGACTCGGAGATGCTTACCGGAGATGCTGCTTCTAACATACTTCCGCACAACTTTATGGTACACTTTTAAAGTATTTCAGGGAGTAAAAAAATGCCTTGCCACTTGCAGCATTCGAAATATAATAAACAATTTTATTATGTGCAATAGCTTGAATATATTCAATGTGTATTTGGAAACCATAGTTTACTAGGAGAAAGCTTTCGAATATTTGAATGAGTCAATTTTCAATTATTTCATGATGCACTTCATATTGATTTTATTGATTAAATACGCATTCCCAAACAAGCAATTTTCATTGAGTATAAAATGTTAAGAACACATTTTTAGTGGATAGCGTCAAAGTACTCATTAATATAAAACTTTTACTATTTTGTTGTGCAAGCTAAAAATATAATTTCATTCTACTTTTTCAGGCAGCCCATGTTATCTGAACTTTAATAAATTAAAATGAATTCGTTATCGAATGACACTCTCTGATTATTTATGCCGTAAGATAATAATGCATGTAGAATGTATTTCGTAGAACTCTTTTGCATGTTAGTCAAAGTTGATGGGATCGGCGTAATTTGTACGACTTCTTGTCCCCTTCCGCTCATCTGAAGTAACACATGGCCGCCGCCCAAATCTCTGCCTGTGTCTCCCTGCTTCTCGTCTTCCGGCAATGAGTGACAGAATGGAGCGCCTAGTAAATTATGTGAAGTGCAATGGACTATGTGTTTTATGAGGCGTGTATCTTCCTCCCCTCTCGCTTACTCTCGCATACTCTCTCTTTTTCTCGCTGCCACTCTCCCTCCCTTGCCCACCTCATCTTTGTTCGTGCAGGAGAGTTCATGCATCATAATTTACAAGCGAACAGTTGCAACCAGCAGGCAGCTAAAGGATCTGAAGGTAGCGCCAGCAAATGCTGACTAGATTTCTGTTCTGCTTTCGGTTTTCTTCTTATTGTTCTTGTTATTTCAAAATTTTACTATTTTCTTTTTTTCTCTTCAACTTTGCTACCTAATTTGTAAGTTGCAGGATGCAGATGCCAAGCCAAACTTTAAATACATGTTAAAAGTGATGGAGATGAAAACTGAAACATAACCAGAATGCTGACAAGATGTTTCCTGACTAAAATTGTAGAACAGCAACCGCTAATTAAAAATGCATTCGTCTTCCTTCAAAACCAAAAGAAGAAACATCAACCATTTCAACCGATACTGGACTACGATTGTGGCTTCTGGTTTATATATATATTTTTTCTTTTGGTTTTTTATACAAATCTCGTTGGGTCCGCATAAATCTTTATTATCACGAAACGACAAACGGCGATGATATAGCACAGATACCGAAACTGAAACGATGATAAATATGGGTTCATGGAGTTGAGAAATAAATAAATATATACATAGAGATGAATAAGACATTGGACAGCGCCAGTTGGCTGCCAACTTTAACAGCAGATGAACTGAGACTTAATTAGCTGCTCGGGTTCTGCTCAGCTCTGCTGCGTGTTTGGGTCTCCGATTGGGTTTGCTGGCATTTATGAGTTGGTGGTCGTTGGCAACGCATCCTTCTTGATGTACCTAATGAAGTGCACACAGTTATATTTGCACTTGCAGCACCTTTCATTAGCATTCGGACTAATTGTCCCTCAGCAGCGATGTGAAATTTCTTTTCGTTGATATTGCCGCGTCTCATTTGATTGGATTGGCCAGGCTGGACAGTTCGGGCCCAGTGCAAACAATCAGAACTTGCTTCAGCAGCAGCAGCAGCAGCAGCAGGAACAGCAATAGCAGATGCTAATGAAGTCATCTCATCAGCGTGTTGCATACAAATGCGGCGCATTCGACGGCCATTTCCGCTTTTGATTTATGCTGCAAAACGCAAAAACAGCAACACCAAAGGCAACTAGGGCCAGTGGTCAATAACCAATTGGCTATCGGCCATCGGCAAATCTGGTAGGGAAAATGTGTGAAATCGTCAAACGACAGCAATCAAAATGATGGCCAAGGTGCCGACAAAAGCTGGTGCTAATGCTGATTGATGACGCTGATTGATGATGTGTTCATGTGGCATAACAAACAAGCAATGCACAGCACAATTGCGCTGCAGCGAACTGTGATTATACATTTATTAAAACTTTAGTAAATTCATTCAAATATTTAATATAAATAAGTAAGTTAATCAAAGTTTGATTGATGGTTTGGCTAATGCACATCAAGATTGACCGGCTCAATGATTGAAATGATAGACTTCTGCTACATCAGATTGGTATATGTAAGTCCAACTGGAATTCACTAAATATTTGTTCTCTTGAGGCGAATACTCGTGGTCAACTCAAAGATTCAAAGACTGATTTGCGTGTTCGCAAAAGTAATCCAAGCATGCCGGAAATGTTACCGTCTACAAGGAAATTCAAGTCGAAACAATTGCAATTGCCTAGCATTGAAAAATATATATTTTTATTTTCATGTATGCTATGATTTTTCTTCTTTTCTTAGCTTTATCAGATCTTTGCCGTAGTGCGAAAAAAATGTTAAAAACAAAATAAAATATCCAAAGCAAAGACATCAATTAACACAGTAAAACACTTGGCTACCTTCATCAAAAGTGGCCCCGAACAACAACAATAACAACAACAACTACAAATACCACTGCAACAACAAAAGCAGCAGCAGCAGCTGAAAGAAGTAAATAACATGCGGGTAAAACAGCTACACCAACAATTGAGGCCGAAGCAGATTGGTTTCTAGATAGAGTGAGGGACAGAGACTAAGAGGGAGAGAGAGAGAGAGAGAGAGAGAGTGAGAGTGAGAAGTGTGGGGAATGGGTGAGAAAGAGAGATGGAACCAAAGATTCGCAACAAAAATCTGCTCAATCACTTTTCACTTAACCCAAACACAAGAACTTCAAGTTGATGTACGAGAGCAGATGAGGGGCGAGGGGTACATAACACACACAAATACGTGCCAGATTGGTCAGAGGGGAAAGCGACGCAGGGGTGGCTCGAACTGGGAGAAGGTTAAGCAGAAGGAGAAGTTAAAGTGATGTGTGGGCTTTTGAACACCAAAAATACAAGAGAACAAACAACAGCAGCCGCTACAGAGGAGTCGAGCAAAAAGCAAAAGTAAACTTTACTTGGATGATGATGATATGCAAAAAGGCCAGGCCGGGAGCAAAGAGCACAAACAGCAAGATTTGGACAATGGGAACGCTGTTGTAGGAACAACAACAACGACACATATGCACACACACACACACACACACACACTTTTAGTATTTCTCGATATTTAATTCTTACTCCAAAAAATAAAAGCGTTGCCACGTCAGCAACAGCAGCAGCAGTAGCAACAGCAGCAACAGCAGCCAAGGCAACACTTGACCTAAAGAAAAAAGTGCAAACAAAAATGGTTTGACCAAAATATTTTACCGTAGACAAAGTCAACAAGGGATTGAGTAAATTTCCGGTGCTAGACAAAATGCTGAACCTGGGAACGAGTCACGGCTTTCGCTGAGAAATATGTCCATCCATGTCGATAAATGTTGAGGCAGTTGATGTGTACAATATCCCTGTAGAAACTTGCAGCAAACTGATATCGCCTGTGCATAACAGAAAATATAAAGATTTCTCTTAACACTTCCAACACAGGCTACCAATGAAAAATAAACAAAAGTCAAATCGAAATCTCTGAAATATTCTAGCTGCATCTATTTTACTGACCAGCCAAGATTGTTATTTTTTTGGGAAAATCATAGATCAAATAATGTTCACATCAATGAGTGAGTGTACATAATGAATATGATTATTTTAACTGAATAAAGTAGTAGTGTTGTGCACAGCTACTTAAAGTTAAAGTTACAATTTGACAAGACAAAATTATGCACGTCAATATCTTAATCGCTTATGTATCGCAATTATATGTCAAGAATGGAGAACGAACTGGGTATTTAAATGTTATTATTATCTAATTTATTTAATTATGTACAGCTATCATATAATCAGCATTATTTGCCATTGCTCGAGGGGTGATATATTTATATAACAGAAATGGATATAATTCGATAATTCGAGTTTACTGCGCAGGTGGAAGTAGAAATAAAAGTACAACTAACAATGTGCTTCATTTCAAACATTTTTGCTCCGATTGCAGCACAGCTCTGGTCACACTGTGTCGCCCATTATCCCGACGCCAAGGGCTTTGGCCATTAAAGCTAGAAAGCGGGCAAAGAAAGCAGCCGCCTGCAGACTTGGAGCCCCAAATGACTTGGCAGCTTTTTAAGGGTTCAATGCAAGTTGTTGTTGTTGTTGTTGTTGTTGTGTGAAGCCTTGCACTTTGTGTGCGTATAAACATGTGTATGGGTGTGTGTGGGGGTGTAAGTCGATGTTGTGTGGATGAGGCAGGCGTAGACTTATTGGCAGTTTTAATGTGTCAGCAGCAGCAGGTGCCAGCCAGCCCATGCCCACTTTTGTGGATGATGAAAGTGCCGTCAAATGGTTTTTTGATTTGCTGTTTGCGTAACTGAGCCAAATTTTGCAGGCCTGCCTGCCTGTCTGGCAGCATGATTGCCCCCTGGCCCTATTGCCGCTGTGGCAGCCCATGCTGCCTAATTGTGTATGCGTGTGCGGTGTCCGAGGAGCCTTGCGTAAATTTAACAAGTTGCCACTTGATTCACAACCTAACCAAGACGAGCCAACAACAAAAACGATGCAGGCTGCTAAATTGCACAGACACAGGAAGAAGCAGCAGCAGCAAGCCTTTCTCTCTCTCTCTCTCTCTCACTCTCTCTATCTATCTCTCTCACTCTCACTCTCCCTCTCTCTCTCTTTCTTGCTACGTTAAGTCTTGATTTAGACGTTGAACTGTGTTGCCTCTTTTGTGGATTTCGCACTTGTCAAACACTTGGCACGCTGCTTGATGCCATGGCCATGCCACCCTTTTTGATTTACAGGGTATACAAGTGGTCTGGCATAGCTGCAGAAAAATTTAAAATATATTTAATTTGTTGCTTAAAGCACTTCCTTGCAAAAAGCTTAGCTATCTATTAATTTACGTACTCTTTAAAGTCCAAAAAGTATTTCACACACTTAAAATGCTTCCGAACAACAGTTGTCGCCATAAGAAACCATTTTGCTATGTAACTCAACCATCCTTTCCAACTTATCATTTTGTATCTTAAATCTACGAATCTTGTAGAATCTCGAATGTGAAAAATATTTCTGTTAATTTCATTTATTTTTATTATTTTTTTTTATTACAAACTTACACACAAAGTGTAAGCAACATAAGCATGTGGAAAGTAATAAATAATATATATATATAAATATATATCGTCCAAATAATTTATTCAAGATTTTGCCCGCCATATAGAGCATAGAAAATGCGACGCAGTGTTGTGTAAAGAAATGTTTGTTGTCAGCTTGATTTGTGTTGCTGTTGCTGGCTCATTTTTCTTTTGAGTCAGGCACCAAACAAAGTTGCCACGTTGCCGTTGACAGCTCAAAAAACACTTAAAACGCTGATTTACGTCACGTCTTAGACAGGCAGGCACACCAAACCCACCAAACCCGAACAACCCCTAACTGCCTCGTCCCATTGATCATTACTACGCACAAATTTGGCGCATTGGCAAATTGACTTTGCTGACTGCAGGCGGGCGAAATAAGCGAAATGTCCTGAATGCTTGAATGCCTGAATGCCTGCATGACGTGGCTACAAATCGATGAGGTGCCAAACTCCCAGCCCCCCCAATTAGTATGCTAGCAAAACTCTCAATCCTTTCAAAGCTACGGCAAACAGGCTGCCCGTAAACGAAGCCGAGTTCCTCTGCTGATTTCTTATACCTTTTTCTTTTTCTTTCCTTTTTGTTGCTGTTGTTGTTGCTGCTGTTGCTGCTGTTGTTGCTGTTTGTTTTCCTCTCACTTTGACAGCTGCAAATTAATTAGATTTAATTATTTTCTCCTGCTGTTGCTGCTGCTGTTCGTCCATTGATTGGGCCTAATTAACTGTACTTGAAGTTGGCGCACGCCTCAAATTTCAATCATCCATCAGGGCCAAAACATGTGGGCAAACTGGACTTGTGTTTGAGGGGTGCGGCAGTGAGTGGTTTGCCTGTCGCTTGTCCTTTCACATTTCACATTCATCCGGACAATGTGCTGCAATTATGTATTACGGCATCAATCAATTAATTTCTTATCAATTTATTGTTCGAATGGGTTGGAGGTCAGTAAAGGTTATTTCGAGCATTGCCAAAAAAAGATCGACCCCCCCCCCCCACCCCCTATCTTTTCGAGTATTTCATATTTAATCAAATTAAGTTATTATTTTGCATAAATTTGAAAATCCAACATGCAACAACTCAATTATTAGTTACATTTCAGTTGTGCCTTGCCAACACTTTAAACTGTCCGTGAATGTAAAAGGATGCACTTAACTACCTTTCAGCTTGTGTGCATTAAACACTGAACGTATTAAATTCAAATTCCAATTCAATTTAAGACATATCAAAATTTCAATTGCTCCGCAAAATGATTGTAAGCGCCTTGAAGCATATATATAATGCCCACTGTGTGTGTGTGTGTGTGTGTGTGTGTGTGTGTGTGTGTGTGTGTGTGTGTACATGCATGTGTATCTTGATTTTCGTAATTAACTTTAAAAGTCATTTATCAATCAATCAGCAAGAATGTGTCAAGCTAGAGTCGCAGCCGAAAACCGACAAGCCAACAATCCACCAAGGCACACATTAAATGGACGCAGCGTAGAGGCGACAACACAAACAAAAACAGCAACGTGACTCTGCAGCACAACAATCCACTCCACTCTTCACACTCCACAGTCCACTCGAGCCCGTGTCGAGTTGAATCGAGACGACAAGTGTGCTAAAAAGCATTCACGACAAGGTCGCACTTGCTGCGGAGGCCGCAAAGCCGAAAATTGGCTTACAATTCGCCTGTGAAGCGGCCAAGCGTCAACTAAGTAAATCAATCGCCAAGTGGCCCAAAAGAAAACCAGCAACAACAACAACAACGTAAAACATTTACGAGAACAGTTCTAAGAAAAAGAATACGCGACTAGCTACACACTGCGCCAAGCGTCTTTAGCTGATGCTAAACTACTCTGGGAAAAGTTAGTAAATGCAAATTATTATTACTATCAATCAAGAGGACATCTTTAGAATGGCATGGCATTTTGACATGGTCTGTGAAAGTCATGTTAATCCGCTGAATATTTGAATGATGCTCGTTGGAGATGCCAACCTCCTTCTGCAATAGGCCCGCTGTACACTTCAAGCCACAATGGATGGAAATACTGGCAGAAGTAAAACAAGCAAATCAAATACGGCCTGGCAATTAAAAGCAACGCTGACCAAGCGCGCACTCGCTCGAACTCAAATTCAATGCAAACAGAGAGTAACTAACAACAACAACAACAACAACACAAAACGCGAACAACAAAATATAGAAAATGAAAACAAAAAATGCAAAATAAATAAATAACCAAATGACCGAATAACCGAATAACGAAAACGCTTAAATTTTGGCATGGCAATTGAGCATTTCGAAATGTTGGCCGAGTAATTTTTTCGTGCTTGCCTGATAAATGACAAAAGGCGCCCCATTTATTAACCTAAACTACAATTATGGCTGCCTGACCGCACGCTGACCACAAGCAGTCAGCAGCCAGTAGTCGGTAGTTGGTAGTCGCTAGTCGGTAGTTGGTAGTTGGCAGGCACCAGCACTGGCAGCCGCAGCAGCAGGATTAGACCCACGGCACCGACTCCATTTCCACTCCTACTTCGAATCTGACTCTGAGGCACTCTGCATGCCAAATGGCAAAGCATTAACTGCCATTAGTTGTGGGCTGGCTGTATATATGTGTGTGTGTGTGTGTGTGCTTGTGTGTGTGGATAATGCGAACTAAGACTGTGGCAGCTGATGATGCGGCATGCGGCTCAAACTTTTCCACTTTGCAACTATTTCAAAAGTAAAGCGAAACTTGGCCAACCATACCAACTCGTCAACCCTCCAAGCCGCCCTCATCCCCCCGCTCACTTTGCACACTGTCAACGCTGTATGGTGCCAGCATAACTGACGTCGATTTCCAATGCGATTCATGTCTGCTGACCCACTCACCTCTCACCCCTCATCATCTCTCTCGGCCCTCACCCGATTTTCAGAGCTACCCGCTGCCTGGCTGGTGCCTGCTGCATGATTTATGATTTTGCCAAAAGTATTTCTGTGGCCAGCAAGCCTCGAGCGGGCAAGCGTTCAAAGTTGTCTGCTCAAATCATTTTAATTGAAAAAAATTACACATGAGCGAAGCCAAAAAAATAAAAAAGAAGAAAAATCGTAGCAAATGGCAGAAAATCCGCCAGCGCATAACGAAACTTGAATACCCTTTCGCCATTCTGAGAGAAACAATTGTTTGCATTCACACTTGGCCCACTGCTGATGAGTGCCATGGCTGAAAGTTCTCTGACCGACTTGGGAGTGAATCAAGAATCAAAGTTTATCTCTTAAAAGAGTTTACCACAAAACAGCACATTTTGTTATTATTTATTGAGGAAAACATTGGGTTGCATGTAATAAAAATTATTAAAAATCAAAATTCTGCGCAAATCACAAAGAAGCCAACAGTTGGATAGAGCAGCAAAATGTATCCACCGAGTACACGTGTACATCTCTGTACTTGCTGGTGTGTGTGTGTGTGTGTGTATGTGTGTGTGTGTGTGAGTGTAAGTGTGTTTTATGCAGGAGCCAAAGTTATGCCCTTCAGCTGAGCAAGGTTCACAGTGGGCCTGACTTTGTCTAGGGTGTGGGCCTCATGGCCTGTGCCCGGTCTCCGGTCTCTGGTCTCTGGTCTCTGGTCTCTGGCAGGGGTCTGCGACTGGTCCTGAGCCAGGGCCAGGGCCTGGCACGTTCGCTAGCTACCGGAAATGTCCATTCACTTGCATATTAACAAAGTTCCGCACAGGCAGCGACGTCGGCGCTGCTC
The DNA here is from genome assembly GCA_035043845.1 of Drosophila picticornis. Taxonomy (NCBI): domain Eukaryota; kingdom Metazoa; phylum Arthropoda; class Insecta; order Diptera; family Drosophilidae; genus Drosophila; species Drosophila picticornis. Next base: position 21,448,751 of record JAWNMR010000492.1, on the reverse strand, counting down.
GGACGGCTTGCATATACTTGGCAGTACTTAATAAACTCCCGGGACAAACACACACACACACACACACACACACACACACACACACACACACACACACACATACATTCAGAGAGAAAGAAAATGACGAGCAGATGGACAGACTGTACGTAGGTGTGTGTGAGTGTGTGTGTGGTTGTGTGTGGTTGTGTGTGGGTATGTAGCTAGGAAACGGGCCAACTAACTTACTCGTACATCATATGGAGACGGGCATGGGGGTGGTTGGGGAGTGGGAAGTGGTGAGTGCCGAATGGGGAGTGGAGGGACGAGTGCAAGTCACAGTGTGGCCTTTAGAGTGGCCTTTCCATAGCATACAACTGTGCGACGGCCGCCCGTGGCGCTGTTAGCTGTGGCTCAACATAACTGAAACAGGAAAGTATTTCGAAGGCACCGGAAGCCGGAAGCAAGCAATAATTCAAATGAATTTCAAATCAAATCATTACTAAACATTTACAAAGTATGCGCAGCAAGCTGCACACAACACCACAGGAATCTTACACCCACCCAACCACCCACCAACCCGCCAATCCTGCACTGAACTTGGACTGCCAAGCGGTAGCCTTGTGCCTTTGAGTGCCTTGGAGCACCTTGAGCCTGTTCCACCTTCAACTTGCAGCTGCAGCAGGTGGTAGGCAGTGGGTTCTGGTCGTGATTAATTTCTATTATTATGACAGTGATTAGGGCCACTTACAGGCTCATTACAGCCATGAGCGGCATAAGGCACATACCAACACACACACACACACACACACTGAACACTAGACACGGGGACTGGTACACTAAGAAAAACCAAACAGTACCGCAACTAGTAAGATCGTCGAGCGCAGCTCAACCTTTTTTCATATTCTCTCTCTTTCTCTCTCTCAAATTTCAAAGCAGTTTTATTTTTCTGAGTGCACTCGCGCATTTATCAAGCCATTGGACACCACATGCAGCGGCCGTTTGTCTTGCACTTGACCAAGCCAGAGCCCATGCAACTAAATCAGCATGCCCAGCAACCAGCATAAGAAACGCCACCCGCAAATCCAGTGACAGAGCCACAGGCAGGTGCAGTGGCAAAGGCAAAGGCAGCTCCGTCGACAGCGAAAACGACACGTGGCCAAGGTGGCAAGGTGCTCAGGATAAGAACTTTATTGCTCTGCCAAGCTGGAAACTAAACGAGAATTATATATTTTTGCGGACCAAGCCAGTCTACAGCTGTTAAATGGATATAATAAATAGTTGACTGATTTATCATAGAACAGTTTTTACTCTTAACCAGGAGGAACGTTAAATATTTTTTTAATCAGCTTTTTTTAAAACTTAGCAAATTTCCTTTAAGGACTGTGAGAAATAAGTTCAAAGTTTGCTTACAAAATATCAATTATTTAAAAGATAAGACGATTTTTAAGACTTTTTTAGCAACTCTTCGTCCCAAAATTATAACCAGTTTTAAGTTCAACCGTTCTTGCACTAATCATATACTATTAAGCTTGTTCTAATGGCGTCAATTGTACTTATAATAAAATACCCCAATATTAAATAAATAAGAATTAAATTTTCATACAGCTTACAATTAAATACAATGATTTTCAATAAATTAGAATAGCTGAAGTAACTTTTTATTTTTTTTTTACTTTTTTCGGATTTATTTAAAATTATCATATAATATAATATAATTATATAATTATCTCATTATCCACATATGACTTTCTTTTTGTTTCCACTATTTGTGGACGTTCACCAGTTAAAAGCATAGCTGGTATTCAACGTTTACAGGCGTTAACAAAAAAATTCTTCAAATAAATAAATAATTTATTATTTTTAATAGGTTTACAAAAAAAAAAATTGGTTTTTAAAAAAAATTTTGCTGCTTATGCATAGGCTGGGCAGCAGTGGGTTAGCCGCGATTGGGACGCACGACGACAACTTGGGGCCGCTTGCCCTTGCCGCGCTTGCCTTTCTTGTTGCCCCTGCGGCGGCGTTTGCCATTAGTCTTGTTAACGACGATTGGACGCCGACGCTGCTGTACTCGACGGCGATTGCCACCTGCGGGACGCATGCGCTGTGAGATACCCTGGGAAATGGCTTGTGTCAGCAGACTGTTGATCGGCGACCCACCATAGATTGCCTGGTTGATGGCAGCCTGTTGGTTGCTAACACCAGATCCCGTGGGTGATGCATTGCCATTGGCCAAATTCACATAGATGGCGCCATTGCCCGTTGACGAGCCAGTCCCAACACTAGTGCCGGTGCCCAAGCCAGTGCCCGAACCAGTGCCCAAACCAGTACCCAAACCAGTGCCCAAACCTGTGCCCAAACCAGTGCCAAGTCCAGTGCCAGCACCATTCGTACTCGGAGGACGCAGCTGCTCCAGCATGTCTTGTTGGCTTGTTATGTACTGATTGAGCGCTGAATTAAGTCCATTGCTGCCGACGCCGAGGCCACCTGCGCCACCCAGGCCGCCGGCAAGGAAACGCAGCTGTCCGTTCTCGTTGCCATCCTTCACATAGAGACCGGCCAGACGAGACTGGGACTCCTCGGCGGCACAAGTAGTTAGAAACAGCAGCACTGAGGCCAGCAGCGTCCACATGTAAACAGCTCGGATCATTGTCGATGGGTTGACTGGCTTGGCAAAGCGACGCGCCCGCTTTTATAGTAGATGGAGGCGCCTCAAGTACGTAATGAGTGAATGATATGCCAAAAAGTAATATCAACTGATATGTGACCCATTCCAAATTCACGCTTTCTTCGCGTTCATTGATTCTTTGTGATTCGAATTATTGCAAATACTCACATCATCGTATTCCATTTGGTTTTGTAGAAAGCCGCTCAGAAAAGCCCTCCAGGGCTTTGCTTTCGAAACGTGTCAAGTACCTAATCTACGCATATTGTTTGCCGCAGATCAACAGCCGATTGGCGAGTCGATCATCATCGGAGCAGCCCAACACATACGCGACTCAACTCAATTCAGAGATGATTTGAGTTCAGTGGCCAAGCGTTCTGCACAAATGAAAATGAAAATAAAATTAATACTTAACAAGCGATTTGATATCGGGGAAAGAACCAGCTGACCAGATATGTAGCAGTGTACTTAATTTATAAAATCATCTTTTGGTGTCAAAGATAACAAACATTATTATTCGGAAAGTATATTTGTAAAATTGTATAAATGATCGATTACTTACATGTCATAAAAAAAATGCAATCAAAAACACTTTCCCCTGGGCAGGTCAAATGGTTGGATTGTAGTTGTAGGATTATCATATGCAACGATTCTAATTTAATTGTGCGACACTTGCAATTTTCGAACGGCTGCGGCCCACTGTGCCTGAGTGCATCGCAATGCTTGAGAGGGTCAGAGTGCCTGAGTGCCAAAGTGCCAGAGTGTCAGAGTGTCGGAGTGTGAGGGAGTCTACCTAAGTTTTGCGAAAACGACAGTTGCTGACGACTACCTGGCAGGGCTGTTGAAATAAATTTTCACTTACGCCACCAACGCACAACGCACACAACACTGAACCAAACACACACACACACACACACACACACACACACACACACGCACACACACACATGCATGCATTGAGTACTCAGGGTGCGTCGTTTACTTGGCAATGCAATTACAGCCGCTAACCGCGCGTGAAAATAGCAACAGAGCAGTTGCAGCAACAGCAACAGCAACCACAGCAACAACAACCACAGTTGAACAACGTTGCCTGCAACTGCGAAGCGGCTTAAAACGGCAAAATGACAATTAACAACAGACGGCAAAGCGCCAAAAGCGAAGACGCGACGCTCAGCGTTGAACAGTCAGCGCCATATCAATGGCAGGATGCACAGCTGGCAGCATAGCAAAATCAACAGCAGCCATACGCACATTAACAGGATTCAATTTTTAAGCAGCCTGCACACCCCCCCTCCCCGCAAACAATTACAAACCGTTAAAGGAAAAACCGCACGCCCTTCATTTCCACGTGCAATGGCAACAACGAAAATGTGTCGGGCAATAGAATGCCAGTCAAAGTTTTGCCCCCATCTACCTTGGCAGCGCAAAGCACCAGCCGCACAGCTCCTCCTCATTTTGCCTCAACCCCTCATACAAATGCTGTTTGCGACATAACAAAAAGCAGTTTGGCCAAATGGGTAAAATTCCAAGGAATTTTAAGTGGAATTCCATGACATTTTAATAGTGTTGCCGATTTGGGCACACTCAAATGCAGGCGCCATGTGGCACAAACTTCTACAGTTGGCTGGCGTTGCCACTCGTCTCGTGATCCTCTTCATTTGACAAATACGCATATATTAATCGCCTGGAAAGCAAACAGCCCATTTCGATTGCAATCGAAAGCTGACAGAAGTAATTCTATTGTAAAGGAAAAATAATTAAGGATGATGCAGGCGACTGCGATTGGCTGTGGTTCTTATTGCTATCGGAAAGATATGCGTATCGATATGTGCCAGATAAAGGCAGTTATCGATAAAATTAAACAAGCTTGATCTTCGCAAGTTATAAGAGAACGTCTATGCCAATTTTGAAGACGATTATACCGACTTATCTGTTGATAATGATCAACACTACATATACCTTATGGGTTCGAAGATGCGTCCATCATCCTGGTACAAAACCATTATTCCCTTTCATTTTGAATGGGTTCAGGGTTTACACATTGGATTCTCATCATGCCTTGCAATTGTGTAGATTTTAATTGGTTAGCTTTCGAAAGCCTTTCACTTACTGAAGCTTCCGTTAGATCAGATGACCTGCAAGCCATTGAAAACATTTGCATAATTTCTTTGACAAAAATCCGCTAATAAACCAACTTACTTGCAAGGAAAAAACATGTGTGTTTAGCAACTGTTAAGAAATGCTATAAGATTATAAAGGGAAAACAAACCAAAATATGTATTTAACGAAATTTTAAAGCTGGTGTTTTCCACAAATGCTCTGTCCAAAATCGGGAAATATATGCAAAGGCTTCTTAGAGTAAATTTTATAAAAATCTGAGGGAAATCTTTAATATAATTCCAAGCTATTCGAGTTTACAATTCGGTAACTTTGGTGCCTGCGTGACAGTAATTGTCAACGTGGCACGTGATATCGATGCGTTAACGGAAGTGTTTTCTTTCCTTGTATCAAGGGTGGACGGCTGTTAGATGTGAGCGATCCAAAAATAGTCACGGAAATGTAACAATCTCTGCTTAGAGATCAATAATCGCTCCCAGCAGTGTTCCCCTCGCTTCAGGTAAGCCCTGCCACATTGAATAATGCTGCAAGCCACAGTCATAAAAAGGCGGCGTTAGCAATAGGGGGGATAGGTGCATGGAGGGAGGGAGTAGCAGTTCTACTCCGCTCCACTCTTCAAATGACAAACAGACGCAGCAAATAAATAACAAGAATCAGGGCATTGTGAGGCATTTTGGGGACGCTTTATGCGTTTTTTTTTTTTGTTTTTGCTTTTCTTTTTGTGGCAGGGGTAAGGCGTAGGGAGGGTGAAGCGCCTTACCACTTAAGTCGCTGGCATTCACAGCCCTGCGGGCGACAAATTAACACACACACACACAGCAAGGAGGAACAGGAAGCGGCTGCTTGCCCCCAAAAGACAAGACAAAAGCCAGCGGAGAGAAGAGCCGAACAGATGAGCCAGTCGAATGGATCTATTTTCAGAGAGCAGACACTGTCACATGTTTGGGGTGCACACACACACACACACAGAGCATCGGGAGCGTAGGGGGCGGCTGAGCGATCAGCTTGCCATGTCGCACCTTTATTAATTGCAGCCGACGATGATGCAGACGCGCCCAGACGAACATTTGACATGTTTAATGCGAAAAACGAAAACGAAAACGAACCAAAGAAAGAAAGAAAGCATGAGGCGAACGGGGCTGTCGTACAAGGTGAGGGGGGTCTGTGGAATGAGATATCTATTTTTGGGGCCGACGCGTCAAAATGCGTTGCAAGGCGAGACGTTGACATAGGCTGGAAATTCTTCGTCAACTGCATCTATTTCTGCCAGATATTCTGGGTGCCTGGCAACAGACTCCGATGCGGATTCGGATGCAGATTTCGAATGCCAGCAGCCATCAGAAGACATCAGACAGTAAACAGTCGACAGTCGACAGTAGACAGCAGACAGCAGACAGCTGACGCCACACAGGGCCACAAGTCCACACAAGTCCAAAGTCCCGGGGGCCAAAGTCTGAGCAAAAGCAAATGCAAACAAAGCAAATAATTCCTCGTACTCTCCACATATGCATACAGTTGAACTTGCCTATAGCAAAGTTGCACCAGATCAGCAAGCCTCTTCACTAAAACTGTGAGCAACTCAAACGCAAATGTTGTTTAGCCAAAGGCGGCTCATAACAGGGCTCTACTGATATACCTACAGATCATTTAAGGCTGGCTATCATCGGTTGATCAATAGTTGATTCCAAATATAAATCAATTTAAACAAGACTTGAGGAGCAGCAGGTGTAAAAGTTGAATAAAGGGCTTCTAACTCAATTGCATTTTCCAGTTTAAACACAGTTATGAGGGTAAAGCATTCGCTGAGAAGCTAGGAACTTTGCCTAACTTAATGACTCAAAGCCATATTAGTAATTGGATCGTATTAAAATTGAAATCCGCGTTGATATGTTGCAGTCAGGCACAAGAGGTGCGTGCATGGCCTTTGACCTTAGCCAAGTGCAAAAGTGAAGAAAAGTGAACACTATAGGGAAGTTCAACTGTACGCACATATTTTGCCGTCTGGAAAACGTCTTCAGCGTCTTCCTTTGTCTGGGGACTTTACTTTTCTGACAGATGAAAATGAAACCGTCCCTGACTGCATTAGCAACATCTTGTCTTGTCCTCAGTAATCGTATCGAGTGTAAATGTATAATGAACATAAAGATTTCAACCAAAGGGCAGCAAAAATGGGCTTAAAACTTGAATTCCAGTAATTATACCTTAAAGCACTTGCCAAAAAGCGAACAGCAGTTTCAAAATCAATTCCCGGATCTGCTTTTAGATATTGATCATATTTGGATTGCCATCTGCAAAGGCAAATATTTTGTTTCATTATCCGTTAATGCGGCAGCTCTGAAGGGTACTGCGGGTACTGCGAGTACTTCACACTATCGTCATTAATTGTGAGTTGTGGCATCTGCCAGTCGCAGTTGCCTTTGCCACTTGTGGCAATTGCCATTGAGATGACTTATGCTTTATTTTGTGAGCATGTTAGGCGCACCCACCTAAACGTAGGCGTCCATTTGCAAGCTTGCGGGGCGAGACCCAAAACATCCAAAACATGAAAATCAAATATCGTCTTGCAGGCGCAGGCACAAAAAGCAAACCCAACACTTTTTGGCAATTAGTGCAGTGCATCCTGTGGCCCTAATGTCCTACGTGTCCTGTGTCCTGTGTCCTGTGCCCTGTGCCCTTTCGTCGTTGATGGATGCGGACGGATGCACTTGAGGGCGTGCCGGAGTCAAAACCCGGCCGGCATCATACACTTGAGGCGCATCTAATTTAGTGGGCGCCAAAAATGAGGACTTCTCCGCATGTGGCCATCAAATGCGAGTTTTATGTAAATGTCCTGCGCTGAAGTGGGCCGGCCATGCACTTATCCTTTAAGATACTGGCCAAGTGCCTATTGCGTTTTTCAGCACAGCCAGACAAAAAAAGAAAAAAAAAAAAAAGAAAAAAAAGAAAATCCCAAATGAGCTAAGGGCACTCGGACAAACGCAAACGCAATCGCAATCGCACTCGCACTCGCACTTAAGAGTGCTCTGAATTACTTTACTTGAGTTTTTCATTTTGAGGTCTCGCATTACAGGGGCGGTCAGGAAAGGCACAAAAGGATAATGACAGGCTGCATTTCGTTGCTTACATGTCAAGCGCTGAGATCGCCCTCAGATTTGTTCCAATGCTAAGTTCTTGGCATCAATTTCAATTCTGCGCGATTTCCTTTGTTGCATACTCTGTAAACATTCAAATTATGTGGAAGGCCCTAGTATGCTAAGAAGGCACTGTAACTTTTAGGTGTCAGAGTTACCCTATAATCCATATTTTTATTTGTATTACTTATTTATTTAGGTAATTTTGTATGCATATGTTGATCAATCAAAATCTTTAATTTGTATCATAAATTTTACTAAGAAAGTTTCAGAGAGTAAATCCTCTTTTATTTATTTATTTCCAGAAACCATCATCAGCTCGTAAACCGATCCATTATTTTTTTTATTATAATAACAAATTAGCATCGACAAATCTCCGTATTTTCCAATTGGTTGTCAAATCGGAATGGCGACAATTCTCTGCTTATTACACAACTTCTTAAGTGGCATACGGGGTATCCGCAAGTCGAGCACCGCTGACTATACCTTTCTTGGTAATTCTCATCATTCTTATCATTTTTTCCCGCTTTTTTTGTAGCTGTAATTTGAGTCGCAGCTTTGTGCTCTTGTTAGCATCGCTTGCCCTCATTTTGCCTTTGTTGCCCTTGGGCCTCGGATTTCCTTTGAATTGGCGCCGGTCGCTCTCTCTGAGTCGGAGTCAGATACAAAGTCAAAGTCAGCGATTATTGTTTATTTGTTTGTTTTGTCAACATTTGGTCGTCGTCGTTTTCGGGTTTTTCCCATTTTTTGAAGTTGTCTACGGTTACGCACGATTTTTCCAACGAAAGTTTCCGTTTCAGTTTTTATATGGAAAGTGCTCAAGAAAATGCTCTCATCTTCTCGCGATAGATGGGAAATGCAACTCAATCAAATACGCTTAAGATGCCAACTTGGCAACTTGTGTGGCTTTTCTCACACATTTTTCACGCTAAACCGCCGCCTTGGTTAACATTGATCTGCCCCTCATCATCATCAGTCTAGTAATGAGAGAGAGAGAGGGAGAGGGAGAGGTCCAAGTCCGAGCTGAGACTGACTCTGTCTCTGTCTCTGTCTCTCGTTGTGTGTGGTTTGCTTTATTGGCTTCGGCCGCCCGCTGGGCGGCCCTTCATTTGTCATGGGCTGCATCCGTTCCGCAGTTGTTGTTGCTGTTGTTGCGTAATGAATTTGTTTTACCAAAATTGAGCCAAAAACTACCACGTCTCAGTTTTCATTTCGTTTTTAATTTTGTACCTTTTTCTTTGGATTTTCATTAATGCGAGCCGTGGAAACTGAAGAGAGTGCGTAATTGATTTCTGTCTCATGCTGTCCAGGTACACTCAAATTAATTTATGCATTCTTCAATAAAATGCAGTTTATTATTTAAGATTTACATATTCCTACATTATGCGAAGCATGTTAAACCAACAAAGCATGCCAAGCATACAATTAGTCCATGCATAAGTAGAATTTAAGGAAAAATTGCAACACTTTTTCTCTTGGATATGACGCAAATGTTGCAAACTAAATGATTGATAAGGAAATTGCTGTGTATGTGTGAGAGATTGTGTGTGTGGGTGTGCGTAGTTTGTAGTTTGTAATTTCATTGTGCTGCTATTCAAATTTTCTAGCCTCTTCTGCTTGCAGTTCCTTTGATTTCCAAAAGAAATAATTCGAGTGCAATCTGAGCCCCGAGCCCATGTTGCACACGAGTCTATTCGAGGCATTTATGGAGCCCACTGCTCATTTGAATCTAACAAATATCGAATTCTGCAGCGATCTGAGAGTGGCTCCTGGTCTTGAAATGCTGATTGATGTCGATAGACTTGCCGTAATTCGAAAGACAATTGTGCATAATTTCCCGTGTTTTGATCGATTACTGTCAGCTATTGAGCTGTCTACTCTTATGTGATTATCAATTAATAATGTCAATTGAAATAATCTCGGCGTTGCTTTTGGCACATTAATGAGCGCCAAATCGATCATTATCACCGGAGAAGCGACGACATCAGCATCGCCATCCATAATCATCACAAGTTTCGCCGCAAAACGCCCTCAAAAAAACAAAAAAAACCAAATACGAAAAACAAAAAAAAAATAAAACAAAACAAAAAAACCCAAGCAGCTCGCAATAATCTTGAAATTGTGGGCAGCTAATTTGGAGCACTGATTTGGTAATTTGCTATGGGATTCCATTGTTTTTTTTTTTACTTATTTATAATTTTTATTTATTTATTTTTTGGTTTGTTTTTTTTTTTTGGCTGAGATTCAGTTCTTTTGGCTTATGTGCAAATTAAGTTTTATTAATTTAATTTTTTAACGAGCTGTGATCGGCTCAGAGATTTATACCGAACAGAATTGATCATAATGTCAGCGTTGGCGTCGCCGTCGGCGTCGGCGTTGTCTGCTCCCAAAAAAAAAAAAACAAAAAAAATTAACTAATTTATTGAGACATTTTTCTTTTTGGAATTTCTTCGGTCCGCTGGGCAGCTATTTATTTTGAATTTCATGCGTAGAAGGCTTTGTAATGATCTCTGATGAGGTGTTTATGAGCATCGTCCAGCATTTTGCATTAGTCATGCCCATTGTGGCGTCTTCATGGGGGCGTTGACTGTGTCGGTTGTTGGATGCCGATTGTCGGTTTGCTGCTTGTCTGGTTGTTTGCTGGCCGACTGTCGGCGTTGCTTTGTTTTTTTCTTGTTTGCCTATCTATGGCAGTCATTAGACACTGGGCAACCGCCTCGATTTGCTATGCCCGAAGCCAAATGAAATCGAAAACATCGAAAGCCTCGAAAGCATTAGAAAATCATGCATTTCTGACTGCTCAGAGAGCATTGTAGGCTTATTCCCCAAATCGCACGAGAAAGTAAAAACAATTTTGGTTTAGATTATGTGACCATGTCGCCGGAGACCGGAGCCCATCGATCGTGTTAAGCAACAGCGATATTATTTTAAAATTTGTACAAAAAAATATATATATATATATCTGTATATATATATTTATGTATATATACACACTTACCAGGTAAAACTCTTCTTCGATGGATTTAATTGAAAGCAATTGTTTTGTGACAGTTTTTACCTGAAGCAGCTGAATAAAGTAATTTAGAAATTGCTAATTTGTCATTGCCTAATTAATAATGCCAAACCAATCAAAATATGCACATGAAAAGTGTCTATTTGAAAGTGTCAGTTGTATTTTATGTGTGCACCGACTTTATCCATTTGTGGCAATTAAAAATCATTTAATAGCCGTATCCACTTCTGGCACGATTAAAACTCAATAAATTTGTTCTGTCAAATATATTTTTATGTTCTTCTTGTTTTAATGCCCACTTCCGTCACTCCAGCTCTAAATATACGCACAATTTTATGATGCGATCCCTTTCTGAGCGGAATGGAAATGGGAAACAGCTGAAAAAGTTTAGGGGCCATACTTTATGACACTTCCTGTTCTGAGGTCGCAAAGTCAAGACTTAGGGCCCATAATAAAGTAATAGGTAATTATACACATTTCTGACTACGGCTCTGAATCCGAATCTGTTTGCATATTGCTTGGATTACACAAATTTCACATTCCTCTCAAATTATTCCTGCGGTCTTCGCTGCTTTTGGGGCATACTTTATGTTATGCTTATTCCTTATTGTTGTTGGCTCGCTGCTCTCTTATTTTTGGGTTGGCTGCCTGCCTCTTAATGTGTCACGAGGCGCACATATATATATATATTGTAAAACTTCATTCGTTTTGTGGCCGCTGTGCGGAGGAGGACACAGGGCACAGTCGCCCACTTGCTCAAACCCGAATCGAGAACCAAAGCAGATATTGTCCTGGATGAATGATGCCAGAATACTCGTTGTTGTGCCGTCAACAACAGCGACACCAAAATGCCAGAAATTAGATGAGCTCCATTCGCTTCAGTGACGTATCCATCCATCCATTCCAGTCATAGAAACCAGCAGAAGCTGGAGCTGGAGCCGGAGTTGGAGTTGGAGTTGGAACTGGAGTACCAGCCAAGTCCATCTGTCAAACATCGTGCCCGGTGACAGCTTATGTGGCCTTTTATTGTTGTTGCTCCTCTTCTTTGTCATCATCAGCTTATTTGGGGTGGGTTTTGGAAGTATTCTTGATGATGTTGTTGTTTTGGGTAGTGTTGGGCCTGAGACTCCAGTTGGGAGGCGGATGTGGATGCGAGTTGATGCTTCGGTTTTTTTTGTTATTTTGTTTTTTTTTTTTAGAGGGGGCATGTTAATATATGAGCTCATTTCGCTATGACTGCCGCCGGCTGCTACACACCCACCCCCCCACTCACCCTCTACCTCTACCTGGCCATGGAGCATATGTGGCCTTTTATTACGATTGTGATTACGCGTAAGTGCAGGAGGGGGGAGGGCAAAATTCAATGGAGGACCGAAGAGAAGACGGAAAGAAATCGGAGCCACAGCTGGCAGCTGCAGTGCCCCCAGCCTGTTCCGCACTGCTCCACACAGGCTACCCCACATCGATCTTCCATTTTTCGCTCCGCACATCTCATTATGCTAATCATATTCATTAGCGTGCATTCGAGAAACAACAACAAAATGCTGGAAAAACAACAACAGCACCAATCGCAGCTCCAACTAATTTGTCACGCTGGCAGCGCTCAGGAGAACAACTTTTTATCGATCCACAAAGATCTTCTGTATCGAGCCACATGCAAAACTAATAATAATAATAATAATGGCAATAAAAATAAAGAAATACAATAAAAAAAACTCAAACTGAGCTAATGAACTTTGAATGCCTTAAAAAATAGTCAAGAGTACTTAAAATAAAAGTTGCCATAATTGATATCGTTGGGAATTTAATGTGAAAACTAACAAACTTGTTATGCACTGATGAGACTAGCTGAAAGTATGGTTAAATGTAAAATATGCTTTATTTTATGTACAACAATACAATAATTAAAAACTGAGTATTATATTAAAATTGGATTTCAGATAGATTTAAATGGTCTTGTTTCGCATTCTGATTTATCTTGACTATACATTTTGCTACTTATCCTATTCGTCTATTGATTTTAAATGTATAATATCCAATTAATTGATGGCTTAAGTGTTATTTGCAGCCAGTGTCATTCGAGCATAAGCCAATAAATGCCGCCAGGCCAAAAGTCTGGAGCTGTTCTCTTTTTCGTTAAACAACTTCGATGTTGTCGATGTGCTCATTGATAATCATAATCAAGCTAATGATGCGGCAGACGATAAGCTGCTGCTGCTGCTGCTGCTGCTGATGCCCCAGACCGAGCTCTGGACCCTCTCCCCACCCCACCATGCTCTGCCGAAGCATTTAATAATGATGTAGAACTTGACCGATGGGTCGAAGCTGATCGCATTGAAGTGACGATATCTTCAAATGGCTCTAACATTCCCCAGTGACCTGTCACACACACACAAACAGGCAGATGGAGAGAGAGAGAGAGTGAGAAAGAGTGAGAAATTGAGAGAAAGAGAGGGACTGAGATTTGCTGGTGGGAATGAAAGATGGTAGCTATCGGCTTCTGCTAATACTTACCCGACGCAATTATCTATCAACGCATCGGGAGCAGGGCTAGAGAAAAACGATTGGCTCATCGAATGAGGGACCGGCAGACTGTGGAGATTTGTGTGGACAGCTTGTGGCAGTGGCAGTGGCTGTGGCTGTGCCAGTGGCTGTGGCAGCTCTAGACCCAGTTGGCTAATGAGTGCAATTTGCTTCTGTCTTGGCTACTAAACGCTCGCATTAGTTTAGATAAATAGCTTAATTAATACATTTTGTGTACCCAGCAATGGGCGATAGGCGATGGGCGATGGCCGACGGCCACAATTACAACAATAACGAGCAGCAATTATTACCCTAATGGCATTATTTGCTTTGCTCACCAGCCAAACCACACAACTAAGCACCACTGCACTGTGGGGGTGCCTCCTCCCAAGCGTTAAGTGCTGCATATTTGCACTTGTCAAAGGTTAAGCGCCATTCGCCCACCCCTTGCGACTGGCAAAAGTGCTGATAATTATATATTCATAAAGAATAATCATTTATAGTCTTAAGACATATCAAAAGCGGATTTCAACCTAATTCAACTCAATTACTAATGTGGCTTACAAGCACTAATAACAAAAGCAGCCTCTAAGCAAAGTCCCCAGCTTCTTAGCGAAATGCAATTAAGTTTTAAGCTATTGACTTTGTCCACTTTAATCCCTTAAAGTCAAAACGGAACTGATTTTCTTTGGAATCAAATATTAATCAGCAGTTCAGAAGTAATTATAAATATCCCACTTTTCAGAACGAAGAGCGTGTTTTACGAGCGAGTTTGATTAAGAATAGCATCTGATAGTAATAATTTTATGTATATTTAAAGAGGTGGAATCAATTTGCTCTGGTTATTGGAAAATTTGTCATGCATTAAGCGCCGCATAAGTTGAGTACAGTAGAACAACTGTTTGGTGCACACGTGTCTAGAATTTTTCCGCTGCTTGCGCTTCACCCGGAGTCGATTGATTCACTTGCAAATGGAGATCAGCTCTTGCTATCGCCATGTCTCTAATGACAGCTTACATGAGCCGGCTCAATGGATCAAAGAGGCGCCCTGTGCCCCAATTTGTGTCGCTCTGTCCCACTGTTGCCACAGACTGAGACCAAGATTGAGACTAAGACTGAGCATGTCTCAGACTTGTGTGGCATGGTGCTTATTGTGTGCTATTCTTGTTGCTGTTGTTGTTGGTGTTGCTGTTGGTGTTGCTGTTATTGTAAATGGGTCTCAGGGCAATCGGGCGTGGAGGAGTCGCCTCGATACTGGATACGGGTGTCTGTAGTCTGTAGTCTGTAGTCAAAGCAGCTGCCGTTGTGGATAATAACGGGAAATATTCTATATCGAAATTTGTAGCGCCTTTTATCGTTGGCAACTTTGAAAAGTTAGTCACTTGGCTGTGTGGCACAGTGGCACTCCCCCTCCCCCTCCCACTCACCACTGTGTCGGTGCTTTCACGTAATTTTTCATAAACATAAAAGTTGCCTGGGGGTGTTGGGTGCCTGCTGTGGGTGGTGCTCTGGGTTGCACTGGGTCGCTTATGGGTTTTGCAAATGGCAGCGGAGCAACCACAGAGTGTAGCCTCCTGCATATTGTATTTGTATTTTGTGATTTTAATGCGGCATTTTGTGGCAAGGTGTCTCTTGCTCTCACTTGTGTGTGTGGGTGTGTGTGGGTGTGTTTTAGGTCTCCACATTAGCAGCCAACGCAAAAACATTTTATGACATAATTGTGTTGTTGTTCCACAAAAGGTAAGCGCCTGTTTCTTGCCCCCCATCGCTCTATTCCTATCGCGCCGTTGAGGAGACAATCAACATACGACTGTGAACTCTGGCATCGATGACCCAGCAGCAGCAGCAGCCCGCCACAGATTTACATACTTAGTCGTACTTAAACAAGGTAAAAGAGAAGAATCTGGGCTCAGTTGCCATTCTGGCAATTCTGCTGGCTTTTGGTATTCGGCTCGTGTGGCGCATTTGTTGCGTTCCTCGGTGAATTGTAATTACAGGCATGTATGTAACCTAATGAACGAAGCAACATGTGCCCCCATTCGACATTTTCCCATAAACCCCCCTCGCATGCCCCGTTCCTCCTGCTCTCTTTGTACGCTCCACGCTTCCATTTCGCATTTGCTTATGAGTAAGTGGCGAATGCTGTAAAATAAAGCACAAACAAAAACAAAGACGAGCTGCTCCTGTTGGGCGGGGCTTTGTCTTCATTTCATTTTATTTATACACAAATATATATATATATATATATATATATTTATATATATTTATATATATTTATTTTTTTGTTTTTTGGGGCGTAACGACGCTGTGCATGCCCTCTGGCAAACATATTTTTTTTATTAAGCTAGCATTTTGTGCATAAGTAGATTGTAATGTATCCACACAAACACACACACACACACACACACACACACACATGCAGCTCGGTTGTCTTCCATTTTCTTTTTATTTAAAATGCATTGAAAGGCTATAAAATGTTAGTTTAAAACAGCAACCAAAATAATGTCGACAAAGGCACAGAAGCTTTACCAAGCATGCAAAGAGTTTTAACAAATAAAACCCAATAAAAATAAAGTAAGGAATTCATCTGGTTTCAATTTGAAACTATTCCGAGTCAGTGTGGCAATATTAGTTTTATAGCTCAACAATTGACTAGTTGTGTCCTGAAAGCCTTCCTAAAACCAATCGTAAAGCGATTTTGAGTGTATTCCACTCGCCGAGCTAGTCTCGCATAGCCGCTGAGACAAACATGAGCAGATCACATCTGGAAATAATGAAATGAAACTCAAGACGTTGTTTAATAATTAAAAAACACAAAATTAGTTTAGATGGGCGCCCATCTTGTTAATAAAGACTATGACTGGCATTAATAAACGCATCATTATTTCTTCACACACACGCGAGCTCATTAACAGCTCGGAATGCGTGCGACTGCTTGTGTGTGTGTGTGTGAGTGTGTAGTGTGTGTGCGAGTGTAGTGTGTGTGCGTGTGTGCGTGTGTGCGTGTGTATGCTATTTGTGTCATTGTGTGTGGGTGTGAATAACGCCGCACCAATTGCAGGTGTAATATTTCAATGTGTGTGTGTGAGTGTGTGTGCGTGTGTGTGTGTGTGCTCGACTCTGCGTTGTGTTTGCAAATTTATATTTGTGCTTAGCTTAGTGGCTGGCAGGCAACAGCAACAACAACAGCAACAACAGCAACATGCGCAAGAAGAAGCAGATCAAGTTGGCAACTGATGCCGCTTGGGTGCTGCAATAAATAGCTGACTCGAGTTATGGCTGCTGCCACCGTGAAAGCGGCCGCCTAGCAGAAACCTGAAGGCAACAGTACAGCCGTACAGCCGTACAGCAGTGGGTGTATTATCTTTGGAATTTATTACCAGCAAATGTTATTTCTAGAACGTTAGACACACTTGCAGCATCAGCCGGGCGGTGGGGAGGGGGGCCAGGCGTCTCTCATCAACGCCTTCATTAGGCGCCAAGTGGCTTACACGGAGTGAGAGAGAGAGAGAGAGAAGCTGAAAGAGAGAGTAAGTGAGAGAGAGCTAGTCATTCCCTGCCCTGCCCCTTCCTATGTTCACCCACGCAGAGAGAGCCACAAAAAAACATCATTAAATTTACGAGACTTTGCTTGAACCTAATACAAAAGCAGCTGACTCGAGAACGCTGCTCGCGAATAGGCCGGGAACAGGACGCAAAAGCAAAAAGCAAACAGATGCTGAAGGCCAGCGCGATTAGATGGTATTTAAGCACAGTCTCAAAACCACAGCACCAGCAATGTCTGCATTATACAGATAGCCAGGAGTGCAGAGAAAAAAGAGTCCAAAAAATAAAAGAGACAAAATATGGAAATATATTCAGCATGTTGCAAATAGTCGTGTATATCTAAGTGGACATATTTTGTTGGCCTGTCGATAAGGCTAATGCTGATTCCGAAGTAATTCCGGAATATATTTTGTATTTTGGCTGAAATTAATTAAATAATAATTTAATTTTTACTAAGTTGGGCGTGTGATTTATTTTAATTACAATGAGCAATAAGCGTGGAAAACCCATTTGAAGACGTAAAGCGGCACTTATTGCTGCAAAGATACTTTAGAAACGGAAAGTGCAGTGGAAAAGTTACGGATGGAGGAGCTGCGGACAATGGAAAACAAGGAGAGGGCGGCCAATAGAAGTGATTGTAAAATACGATCGCTATTTATGAGAGTCTTGCCGAGTGTTTCACAATCAGAATACAGCTTAAAGTAGAAGTTCCATTTTAGTTGTCACAGCAAATAAAGTGTTCAGGTATTCGCCACGTTTCTGTATCCGTATCCGTTTCCGCAGTCGTATTTGGATTTATGTATTTGCTTTGCCGCCAGCATTTCAGTTTAATGCGCTTCATAAAGTTTACTCATTTGAGTTCATGTCGATTGTCTTTGCAAAATGATCAAAATAAAATAATAAAATGCAAGTAAATGAATTGAAATGCAAATAAAATTTTATTAACTTGCCCAGAACTGCGGTTACAGTTTGCCAGCTCCCATTTCCCAGAGTTTATGCCATGTTCGCCAGAGGTGCCACCCCTTAGGGGCTGGACGGGGGGGCTGTGCGTTAAGGGTGCGTTAAATGTTAACACGAAACACGAAGCGAAGCGCAAAGTTTCGTGCCCAACGGAAAGCCATTAAGGCGAACGGCGAAGGCGACGGCAAAGGCGTCATAAAAAATGTTTAATTCATTTAATGAATTTTCATTAAGACAACAAAAAAGCAAAACAAGTCAGCTGATAAAATCGGATACGTATCTGATGAACATATGTACATGTAAATAAACAGTTCAATATCGGATTATATTTGACACGAACTTGGCTTAATCGGTTCAGCGAAATCTCTCTCATTATAGCCTTATATAAAGTTGAAAGATTTAAGGACAGTTCATCGATCCCTCTTGATAAGCATCACTTGCCGAGTCGACAAAGCCTTGTCGTCAGACATATCAGCAAAACACAACAATTTTAATTGAAGAAATTGAAGAAGCACAACTTATTAATACGGAAAAAATCTTGTAGGTTGAGCATAAGATCCGAATTGGACCATGGATAGCATAACTCGAACTATAAGTTTGAAGAAAAAGAGTTGGAAAATTCCATTTATTTCTGGTCGGAACTGCAAATTTATGTTAAAATATTACGACCAGCGTTATTCTACGATCAGAAAGAGAAGGAAGATTTATTAATAAAAGTCTACAACGGTTGTTTGGTAAGCTAAAATGAGAACTCCAAAACAGACCCCTAAGGGCAAATAATATAAATTGTTTTTGTGCAGATTCTATCCTGTCCTAACGAACCTTGTGTTTGGCAGACCATATACCAGGACCAAACCCAGGACTCCACGAATCGATTGGCAGAGGAACAAACATGCTTGTCAAACTTTAGCTTGGGATCTAAAAGGATATTCAATTCGGTACAGTTGCTTGCCATTAAAAAGGGCATTCACTTAAAAAAAGAATTAACTATCACAATGAGAATTTATTCAACTTACTCGACACCAGCTCTCAAAACTATCTAGTTCAGTTTGCAGCACTTGTCCAGTAAAAGAGTCAGCAGAGGACAGGTCAAGTTGTACGTCATCGGCATAAATCAGTATAAACTATATAAAGCAGAAGGAAGGTAATTTATAAATGACAGGAGTATATATATATAAATGACAGGATGTATATATAAATGTCGCAGTAAAGTAGCGATACAAATGCCTTTGATAAACTGTTAACTCTATCAAGTTATCATAATCCATAGGAGATTGTAATCGATGCACACAACTTGAATTGAACATTTCTCAAACCATTGTTGGTATGAATGTCTATGAGGGTTAGCAATTCTTGATGGATTTCAAGTGGATAGTATTCATCCATATGTTTTATTCAGCAAGTAGTCTTCATTTGAAACGTTTTGGCCGACTTGCGATCGTCATCGCTTTTATTGCTTCCATTTCCAAGAGTCGAGCCTCTTTTCCCTTCTCAACCCTTCTCTTGGTCGAGTGATTTAAATAGATTTCAACTGCTTGGCTGCGTGGGGCAACCAGCTTCATTTGAACTGCACCGCTGCCTTTCAACGGCAGCAACGGGTATCCGGCCTGAAAAGTTGCGAATTGGCACGCGCCCCTTCCTGTTGTTGCTCTTGCTTATGCATACAAAATGCAGTTTTTCTCCTTTAGTACTAAAATGGCAAATGGGTATAATGAAGTAAAAACAAGCCGATCTCTGAGCATATTCTATCAGAACCACTGACTTCAAGTTTCGAAAATATATCTGCTCTCCTACACCATAGGCAGATCATATTTCATCTTATCGACATTGAAAATCGATAACTATCGATATGCTAATTATAATAATAATATACCGATACAAATCGATATACTAATTATAATAATAATATGAAGAAATCGCATTTTCTTATATAGAACAAGTTAATACCAACAAGTCCAATGCATATTCGACAGCTGCGTTCAGGGTATCTCCTAGTTGAGCTGTCTCAAGTAGAGCACTGCCACTTGTGTTTTTTCAATGGGGTATTAAATGTATTTATATTTTTTTAGTGTCGCATTTGCCAGTGGAATTCATTTAAAAGTGCAGCTCGCTCAATTTCCTCGAACAATTTGCTGGCCACTGCGCATTAGGAGCTGGGGACGACGGTGAAGGAAACTGGGGAGCTCGGCTTATGGAGACGACTTTGAGGGCTGCGCTGACAAATATTGACGGCGCTATTCAAATGCTTGACAAAAAGGCAACATTAAAAAATATATAAATATATATAAAGCGAGGTAGCAAAAATAAATAAAAAAAATAATAATAAGGAAAAAGCTAAATGCCAGGCCAAAGGCAAATAGGAATAGTCGCAACGCGAAATGTGTGTGCAACAGTAAAATGAGAAAGCTGGAACAACAACCACAACAACAACCACAACAGCAACCACAACAACAACAGCAACGACAACGGCCAACAAAAAGGAAGCGAAAGCAAAGTAGGAAATTATGATATCATCTTTATGACGCCATTATGGTTTTACCACGCATGTCTGTGTGTGGGTGTGTGTGTGTGTGTGTGTGTCTGTGTGTGTGAGTGTGTGCCTCACTCATCCCTCAGTTGACATACTATGAGTAACCGCCTACACTCGGAAAAAAATCGATCTGGAAAGGCAGCTCAACCCATTTTTCAGAAAGGGAATTTCAAAAATTGAGGACAGAATTCTTCTATTTTATCACAAAATACACGACACATTTTATTGATTGATTTTTGGCTTATTTGAAGCCATTTTGTTAGCTGCTGGAATCCAGAAAAACTGTCAACTTTTCAGGGCGACCCTGTAACTTTCAAGTTGGTTCGCTTTGCTGAGTGTAGCTCTGCTAAACCGATAGCTTCTGGGTACATAGAGCGACGCTGTCATGGCGAACTGTTGTAAGTGTCACAGAGACCAGAAAAGGCAGCACACACCTACTGACAGAATATGACAAAGAATGCAACAGTTTTGAGCTGCGCCATGTCAACAACTGTCCTCAGTCTGACCATGTCTCAGAGACGGGTGGCAGGACGATGGCTTAAGGCATTAACTTATACAGCCAATACAATACTCTATCAGATTGCAGAAACTAAAATTGCGCAACATACAATTCAAATTGTGTACATTCCAGCAATTTGTACGAGCTAATCTACATATAGGGATACATATTGGGATGGTATGTCTACATTTTATTGGGATCGTACCACTCCCCCTCCCAGTTAAGTAGTGTAATTTATTACTGAGAGCACAATAAATGATTATTATTTAAATAAAGAGGTAATTTGTACA